>OU343218.1:78237929-78378223 GCA_910596185.1 Chrysanthemum makinoi | reverse complement strand
TAATCAACATCAATTTAGTGTGGTTGCGATTTTGATTTCAATATAATACGTTATAATAGGGTTGGTTTGGAAATAGGAGTGCAAATGTGTTGAGTTGCTCGTGAGTTGTTTATATCGGTTTAGTTAAAATATTAAATTATGTTGCTACAAATAATGTCTAAAAACGTTATATATATTTTTTTGACTTCTCTACGTTTTAATAATAACAAAATCTAAAAACATTTTACGTCAAAGTTGCGTAAACAAGTTACTAGTCGTAGATTACCATTTCAACGTAAATCACTCAAGGTATGAACAAATAAACTTTGTTGGATCGATGTACTCTAACCAAACTAACTTAAATAGCTTGTTAAGGTTTAATAACCTTGGATAAATCCTAAGTTATTAACAATGAAACCTTTGATAATCTTTATTAAGTATCTCTGAATTTGCTTAATAAAAACTAAGAAGAATTATAACTTCAACTTTCAACAACTTTATTAATAACTCTAAATCTGCTTATTATGCATACCTTTTAACAACTCTAAAACACTAACTATCAACTTGTAAATCGTATTTTAAGAACCCTAATGATCGTTATGCCATGCCAAATCTAGGGTCCTTTTTATAGCTCGAGGATAACCCTTAGGTTTACAATTTGTATCCTTGTAAGAAAAGTAATCTAATAAAGAATATTCTAGAATTACAAGACTTTCTATAAACGAATATAACAGTTCTTTTTAGCCTTGAATTTTCACTTTGACATCGATTACTTTGACTTCCTCTTTAACAAGATTTCTTTGACTCTTTGACTTTTTCGGTGCTTTGTCATTCTTTAGCACTTTCATATCCCAACAATCCTCCCCTAACTTGAATTCTACACTTGCTTAACTAGGAGTTCGCATGAATTTATCTTTACAACTCCATCTTTAAGGAAAGATTGTGTCTTAGTCTTTGGATTGTATCTTTGTAGTTTCATTGCTTGTCGATTATTATCAAAAGTATCTTTTAGAATTATTCTTTACAATCATCCAAACTCCATCTTTTCGATAAACACAACAACAATTGACAATTTGTACATTAATTCAGTTTAAGTTGGGTCTATTCTCCATCACTTCCAAGTGTGTTAACTCTGTGAGATAGAATCATTGAAAGTTTTAATGGATTTTGATCTCTTTACCAAAAGCCATTAACTACGAGGTAGAAATATTTTGGTGTGTAAGACCATGGTACATTGATAACCATATGATTTTTAGCAAATCATCGACTATCATGAATTTGATTTGTCTTTACTAAAAGCACTTATACGGACTAGTTAGTTCTTTTCATCTATGGTGAACTAATTGCCAATAATGGTTTTTGACCCTTCACCACAAACCATTTTCTTGTGGGCTGCCAACTCTTCACATTCGATGATGGTGAGTTGATTACCATACAACTTATTAGCAAGTTGTATTGACTAAAAATGGATTTGAAATATCTTTACCAGAGCCGTTTGCTCATGGATTAGCCAATCATTTTGTAACCATGGTGGATTGATAACCTATTGATGTTACCATCTCAAAACCATTTATTTTATTCAACCTTTGTTTCAAAATATTTGTCACTTAACAAAAGGTTTCTTTCAAAAATCATTTAAGCGGTTAAAAGGCGCAAGCGATACTTTGATGAATGCTTGTTTGATCAATGATACTGAATAAAATCGACTTTTCAAATAATTTATTCAATTAAGATTACATTCGGTTATGCATCATCATGACAATTGTAGTCGGTTGATAAACAATTTGATGACGGACGTGCTATGTCATTATCTTCTTACTTCATTCCATGCTCTAACATCCTCCTCATAAGATCTGCGTAGCGGATATCTTCTTTACGCTAACATGTGAATCATAATTCCATCTTCTAACTCTAGAACATGTACCTCCGGATTCTTCAAAGAATCTCCGTACCTAACAATCTCCCAATTTTTCTTGATTCTTCCAAACATCGGTGCTTTGTTCTTCGGTTTCTATACGGTTGTGAGATCTCCAAGCAATACTAAACCAATTCCTTCTAATGGTTGTGTTCAAAATAGTCTCGCCACATTATGATATAAATAAAATAAATCCACTCTATCTATGATGTGCAATAAATCCCATAGTCTTTTGAACACTCTAAAGCTTTCATCATTTCTATGAGAACATCGGATAACTTCCATCTTTTTGATTCTACAACTTCAAAAGCGGTAATTTGAGATTTATTCATCTTCATCTCAAAGATCATCTCTAGAATACTCAAAAATCTACTACTCTTAAGTAATTCCTTAATTCATCTGTGGTATCGGATAGTAACTCAACTTTCTCTTTCTTTGATGATTGTATTTCTTCAACTTGAGTTTTTCTTTCTTTTTAAGCTCTTTTGCTATCTTTTTTTCTTCCAAGCGTATCATCTTTATAATCTTTGATGCTTTCAACACTTTCTTATAAGCTTCCCTAAGACATCATACAATTCTTTCATCTTAAAATAATTAAACCTGCGCAATCCTTTATACCCCTTGACTTTTTAGATAAGCCATCATTGCATTTCACACGTCATGCTTCGATTTGGTCTTCTTGGTAGAAAAGAAAGCAGGGAAGGGGTGATGGTATAGCGGCTTCAGCATTCAATTCTTCTTGTAATTTCCTAGCTGCTTCTTCATTCAAAGCTTCTTCTTCATCAACTACCTGAAGCGTTGATTCAACTTGTTGCCTTTAGTTGCTTCCTTATTCATAGCAACCCAGGCGACCACTATCATTATAGCAAGTTGGTTTCTTTTTCTTCTTTGTTTCTACCAATATTCTTTTCCTTTGTCTTTTGGATCTATTGCGGGTTGAGAAGTTTGTGGTTGTTCTTAAAACTCACGGTATGCTAACACCCCTTGGTTTTGATAAATCATGCAATCTCGACCAATGGTTTCGTCATCACTTGCGGTATGTATAGGTTTGGGTGTAGCCTTCCTTTATGGCCCAGTTGAAGGACCAGAGCTTCTTCTTTGAAAGTTTAACAACTTGAGTGATCAATTCTTGCCTAAAAGATCCTTTGAAGAAGGTTACTTTGATCGGTGATTACCTTGATCATCGTGCCTTGAACTTGAATAACTTGCTCCTCAGTTCCTTGAACTTCAATCCTTTCTTCCTCAGTACTTTCAATATTAAAATATTCTTCAGTACCTTGAGGTTTAGTCTCCTTAACAACATCTTCTTTCAAATTTTCTTCTTCTAAATTCCTCCCCAATTGGACAGAAGATGATTGTTTTTGAACCTTTGGAGCTGTTACATATGGATTTGTTTGGACCTGTCTCTATGGCAAGTTTAAACAAGAAAAATCTTGCTTGGTTGTCTGCATGATTAAGTAGATTGATTAGGTATTCTTCTTGGGATTTAAAGATAATACTTTTGATGCTATTCAGACTCTCATAATAGCACTTGAAAACCAATTGAGACTTCAAGGTTAGAGGCATTAGATGTGACAATGGGGAGAATTCAAGAACAAGCATGGATGAATTTTTGCAAACAAAGGAATCAAGAGGAGTTCAAGATGTGCAAGAACACCATAGCAGAATGGTGTTGCAGAGAGGAAGAATAAGACTTTGATTAGGCGGCCGAAACATGCTAGCGATTCACAACTACTATTCAATGCGAAATTTGTAGAAATGCTTGCTATGTATAGCAGTATGGAGTTAAGCACGAGATGAGAACACACCTTATGTTCTTAGATGGAGTAAACCCAACATTCGATTTATGAAGCCTTTTGGATGCCTACAACTATTTTAAACACAATTGATAATGCGGGAAAGTTTGATGGCAAGTCAAGAAGGATATTTATTGGGTTATTGTACCAACGATAAGAGGCTAGAGTATACGAGTCACTAGAAGGTTCAAGATTGTCTTCATGTTGAATTTTAGAAGAAGATCGAGAGAAGGAAGGTAAAGGTCCGATTGGATGTTTGATCTTGAAGTATTGACTCCTTCCATGAACTATGTACCTGTTAGAGAAGAAAATCAACCTGATGTTTTGGTTTGAAGTCAATGCTTTTTCTGCTTTCTTCATGTACTTCTTGATCCTTGCGGTGATCATTGCAACTTACCACCGATATCAATTTCTTCAAAGCATCCTCTTGTCACGTGAGAGATCTTCTTCATAAGTTACTGAGTAAGAAGCTTGTTGTGCAAAGAAAGAGCATAAAACTTCATCTGAGTGCATGGTAGTAGTTGGTGGGGCTTGCTAAGCATAGGTGGGGGTAGTATCTGACGGACTTTGAGCCACAATACTTTGAGTAGGAGAAGCGGTACTTTTGGTGGAAGTCTTGCCCTTCTTTCGGATAATGAAAAGCAATCTTTGTGAGATTTTGGCTGGTTTGGCCATTCATCGCATGCTCATACACCTTCGGATGATTGTAGAGATCATCAAAATCCATGGTGCCCAATCCAGGTTGTCCTCTTATCATTGTGGCTATCACATGCCATGTAGATGGCAAACTCATAAGAACTTGAGTTAGCATCTTTAACGGATACTACGCCTTGTATAACTCCAACATGTTGAGGATATTTTGAAATCTATCATATGCAACATCAAGACTCTCTCTTTCACCAGCGATTGAAAGTTTCAATGTTGCTTCAGCTGATTTACGTGCATCTTCTTAGAAGCTTCATTCTCTCCAAATCTTGTCTTGTGAGTAGCCAGTACTTTGCATCTTTAGCATCATGAAACTTCAGTAGATGTCCATCGGTATATGAATAAGAGAATGTTAAGAGCCTTTTCTTGATTCCTTATGGTAGCTACTTGGTAAGTCTGGTTTAGAGTGTTTTAGGTTGTCCGGCAATCTCCACGGTTACGGAACTACTTCATTACCATTGACAATTACATTCCATAGAGCATGGTGCGTGTGGCGTGCGCGCCTCATCTTCATACACCATAGATCATATTCGCCTTGATGATTGGAATTCGGTGAGGTGATTGATGGTGGTGGAGCGCCGGTCGACATCTTTGGGTTTTGTTGTGAAGTAGGGTTTTAGGGTTTCTTCCTAGTCAGAGTTTCCACACAAGCTCTAATACCACTTGTTGGATCGATGTACTCTAACCAAACTAACTTAAATAGCTTGTTAAGGTTTAATAACCTCGGATAAATCTTAAGTTATTAACAATGAAACACTGAGTAATCTTTATTAAGTATAAATTTACTTAATAAAGCTAAGAAGAATTATAACTTTAACTTTCAACAACTTTATTAAGCTCTCACGCTTATTATCACGGTTCTTTAACAACTCTAAAACACTAACTATCAACTTGTAAATCGTACTTTAAGAACTCTAATGATACATCCTTCTCTAATGCCAATCTAGGGTCCTTTTATATGCTCCGAGGATAACCTAGTCGGTTTACAATTTGTATCCTTGTATAACAAGTAATCTAATAAAGAATATTCTAGAATTACAAGACTTTCTATAAACGAATATAACAGTTCTTTTAGCCTTGCAGTACTTTGACTTTGACAGCAGTACTTTGACTTCATCTTTAACAATACTTTGACTCTTTGACTTTTTCAGTAATTTGTCATTCTTCAGCACTTTCATATCCCAACAAACTTTAAACTTGATAGATGATCAACGAAATAATTTTTTGTCTTAAACTTCATATTTTATAAATGTGACAAAACATATTTTTTTCAAAAACTGATTTGACAAATTGTTTTGTATAATTAATAAATGTTTTAATGGTAAAATTCAATGTTATTTCCTCAAAAACAGCAATTCAAACTTCACCAAATAAATATTTCACCACAAAATGAAAAGAAAAATCTGGGCGTTTGTTTGGACGAACCATTAAAGTTACAATTGGCTAACAAAATGTTGCATTTGAGTGTAAAAAGTGTTGCACATTAAAATACCACATTTGCTAAACAAAGGCAACACATTTATAAAGTGTTGCGTATTCCAATAAAAAGTGTCACATATACCTAAGGCAACGTTACATAACGTAGCACTTGTTAAAGTCTCACATTAGGCATAATGCAACATTTTAGACACATAATGCAACACTTTCACGGTGTTGCAAGAGCTTCATTTTGTAGTAGTGACGCTTGAATCTATAAAAAAGTAGTATTAAAAATATCTTTAATTAAGACAACTAGTTTAAAATCCGTGTATTACACCGGTTGTCCTAATTCATTTGGTTACAACTAGTGAGTGATCACATTACAACGGGTACTCACTGTAATAAAATTTCTTGGTGATGAATATCTTTTAATTTTTATGTTTTTAGTTACAAATGACTTTATATATTGTGAGAATTTTATATTTAAGTAACTTTAACCATGCATCTTTGGTCTTTTAAGTTCACGTAGGTTATGTTTTTATGCTCGTGTTTTAAGTGCTTGTGTTATTGGATCCTAAAAGTAGATTATTAGTAGCTTGATTAGATTGTATCATGTGATAAAATGATTAAGTAACATGTGATTTAAGAAGAGTATTAATTGCAGATATTTAATATAAATGGTTGCCCATAAATTAATTGTGCATAAAGCTTTAATATATGTATTTGCTTAAAATCTATATTTAAAAGTCTTAAAAATTTAATAAGTCTAATCTTTATTACTATAAGAGCACAAGGTGCCATGACTAACCAAAACTACTCATTCGGGGCTCACGAGTGCCACGTCAATATAACAAACCTCCACAACTAACTCCCTCTCACTCACAACTAAGCTCAACTTACTCATTTGGAGCCCACACTAATAAAAAATTACATATTTACCAAAAAAAAAACATAACTGAAGAATTAAATTTTTTCCTAGCCGTCAAATTGAAAAAGGGTTGAGATGACAAGCTATGGGCAGAGGGAGGCGATGTCATGAAGAGGTATGGCAAGCATGCCATGTTGGCGATAAAGGTTTTAAAAATGTACCTTTTGAGTGGTCATTTAAGCCCTTATTTGATCACTTGTATCCGTTATTACTTAATTCGCTCTTCACTTTTAGGTCTCTTGAAGGCAAATTCTTTGTAATGGCACTATTTGGGCCGAAAAGCGCGAATACTCTGAAAATGGCCAAAGTCAAGAATCAGACACTCAAAAGTGGCGAAGGACAAGGTGGCGTCACTGGCTTATCTGCGACGCCCGTCGGAGGATTTTGTGACGGAACGAAGCGAAAACTCTTATTTTCAAGTGGCGGCGTCAAGTTATAAAGAGTAGGCGTATGACTCCAGGCAGACCTAGATTTGATCAGACGGCGGAAGCTAAGGAGGACGGCGTAACAAGCACAAGGTAGCGCCGCCATAAAGTCTAACGTGGCTAAAGAGCCGAACCCAAATGGCGTGCGATCCGGCGGCGTCGCAAAAGCATAAGTGGCAGCGTCGCATATGTAATCTTATATATAGAATCAAATTTTCGGTATTAGTGTGTAGTCTTTTGGAGTAAAACCTAAACCGAACCAAGGTTGTCTATGCGATATTTTAGGGTTCCAATCCCTATCTTACATCAAGATAAGTGCTTTACTTCATTAATACAATTATGTCTTTGATTATTTGTGTGTGTGCTTGCATGTTCTCCATGTCCGGCTAATTTACTTGTGTGTTTGCTTAGGGAATATGAAACTTAATTATTGAATATTGATTGGTTGTCTCTTATCTTAGTTGATTAATGATCTAGTAATGCCATAGGTCATTAGATTTGTGTATAATGCTTGATTAATCTTTGTGAACCTTAGGTTATAGCACCTTGATTTGTAAGCTAAATTATCCAAAGAGGCCTTAGAGTTAGAGTTTATAATCCCTAGTGGTATTTTGTAGACGAGGCCCTTTGGTAACTTCAAAAAGTTAGGGATAGCGATACCCTACAACTTTAGACACACAACACAATTAAGAATAAGGACGTGACAATTCAACCACCAACAGGAGATAATTAAGGAGTAGTAAAACCTAAGTAAACACATCTTTAAACTATCATACGAGCACACAATAATAGACATAGACTACATACACCTTAAATTAGATAATTAGATAAGTAGAGTAATCGGTAGCAATACCAACCCCCAAATCCAAACCACGAGATTCGTACTTTTCCATTTCCTAAAAACATAAAAATAAAAAATAATCTTCCTCAACCCCAACCTTAGCGTAGTAACTTCTCACTAGCATTCCTATTCCACTAGAGAACGATATCAATACCCGTGGCTTACCTAATACTACACTACAACGATTAGGTTCACTGCCTAGGGTGTTATAAAACTTGCGAAGAAAGGAAGTTCCTTTGACCCGAGCGGCGTGTATGCGTTATCAAGTTTTGCGGCCATTTGTGAATAGAATAGCTAGTAGTAGTCCACCTCGTTTAGGTTTCTTTGCTTGATTCCTATCAAGTAAATTTTCTCATTTTTAGCTTTCTCTTAGTCTATCCCCCTTCTTCGTGACCTTTGTTTGTAACCCCATCACTTTTCATCATGGAAGGTGATAACCAACCACCATTTCCCCACCAACCCCATTAGACAACTTAGAACAGCGGTTCACCAAAACCCTTCTTGAACCGTTTACGGAGGCAGAAAGAGCTCAATAGGCTAAGAAGAGCTCTCCATGATTCGAACCTCAAGGCACTTCCATCAACTTTGATGAAGTCACGGCCGACGCAGGAGCTCATTCCCCACACTCCCCACGAAACCATCATCATGGCGATGAGCGACATGGTGAAGAAATTCCCGCCACTCGGTCCAATGGGCCCATCAATCCTCTAAAGCAAAATCCCTTGGGGAATACTTCTTCCCCTGCATCTGATTTACTAGTGCCATTGTCTACCCGAACAAATTGATGAGGTATTGCATGCCTCGACATTTGGCTTATCAAGCGTTATGTCAATTCAATGGATCCCACAGCGAAAATCCCATTCATCACATCAAACAATTTTTTAAAATTGTTGATGCCATCTATTAAACGGAGCATCGGTGGAGACATCTAGACTCGGTTTTCATTTTCTCTTCAAGGACAGGCCAAGGAGGTGGCGATAAGCTCTCCAAAGTCTATTTTCACATGGGAGCGACTGCGCAAAGCCAGTTCACAGGAAGTTCTTTCCCCCAAGAGCGCATCGATTAGGAACAAATTCTTCACTTCCATCAGACGGATGTAGAATCTATCATTAACTCACGGAATCGTTATAAAGATCTTATTCAACAAGCCCACACCATGGTATGCCCTTTGGTTGCTTGTTTAAATCTTTACAACAATATCTCCGTGAAGGATAAAAAAGGCATTGACTTCTCAGCGGCGGGAAATCTCTAATCTCATTTGCCGAAGAAGGTGGAACGCATTGAGGAGTACATTCAATACCAAGATAACCATTGGCATGAGCGATGCTTGTATAAGTATATCTACTTTCTTGAATGAAAAGTCATCATCTTTGAAGATCGGATTAAGAAGCACGAGCTTGCATACCTCACAAAATCGCCAGGGACCAAAAAGTTATTTAACCCTTACCTTATATGCGACATTTGTGGAGGGCCATACGAGAATGATGAATGTAATGACATACGCCATGAGCGTCTTCCTTTCCATTCATGATATTTATGATGACCCTTCACTCCTCACATTCTATCAAAACGATGAATGCAACCCTTGGGGCAATCTAAAATGGAAAAGAAGGAGGGATCTCAGGCCACCATCCGTTGATGCCTTTGAAGAAGAACTCAGGAAGTTTACCATGGAAGGGACCACACTCTTAAAAGGTCTTGAGGGGTTTATTCAAGAGTAGCAAGCTGAATTAGAGAGTCAATTCGCCAACCTCGCTTAAAAGACCAGCGAATGCAGCTGACCCACATCGTGATCGACTTACTACCATCCTTACTGATCGAGGAATTGGTTGAGGGTGGGGTAGGATGAAGCTCCCTAACCTCCTCCTCCCCCAACACCGGCACACTTGAATGACCAACCCTCGCACATATTCCTTATCCCTCTCGTTTGAAGAATCAAAAGGCTGAAGAAGACAATGAGAGAGTATTGTCTTATTTAAAGCGAACCTCCGTCGACATACCACTTGGCGTATTCTATCACATCCCCAAACATAGCAAATACTTCAAGAGGTTAATATCTAATCGGAAGAAACTTGAAGGGTTGATTTCGTTAGGAGAAGAATGCTCGGCTATCATCCGAAAACACCCAAGAAGAAAGAAGATCGAGCGGTTTCATCCATCCCTTCAATAGGGGCACTCTACATGAAAATTGCCTTGGCGGTCTTAGAGCTAGTATTAACTGATGCCTCATTCCCTATTCCTCAAACTTCGGATATTCAGTGAAACCAACGGGATGAGTATTCAACTAGCGTCGATCAATCAAATATCCCATTGAGGTTTGTGAAAATGTCCTTGTAAGAGTAGGAGAATTTAAGTTTCCAGTTGATTTCGTGATTTTAGAAATGGGGAAGATAACTCATCCCAGATAATCCTTGGGAGACCTTTCTTAGCTACTGACTCGTGCCATTATTGATGTTCATGATGGTAAACTCACTTTACGAGTGGGGTCCGAGACCTTAACCTTCGACATCAAGGATTCTATGAGTCACTCCTCCTCCTACGATCACCCTATTTATTTTGTTGAAGAAGTTGATGAATTTGTTGATGATATAGATGGTTGCATTGATGAGTATCTATTAAACGAATTCATAAGTGATGACAACAACCCAATAGGCAACAACGAGAAATGAGATGGTTGGGCTGTTTCCTTTACCAGCGTAAGGAAGAAATTGACCACGATGAGTTGCCCAAAACCGCTTTGGGCAATCTCCTTGCCTCCCATTAACTCAAAATCTTCCTAGTAGGATGATCAAACTTGAAGATCAAGTTAAATTCTTAATGAGTTCCTAAAAAAAAATCCTAAGTCTTCACAACAAGTGAATGAAATCACTCTTCCTTGTGAGTTATGTAGTGGTCCCCATGACACTTGTGATTGCACAAGACTCCTAGAGAGCAGGACTAAGCCTCAGTGTGATAGGCCGGGCGGGAGAGAAGTGGTACACTTTCAAGCCGAACAAAACAACTTAGGAAACTCTTACAACCCTCGTGGAGAAATCACCACAACCTTAAGTGGAACTAAAACTCAAGCACACCCCAAAGCTCATCTAGTCCACCTAATAGGTTCAATTCTCTAAACAGAACCTCATCGATCTTGAAATTGCATCTAGATTCATGTCATCTGAGACTTCGATTGACTAAGCTTGAAGCGATTTTAGCGAAGACAAGGCAAGATGACAAACAAGCTTGATGCTCTCTTAAAAGCCTTTAATGAACGGGAAATTAGAGCACTCCCAAGTGACACTATAAAGAACCCAAAAGTGAATTCGATTTCATCGACTTCATGTTCTTGTTCACCATGGGAGAGTCATCCATGCCCCTCACACCCAACGGTTCATCGAAATGCTATCAAAAAAGGTTCCAAGCCATCCAAAATGAGGTACCAAGGCTCTGCACCATTGGTAGAACCTACTCTTGAAACCCCACAACCAAGAACCCAAAACTAGTCTAGAGGAGGAGTACAAGGAACTTCATCAAGAAAAAATGGTTCTTGAAGTCTTAGCTCATGCACCTTATTATAATGCTTTAAAAGAAAAATATGAGTTAGAACTTAAACTTGGAAAACATGGGTCAGCTTTTGTGCGAAATAATTTACCTAAGAAGTTAGACGATCCCGGCTATTTACTCTTCTGTGTAGGCTTGGAACTTCCAAACCTCTCGATGCTCTAGCCGACTTAGGATCATGCATCAATCTCGTTCCGTTGTCCCTCCATAGAAGCCTTAACTTAGGTAAGATAGAACCAACGAAACCATCTTAGGTCTAGAAGCCGGTAGTGTTGCACATCCGGTAGAATAATAAAAGACATGGTAATACACGTGGGAGAGTTGACTCTTTTGGCGACTTTCATGTGCTAGACATGAATAAGGACCGATGATAACCATATCAGCGTCGTTCGGGGTCATAGGAACTTCCTTTTCTTCGAGCAAGTTTTATAACACCCTAGGCAGTGAACCTAATCGTTTTAGTGTAGTAATTAGGGTAAGCCACGGGTATTGATATCGTTCTCTAGGGGAATAGGAATGCTAGTGAGAAGTTACTACGCTAAGGTTGGGGTTGAGGAAGATTATTTTTTATCTTTTTATGTTTTTTAGGAAATTGAAAGGTACGAATCTCGGGGTTTGGATTTGGGGGTTGGTATTTCTACCGATTGCTCTACTTATCTAATTATCTAATCTAAGGTGTATGTAGTCTATGTCTAATTATTGTGTGCTCGTATGATAGTTTAAAGATGTGTTTACTTAGGTTTTACTACTCCTTAATTATCTCCTATTGATGGTTGAATTGTCACGTCCTTATTCTTAGTTGATTTTGTGTGTCTAAGGTTGTAGGGTATCACGTTTCTCCAATTACTAGAAGAAAACCATCTGGCGTCAAATGAGACCTCTTCACGTTGCATTTATGCCAAATCTCCATGGAAGTCCAATTAAGCTCCGTTTCTTCATTTGTCAACCCAAGATCTAGTTACCTTTCCTTCCAGGCATCATATTATGTGGGATCCCCGATGGGGAACATTCTTATACCAAGATACTGCATACTTTAGTGAACACACATAAGAGATATATGGTGGTTGACATCACCCAAACAACAATCGACTAATAAAAGTCAATGCAACATATCAATCGATCATATAAATGTATGGGAATATAGTGATCATCAAACTCTAATCATCTAATCCTAGCAATCATATCCTAGGCACCTAGTCCTTCAACGTAGGTTAACATCATTTTTAATTAACCATATTAGGATAATTAAGAAAGCCCGTTAGATGATATAGATTTGAAAAACATTTTCCCCCTCAATCCATGACTCATTTTATGAAAATTTTAAAAGCGCTGAAGTCATTGATTGAGTTTGCAAATTTTATAAAAACTCTGAATCTGATTGTTTTGAAAGCAACTCATTTACCACCACTTTTTGAAAACAACAAATACTTTTTGAAATCTAGTTTACAATAAATAATAAATGATGAAGCATGAGTAAAGTTTTGAAATATGACACGAAAAATCTGAGTTGTCATTATTAACCAAAAGAATTGGGTCCACAATTCAATTAAGTGTTAGTCTATCGAATTTTTGAGTTTGTGATGGATAACGAGGAAAGAAGACATGAAAAGGTGTCGTTATGGTTATCTATGATTTAGAGCGTACAAACATCAAAAGAAAAAAAAATATTGGATGAATGTCTCCGATGAGCATAACTTTAATTTTTATGAATATGTGAAAACCACCTTTGCACTAAGACTTATAAATAACTCTAAACATAACATGATCCCTCCGTTAGACATAGTTAGCTAGACTATGTATAATTAAGAGCGATATCCCTCAGTGAACATAGTTAGCTAGGCTATGTATAATTAAGAGCGATAATGACGTTCGGTTTAGTTGTTATAACTCTCGATGTTTACAGAGATCTAAACCTTGTAAGTGATAGCGAATCGAAGGAAAAGGAAATGCTTAATGAGAATATTTTACAACGAGTGGTTTATCAAAAGTAGTACATCTTAATTGATAAGATCCAATCTGATGGAAGACATAAACTTAGTACAACATAGTACATAAGGAAAATTAAGACATTAGTTTCGAACTTCTTGATCTTCGCATTGTTGAGACCATGACGAGCTTCTCCTCCTTCTAATATGTATGCATTCCCATTAGCACCCTCAACTTGTTGACCTTGGTTTTGAGGACATTGATTGGATAGTGTCCTTGCTCCCGTTACGTAACATGTAACTATGGCCTTGCCCGCTGAGTCCTTATCAAGGTGTCCTACTTTGTGACGGCTAAAGCATATACCACATGGACCATTATGATGTAGCGTGCATTGATGGCCGATGGTAAGTTTCCGATATATGCTCTTCCCTTTGGTGCGGCAACATAGACCTGGCGACTTCTTGTCTTCTATTGATTGTTGGTGATGGTTAGTGTTATGGTTTTGGTTGTTGTTATTATAACCTCCTTGGTCATTTTCCCATTTCCTTTTGTTGTTGTTAATTTGGTTATCGTCGTTGTTGTTGTTTTTGTTGTTGTTATTGTTATTGTTGGTAATGTTTTCTGATTCGCTCCAAACAGTCAAGTTTATCACACAAGCTAACCACTTGTGAATGGTCAACCGTAATAAAATTCAAACTGTCTAAAACCAATGCAATTAAGATATGGAGAGTATAGTGTTTCCACAGTCGTTAAGTCCCACCGGAGGATTAATGGTGTTTAACACTTCGGATGTCGAATAATCAATAAGGATAGTGATCAGTAAGGATTGTGAATGATAATTACACCTAAAGAGAAAGTTTGTAAATTACAGGGGCTTAAATGCAAATTAAAGAAAATTAAAAAAAACTAAAATATATTAAATAAACGCTATCACTATTTTTAAAGTTGATTTTTCTTGATTTATAAAACAAAATAACTTAAATAAACTATTTTAATTGAAGTGTAAACCTAAATTACCTAAAAATGTGACCTAGAATGAAAACGCGCGTTATGTATAAAAATTACAGCGGTCGCAAAGGAAAAGCGTAAAATTTGTGAAATAAAAATCCTGATGAGTGTAAAACAATTTTATTACTTACTAAATGACAAAAGAAAATTTTAGAAAAAGAATTATATTTTTTTGACTTTTATATTTTTTATTATGAATTAAATACTATTTTAAACTAAATAAATAATTAAAAATACTAAAACTATTAAGAAAAATCTGAAACTTTTTTATAAAATACTTAATAACAATACAAGGCTAGGAAAAATGTAAAATGTGCGACAACTTATTTTAATAACTGTAAATAAGCTAAAATGTCATTATAAGCTAATTTAGAAAACAAGGGTTATGTATTAAATTGTGCAAAGTTAAACCGATCAAAGACCAAGGGCAACGGTAGCGTGTGTGTGTGGTGGTTGGGTGACTGAGGTTCGAATCCCGACGGCTTTTATTTTATTTTCTTTTTGGATTTTTTTTCTTTTACAAACTGATTAAGCTAATTAAGATAAGAAAATTATAAAACTACAACTTTTTATAAAATCCACTAATAAGCTCAGAATAAGCTTATGTTTACTAACAGTGGAGCTTTTGGCTTTTTAAAAGGATTTTAAGCTAAAATAAGCTATCAAATAAGCTAATCAAAAGAAAACAAAACTGAAATAAGATGAAAATAAGCAAAGGTGTGGTAAAATTTTAAAGAGTAGCTTGATAAGCTTATGATAAGCCAATAAGCACTTGTGCTTAAAGCTGAGTAGAAATAGGCCTGGCGGCCAACTTCCGGACTTGTGGGGTCCACAAGAGATTGGAAGTCAAACAAAAGTGAATTCAATAAGTGAGCTTATTGGCTTTTCAAAAGCTAAAGCTCTCCTGTGGTGTTCTGGTGAGCTTATAATGAGCTTATGAAAAAGGGACTAAACACTGAGTGATCTATGTACTATATGAATTGGACAAAACAAAAAGCAAGTAGCGGAGCTAATTAAATAAGCTAAAATGGAAAAACTATACTGGAACCTTGAGGCAGTAGGTTAGCTACTCAAAACTAAAAGTACACAAAGTGACCCTCACTAATAAGCTCTTGATGAGCTTGTGAAATAGGCTAGCTCAATACCTGAGGAGATTTTCAAACAAGGGTCCAAAGTAAGCTAAGAAATAAGTCGCTTAATAAGCTAATTGGAAATTATAAAAATCGTGATTAAGATGGCGGAGTTATATTTTTAATATTCCAAAAGCTCAAATCTTGAAAGCTAATATTATGTCCTATATAAAATTATCCATTTTATTAAAAGCTATATTGAAAAAGTTTGACTTTTTATCTTACCCTAATATGTTGACTAATATGAACTTTGGATCAAATTTACTCACTGATTATGATAGATTAAGCTATAATAAGATAAGATTAAGCTAAAGTAACAAGTTATAAGCTAATATGATGAATTTTATAACTTAAATCCTAGGTTAACTAATTGAGTGGAATTAAAAGATATTTTGACTTTTACAAAGTAAGGACCGGTTTTCTTGTCTATATGAGCTAATATGACCTAATGAGACATGCCACAAACAAGAACAAAGGCTAGAATAATTTCTAACACAGTTTACCAAGTGAAACCAAACACCCCTTAACTTAACTGTTTTGATGTTTTAAGCACTAAAGCAGAGATGTTTAAGCGAAAGCTATTATCTAACTCACATTAACTATAATGGGACGATGATTAAACTAAAATTGACATACTTTAAACATTTAAACTAAAAATTGCAAATTATGAGAAAAGCGCTTACAATTTGAGTTCAAGCTTAAAACAGAGAACCAAAAGCCAAATTACACTTCCTATAGCTTCCCAAACACTAAACCAAGGCAATCAATATCAACCTTGCTCGACTTCTTGATAACCTTCACCATGGATTTTCTATTTTTCAACTATTTTTTTAGTATTTTTGGTATTTTTTCTTTTTGATACTAGACTGACTTTTAAGGGTTTCTAATAGCTTTTAGAAGCTATCTAGGAGCTTATGTGGGCTTATCAGTCCTTAATAACAACTAACAACAACATTAAAACACATTGAGATTTTGAACTTGAAAAATTGCATAAATGAAATATGCTTTAAACTTGAAATTGATACTTGAAAAGTTTAACAATACTTTGAAAATTGCTAGAAACAAGATTTGAAAGCTTAACATTACGAAATTGAAACTTAATTAATTAGATACATAAAATAAAATTATACTAGATATCTCTCTCCTCTGCTTCACCTTTCTTTATATTGATCTTTTAGACTCCCAACATGTCTCTGAATCTTTCCCTTCAAATCTTGGCCATTGATGCGTCAAACTCATCTTTAGCCTTTAAATTCACTTTGGCCAAAAGTGTACACGGTTGCAGGAGCAGTTTTAGAGCAATTAAAGAACCTTGGTGTGTTGTGGAGGTGGAGGACAAGGAAGTAATTTGGTGGCCAAGTTGGGAGGTTAGTAGCAAAACAGAGGTTGTGAGTGAAGCTTGATGAAGCTGCTATGGTGGGGAAGCATTAAATGCAAGGTGGGCTGGGATGTGAGGTGGAAAGGGAGTGGGTAGACAGCTGGGAGAGGTGGTAGACAGGTGGTGGTGAGGTGGAGAGGTGGGGAAAACAGGTGGTTTTGGTTTTCAGGCTTGGTGAGGGAGAAGAACAGTGTTTCACGGTTTGGAGCGTTTTGGTGGTTTGACCGTTGGATATTAATAACGGGGGTTCAAATGGGGGTTCACGAGTTTATGGCGGGGGTTCTTTTGGTTTGTTTGGGGTAATAATACAAAAACGGTCCATTTGGTTTGTAGTTTATCACAAGGACCATTCTTGTAATTTTGAATTCTCAAGGTGAAATTGCCAATATTCCAAAGTTCACACAAGGACCAATCCTGCCATTTATGAATAGTTCAAGGACCAATTTTGATTATTTTTCATTTTTAAATATCCAAGGACTATTTTTGACAATTTTTTAAACTTTAGGGACCTTTTCTGCCATTTGACCAAAGATTTATTCAAGGACCATTTTTGACAACTTAGAATATTTCAGGGACCTTGAATGATATTTTTCTTTATTTTGATTTACCAGGGACTGTTTTTGACAACTTTTGAAACTTGGGGACTAAGCGCCAATTATGCAAACTTGATCGTTTTCACCGATTTTGGTATTTTTGCATTTAAAACACATAAAACACTTGTTTGTGATATTTTATCATTTTGATGCATTTAAAGTGTTTTCGGATGTTTTTAGCCGACTAAAGGTATAAAAATGATGAGTATTTAGACACTCATCAATCCCCACACTAAGATATTGCTAGTCCCTAGCAATTTTTTGAGAAAAATTAATGGATTTCATCTCTTTACCAAAATCCATTACTAGGTAGCCAATTGTTTTAATTCAAGTAAGAACCTTGGTACAATGATAACCAAATGATTTTGAGCAAATCATAAAAGTATGGGGATTTGATTTGTCTTTACGAGGCCGTTTGCTACGGACTAATAACTCTTAGATAAATTATCAATATTATCTTTGGTGAGTCGATTACCAATTATGGTTTTCAAACTGCCTTTACCACAAGCCATAAACTTGCGGGCTAGCCAACTTTTCACTAATTAAAGATATGGTGAGTGACACCATACAATTTTTGTCAAATTGCAAGCCGTCAACGGATTTGATAAATCTTTACCAAGAGCCGTTTGCTCTTGGATTAGCCAATCCTTATGTGGGTTAGACACGGCGGATGATTACTATTTGTTGTGTTTAGTACATAGTACTTCCACTAAATTTTTTTTTAATTTGGCCATTTTGGGGAAAAAGGGACTAAAAGGGTACATTTATGATCAAATTAGCGAAATTTCGATCCCCACACTAGAAATGAATATTGTCCTCAATATTCAAAGTCCACTATTATGCGAATCCTTGAACGTAAAAAGATAACATTACTAGCCAAGTGTGGAAACACAATAATTATTCTCTTTTTTAATATTTACAATTTTCATTCATTTTTTTTTATATTGAGAGTACTTTATATATATAACGGCAAGCTACTCCCACTAGGAGTGGTAGAAAGTAGAAAAGAAGTCGAAATACGTGAAAACCCATATAGTGTGTGCTCTTTTTGATTCCGAGTCACGCTTACTTCGATCCGCGTCATTGGTTCATGGGGAATTTTTGTAGATCCGGGACAACCACGGGTGGAATGTCCTCTCCAAAATAGTGTTTCAATCGATGACCATTCACTTTAAAATTTGGACCATCGGGTTGAGATAACTCAATAGTTCCATAAGGAAATACTTTAGTGATGGTGAATGGTCCGGACCGGAGGATTTAAGTTTTCCCGAATATCTTCAATCTTGAATTGAAAAGAAGGACTCGATCACCAATGTTGAAAAAGCGGTTCTTGATTTTGGAGTCATGAATCTTCTTTGTCTTTTGTTTGTAGATCAAAGAGTTCTCGTATGCTTGATCACGGAGTTCATTTAGTTCATTCATTTGAACTTTCCGGTGATCACCGGTATGCGAATATCGAAGTTTGCATGTTTCAAGGCCGGTATGCTTTGTGCTCAAGCTCAATCGGCAGATGACATGCCTTTCCGTACACTAGCTTCTATGGAGTACACCCAATTGGTGTTTTATAAGGCGCACGGAAGGCCCGTCGTCATCTAGTTTATCCACCGGAGATGCGGTTTTATCTTGTCCTTTCAAGAATTCTTTTATACCACGGTTGGAAACTTCCACTTGCCCTTGTTTGGGGGTGGTATGCGTAGAGAGGCGGTGAGTTACACCATACTTTTGCATGACTCGATCAAATTGGTCATTGCAGAAATACGTACCACGATCACTAATTATAGCTGTGGAGTTCCAAACCTAGCAAAAAGAGATTTTAAGAATTTCACAACAACTCGGGCATCATTGGTGGGTAAAGCTTTTGCTTCAACCCATTTTGACAAATAGTCAACAACCACAAGTATGTATTTGTTTCCTCGAGATGATGGAAATGGCCCCATAAAGTCAATGCCCGGATGTCAAATATCACACTTGAATGGCGTTTTGCGGCATTTCATTTCTTTGCGAGATATTTCCGTGACGCTGACAAGCGTCACATGCTTTGACAAATTCGTGGGCATCCTTGTAAATAGTGGGCCAATAAAACCCAGAATCAAACACCTTTTTGGCGGTGTAGTTTGGACTATGATGGCCCCGGTGGGTCCAGCATGGCAAGCTTTGAGAATGTCCATAGCCACGTCCATAAACACATCGGATGACTTGATCCGCACGATTTTTGAATAAGTAGAAGTCGTCCCGAGTAATGTTTAACATACTTGAAGAATTTGTTCTTCTGTTGGGTCGACATTCCTTTCACTATGAAGTTACCCGCATGGTAATTTGCGAAGTCGACAAAACCATGGGGTAGTAGAGTTTCCAAAAGAAACGCATTGAGTGTCTCGAGGAAATGTTTCATTTATTTCCTTTTTTCAAAACATCTTGGTGAGGGTTTCTAGGCGTACAGCGGATGATCGCCGTGAGGTTCTCGGCTCCTTTTATCACGTATTATGATATCAAATTCACGGAGAACCCAACGAACAATCTCGGCTTTGCATCTTGTTTTGCAAAGAGATATTTGAGCCGAGGATCCGTATACACCGCATTTGGTCAAGATTAGGTATGGCAGAAACTTCTCAAACGCATACCCGCGGCTGGTAGCTCTTTTTACGTGGTGGTGTAATGAGTTTGAGCTTCATTGTTTTACTTGCATAGTGGATAGGTGAAAATGCTTGGATCGTTGCCCTAGGATACACCGATAGCAAAATCACTTGCATCGCACATGAGCTCAAAAAAATCCCGTCGAACGAGAATGGGTGCTTGATAAGCTTTTTCTTTAACATTTCAAAAGCTTTGATGCACTCAGGTGAGAAGATAAAAGGAGCATCTTTTTCAAGAAGATGAGTCATAGGCGATCTTAGAAAAATCTTGTATGAATCTGCGATAGAAACCGGCATGACCTAAAAACTCCTAATACCTTTGACGGTAGTAGGATGAGGCAATTTAGCAATAACATCGACTTTTGCTCTATACCTCAATCCGTTTTTGGAAATCTTATGGCCAAGGACTATGCCTTCTTTGACCATAAAGTGGCTCTTCTCCCATTTAGACAGATTGGTGTCTTCACACAGTTTTAGCATTTTATCTAAATGGGAGAGACATGTTTGAAACGAGTCCCCAATGACCAAGAAGTCATCCATAAACACCTCCATTGTTTCCCCGATCATGTCGTGGAAAATGGCCATCATACATCGTTGGGCGTGCGGAGCATTACATAGGCCAAAAATACGTCTATAGGCAAAAGTTCCGTATGGGCAGTGAATGTAGTTTTTCTTGATCTGTGGATCAATGGGAATCTGAAAATAACACGAGAAACCATCAAGGAAACAATAGTACTTTCGTTCCTGCTAATCTCAAGCATTTTGTCCATGAAGGGTAGAGAAAAATGGTCTTTACGAGTGGCGTCATTCAACTTACGATAGTCAATGCAAACCACGCCATCCGTTACCGGTAGAGTTGGAATTAACTCGTTTTCTTCATTTGTGACAACAGTTATGCCACCCTTTTAGGAACACAATGAATGGGCTAACCAAGGACTATCTGAGATCGGGTAAATTAATCCCGCATCAGAAGTTTAAGAACCTCTTGTTTAATAACATCATGGATTTTGGATTTACGTCTCGATGTTGAATTCTTGGTTTGAAGTCATCCTCCATCAAGATTTTGTGAGTACAAAACTCGGGTTGATACCCTGTATGTCGGAGAGTTTCCAAGCAATTGCTTGCTTGTGTGACTTCAAGATCTTTATGAGAGCAACTTTTTCATCTTTACTCAAATCTCGAGCAATAATGACGGGTAATTTATCATCACCCTCAAGAAATGCATACCCGAGATGAGGTGGTAAGTCCTTAAGTTCGACTTGGGGAAATTCTTGATTTCTCAATGACTTGACTTCCTTGTTATGAAGCTCGACGGGAGGGAGTGGAGATGGATCATCATTAAGCAATTTCTCAATGAGAAGAATATCTCCCTCGATGTCAATTGGAGCGTGATCAATTTCCCATGGAACTGAATCACTAGACAAGTATGCTTCAATCTCTTCCAAGATGAAAATACTTTCCTCAAACGGAGTGAGAGAAGGAGTAGAATTGGCGATGATGGGTTGAGATGAATGAGTGAGATTATCACTCGAAGAATTATGATCATAACCAAGAACTTCTTGAGAGTACTCTTCAGAAGCAACATCAATGATATCTATTCGGTTAACCGACTTAGAATCATAGTTTGCGAAGTACCTCGAAGTTTGATCAAGGTTAAAGGTGACAGCTTCATTACCCACACGTAATGTGATTTCTTGCTCAAATACATCAATGAGAGCACGGCCCGTTCGCAGGAATCCTCGTCCAACAATGAGAGGAACCCGTGGATCAGCATCGAAATCAACAACTACAAAGTCAGACCGGAAAATGGAACTTTCCTACTTTGAATCGTCCTCGGCAATGCCAAGTGGGCGGGATATTATGCGATCTGGCTCGAGAGTCATGCATGTAGGAATAAGGTCAGGAAGAGAAAGTTTCTTCCATATCTTGAATGAGGCATCGGGTTAATGCTTGCACCAAGATCGCTAAGGCAAAGCATTAACCATCCACGAAATACACAAGAGAGAAATTTTCCGGGATCTCCAAGCTTTTCAGAAGCTTCTTCAAGATAACTCTTGGCGGTTCTCGTTGAGGGTTTTAGCCATTTCAAAGCGACTTTCCTTGTTGCTTAACATGTGTTTGAGAGTTGATGCAAACTTGGGCATCGGCATGATAGCATCATAAAGCTTATGTCAAAATGTAGTTCTTGGAAAATTTGAAAAAATTTGTCCATTTGATGGCCGGCTTTTAGCGAGCTTTTGCTCATTCAAACGTGATGGGTAAGGAATAGAAGATTTGGATTTGGGGTTTTCAAGGAGCTCTTGGAGGTTCAAAACAACTCTGGATTGGATTTGGGTTTCGGGATAACTTGAGGTTGGACATCGTTGGTACCTCCGTTATTAGTAGGAAGTTCCTTGTCCTTTGTAGCCTCAGGTTCACTTTCCACTACCTTAGGGAGAGAAGAAGAAGAGGTAGTAGGAATAGCGGGTCCATTGTATGAAACATCACCGGGTTGTCATCGCCTTTGCATCTTCCCTCGGATTAGCGATCGTGTTGCTAGGTAAAGTACCTGAGCCCGAGGGTTGATCATTTAAAACTTCTTTAGATCGTGTCCGGACCGATAACACCTTCATTTCATCTTGGATTTCATGAATTGTTTCAATAACTCATCGATGATGGTCGGTTGGAACAATGGCTTGAGTTTGATCGGAAAATTCGGCCTCTATTGTTGGATTAGGGCCTTGATTTTGAAAATTTCCTTGATTAGGATTCACATTCCCATGAAATTGATTCCCTCGATTGAAATTGTTTTGATTAAGATTTCCTTGATGTTGGAAACCTTGATTTGGTCTGGGATAGAAATTACCTTGGTTTTGATAACCTTGGTTCATTCTAGGTTGGTTACGAGTCGGTTTTGTATGTTAGGATTCGGCTAAAAGGGTGGTCCTTGATAAGTATTATCACGGTAGTTTGGTTCATTTTGAGGACGGTATTGATTACCTCCACGATGTGAAATCACGGCTATAACATTGGCTTCAAAAGGACTACCATCGGTGGCGATACGGTTGTAGTATGCATGAGGGCCACCAGCAAGTAAAGCGGACCTCGACTTTCTTCACTTCACCATGTGATGGTGCGTGTGAAAGTGACTTTCTTTTGGTTCGCCAAGAACCGCACGGTAATATCCGTGAGTTTTTCAATCTTAGCATCGGTGCTAGATGTACTCACGGAAGATGAAGTAGAAGGTCACGCATTAGGCGAGTCGATATGTCTTTGTTCGGAAGGCGGACCACGGGACTTGTTTTCTATGATTTGCAAGGCTTCTTTTGTGGTCTTGCTCAGGAAATTACCTCCGGCGGAGGCATTTAAAGAGTCTTGTCAGTTTGTCTCGGACCATTGTAGAAAGTATCCATTTGCATTAACTCGGTAAAACCATGATGCGGACACTTGCGAGCAATTCTTTGTAACGATCCCATGCCTGCCCGAATGATTCATCAAATCTTTGAGAGAATTTCATTATCTCATTCTTAAGACTTGTAGTTCGGGATGGAGGATAGAATTAGGATAATTAAGAAAGCCCGTTAGATGATATAGATTTGAAAAACATTTTCCCCCTCAATCCATGACTCATTTTATGAAAATTTTAAAAGCGCTGAAGTCATTGATTGAGTTTAAAATTTTATAAAACTCGAATCTGATTGTTTTTCAAGCAACTCATTTACCACCACTTTTTGAAAACAACAAATATTTTTCTGAAGAATTTGTAGAAAGAAAAACATTTGTGTAGGATCAGCCGATCTTTTGACGACATGCTTTCCTTGTTTAGTTTTAGGAAAAGTGCACGAAATTTTTGAAAATCGTTTAAGCGTAGCACTTTCCTTCTTTGAAAAACGGGTTGCTATCTGAAATAATAGCAAGCCATAGTTTAAGCGGGTTGCGATCCAAATGCTTCGCAAGCCAGTTTTATGACATGTTTAGAAAAGAATATTTACACTATACGCTCGAACTTCATCTATTGTCTCGTGCCATTATTGAATGACATTTCTAAGACCGCAGATGTTATCGATACCGAAAGACATGTCTTGAGAAAACATATTTTTGGTTTTTTCAAGTTTTGATTTTTATGGATTTTTGAAGGTTTAATATTTTCTATTTTCTTTTCTTTGGTTTTATATTTTTGTATTTGGTTTTTCTGATAAATATATTTACAAGGATAGAATAGATGATATAGTTAAAGGAGATGATGATACGAGTACCGAGATAAGGATATCGACGACCCCATTGTAGAAGATAGAAGTCATCATCTCTAAAACTTTCACCACCAAAGCTTCCAAGACTCTTGAATCGAAGAGAGAAATTGAGCCACTTGAAAGTGAGACTTTGGCGACTTCCCCAAACCGAAAATCCATGTGATGGCGGATTGAAGCTCTATTTCAAGCTTTCCTTAGCCAGTGCAGAGAAGCACACCATTATCATAAATCCCTTGCTCTTTTAAGACCAGATAATCAAAATTCTCCATTCGAGGGTTATATCATCCAATAGAACATCAACAACGTTTCATCCCACACTTAAATAATCTTCTCAAATTTCTTTTCCAGCGAAGTGCGAAGCAATCCATTCCAAGCGGTGTCAAGAGAACAATTCCCCAAGTAGTTGAATTGAAGCGGTTTCTTTGTATAATGCTCAAGAACTCTCCGAACACACATCATGAGAATGAAAACACCTTCCCATGTTCACATTTTTCTTCGGGATGATGCGTGTATGAAGCTCAAGAACCCAAAGTGCACCAATACCCAAGAGCTCTCCCGAATACACATCATGAGGAATGAAAACCTCCCCATGTTCACATTTTTCTTCCCGATTATAGTGTATGAAGCTCAGTATCAGAGTATACCAATACCCGAGGAAGGAATAGCGATAACATTGAAGAAGCGAGGCCAAGTCAGATTATCTCTGCGGATGACAATCTCTGGGATGTCAACTCGGAATAAGTGATTATATCTCGAATCGATTAAGCACTCAAGTGAAACATCGAGCATCCCGATGTACTCACTCTATCTCCCCGATCATTCGATGCACCATGAAATCACCACACACTAGTGTACCTCTTTTATCTTGAAACTTTTTCTAACATCACTTCGTGGTTGAAATACTAATACTAAGCCTTGATGAGTAAAACCTTGAGTTTCTCTGCAGTCATGACATTTGTTTTCCAGGGATATCTTCAATCACTTAGAAGAATTAAGTTCATCAAGTTTACTCGTCATGAGTCAAACCTTGAGTTTCTCTGCTGTAATAACATTTGTCTTCCCGGGATATCTTCAATTACTTAGAAGTATTAAGTTCATCAAGTTTACTCGTGTTTAGGTGCTTGTCTCCTTACGCCTTGCTGGTTTTGACACTTGAATCGGCAACTCTTTGTAAGTCTGTATACTAGAAATATTTTGTTGAGAAGAACACTTGAACTCTTGTGAGAATCAACTAAGACTCACTCGACTATTTTTATCAACCCTTATGTAGACAATTTGAAGTGACCCTTTGAGAGAAAACCCGATATACCATACTTGACTGAAGTCAACTTCCCCATTTGTATCTTAAGCTTGCACCTAATGATGGAAGAGCGATTGTATGAATTTATGCTTCAAGCAAATCTCTAAGTACTCACTACTCAAGCAAAGTATTAGACATTAACACCTCTTGTGATTATCCACACCAGTCATATCGTGTGACAGCAGAGTAAAACAAAGTAACTCTTAATAGTGATAGTTAACGGGTCTTCAACCATCCGCCTCATTAGCGGTAACTAGATAAACCAAGTCTTCAACTCAAATTCTTAAGCCCGAGCAAGTTATCAAATAAGAACCTTAACTGCGAAAGAAAGTCACTTCAATCTCAAATAAGGGATAAATGATTAACTCAAAGTAATCAACTTGTGTCAAATGTTCAATCATGAAATAGTCAATAACAACGTCTCGAGGAGTCGCTGCTAAAGAATATGAGCAAGTCTAATTGGGGATTGAATCAGCCTTATAACACTCTCCCAATTAGTGCTCTCCCAAACCGACAATCTTTGATAAATGCCCGATTAAGAAGAAGTATTTAGATCGTTAAATGCAACTTCGTCTTTAGTCTTCTAACATGTAGAAAAATGTAGAACGGTTGTGACTAGACCTTTGTCACACCCCAAATTACATTTTGCGTGAATGGAATTCACGGGGATTATTTGTCATAGCATCATAGTTACTGAGATATTGAGCGACCTAAAGTGCCGTTTGGAAAATACATCGCTTGATTTAATAAAATAATCAGAGTTTACAAAGTGTAGGTCCCAAATGAAATTAACTTGTGCGGAAATAAATTTGTTACAAAGCCAGCGATGTTTTAAAATGAATAAATCCCATGTGTGAGCGTCGTCCTGCGACTCTATGATATGCCCATATGGATGTCATGAAGTGAATGCCTTAGATACCTGAGATAAAACATGCTAAAAAGTGTCAACACAAAGGTTGAGTGAGTTCATAGAGTTTGAGTTGAAATGTAAAGCCTTTCAAAATCGTTTATCAGCAAAGACATTGTAAATCCTTTCGGAGTTCCAAGTTCGCCCATACAAAACTTGTAACACATTGTGTTCACAACCACGCCAAAATGTGTATAGTTTATGTTCAAACACATGATGTCAAATGAATTCACAATAGTAACTAACTCAATGTAGAACAATAACACATAATCAATAGCACATGACTTAATGTATGGTAGTCAAGCGACACTTAGAACTTTACGACGTAGAACTATAGCACATAATCAATAGTACATGACCCAATGTTTGATAGTCAAGTGATTTAGAACTTTATCTGACGTAGAACTATACCACTCAAACAAGAACCATTAATATAGTACAACATTCGGTTTTGAAACAATGGTGATTATGATAGAAGTTATCCTTAAAAATTTAAAGTACTTGTGAAAAATAGTTAAGCATGTATCTCCCCAAAAATAGTTCAAAACATATAAAAGTAGGGACTCTGAAACTCACATGGACAATGATGCGATGGCAAAAGTGAGTATACCGAAATGTAGCGTGAATCACTAAACTTGACCTATTATGAATGATATGATACATAATAAGTTATGATGTAATGTTATGCATGCAATTAGGATGATATCTATACCACTTATGAATTTTTGAAAATAATATTTCTCGTCTAGAAATAATCTTTTAACGTCTTGAACATTTTTAAATTACTCCATATGTATTTACATTGAAATGATATCCAACGATAATCATTTAGTGATTTATTATGAAATTATAACTTTTAAATTAAGTAAAATAATGTTGTTGAAATATTCATGAAAGTGACTAAATAGCCTAGAAAAGCTAGTCGTAAAATGGTGCACATCGAGTGTTAAGAAACGAACTCAACGGTTTTGGGAAGCTTGTATCATTATCTCAAAGTTTTAGTGTTTAAGTTTTCATCCTAGGGTCACCGATCATAGAGAAAAATATAGGTAAAGTATGGTACTTGTGTCCCAAAATATAGTTTAAGGATGGTTTTCGGCAAAAATTTAAGTGACCGTATTTTACTCGTTACAACTCAGCTTGACAAGTGGTTGGACATTTTGGAAAATATGCCAGGCGAACTTACTTTTACTAGAAGACATCACTTTATAAAAATACTTGGTCATTGTTAAAAGCGACCCTCAACATGGTCCCGTTGCCGTAGTATATGTTTAATAGAAATTATATTAATTTTGCTAATAGAATAAAGTTACGGCAACTTTTAAAATGTGAATAACTTTGTCGTTATAAGTCCGTTTTCTACGTTCTTTATATCCGCGGGTCGTGATAACATATACTAATATATTTTTGATAATTCGACACATTAAACAACGCTTAAGACTCATTTTTGATTAAGTAAAAGTCGAGACAGCAAATGCTGAATTTTTAGGAATATATGTTTTAGTCGTCCAAACTTCAAATAGCATAACTTTTTGTTATAGCTCGTTTTAACCCGTTCAAGCGACCCGTTTTAGATTTTAAAATGTATTTTCAAATATATAGCCCAAAATATTTTGCTAACATGCGAAAATTCCGAATTTCAAAATAAGGACAGACCCTTAATTAGACTTGTCGAAATGAGTTTTTTCACGCGCCAAACCTATTCCAACCAATTCAAAACAACTCCGAAGCTATTCTAATCTTACCATACACCTTCTTAGGGTGTCATGGGTTCCTAGGCATCACCAAGAGTGATTTATAACAAGGATTAATTATAGGATGTCAAATATATATATAACTCTTAAAATCAAAGAAAAAGTGGTATAAACCTCATGAGACTTGCATGTTTTCTCAAATAAAATGAAATGACCATAACAATGAATATGAAATATGATGATGAGTATGAAATGCTTACTAGTTACTTGATGAGGTTTATGAGCAAATGTTTTTCCTAATCACCCTAGGTTTTGTTTGCAAAACCTTAATAAAGAGTGAGACTAGAGTGTTAAAATCTTGTCTTGTAAAATTTTATGATGATCCTTCTTCACCTTGTGGTTGGCCGGTTTTCTTGAGGAAGAGAGGAAGGAAAAAGATCTTTTGCTTTGTGAAGTAAAATGAATGTGATAAGTGTGAAGTGAGATACTTGACTTAGTAGATATTTGCAAATGTATGTGACTCACCCTTGAGGTGGTGAAACATATGTAAAAGAAAAGGGACAAAATGCATTAACTAATAATCAAGTGTTTTAAATGTTGAGTAAATATGTAGTTAATTAGGAATAGAGTAAGTGGTAGCTTGTACACACATTTGAATATTTAGGGTAGCGTTAGATAAAAATAACTTTTAACGAGTCAAGATAAAATATATTGAGGTCATAAAAATTATAAAAATACATTTCTTGCAAAATTTGAATGAAATAATAATTATAGTTTTGAATTCTGAAAACCGTGTGTAATTATATAAACATAACAATTTATATCAGAAATAAATTTAAAACACAGGGTAAATTAATAATATAATTTTTATAGTCTTAAAATGAGTATAAAAATATATTAGGAATATTTTGGATTGTCGGATCAAATGTTCAAAATAAATGATTATCGATAAAGCGTTTATTTAATAAGAAAATAAACGTTTTATGAAAAATGCAAAACCATGCATAAATTAATATGATGATAATGATGCCAATGAAATATAGACTAAACCTAGCCTATATGAAATGTCCATGATGAAAATGTTCATGAATTCACTGACTAAACCATTACTGGTTCACGTGAATTTAATACTCGTAAATCTAGTTTACGATAAATAATAAATGATGAAGCATGAGTAAAGTTTTGAAATATGACCGGAAAATACGAGTTGTCACGACCTTCTTCAAGATTGTCCAGTTGAGGAATAGAGTGTTAACATCTTCAACTCACACCAAAAAGCATCCACCAAAAACATCGATTAACTTACATCTTGAAAATCCCTTAACTAAAATCCCTCCCAATCAAACAAAACGAGAAAGATGTTCATCAAAAATCGACAATCGGTATAGCGAACACAAATGATGGTAACACCAAAATACCAATCACATCAAACAAGAACGGAGAGATTGTTCGGAATCATCATGTTGATGTATACGTGAAGCATTAACCGGAAGCACTTTGTCGATAAACTCATCAATCCGAGTGAAGATGTCAACCAGCGGCTCTTAGAGAGAAAAATCCATGTGAAGATGACCCGATAAGAAGAAGCTCGGTTCTTACATGAGTTTAGAGTCGTATGACCATTTATATTCTCAAATATCAATCAACAATGCAAAAAATTCACACTTCTTCTCCCCCCTCAAGAATTGCATACGGAGTTGCCATTCTTGATTAAATAAGTGAAAATCATCCGAATGTTCTATTCACACTTCTTTCCCGCAAAATAAGCACATCATGTAAGCCATCTTCATTATAATCGAGCACGTGGAATGAGAAAACAATGGATGGTAGCCGGTTCACTTGATGGCCCGAGCGCATGGAAAAAGTGTGAAGCATGTTGATGAGAATGGTCATAATAAGAAGATTTCTCTTCTTCGAAGATATCTTGAGCGTACACATTTCTTTTCTTTAGAGTCTGAGGTTTGAGCGAAGTATTCAAGCGTCATAATGTTGAAGTCACGAGGCACAGGCGATGTGAGCAGGCGTCATAATCTCTCTCTTTTCAATCTCTTTTGGCAAAACATGTGATCAACCCCATTATCATTGAGTAGGCTCTTTGTAGTGGCGGTGATGGAGAAAACCCAATATGATGAATTTGACCACAGAGTAAACTACCCGAACTTCGTGACTTAAACTTGCAGTATGTAACAAAGGCGGTGCCGATTTCCAATAGAATCTCTAAGTACTCTCTATGTACTCTATACTCTTCAACCAACCAACCATCAAGTATAAGGCGTACATTACCTCTTGAAAATCCACAATTGAATGTGACACTGAGCACTACAAGTAACTCCTTAAAGTGATAGTTATTTTGTAGTGGTAAGAGCCCAATTCCCCAAGTGGTAAAAGAAAAGGTAAAGACACCTAACAATAACTAGATTTCCAAGTCTTAGATTATTGATAATAAGCTCGGACAAGGATCTTGAAGAATCTTCATCCAACCATCCCAGATACCTTCAGATACTAAGTACACTTGTCAAGTGATATTTCACTTCAACCTCAAATAAATAATAGTGAATTAACCCGTTGTCACATCTTACGGTTAAAAGCTCACATCTAGCCTCCTTTGGCGTTATAAGTGATCTATGATAATGGTTTCATCCCGACCATGGTTAGAAGCACGTAACCCCGTAAAACCATGTAATAACCAAGCTGCCATGACGAATATCCAAACACACATCCAATTCATGAAGTACACCCTTTTATCCCTTCTTGACGAGAAACCGTAACACCGGCATCAATAAGATCGAAATACAATTTCCTTTCTCGGGATGGTTCCATTATTACGGGATTTTACAACTCTATGGTTTAAGCCCAGAAATAGTTTCTTTGTGAGTTTTACAAAACCAAGAATAAACCGTAAGATAGATCGAAGCGCTACAATTACGGGATGTTTCCACTATCACGGGATTTTACAAGTCTATGATTTAAACCGAGAAATAGATTCTTTGGCGGGATTTTACAAAATCAAGACAAAGCCGTAAACAATGTCGGCAGATGTGTAATGACAACTTTGGTTTTGGTGAATATCGATTTTAGGGAACATCGCGGCCGGTTCATCAGCGGTTCAATCTCCAACATTAATAATATCATCAACCACCCAGTAAACACTTTGGAAAACACATCATTCACGTATCGGCGGCTATAGCAATGACCACATGGAGAAGTAAACCCGATATATCAAACTAGAACATGACGTAAAATTCCCCAGATTTGTTACTTAAACTTGTACTAATCCTTGTGAACAAGAAACGGTGTACCCAATGTACAAAACCTCTTAACATTCTCAAGCTGAGGTGAGACACGAAGTGATAGCTACGTTGTGGGTTAAGTTAGAAGGAATCACAAACGCAACTAAATAGCCAAGTCTTTATCACCTGTATAAGCAGCCAAACAAGTCATCTTGCGGAAGGGTAGAAATAAAGAAGGCGAAATAAGTAGCGTGCCGAGAAAATCTTACTTCAAATCAAATAAGAAATACCTTCCAAACAACCCCACAGTCAACTTTGCTCAAATAAATCATTTCAAGCGTGAGAAATACATCCATGAAAATGTATATACCAAAGTATGACAACGAATCTCAACAAATCATCATTTCGCATCAAATCATCACCAAATCTTTACATCAAAACTCATGATCAAATCTCATAACCCGAAAAATCTCACCATCAAAACTAATCAAGTCTCACAAAAACTCATATTATCAAATCTCAAATAAGCGGTAGATTCACTTTGACCTTACAAATCTTCTCACCAACACAAGGCCCAATCCAAATAAATCATGAGAGGCCCATTAAGTGATCTACACATATCCATCATTACGGTTCAACAATAGTAGAGATTCACATTAGAAAATTCTCAACATCACTTGAGATACCACAATTGTAAAAGTATAGTTGATAGGCGGTCCGCGATATCACACATAAAATTCTCAATTTTCATCAAAATTCCAATCATTCAATTACGGTCCACCTCTTGAAAACCAATACCGAGACCAGCGAAATCAAATCAGCATCCATGTTAAAACCATATTCGATTACAGCCACTTAAAGTTAATAACAAATGAGCATTATCATGACATTTGACAAATACACATTAATGATATATTTCAAAATTTTATTCTTGAATGAGACCCAATGTAATCAAACGCTCAGGCCCATATATGACTCTACAAGATAGAATAGGAACAAAGGCCCATTACACCTAATTCATTAACAATGTATATCAGGATAGTCAATTGTTGTTAACCCTACATGAATGGGGTATTTAACACACCAACTCCACTTAACCTAAATCATTAATATCGTCCCGTTCACTCCATTCGGTAACACACTTAAATCTCACAAATAATAATACCTCAACCCTAAAGCTCTCGGCCGCCCCCATCTCTTATCACAAGCCTTGAGAAAATAAAACCTTAATCCCATATATCAAAAGCGTTTAGTGTAAGCCTCCCACAACAGTTTATCTCAACCAAATTATTCTCACTTAAACCAAGCATCAATCACCAACACAAGCCAAGCATAAGATCATTTGTTAATACAAATGACCTCACACCTGAGGATGGTTTAAAGGTTTTGATGGCCACGAGGATGGCTTGAAAGAAAAATACTTGCGACTTCAAGATTGGCTTCAAGATCATTTAGATTGGTCTCAGGTAGGGTATATATTGTTTGGTTGTCGAGTTTTTCATTTAATTATACCGAACTAAAGAAAAGATTGTAACAAGTTTGTTATGATACTTTCTTTTAATTCGGATATTCAATTGAAGTGACAACTTCAAAAGGATCGATGATGGTAGGTTAAGTACGTGGTATAGACCTTCACGAGTCTTGATATATATTTGATAACCACGACTAAGCGGTGAGATCTTAGGATATGTCATTTATGTTTTGAAGTCTTGAGTTATTGAGATATTTTGTGTGTCGAGTCATGAAAATTGGTGGATGAGAGAAGGGATAATAGGTTATATAAATTGATGTTGGTGATGAAAGCGAAGTCGAGCGGATATGGTAATTGGTATAAGTCGAGTTGTGCTCAAGAGTCATGTTGTGGTCTTTTTATAGTTTACTCATAACACTTTCATAATTCTAAAAACCAGGGTGATGAGATGTTGATGCGAGGTGTGACATGGGTTTTGTATATTGTGGTCTTTTGTTTGGTTTATGCAAAAGTAGTATCACTTCATCTTCATCTCTTTACGTCCAAAACAAATTAAGCTAACCATTTTTTCCAAAGCAAATTAAGCTAGATAGGCGCAAGAGTCGCTACATGAAAGTTACTACGACTAAGTCGCTGACTTGTAAAGACAAATTAAGCTAGGTAAAAACATTGCATCTGGGCAGTTTTTGTGACAAGTCGCTAGCAAGATTTTTGTTATTTTTAGATGAGTTTTCCACTAATATTTCCGTTCATCTTCAAAGGTAACCCAGAAAAACATTAAAAATCCATCTTTTTGACCTTGTTTGGACCACAAAAACTTGACCGTTAAACCAGAAAAGGCATAAACTTTTACCGATATGCATTGTAACGAGAAAACATGAAGGGCGAGTTTGGACATAAAGACTTTTGACCCAAGACAGATGTTGACACAAATATGACACAAACTTTATAAACCAGACTTATTAGACCAAAATACTAGTTTAAAAAGCGATTTAAAACCACGAATAATAAGCTTGAACCGAGATATTACGACCAACAAAGTTCACGAACCAGTTAAAACCATGTAACAAAACTTAAAAAAATCATCAACACACAAAAATCTTGGCTCTGATACCAATTGTAGGATCGTATATTATTGTGTTGATGATTTGGGTGGTCTTGGATGATCAAAATACATGTTTACCATTTTAGAGAGAGAAAGTAGAGAGAGAGAGGGTGTTCTTGCTAGAGGTTTACACAAAGGAAAGGTTAGATTCAAATGAGAAGCACCACCCCTTCCATGGATGGAAGGGGTATTTATAGTTACATGAAATCTGACCTCCTATACGACACGTGGATCGGTATACGATGGGTAAAGACCGTCCTTCCTCCACGGTGTTGCACTAAACTATACTAAACTCTTGACTAACTAATTAACTACATAATAACGTAAATAACAACAAGTCTACGAGCTAACTTATGCTAGTTAATATTTGGGGTGACCGACTCTTCACTATGGAATTTTCTAATTCCTAACAATATCAATGAAGAGCATTGTTTACACCCCACCCCCTAATATACACCCAAATCGCCTTAGCCTACCCTGTATGCACTCACTTTTAGTGTATTATTGTTATCACCCTAAACCCTTAGTTTAATTATCTAGTTGCTTGCATGAGTTGCTAAGTCAGTCATATCCTTTGTACAAGTTTTGGGGCGATTGGGAATCATGGGAAAAAAAGTTAAAGTTTAAAAAATGATTGAAAGGGAGCGTTAAATTCCCTTATTTGCGTAATAACATACCCCAAGTGTTTTGATCTTTTCAATTGGGTCAAATTAGTGTTATCGTAATAAAAACTCAAGTGTAGGGATGTGTCTATAAATCCCTATCATTTTGATGTTCAAGTAGAGGATGGTAGAGTAAAAGTGTAAAAAATGAAAAAAGAGATAAAGAAAAGAAAAAATAGAGTGAAAAAATAATAAAATAAAAAAAATAATAAAAAAAAATAAAAAATATATATCAGGGCTACCATCCTACATCTATCCTTTTAAATTTATGTTTGTTTGTTTGGTGAGCTAGAGTCTAGAGTGTAGAGTCTTGGCTTAGCATGCCATTCTTAGTATACTTGCAACATAGAGATTTTTGACTTGCCAACACTAAATAGCCTATCCCACCAAACCCTTTGTTTCCCTACAGTAAGCCTAACATTACAACCCTTTAAAGACCTCTTTGATAGTCTTTCTTAGGTGCTATACGCAAGCGATGGAGGTTTGATCTAGTCTCAAGCCTATGGTAATCTATATACTAGGACGGTTAATGAGTGTTTATCTTCCATTTCCAACTTGTTATATTTCATATACACCCGAGAGATGTGAGTATCAAACACCCCATGTGAGGTGCTAGTATGTAATTTCCGTGCTTGTTATGACTTTTCGGGGCTTATATGTGTTGTGGGTGTTTTAAACCAATGCTTCATGACCCTAACTTATAAATTAATTGGCTAAAAGCACATTTGCTTGAGGACAAGCAAATACCAAGTGTAGGGATATTTGATAAGGTTTTAAAATGTACCTTTTTGAGGGTCATTTAAGCCCTTATTTGATCACTTTTGTATCCGTTATTACTTAATATCGTTCATTTTCACTTTTAGGTCTCTTGAAGGCAAATTCTTTGTAATGGCACTTATTTGGACAAAAGAGCGAATATCTGAAGAAAATGGCCAAAGTCAAGAATCGAGACACTCAAAGGCTGTGAGAAGGACAAGGTGTGGCGTCACACTTATCGCTGACGCCGTGGAGGATTTTGTGGACGGGACGACCAAAACTCTTATTTTCAAGTGGCGGCGTCAAGTTATAAATGAGTAGGCGTCGCAACTTTCAGGGCGGCCTAGATTTGATCGAACGGGCGTCGAGAAGCTAAGGAGGACGGCGTCACAAGCACAAGGTGACACCGTCAAGAGTCCTAACGTGGCCAAGGCGAAACCCTAATGGCCCGATCCAGCGGCGTCACAAAACATAAGGTGGCGCCGTCGCATGTGTAATCTTATATATAGAATCCGAATTTTTCAGTATTAGTGTGTAGTCTTTTGGAGTAAAACCTAAACGGACCAAAGGCATCTTGTATAGTATTTTAGGGTTCCAAACCCTATCTTACATCAAGATAAGTGCTTTACTTCATTAATACAATTATGTCTTTGATTATTTGTGTGTATGCTTGCATGTTCTTCATGTCCGGCTAATTTACTTGTGTGTTAGCTTAGGGAATAAGAAACTTAATTATTTAATATTGATTGGTTGTCTCTTATCTTAGTTGATTAATGATCTAGTAATGCGATAGGTCATTCGTTGTGTACTTAATGTTTGATTAATCTTTGTGAACCTTAGGTTATAGCACCTTGAGCGGTTGTAAGCTTAATTATCCAAAGAGGCCTTAGAGTAAGAGTTTATGATCCCTAGTGGTATTTTGTAGACGAGACCCTTTGGTAACTTCAAAGAGTTAGGGATAAGCGCATACCCTACAACTTTAGACACACAGCGCAATTAAGAATAAGGACGTGACAATTCAACCACCAATAGGAGATAATTAAGGAGTAGTAAAACCTAAGTAAACACATCTTTAAACTATCATCCGAGCACACAATAATTAGACATAGACTACATACACCTTAGATTAGATAATTAGATAAGTAGAGTAATCCGTAGCAATACCAACCCCCAAATCCAAACCCCGAGATTAGTACTTTTCCATTTCCTAAAAAACATAAAAAGATAAAAAATAATCTTCCTCAACCCCAACCTTAGTAAAACCTAAGTAAACACATCTTGAAGCTCTCACTAGCATTCCTATTCCTCTAGAGAACGATATCAATACCCGTGGCTTACCTTAATACTACACTACAAGCGATTAGGTTCAACTTTGCCTAGTGTGTTATAAAACTTGCTCGAAGAAAAGGAAGTTCTTTTGACCCCGACGGAGCGTGTAGCGTTATCATTGGCTATGGCGAGCCACAACAAAGGGACACCGGGTGCTCTAAGATAGTATAGATTATGATTAAAAATATCTTTTCTAGTAATAAAGTTTTCATCTAGACAACTACAATATACTCATAGCCATTTTCCTTTATGTAATATGTATCAGCGAAAATTAATAACACCATTTACTCAAACGTATTAAACACGGTTTGCATCTGATACATGAAACAATCGATTGTTAAGTTTATTAAATCAATTAAAAGTTGGTACTTGCTGAAAACAATTTAAAACGTGCTGTATATTGTATATTAGAAAGTAGCCTTATCAATGTCTTATTAATTACAAAAAGATTATTTTGAAACATAGTAAAAGAAGAGAGATAATATTATATGGTAGGTCTAACATGAAACACATACCGTAGCAGTTATGAAAGTTAAACGATCATAACATATTGTCAAACTTAACATAGGGTTGCATAAATATACTAAAGTTAATACCAAAAACAAATCTTCAAATAGAGTAAATATTGATGACTTAACATCAAAATCATTTTCAAAATTCAAACTGAACCAACTTACTACATTAAACATTAATCAAATGCTCCCAACATAATCTGCTACAAAATTTACCAAAAGCATCTAGGCCTTTTTGCCTTCCCATCCATTCGCCAGTTCAGTCATTAATTGTTCTCACAGTAGTCTCTAATACCATAGTACAACAACAAAATGAATCACAACTACACATTATCAAACTGCAAACATGTTAGAATTTTTCAAAATTTATCTACCACTCTAACTTCAATAACACTTCCACTCTAAAGAGTGCGCTCAAAACATACTATAACTTCAATAGTTCTCTCAAAGCATACAATAAATGGTTAAACGTACATTAGCATGCCCCTTGTGAACATGTAGTTAGACCAGCGAGTGGCTTCTAGTTCCATTAGTTCAAACTGGCTCATATTCAAGGACTACCTTATTCTAGCTTGAGATCTTATCCGCAACAATATTTAAAAATTTGTAAATTAAAAGGTTGATCATTATATTAAAGAAAACAGCAGTCTTGAAGCTGAACCTGCAATTACCTTTATGTGTGTTAAAAGCGTATAAAAGTCAAAATTAGAAAAACTTATTTCACAAAAGTTTTATGCACCAATATACGATCTTGTGGAATTCTTGAGAACTTTTTAAAAAAGATTAATTTTTATCTTTTTACGGATATTTTATTTTTATTTTAACTTTACTTTATATATGTGTGTCTTGCGGCATGGCAGCGCGCACTAAGTGAGTGTCTAAGATTTCTACTAGCGTGTGACTTCATAGGCCAATTACACTAGCAATATTATATGTTGTTCCGTGCACACAAAAATCCATCACTCGATTAGCTAATATAATTCAAAATTAAATGCCTGATTTGTTAAAATTGACTCAAATTAAGTTTGTTCTAAGGACACCTCAACAACAGTTGACCAAATTCTTCAAGCTTATAAAATATCACCAAGATTATATCTTAGACTACTACCTGTGAATAAAGTAATACGTGCTTGTACAGACTAACAATCTAGTCGTCAATCTTGATGGCGAAACTTGACTATTAATATAAAAATCAAGAAAACAACGGATGGATAATTTGAATCATAAACTGCTAAATAATATCTTACATGAGTCGTTGCAATATATAAAATCTCGTGAATTATTTCTATATCACGGTAACTCGTACTTTTATTTAGATATTTATAATTTCGTGCATATACGTATTTTGAATGTTATAACAAATTTAATCTAATAATGATAATAATACTTGTAAATAACAACAACGATAATAATAAAGATTGTCAATTTATCAGAACGTGGAAGGAAGTTAGTGGAAGGAAGTTAATATTCACGGGCCAACCTAACGTATAAACAACAACGATGCATATGTTTCAAGTGAGGTGTGAGATGCTCCTTAACCAATATATTGTGTGGTCAAGTCCCGTTAGAGACATATGCGGTGTAATAGTTATAAATATCAATATGAGAGTATAATCGTTTTATGAGATGATATATCCATAAATATCTATTATTAATAGTATAAATATTGCTACCTTTTTAGTTACAAATGCAGTGTAATAGTTAAAAATATCAATATCAGAGTATAATCGTTTTATGAGATGATATTTCCATAAATATCTATTATTAATAGTATAAATGTTGCTATCTTTTTAGTTAAGTTAACTAAGTTGAAGTTATTATATATGAAGAAAATAATAATCTGGTTTATAAGACTCAGAGAATGAGCAAAAAAGTATATGATGGAAGCTTATATGTATCCCAGGTTGATAAAATGGCAGATAAAACATAGAAGATTACTATTTCTTTAAGTGATTTAAAACTACACGAGTATAAACGGGTAAACCGATAGATGTACACGACTTTACCGGATTAATCTTGAAATCGCTTCCAGCCCCTCTTTAGCCACCCTGAAATGTATACACCTAGCAAATGTTTGAACCATTGACGTCATGTCACCACTAGGCCATTTGATGAAGGTTAAACTAGACGATTATACGTTTATCTAAATGATTTACCTGTCTGGACCCGACCCGGACCCGACCCGGGACATTAATCATTCTCTGGTTAGTGTGTTGATTTTTAAGTCTTGATTTTGATTCTTAGGCCTTGAGCCCTTGACTAAATCAGGAAATTACCAAGAGTTTACGCATTACAAAAAAAAGTTCAATTCTGCAAACTTATTTCGTCATGGTATGGTCAACTGTGGATTTTTTTACATAGATAATAATTTTACTACATAAATGTCCAAATATTTTAAAAAATAATCCATATATATATATATATATATATATATATATATATATATATATATATGTGTGTGTGTGTGTGTGTGTGTGTGTGTGTGTGTACAATTACAATAAAACACACTTATAAGTGTCAGAACCGTTTCCACACTTTTTATTGTAAACATTTTTTGTAATTTTGCCATATTTCTAGGTGTAGACATTCAATTATTTCCACGCTTATATGTGTAGGAAAATTTGTCACCACGTTATTACTATATATGCCCCAGCAGGTTGCGGGTTTAACCATTTCACGTTTTTTATTTTAATTCCACCATGAAGTACACATCATATTCTCACACAAACACACACACTTAACTCAGATACACTTTTTTTAATTCATTTGAATACCACCGCCCTGGGTATCATTTTACTAAACCCTAGCTTTGTTTTTATTTAATTGTTCCTGAACATATATTGCTATTGGTTTGTTGACCGTTGACTGATGGAAGTAGTTGTGGATTGAAAACTTGCCAAAATAAAATGGAAAAAAATTATAAATTCATAACGTCTTTACAAAAAACTTATTATGCTCTATGTACTTCACTTATTGTCATAATACATAACCGTTTTCATTTTATTGGTTATTTTCTGTCGTTTTTATCCGTTTTCTTAAATCGTCCATTTTTATCCGTTTTCATTTTAATCTGTCGGATAAGCGGATAAAAGCGGATAAAAACGTTTTTATTATCCGTCAAAATGGATAAAGCGAGCAGAAAATATTACGGATAAAACGTCTTTATTATCCGCGTCAAAACGGGCAGAAAGTATTATCCACGTCAAAGCGGATAAAGCGGACAGAAAATAACCGAATAAAATGAAAACGGTTATGTATTATGACAATAAGTGAAGTAGACAGAGCAAATTAGTTTTTTGTAAAGAATGCGTTATGAATTTATAGCTCTAAAGAAAATTTCAATATTCATGTGATTGGGAAAATATGTTTGATTTTTTTTTAACTGTTGACATTGTTTCTCTTTAAAAGCAAACTTTTATCACTGCCTCTTTACCAACTTCTACACCAAGTTTTCAGATTTAACCTGAAAGCCTATAAAAGAAGATGTTGCTTCATGTTAAAGTTCGATAGAGATACTTCTTCTTGATGATACTTTACTAACTTTATTTTCATTTCCAATAGAGTTGTATATAAGCCTCATACTATTAGTTAGATGCTTGAATAAAAAATATTAAAAAAAATATATCTTTAATTAAGAAAACTAGTTTAAAACCCGTGTATTACACTGGCTGTCCTAATTCTTTTTAGTTACAATTATGATTAAGCGATCTTATCTAATAAAGTTTTCATCTAGACAACTACAATATACTCATAGCCATTTTCCTTTATCAGGAAAAATTAATAACACCATTTACTCAAATGTATTAAACGCGGTTTGCATCTGACACATGAAACTATTGATTGTTAAGTTCATTAAATCAATAAAAAATTGGTACTTGGTACACATGTTTAGAATTCTTAGGGCTGAAAACAATTTAATAAGTGCTGTATATTGTATGTTAGAAAGTAGCCTTATCAATGTCTTATTAATTACAAAAAGATTATCTTGAAACATATATAGTAGTAAAAAAGAAGAGATAATATTATATGGCAGGTCTAACATGAAACGTATACGGTAGCAGTTATGAAAGTTAAACGATCATAACATATTGTCAAACTTAAATCAATAAAAAATTAGTACTTGGCACTATGTTTAGAATTCAAAGTGAACTAACTAACTACATTAAACATTAATCAAATGCTCCCAACATAATCTGCTACAAAATTTATACCATATTATAAAGCATTTGGGAGGAAGTCTTAAAATATTAAAACTACACACTTACTTATTATGACAGATTTTAATAAGTATAGCTATAATGACATTGGTTACAACTCTTTAAAGCACTTTTTGTAAACATGTTTTTAAAAAAATAATAAAAAAAGTCCAATGTAATTTAATATAAAAAAACCATCTATAACTATAACTAAATCATAAATGTTATTTTTAAAACACCTTTAATAGGAAAAATACTTGTTATTATATATATTGTACAAACTAATAAACATACAAAGCTTCATATAATTTATATGCAAACAAGTTAATAGTACATATTGTTTTAAAAACCGGTCCGGACCAGCCCGTTCAACTAGGAACCCAGTGCAGATGGTTCGGCTAGCCAATAAAGCCATCCGAGCGATATACACCTTTTGGAATTTTTTGGTAAAACTTATCGTAAAAACTAAAAACTTTGTTTTATAAAAATCAGACGATTTTTTTCAAAGCAAATGATGCAATGTGCTAAGTACTAATTATATAATTATTATATATTACATGTATTTATATTATAATAAATATACTCTTTATAATGGCCCACATGATTTCTTAAACACTTGGGTTTTCTTTTTTATAATTACTCTTTTACTTGTATCATTTTCCTATGTGGGACAAATATAACAAACATTGATAATGATTGATTTGAAGAGGTAAGAAATAAGAAGTTTAGTGGGGGATGGAACAGTAATAGGCCACAAAATCATAAGCCAAGAAAGGGGATGTTGTGAATAAAGACAAAGCTGTTTCTCAATTTATGTATTAAAAGAAGAATAAGGAAGCTCAACAAGAGAATGCTAGAAAGGATTAGTCACCTGTGAAGAAACAACCATCAATGGAAGGAAGCATATAGCACAGCTAATCAAGGTGAGAAGAATCAGAGCCCAAATGGTAACAAAAATAATGGGAGAGCATGGAATGTGAGGGGTGAAATATTGGAAGCTATTAAAAGGTCTGCAAACAAATATTCTATACTTGACCACGAATAGAATGACAATGCTACTACTAGTGGTATTGAGAATACAAATGGTGGAGGTACTAGTGAGGAGAATGATGTATATAGGTATGAGAATGGGACGGCAGGTGTATGAAAAGTGATATTATTGAGGGAGAGATAAAGAGGTCTTTGGCATAGTTTCTTGAGGGAGTTTAAAATAGGATGTTGGAATATTAGAGGTATGTGTACCTCGATAAAGCAAAGTTAGGAATTTTATTGAAGGAGAAAAGTTAAGTGTACGTGCTGTTATAGAAACTCAGTTTAAAAGGAAAAAGCTATATAAGGTTGGTGATAGTATTTTTCAAAATCCGGGATTGGATTAATAACATGAATTACTGTGCTAAAGGTTGTGGAAATCTATGCGAATGTGAATGTGATTCGTATTGCAAACAAGTGTTTTGTGCAAAATTGAAGCTATTGTTTATGTTTTGTACTTATATATCTTGCAAATGGGGGTAATGAAAGGAAGGATCTATGGAAGGAATTAGTTACGTATAAGAGAATTGCGGGTGATGTAGCCTGGGTTATTATGGGTGACGTAAATGTTACTCTTGATCTAAGTGAACATTTAGCTGGTGGTTCTAGTATGACAAAGGATATGTGTGAATTCAAGGATTGCATTAATATGATTGAGATGGAGGATATTGCTAGTACTGGGTTGTTCTTTACATGGACTAAAAATTTGTACAAAGCCAATGCAAGAGATCAAACTGGAATGCTATAGAAGTTGGATAGAGTGATGGGCACTGAAGGCTTTATCAGTAAGTATCCTCAAGCCCATGCCACTTTCCTACCTTACATTATTTAGGATCATTGTCATGTTGTCTTGGTTATGCCTAACACAGTCATGGCTAGGAAAAAGCCTTTTAAGTTTGCTAATTTTGTGGTGAGAAAAAAAAGTTTATTGATGTGATTAAAGATAATTGGGATACAAATATGCAGGTTGTCACATGTTTAAGCTTGTAAAAAAGTTAAAGATGTTGAAAAATCCGCTGAAGAAGTTAGTATGGAAAGATGGGGATGTGTTTAAAAATGTTAAAAAGCTCGAGAGAGAGAATGGAAAGATATTGAATCCTGTGATAAAGTGTTAAGAGATGAAGAGAGTAAACTTTTATTGAGGTATAATGAAGCCATTCAGATTGAGGAACAAATGTTGTATCAAAAAGCAAAAGTTAAGTGGCTGAGTTTAGGGGATAGGAACAATGCATTCTTTCATAGAGCTTTGAAGAGCGAAATCATAGGAACGAGTTTAATCTTTGTGCATGATGAATTGGGCAATAGATTTGATGGTGATGATGTTGCTTTTCGGTTTGTGAAACATTTTTAGGTTTTTTTGGCAATAACACTACGACATGGATACATTATTCATCAACAAGCTTAGTAAGAATGAGGCAAATTTCAAGGTTAGGTCTGTGAGTGATACAAAGATCAAGAAGGCTATGTTTCTTATAGATGATAAGGCTCACAGTGCGAGATGGCTACTCCTCTCTTTTCTATAAAAAAAAGGTTGGGATATCATTGGAGATGAGTTTTTTGAAGCTGTAAGTGAGTTTTTTGAAACAAGGAAGATTTTAAATGAGATTAATTCTACTCTTATTGCTCTGGTCCCTAAAATGTGTATGATAATATCAAATTAGCCTGATATTTTATATATCAAATTCCCGTGTTTATGGCCTCATTTGTATTAATATTGTACTTAATTCATTGATATTCGTTCATATTTGCATTTCAGGATAAATGAGGCGTTGAAGCGGAAAAGATGTGATAAAAGGCCAAATATATGTTCTGAAGATAGATTTACGAGGGCCTTTATATTTGGTGTGAAGACTACGCCATAACTCGTTAATAATGTTACGGCGTAAATATGATGCTTTGAAGGATACGGCATAACCAATTCTTATGGTTACGTCGTAATTATTTTTGTGAAGGTTAGGCGTAACGTAGCAATTTAGTTACGCCGTAGAGATAATATGAGTGGATAAGAATATCTGGTTGATGAATTACGGCGTAATGGAAATTTAATTACGCCGTGATTATTAACTTGGCTGAAGGAGTTGAAGTCCAGGGCAAAATGAAGTTAAATGATATTTATTTCGAGGATTAAAAGTAAAAGTAACAAGTACGATCAGGGACTAAAGATGACAATTCATATGAAGTTTATTTACTTCAAGGACTTGTCATAAAAATATGAAGTACGATGAGGGACTAAAGTCGTACGGAAGAGTATTAAACTTGCAAGAAAATATGATGACATTATAAAGTCGAAGTAGAATAATTCTGGCGTAATTAATTATTTTAGTTACGACGTAACTATTGAATCCAATTTTTTTGCCGTCATTAGTTCGGCGTAATTTTCCTTATGGTTACGCCGTAACTATGTCACGGCCTATAAATACAGCCCTAAATCTGCATTTTGAAGTATCTCTCTTCACCCCTCTCCTAGGGGTCGATTAGGGCACCACTCCAGGGCAATTTCTAGCAGTTCAAGGCCATTTTCCAAGGAAGAATTCATCTGCAATCATCATCATTATTAGCTTTTCATCAAGTAATTTGTATCAAACATTATGTTTAATTCTATTCATGTTTTATTCATTATTGTTGGATTAATTTACTATATGTTTGGCTAAGCACCTCTTGGTGCGGGCCTAGTTATGATTCCTTAATTGTTTTGTTTGCGTTTACATTGCTTCCGTATAATTATTTCTAAATGTATGCATGCATAGTTTTATTGGTAGCTACCCTTGTTTCAGTAGTTTTGAATGGCGGTAGAGGCTAGTTGCTTAGGAGATATGACCAACTGACCCTAAGTGAGTAGACTGAGATGGGAAGGGTAAGATATGACTAACTGACGACCTTTTTTACTTGTGCGATTTGACTAACTGATCACCTACCATTTGGATGAACTTAAGAAATAAGGGGTGAGTGTTTAAGATGCTAGCGCCCGGGCACTCACTATTATAAAATCTAGCATGTAGCGGTACTTAATGACTTGGCTTAGGATCTAGGAACAACTGGACTTATGAGGGGACACCTGACTTCTCTAGTGGTACCCTTTGCTGATTGGTTAGGCTGAACTGACCAAATGTTGTCCTCTCGACTTTGACTCCACCTGAAGTAATTGGAAGTAATTAGACGTAAACATTACTAGTTAGGATGAGTAACTAGGTTAGCACCACTCTCCAATATTGATCTCAACCCTCGCCTTTATATGCTTTCTTTTATTTCCTTGTTTTATTAGTTAATTTATCATTTCAATCTTTAAAGAAATTAAAATCGTGACATAGACTTAAGTTAATTTCCGATCCACGTAGCTCTTGGGACGACCTCGGTTTTACCGAATACTACACTACACATTACCGGGTACACTGCCCGTTAGTGCATTAGGGTAGACCATATGTATAACGAGTAATTATAAATATTAAAACCTGGTCAGTAAAACCTGCATCAAAGTTTTGGCGGCGTTGCCGGGGAGCTATTTTAGTTTTTAATTTAAGTTTTTCTTTTCTCCTATTCCTTTATTTTCTTTGAGTGCATTTCGGTAATCATGGAAATGGAGCGATTTTGATAATATGACATTGGAAGAATAGGGAGTACAGCGAAATGGATAGAAAAGTTTTAAGGAATTGTCAATCTTGGAGAACTTCTACGAGATCGCCTTCCCTAGAGCATTTCTTTCAATCTTCTCAACCATATACCTATGGTGATTATGTATCTCCTCAAGAGTATGATGAATTGGACATGGATAACATGACCATTCATGAATATGAATTATATACAGCCAACCGATGTCGAAAGAAGAACAGCTGGGATAATCACACTCACAGTGTCACATCCGATTTTAGTGATTATTCATATAACACTCCTGATCCTGAACCTGAAGATAGAGAGTTGATGATTGCAAGAGTGTTGGATGGTTTGTTCAGAATTGGAGCTGAAAACCTTCAACGCATGGAACAAGAAGAGACTCATGATGAGTCTATTAATGAAAAATTCGGAGATGTGAACCTTGAAAGTAAGGACCTTCTTAACTCTCCTATTTCCCCTATTTCTAATATTTTTGCTAGTGTTTGTGAACATGATACAGATAATGTCAACATCGAGACTACCAAGGAGGAAGAAGGAGAGGGGAGGAATGTGATGGATGGAATTTATATGACATGTGAGATATCACGATTGAGGATGTTGAAAGGATTAGGAAAATTCTAACACCTCCCATGCATCATGAACCTATCCCGGTAGTAATGCAACCCTTGACATCACATATCACACCTCTACGACAATTGTTTTATAGCACCAACTGGCCAGTTTTGGATGAGCTTGTAACGGAATTAGAAGATAAGATCTAGGACACTTCAGTGGTTGACGAGGAAATATATGTAACATTTAAGCCAATTAACCAGCCACATCATGAGGTGAACCAATCATCAATGCCATCAACTAAAACTGGTAAGGTATGGAGGGAAATGACATCTCATGTAAGGTATGATTATAATTCATTATTTCCCCATCCCATAGCAAAGTCACACCCTCATGGTGGTTATTGCTATTTTCACCCACACTTGATTTCAAGTGAGGGGATGAACACCCTTTTACTTAGTAAGTAAGGGTGGAGTCAAGCTCGTGACTCGAACAAAAACAAGCGCTTCGTGGGAGGCACCCCATGCATATCTTTTCTTTTTCATTTTGTTAGTATAGTAGGGTTTGTGTTTTAACCATTTTGCGAGGAACAGGAGAAGATTGCATCAGTAACTTAAGCGGGGACCTGACCTGTCCATCGATTCGACGTAACTCATCCCAATGATTACGCGTAACACACACAAGTAGCGATTCTCTCCAGAGCATTACCGATTACGAAGTAATCCCATGCTATGGTTACGCCGTAGCTACCCTCCAGTAGCGACTGCCAGGTTTAGCCATAATTACGGCGTAACTCCTTCAATGAGTTACGGTGTAATTATCCTCCAGTTCAAATTCTTTCTATAATAACACAATAACCTTGTATTAGTATTAAATTAACTTTGTGGGTATGTTCCCTGTAAGCCCTCACGAGACTACACTCGTCCACTTGGGACACCAAGTGGTTTAAAAATCTTGTTGCATATGCTAAATGCAACCGTGATTTCTACGAAAGTGAGTTAGGTTTTTCATTTTCTTTTTATACTTGTTGTTTTTCTAGTATGATTCGTTTGGTTGTCTTATGTGAATTCAGGTTATTAAAGTTTGCTCATAAATCTTAAAGCGGGACACGTTTACTCGTGAGTCTTTGATCATGCCGAGCAAATCCAGGGGAGTTTTTTGTTTCAATTCTAACCCTTCTTATCTTTCATTTATATGCTTAAGTATGACCCAAGTGGGGAGAAGGGATTAGACATAAACACCCACTTGATTTTACTTGCTTTTATTTTTCTATTTTTTGATGAAAAGTGTTTCATTAGTAAAATTTTGACATGTTTTTCATTACTTAACTGGATTAATCTTTATTGAGCACACCTACCCTATATTTCCATTGTGTGAGGATAAGCCTTTCCGTTTTCCCTTTTATACATAATACCATAAAAATGAGTGTGCCGGTGGCTGTAGTAGACTTTAGAACTTGGCCTTGCATATCTTTTCGAGACCATTATCATGAGCATTACACTGAGGTAACTTGGTGCGATCGGTTCAGCTAGGATAAAAGGCAATTTTTAGGATTAAACCCAAATAGCCCATATATGTATTGTATATATTGACTTTTCACATTGATTAGTCAATCCCCCTGTTAAACCCTTTTTGTTGCACTCTCCATTAGTGCAAGATACCCCTAGATACACCCTTCAGAGCCTTTCCTTTCATTTTGTTCACCCAATATAACTGTTTCATTACACCTATCGCCTAGCCTACCCTATAGTTTCCTTATGTCCATGGTCCGGGCGCTGTTGGTTAATTTTGGTTCCACTAGTGAAAGTCGCGGGTTTTGAATAAAGGGTTTTGGAAGAAAATCGGGTTTAGATGAGAGTTGATCTCAAGTGGGGGGATACTTTTTATTTTCGTATTGTTTATATTCATATTCATGTATACCTTGTCATGCATAAAAAAAATGAAAGCATGCAAGCAAGCGTTTATGTATGATTAGTGTTCTCGCCTTGGCGCAGTTGTTTTATATCCGTTTTGTCTTACGGATAAAATTAGAACCCCATACATTTCTATCTCTCCTTTCAAACTTTAATCAATATTTATCCAATGAGGGCATTGTACATCCCAAGTGGGGGGATGGGAGATAGAAATGGTTGATTTTATGGTTTTTGGTCAAAATATGTGTTAAAATTACCCAAATTTTAAATTTTTTTACAGCACACTATTTTTTCATTAATGATGAAGGCCGAGTTAATGCATCTTATTTGCCTAAGTTTGTGGAGATTATGAGGCATTACACTACATTCTATACGCATTGACTCGTGTATTGAAGACCCCTTGACTCTTGACCCTCGATTTTTGCTATTGGATTGAATGCAACTAGTGGTGGGGTGACAGTGGACTTAGGAATCTATTTGTTTCGGTGTCTTTTATTTTTACACCCATTAAAATTTTCCCATGTCTTATCCTACCCTTAATCATGAATCGAGTTTAGGTGAGGAAGCGAGCAATCATTGGTTTCTTGGCCATGGATTTGGTCATGTATCATTGGTTTTGTCCCCTTCGCCGTAGCTCGTTAGTAATGACAAAATAACCCCTAAGCCTTTATGTTGTGTCAACCCATTGCCTTTTAGAATAGCTGCATCTATAGACTCTAGTGGTGGAGATTAGTATCTTTGCCAAGCCTATGATAGAATACTCGCCATGACTGAGCAGTTGAGTGATCACCCAAAAATAAACACGTGAACTATGAGAGAGAGTGTAATTTCAATTCTCTTTTTGCGAGGTGCTCGGTTTGGAATTTTCTAGCTTCGGTGATTTTTAAACTCATATCTTCCAATTAATTTTAGGAGATATCTTTTTAAGAATTATTTAAAGGGTCTACTTGAGGACAAGTAGAATTCAAGTGGGGGGATATTTGATAACATCAAATTAGCCTGATATTTTATATATCAAATTCCCGTGTTTATAGCCTCATTTGTATTTATATGGTACTTAATTCGTTCATATTCGTTCATATTTGCATTTCAGGATAAATGTGGCTTTGAAGCGGAAAAGATATGATAAAAGGCTAATTATATGTTCTGAAGATAGATTTACGAGGGCCTTTATATTCACTGTGAAGACTACGCCGTAACTCGTTAATAATGATACGGCGTAAATATGATGCTTTGAAGGATACGGCGTAACCAATTCTTGTGGTTACGTCATAATTATTTTTGTGAAGGTTACGGCGTCACGTAGAAATTTAGTTACGCCGTAGAGATAATTACGGAGCGAATAAGAATATACGGTTGAAGAATTACGGCGTAATAGGAATTTAATTACGCCGTAATTATTAACTTGGCGCAAGGAGTTGAAGCCCAGGGGCTAAATGAAGTCAAATGATATTTATTTGAGATTAAAGTAAAAGTAACAAGTACGAGGGACTAAAGGTGACAATTCATATGAAGTTTATTTACTTCAAGGACTTGTTATAAAAATATGAAGTACGATGAGGGACTAAAGTCGTACGGAAGAGTATTAAACTTTCAAGAAAATATGATGACATTAAAAAGTACGAAGTAGAATAGTTACGGCATAATTAATCATTTTAGTTCACGGCGTAACTATTCGAGATCCAATTTTTCGCCGTCATTAGTTACGGCGTAATTTGCATTTATGGTTTACGCGTAACCATGTCGCGGCCTATAAATACAGCCCTAAATCTGCATTTTGAAGTAACTCTCTTCACCCCTCTCCTAGGGTTGATTAGGGCACCACTCAGAGGCAATTTCAGCCAGTTCAAGACCATTTTCCAAGGAAGAATTTACCTGCAATCATCATCATTATTAGTTTTTCATGAAGTAATTTGTATCAAACATTATGTTTAATTCTATTCATGTTTTATTCATTATTGTTGGATTAATTTACTATATGTTTGGCTAAGCACCTCTTTGGTGCGGGCCTAATTATGATTCCTTAATTGTTTTGTTTGCGTTTACAATGCTTCCGTATAATTATTTCTAAGTGTATGCATGTATAGTTTTATTGGTAGCTACCCTTGTTTCGGTTGTTTTGAATGGTGGTAGAGGCTAGTTGCTTAGGAGATATGACCAACTGACCCTAAGTGAGTAGGCGAACGGGAAGGGTAAGATATGACCAACTGACGACCCTTTCTACTTGTGGGATTTGACCAACTGATCATCTACCGTTTGGATGAACTTAAAAAATAAGGGGTGAGTGTTTAAGATGCTAGCGCTCGGGCACTCACTATTATAAAATCTAGCATGTAGCGGTACTTAATGACTTGGCTTAGGATCCAGGAAAACTGGACTTATGAGGGGACACCTGACTTCTCTAGTGGTACCCTTTGCTGATTGGTTAGGCTGAACTGACCAAATGTTGTCCTCTCGACTTTGACCCCACCTGAAGTAATTGGAAGTAATTAGACGAAAACATTACTAGTTAGGATGAGTAACTAGGTTAGCACCAATCTCCCCTATTGATCTCAACCCTCGCCTTTATCTGCTTTCTTTTATTTCCTTGTTTATTAGTTAATTTATCATTTCAATCTTAAAAGCAATTAAAATCGTGACATATACTTAAGTTAATTTCCGATCCACGTAGCTCTTGGGACGACCTCGGTTTTACCGAATACTACACTACACACGACCGGGTACACTACCCGTTAGTGCATTAGGGTATACTATAGGTATAACGAGTAATTATAAATATTAAAACACAGTGTTAAAACCTGCATCAGTATACAGCTGCTAAAGTGTATGATTATAGGCCCATAGCCTGTTGTAATATTTTGTATAAGTGTATAAGTTAAATCATCACTAAGAGAATGAAGAAGAGTCTTGAGAAACTGGTTAGCAATAATCAGAGTGCTTTTATCCCAAATAGTCAATTTCAAGACAATATTTTAATATCTCAAGAGTTACTAAGAGGTTATGGTAGGAAACATGGTCCAAAAAGAGTATCTTTGAAAATAGATTTGCAGAAAGCCTATGATACAATAAATTGGAGATTTTTGGAAGATATTCTCAAAAGTTTTGGATTTCATGATAAAATGATCAAATGAATACTAAATTGTGTGACTACTACCACTTTCTCAATTTTTGTAAATGGTGAAAGCTGTGGTTATTTTAAGGGTGGGAGAGGTCTTAGAAATGGTGACCCTATGTCCCCTTATTTGTTCACTCTTGTCTTGGAAATTCTTAACTTGCTTATGATCAGGAAGGTTTATGAAAGTAGCTTGTTTCAGTATCATTTTGGATGTAAGAAGTTGAAGGTTACTCATGTGTGTTTTGCTGATGATCTCTTAATGTTTTGTCATGGTGATAAGCACTCAGTCCAGGTGATCAAAGAAGTTATTGAACAATTTGGTGTTGTTTCAGGATTACTTCCAAACTATAATAAAGAACTGTCATTTTTGGGAGTATGAAGATAGAAGATCGACATGACATATTGAATGTGGTGCCATTCAGAGTTGAAAAGTTACCAGTGAAATACATTGGGGTACCTTTGATTACTAAACAAATTGGTGTTAAGGAGTATAAGAGTTTTCTAGATAAGGTTAGGAGCAGGGTTTTGAACTGGAAGAATAAGTGTTTATCTTATGCATGTAGATTACAGCTTGTGGCTTCTGTTTTGGAGTCAATTCATGTTTATTGGGCAACTGTCTTCTTGATAACGCTCAAATTGTACATGTTTTTAGTAGCGTTATCCATGATTTTATGTATGTTATTTGGTTATAATCATATGTTTTTGATGCTTAATCGTATACAAAGTGTCGTTTGCTAGTTCATTTGTAGCCAAGTACAGGAAAGTGGAGAAAAAGAAGAAAAAAGAAAGTAAAATACGAAAGATTTCTCCATGTATGAAGAGTTCCCGACAAAAGCAAGACTTGCGGAGTATATTCGAGATGGTAAAGTCATCAAGTTAGTGGTCCAAAGACTCAAGAATAAATTTCAAGAAGGGAAACGAGAAAGAAATGAAGAAAAGAAGCTTAATCGAAGACATATTGGAAGACTCGTTGTTCCCGACACACCTTCACCATTTTGGCCATAACTTTTGCAGACGGACTCCGTTTGACCCCGGTTCACACCACGGAAAGCTAAGAGAAAGATCTACAACTTTGACGTTTATGAATTTTTGTGATTTTGCTCCAACCGATCGGTCGAGTGCATAGCCGGATCCAGGTTGGAGAGATGGTTAGACCAACGAAGATTCGGTTGGAGCCCAACGGATTCGGTTGGAAGGCCCTGTTCGACAGCCATTTCTTCATTGTTAAGGTTCCAAACTTATTCCAAATGATTCTAGGTCATTCCTACATGTCTTCTAGTCCCTTCCAAGCTCCTTGGCCTCCAAGAAATGCATTGAATACCCTAGGCCTTGGTAGTAGTATAAAATAGAGGCCTGCTACCTTGTGTATTTCATACCAACCACAACTTGAGAGATCTTCTCTCGCACCTCTCCTACCACCACTACTCTCTCTCAAAGCCTAAATTCATTCATAAAGTTCCAGGAAACTTTGGAGGTCCAAGAAGTCATCATTTGGAGGTCAAAACATCAAGAAATCATCACCAATACTTGAGGCATCATTACTACATCATTTGTAATCTCATTTCCATCATTGTAAGACCTTTAATCATGTTTTCTAATGTTCAAAGTTCTGAGTTTATGTTTATGATTGCTATGAGTGGCTAGTTTCTTTATGCACTTGCTTAAATGATGTTAATTATCATATGATTAGTTAGTGGTTGTGTTAACATGTTTTAATTCAATTTCAAGTTGATTCTAAGATCCAATTGTGCTAAAGTTTCATAGTGACATTTGTTAATCAAGTTTAGCTAATTGACAATAATCGTTGGGGTCGAAAGAACTTATTGTTATTCAACTAGTCATAATCATTTTGTCTATGGATGATTGTTTTACCCATTATTCTTGATTATACAAAGGAACTAAGGTGTGGTTGTAATAGAAACGCTTTTTGATTATCAAATTGGATTGGTTGGAAACATCTAAATGGTCGTAAGATTAGTTGTTGAGAATCAATTGTAGCCTTTTGTCTATAATCGGTTACCTTTTGTATTGACCATTTCTTAAGCAAATTTGATGAACAAGTGGATGTTTTTGTGTTTAAGTTTATGAAAGTAAACTTATGAAACTTGAATTGATCTTGAATTGATTGGTTAGACTTAATGCTTGTTTTTATAAACTAAACTTTTGATCAAGGTTTAACTTGTAAGAATAATAGATTAGTACACCAACTAATTATCATAACCAACATGTTAAGTAGAGGTTAACACAATCATACTAATCATGGATAAGAAACTAGTTTAAGCAAGTGTAGTTTTTAATCTTATTGAATTCCCTTAATCATTATTTTCGCGTTACTTGTTGCTTTTATGGTATTTTGGGACGTGACAACCATTTACCACTTTCGTGTTACTTGTTATTACATAGATTCTTCACAATTGAAAACACCCAAATCCTAGTGAACGACCTCGGCTTACCAACCAAAACTAACTACATACGAAAGGGTCATACTTGCCCGTGTGTTCTTAGCTTAATTCGGTAATCCTTGTTATAAATTTAAAACTAGTAGTTGCGAGACACATCAAGTTTTTAGGCGGGGATTTGTTTGTGTTTTTGTGTGTCGAATCGTGTTCAAATCATTCCCTAGTTATGCCGTCTTTGCTTGCGAAAAAAAATCATTTTCTCATCGGTCGTCCAGCCGATCGGTACGTCCCGTCACCGATTGGCTAGACATCGAAACCAAATCAACCGGATCGTTTGGAATCCCAGACCGATCGGTTTCCCATTTTTTTCTATTTTCAAATTTTGTTTAACTTTTAGTCCAAGCTTTGTTGAGTCTTGTTCCTATTTGTGTTTTTCCTTGTTTGTTTGTTTGGTAGATTATTTAATAAAAAAAAATTTTATTCCCTCGAAAGTAAGGCTCACCCATTGGAAACAAACTGTGTGAGAGGTATAAGGCGGGTCTCCCTGATTCCCTAAAGAAGTTTGGTTTTTAATATGCTTCGCGCTGACCCGCTTCTCCGCTTCTTTGTGCGTTTCAATGGAGCTACCGAGAACCCTTGGGAAAAGAAAGAAAAAAGTCATAACTAGTTTTCTTTTTAAATAAAAAAAATAAAAAAGGGTCTTAAAGTTATTTTGTTTATTTCTTTCAAGTCATTTTTCTGAAAAAAAAAATTCTTCATGTTTGTTTTCATTATTTTTATCATTTTATTTTTTATTTTTAAAATATTTTGTGAAACGCTTTGTGTTTTTATAAACTCACACTCTTGGAGTGATCAACTCGTTAGTCCACTCTACGAGCTTAAACGTCAAATCAAAGAGAGGATTAAACCCAAACCTTATCCGAAACCACCGTTCATCGAGGAACTCTTTGTCGTAATCGACATATTTGAAGAGAAAGTCAAACCTCCAACCGATTCTCCAACCATAATCGTCATTGATCCCGATGACCAACCCATGTGGTCAAGCACTAGGATCGTTGCACCAACACCTAGTTCCGCTGTTATTCAACGCCCTTTTCCTAACAATTTCCATATCAAGGGTACCTACATGCAAATGATTCGGGAGAATCAATTTGATGGGAGAATCCGATCCGATCCTCACCGACACATAGCCGATTTTCTTGAGATTAGTAACCTATTCCAATATGGTGAAAATCAAGAGGAAGTGGTTAAATTGAGGACTTTTCCTTTCTCATTAACCGGAGAAGCCAAGATTTGGTTGAACGAGTTAAATGAAGGAACGATTACTACGTGGGAAGAGATGAGAGAAGCTTTTATTAGCCGATACTTTTCTCCCGCTAAGTTTAAACGTCTCCTAAATAACATTCGTAACTTTCACCAAATCGATCATGAAACTCTCATTGACGCTTGGCTCCGTATGAAAGATATGCTTCGCACTTGTCATGGACACAGTCTAACCAAAGGAGCGATAATTCAAATATTCTATCACGGTTTAGACGATCCAACTCAAGGAAATCTCGAAGCCGGAGGAATCTTCCTCTACAAAACTCCAAACGAAGCTTTCAAAATCCTCGAGGACAGGGTCCAACTCAAGCTTGATCTCTTAGAAAAATATATGATCAATTCCAATCCGAAGCCGTTGTTTCCCGCCGGTGAAGCAACATCAATACCGATCATGCCTTATTGATCGAGAAATTGGAAGCTCTTTCCACCAACATCGATGCCCAATTCATAAGCATACGGAGAGAGATGATGGAACTACGAAATAATCACCACGCTTCAAACCACAATGCTGAGGATGACATGCCGATGTGTGATCCCATGGAAGCGAACCAAGTTCAACATGAAGGATATCACGGAGGATATCACAACCAAAATTCCAAAAATTCGTACTCCTTTCCATACCACAACCCAACCCAAAACTATTCTCGATATCAGCCACATCCATCACAACATTTCAATACACCTAAAACCTCACCGGAGGAGATGATGAGAGAGTGGATGGCCAGTCATGCTAAAGCCAATGAGAATATAACGAACCTGTTGGTTGAATTGGAACGTAAAGTCGATCAAGGAAGAAGGAACCAATAAGCGATAATCCAAGACTTGGAGAGGAGGGTAGAAAGATTAAGTGAGGAGCAGGAAGTCCATCATGTTGAATCTCTTCCTTACACCACATATACCAACTCGAAATATGAATTTGTCTACAAACCACCCTCAATTCAAAATGAGAACGATAAGGGTAAGGTTGAATTTATTGAAGAGGACGAGACCGAGCACATTCCAACCACGCCAAATCTGAACCAAATCATGTCTAACTCACCAACCGTGACACCTTTTCTTGAGGATTGCACCATGCATATCCCAACTGGTGGCAACTGGAATGGAGAACTCAAGAGAAATATAGACGAATGGTCTGAGTCACAAAATCCAGTTCCTTTAAATCAAAACGGTAGGACTAACCCACCTCCTCCAGCTCACCTTGAGAATGTGGATGCCGTATTCACTGGGAGTGGAAAGTCCGATGATCCTTCGAAAAATCAAAAAGATCCGCCACCTGTCCTCATTTCTAATGAAATCGATCAAACGTTCAAGATAACAAAGAGGGACTTTCACTTGGTCAAACCAAAAGAATCAAATGTATCTCCATCACTTGTGGAGTACAAACCAAAGATCCTATACCCTCAACGTTTAAGAACTGAAATTCCCCATTTGAATCGTATTGTCAAAGTATCCTAACCCGGGGAAGAGTCAAGCTAATGACTCATAAATAAATTAAGCGCTTCTCGGGAGGCAACCCGTGCTTTTAATTGTTTGTTTGTTTTAAATAAACATGTACACCCTTTTTGCAAAATTCTTTTCAAAACTTGAAAAATATTAAGTGTGGGGGTGTTACATGCTAATAATATCTATTATTGTGTGCATTTTGTTTTGTTTGTTTTGTTTGTTTGAATAATTGCAGCAGGTGATGGAGGAGGATGCTTGGATTTGAAATCGATTGTTCTCACAAGCGTATGCTAGCTTATGCGTAGCATTTTATCATATGGAGTTCAACCGCGATTTCTTCGGCCCGGGAAGTTTTGTTTCTCTTTTATTTTATTTTTCCTATCTTACATGCTTTGAAGTTTTATTTTTCACATTGAGGACTTTGCTTAACTTAAGTGTGGGGGAAAATATTATTGGAAAAAGCGAAACTAGTTTTTAAATTTCAAATGTTTGGGCTAATTTTTAAATTTTGTTAGCTTGTTTGCCCTTATGATCTAGTTGTTTTCACGTGTATAAGTTAATATATTATAATAACTGGATCAACCTTTGGTGAAATCAATTTTGAAAAATTGAGATGTGTCCCGATTAATATTGCAATCCATTCTAGGATCGATAACATTTGCTAGCACATATTATAGCCCTTCCACTAAATTGTGAGGATTTGAGCCTGTTTCATATAGCATACATCTTTTATGCTTGAATCTATTGCTATGAGTGTGTCGGTGATTTTATTTATTCTAGAACTTGTACTTGTAAATCATTACCAGACCGCAGTAAGATCGCATTCGTGTGATATAAGTGTATATGCGTGATAAAGAGGCACCTTAGGAATAAAACCAATTGGCCTTCCGTTTACATCTAATGATATATTAGCTAGCCACATCGGTTAGTTAACCACCCACATGGACCCATTTGTTAGCGCTCATTTTTAGCGCTAGATACCCTTAGTACACCCTTTGAGTCATCCCTTTCTTTTTGTTAAATCCAGAAAATACAAAAATATTTTACACTTTAAACCTTAGCCTACCCCTTGTCAATGTCTAAATGGTTGGTTGCTAGTTGCTTGGTATGATTGGATTATTTTTGATGATTATTAGTTAGCCACACTTTGCCATTCGTGTGTGCCATTCCGACAAAGATGAAGACTGCAGCTTCTTATTTGTATTTTTGTGGTGTGTGCTTATACAAGAAGTGTGGGGAGAGTGATGTATGAAGAAGAAGTGTTGAAAAAAAAAAAAAAAAAAAAAAAAAAAAAAAAAAAAAAAAAAAAGAATAAGTCATCGAAAAAAAAATGAAAAAAAATATGTGATGACAAGGATGAAGTATGTTTGAGATATCGATTAGTCAAAGTGCTAAGACGTGATATATATTTGATGATCGATATGTGAAGAGGAGAAGATTGTGACTATAATCATTTTCGGGTTTGCGGATTGTTCGTGATTAGCAACATGGGTATTAGACTTGACTTTATTTTTCTTTTAACACCAATTTCATATAATATTCTCATGCCTTATCCATACCATTTATTCACCCGAGCCTATCGTTATATCCCGAATAAAAGCCCTCTTTAGATGTTTACATTTGGTGCTTACGCCACGTCGGTGGAGTTTTGTTTCTTGTACAAGCCTATGGTAATATTTAGATCATGACTGAGCAAATATGAGTGTACTATTCCTTAATATTATCCATCACTAAATAAATTGAGTGTTGAGTGAATTATACATCCATTTCTTTTTGTGAGGTGCTTAGCCATGTTATCAAGCGAGAAAATTCATAGGGTATTGTCAAACATCTCGGTTTCTCACCTCTAAAAGCTTAAAACGATGAATCTTATCTTGTACTTGTACTTGGTAGATTTGCATCACATTTTCTAATCATCTTTCATGCACCATGTGGGTTTTATTTTTCTTAATTTCTAGATTTGCTTGAGGGCAAGCAAACCCTTAAGTGTGGGGGAGTTTGCGCTCATTTTTCGCTTATTTTTATATATGTTTGTTAAAAAAAAATAAATAAAAATTATTTTAATTTTTCTTTTTGTTTTGTCATTTAGGTTTGTCTTTCATTTTTCTTTTCTTAGATTTGCTTGAGGGCAAGCAAAGTTTAAGTGTGGGGAATTTGATAACGCTCAAATTGTGCATGTTTTAGTAGCGTTATCCGTGCTTTTATGTGTGTTATTTGGTTATAATCATATGCTTTTGATGCTTAATCGCAAAAGTGCGTTTGCTAGTTCATTTGTAGCCAAGTACAGGAAAGTGGAGAAAAAGACGGAAAAAGAAGTAAAATACGAAGATTTCTCCATGTATGAAGAGTTCCCGACAAAAGCAAGACTTGCGGAGTATATTCGAGATGGTAAAGTCATCAAGTTAGTGGTCCAAAGACTCAAGAATAAATTTCAAGAAGGGAAACGAGAAAGAAATGAAGAAAAGAAGCTTAATCGAAGACATATTGGAAGACTCGTTGTTCCCGACACACCTTCACCATTTTGGCCATAACTTTTGCGTACGGACTCCGTTTGACCCCCGGTTCACAGCCACGGAAAGCTAAGAGAAAGATCTACAACTTTGCTGTTTATGAATTTTTGTGATTTTGCTCCAACCGATCGGTCGAGTCCCGCAACCGGATCCGGCTGGAGAGTGGTTAGAAGACCAACCGATTCGGTTGGAGCCCAACCGGATTCGGTTGGAGGGCCTGTTTCAGCCATTTCTTCATTGTTAAGGTTCCAAACTTATTCCAAATGATTCTAGGTCATTCCTACATGTCTTCTAGTCCCTTCCAAGCTCCTTGGCCTCCAAGAAATGCATTGAATACCCTAGGCCTTGGTAGTAGTATAAATAGAGGCCTTTGCTACCTTATTTCATACACCACAACTTGAGAGATCTTCTCTCACACCTATCTTACCACCACTACTACTCTCTCAAAGCCTAAATTCGTTCATAAAGTTCCAGGAAACTTTGGAGGTCCAAGAAGTCATCATTTGGAGGTCAAACCATCAAGAAATCATCACCAATACTTGAGGCATCATTACTACATCATTTGTAATCTCATTTCCATCATTGTAAGACCTTTAATCATGTTTTCTAATGTTCAAAGTTCTGAGTTTATGTTTATGATTGCTATGAGTGGCTAGTTTCTTTATGCACTTGCTTAAATGATGTTAATTATCATATGATTAGTTAGTGGTTGTGTTAACATGTTTTAATTCAATTTCAAGTTGATTCTAAGATCCAATTGTGCTAAAGTTTCATAGTGACATTTGTTAATCAAGTTTGGCTAATTGACAATAATCGTTGGGGTCGAAAGAACTTCGTGTTATTCAACTAGTCATAATCATTTTGTCTATGGATGATTGTTTTTACCCATTATTCTTGATTATACAAAGGAACTAAGGTGTGGTTGTAATAGAAACGCTTTTTGATTATCAAATTGGATTGGTTGGAAACATCTAAATGGTCGTAAGATTAGTTGTTGAGAATCAATTGTAGCCTTTTGTCTATGATCGGTTACCTTTTGTATTGACCATTTCTTAAGCAATTTGATGAACAAGTGGATGTTTTTGTGTTTAAGTTTATGAAAGTAAACTTATGAAACTTGAATTGATCTTGAATTGATTGGTTAGACTTAATGCTTGTTTTTATAAACTAAACTTTTGATCAAGGTTTAACTTGTAAGAATAATAGATTAGTACACCAACTAATTATCATAACCAACATGTTAAGTAGAGGTTAACACAATCATACTAATCATGGATAAGAAACTAGTTTAAGCAAGTGTAGTTTTTAATCTTATTGAATTCCCTTAATCATTATTTTCGCGTTACTTGTTGCTTTTATGGTATTTTGGGACGTGACAACCATTTACCACTTTCGTGTTACTTGTTATTACATAGATTCATCACAATTGAAAACACCCAAATCCTAGTGAACGACCTCGGCTTACCAACCAAAACTAACTACATACGAAAGGGTCATACTTGCCCGTGTGTTCTTAGCTTAATTCGGTAATCCTTGTTATAAATTTAAAACTAGTAGTCGCGAGACACATCACAGATGCTGACCATGCAAGGTGTCAAGATACTTATCGAAGTATTTCAGGAGGTGCTCAGTTTTTGGGTGATAAATTAGTGAGCTAGTCATCAAAGAAGCAAATGAGTACTTCTATATCTTCTACAGAGGCTGAATACATTGCCATGTCATCATGTTGTGCTAAAATATTATGGATGAGATCCCAACTATCTGACTATGGCTTTGTATTCAACAAAATTCCACGGTACTGTGACAACCAAAGTGACATCGCTCTCTGTTGCAACAATGTCCAACACTCAAGATCGAAGCACATTGACATTCAACATCATTAGAGAAAGGTGTGGTTGAGCTCTACTTTTTAAGTACTGAGTATCAGTTGGCAGACATCTTCATGAAAGCTCTTCCAAGAGACCGGTTTGAGTTTATCCTCCTACGACTTGGAATGAAGAGTCTGCAGCCGGAAACGCTCAAACGTCTTCAGGAGGAGGATGAGGAGTAAAGGATTTTCTTCAACTATTCTTTGTATATATTCTTTCAAAAATCAAAATACAAAATTATAAAACCAGCAAAAAGACAAATAGAAAAATATAAAATCAACAAACATCCATAAAAATTAGAAAATTTGAAAATACCAAAAAATATTGTTTTCTCAATGCATGTCTTCTAGTATCGATAACATCTACGGCCTTAGAAATATCATTCAACAATGGCACAAGACTTTAGATGAAGTTCGAGCAGAAGGTGTAAATATTTTCAAAACATATCTCAAAATATGGTTTACAATTACTTCAGATTGTAACCCGCGCTTAAACAATGGCTTACTGTCGTTTCAGGCAGTAACCCGGGCTTAAAATTATGGTTTACAATTTCTTCAGACTGTAACCCGCTTACAAGAAAGGAAAGTCCTGTGCAAAATGATTTTTTTGAAAAATATCGAGCACTTATCCTAAAAGCAAAAATTAGGAAAATTTGTCGACAAAAGTCGAATGTTCCTCTACAAATGTTTTTCATTCTAAAGATTCTTCTGAAAAATATTTGTTTTCACATGGTGATAACATTGTTTGACAATAAATCAGACTCAAAATTTTTGAAAATCAACTGGACTTCATTTTGTCACTACATTTGTTACTCAATCAACGACTACGGTCATTGATTGAGGGGGAGAGTGATTTCAAGCATTTCAAACTACATATTTTCAAACAACTGCTACCAAAATAATTCTGTAGTCATTCTCAGTGTCAAATGCCTAACAAGTTAATAAACATACAATATACTGTACGGAGATATTTCATCAAATTTTGTTTTGCTTCTTATACAATGTAGATGACTTACTGTACGATATAAAGTGGTGAATACATGTTTTAAATCTGTTCCTTATCAGTTAAGTTTTAAATCAAGCCACATCTTTCCCCAAAACGTTTTCTAAATGATTTAAATCAATTGGGATCACAAATCTCAAAGGGTTTGAAATTTTTGTTCAGGGGAGAGAATATGATTTAAATTTGAAATCTGATAAATGGTGATCGTTTTGACTCAAAGTGCAGTTTCTCTCTAATATGTGCTAAACTCTTTCGAATATCGATGCACATATTGAGGGGGAGCGATTAAATATTCCTTATTAGTAAAAGTTTAAAACAAAACCACATCTTTCCCTAACATGTTTTCTAAAGTATTTAAATATTAGATTTGATCAGGGGAGAGATTGTAATTTAAATATTAAATTTGATAAAAGAGTGATTGTTTAATTATTCAAACAAACACTCGTTCCTCCATGTGCTAAATGATTTCAAACGTCATCGCACATGTTGAGGAGGAGCATTTATGAAAGATCAAAACAATTGAGGTACAAAATGCTTTGATATTATATCACAAGTACCTTGATTGATTTTCAAAATGATTTTCATTTGGTTTCTAGGCAGAAAGAACTGTGTAGGATCGTATATTTTATGTTGTTTAGATGATTCGGGTGGTCTAGGATTAGAGAGAAATAAGTATGATCTTCGAGCATTCTTTGAGATCAGCAGCACATTGTAGAAGATAGAATTCGTCATCTCTTAAAATTCCACCACCAAAGCTTTCGAGGCTCCAGAATAGAAGATAGAACATGAGCCTTTGAGAAAGAGAGACTTTGGCAGCTTCCCCCCAAACCGAAAATCCATTAGATGAGAAGATTCGAAGCTCTATTTCAAGCTTTCCTTAGCCAGGTGCACAGAGAAGCACACCATTATCATAAATCCCGCTGCTCCTTTTAAGAACGATAGTCGAGATTCTTCGTTTGGGGTTATATCATCAACAAGAACAGCAACGTATTATCCCACTCTTTAAATTTCTTCTCATATTTCATTACCCTGAAGTCACGAGAGCGTGCATCCCCAAAAGGTGTCAAGAGACCACTTCCCCATGTAGTTGAATTGATGCGGTCGGTCTTTGAATGAAGCTCATGAACCCGAATACACATATGGATGTGCTTCAAAGACCGAGAAAATTATAATATCGAAGTAGCAGATTAAGTCCGATATCCAAAGAATAACCCTGATGTATACTTTTCTCTCCCCTAAAGAAAGTGTATGAAGCTCAAGAACCCGAAGTACCCGAATGACCAAAGAAAGAATAACCGAGAACATTGAAGAAGCATGCTAAATCGCGATTATCTCTGCGGATGTCAACTCCGAATAAGTGATTATATCTCGAATCAACGATTAAGCCCTCAAGTGAAACATTGAGCATCCCCAATGTACACAATCTCTCTCCCTGATGATTGCGATAGCATGAAATCATCACACACTTGTGTACCTCTTTATCTTCGAAACTAACATGTTCCATCTCTTCCCCCCACATAGTTGGAATAAGAACACTAAACGCCATGAGATAAACATTGAGTTTCTCTGCGGTAATGACCTTTGTCTTCCCGGGATATCTTCAATCACTTAGAAGTATTAAGCTCATCAAGTTTACTCGCATTTAGATGCGCGTCTCCTTCCCCCTTGCTGGTTTTGAAACTTCAGAATCAGCAACATATTATAAGCCCAAATACTTGAAATCTTTTGAGAAGATCGCTTGAAGTCTTTGTGAGAATCAATTTGCTGAAGAATGTGAGCAAGTCTAATTGGGGATTGAATCTGACTTATCACTCTCCCCAAATTAGTGCTCTCCCCTAAACCGACAATTTGTTTGATAAACACCCAGATTAAGAAGAAGTCTTTAGATAATCAAATGCAACTCGTCTTTAGTCTTCTAACATGCACCAGAAAATGTAGAACAAACTGTAGACTCGACCTTCTTCAAGATTGCCGTTTGGGGATCAGAAAGTTAACATCTTCTTCTCACCACATGCATTCCCTTTAACTTGTATATAGCAAATCCCCTTAAATCAAATCCCTCCCAATCAAACAAGAACAGAAAGATGTTCATCAAGGAAATCAGCCCCGCAACTGGAAGTACTTTGTCGTTAAACTCATCAGTCCATGAGAAGATGTCAACCAACGGCTCATAGAAGAAACTCCATGTAAAGATGACCCGATAAGAAGAAGCTCGGTTCTTACATGAGTTAGGATCCGTATGACCATATATTCTCATATGTCAATCAACCATGCAGAATTATCACACTTCTTCTCCCCCTCAAGAATTGCATACGGAGATGCCAATCTTGATTAAGCAAGTGAATATCTTCATAATGTAGTCTCTTCACACTTCTCCCCTTCAAATGTAGCATATGATGTTGTCATCGTCATTATGATTGAGCAAGTGGAATAAGAAGACAATCAATGAGTTCGGTTCCTTGATGGTGAAGCGCTTGGAAAAATCATGAAGCATGTTGATGAGAATGGTCATAAATAAGAAGATTTCTCTTCTTCCGAAGATAAAGCGCCTTTGAAACGTACACTTTTATTTTCTTTAGAGAACGAGGCTTGAACTGTTGTGTTCAAACGTCATAATCTCTCTCTTTTCAACCTCTCTTAGAAAACCTGTTATCAACCCCATTATCATTCAGTAGGCTCTTTGTCATGAAAGCTGATGGAGAAAACCCAATATGATGAATTTGACCTTGAAGTAAACTAACCCGAACTCGTGACTTAAACTTGCACATATGTAACAAAGAGCGGTGCCGAGAATTCATGCCCATTTGAATCTCTAAGTACTCTATACTCTTCAACCAACCAACCATCAAGTATTAGACGTACATCACCTCTTGAAAATGCACAATTCAATGTGACACTGAGCACTACAACGTAACTCCTTAAAGTGATAGTTATTTTGTGGTGGTAAGAGCCCAATTCCCCCAAGTGGTAAAAGAAAAGGAAAAGTCACCCAAAAATAACTAGATTTCCAAGTCTTCAATTTTTATAATAAGCTCGAACAAGGATCATGAAGAATATTCATCTCCCCCATCCCCGATACCTTTAGATACTAAGTACACTTGCCCGTGATATTTCACTTCAACCTCAAATAAATAATAGTGAATTAACGTCGTTGTCACATCTTCTGGTTAAAAAGGTCAAATCTAGCCTCCTTTGATGTTTTAAATGAACTATGATAATGGTTTTCATCCCGACCATGGTTAAAAGCACATAACCTTGTAAAACCAAGTAATTACCAAGCTGCCATGAGGACAATCCAAGCAAACACCCAATTCATAAAGTACACCCTTTTATCCCTTCTTCGAACAGAAACCGTAGCACCAAAGATCGGATGAGATCCCGAATACACTTTCCCTTTTTTCAGGATGAATCTATGATCACGGGATTTTACAATTCTATGGTTTAAACCGAGAAATAGTTTCTTTTGCGGGATTTTACAAAACCAAGAATAAACCGAGAGATAGATCTAGAGATGCACTTTACATTTACCAGGATGTTTCCATTGTCACGGGATTTTACAAGTCTATGAATTAAACCGAGAAATAGTTTCTATCGCGGGATTTTACAAAATCAAGACTAAACCATAAACAATGTCAGCTTGAACGTTCAATGACAACTTTGGTGTTGGTGAATTTCTGTTTTAGGGGAACATTGAGCGGTTCATCAACGATTCATTCTTCATCATCAACAATTCTTTACCCATATGTAGACAACTTCACAAACCATACTAAGTCAAGTAGTATAAACTACATCCCCCTGGAGGTTGTCCATAAACCAGAGTACACGTTTCTCCCCCATGATGGTTTCGAACTTTCGGAAGCATCATAACGTGTACGACCATTAGCACGAGAAGTTCTTGTCATAAGCAAACATCTTGAAGGATCATGAATGTCGTTGAGGATTTTTAAAGATTTTGCTTAGACTGTGAAGTATCATAGACATGCTGTAGCATCGAGTAGCCCATGAGAATTGTTGATTACATCTCAACCATTAAACACTTTGGTAAACACACCATTCACGTATACCGACGGCTATAGCAATGACCACTTGGAGAAATAGACCCGATATGCAAACTTGAACATGACGTAAAATTCCCCAGATTTGTTACTTAAGCTTGCACTAATCCTTGTGAAGAAGAAACTGTGTACCCAATGTACAAACCTCTTGACGTATCCTCAACTGCGTGAGACACCGAAGTGATAGTTACGTTGTGGGTTAAGTGAGAAAGAATCACAAACGTAACTAAATAGCCAAGTCTTTATCACACTCTATAGATGCCCAAACAATTTCACATAAGTAAACGCGCCCGGAAAACCTCACATCAATTTCACATAAGAAATATTGAACTTAAATAACCTCATAGTCAACTTGGTTAAATAAACACTTCAAGCCGTGAAATAATGTATTCAGTGTAAATGTATAAACCAAAGTATCCAACCGCATATCACCTCAAATCTCATCATCCAATCACATATCACAGCAGGTCTCATTATCAACAAATCTCAATGTCAAACCTCGTCATCATCAAATATCTTCAACAAATCTCATTTAATAGCTCATACAAAATGCAGCTCATGTGTGTATAACGAGTAAGATTTAGCAAACATTGTAACTCAAGTCCATGAATAGTCATCTCACGGCCCAATCTTAAAAGCGTAACATTTGGTCTAATTGAGTTGAGGCCCATAGATCACATATTTCATAAAACAAGAATTATACATGACCAAGCAAAAATAACTAGCTGCCCAAGTATGAGAGTAGTACCACCCCGTATAGCCAATGTTAGAACAAAGTGAACACTTGGTCGGCCTACTTCCAATTCAAATTAGTCCCACAACATATCTTAATACATCACACAACATCCATATACCAGCAACACATTTGTATCCTCACGCGTCTTCAGTCCATATAAAAATAACCAAGTAAGGCCCTTAAACAAATGAGGCCCAATAAATCGGTCCATCAAATACCATGCCCTAATAATACGAGACTATAAGACACTCACACATACTCACATAACCCTAATATTCTCTCACATATGTTTGTAGACAAATAATACATCACCAAACCCTAAAACTTCTCAAAACAGATCCGCCTCTTTCACTGATCCTCTCATCAATTCCTCATCTTTACCAACTATTATGAAACACTAATCATAGTCAATACAAATCTGCCCCTCCATTTCCACATGATGCACGCAAGTATCACTCACCATAGGGATGGTTAGAGTAAAGGTTTAGTCAACACAATCTAACAATGAGTTCACAGGTTGGTTTAATACGTTTTTGTTGTTCATTGTTATTTTTGAGTTACACGAACCAAAGATTTGAGATAACATTCTTGTTTATCGCATTTCTTTAAATTCGGACAACATCATAAATTGATCGATGATGATGATATCCTTTAGGTCTTGAGTCTAGGACAAATTTATTTGAGAACCAAAAGTGATAGACTGAGATCCAAGATATTAAATCGTTTATGTTTCATTTTAGATGTAGAGACTTGGAAGCCTTTTATTTTCAGAAACATAATCAAAAGGAAAAGGGAAAGCATCATTGTTTTATCCTTTACCTTACAAGTTTCGTGTATAAAAAAAACAAGGCTTTTAAATGAACAATGAAGAAATACGTGAGTTACTCATGAGATTGTTATATATCTATGCATGAGACTCATGGATATGAGATTGTTGATTTAATTTTCCTTTACTTTTCGTTTTGAAGATCAATGATGTGTTGGAGGTTCAAAATATTGGTGAATCTGTTTGCAATAATAGGAGTCGATGATGATTTTTTCCGTGTGAACCTGTAGTGGTTTTGATTTATCTCTTAATATGCACGAAAAAAGATTTGAGATTCTTATGAATTTTCTTTTCAGTTTAGTGTAGAGCCAGTATGTGTTTGTTGGAGTTGTGATTGGTTTTGATGTCAAGGGTTAGGACTTGGTAATAGAGTTTGGTCGAGCTGTGGTTAACTTTAGTTTGGTATATGGTTTTGAGGTCATGTGGTCAAAATGCAGTCATCATCTTCTTCTTCTTTTCAGACAAGTCGCTTCTTGACACAAGTCGCTTCTTCTTAAATAACACAAATCTCATAACCCTTAATTTTGGAACAAAATGCATTCATAAGGAGTCATAACGCTTCATGATATTAGGACAAGTCGTTGTTATCAAACGTAAATCTCTTTCAAAAAAATGACAAGCCGCTCTTGACATTGACCATTAACAACAAAATGCATTTGACTCAATAGTCAAAATGCCTCATAAGCACAAATTTGCTTCATGAATTAAGGACAATTCGCTTTGAAGAAACAGGACCAAAAATCGGTACCATGAACATCATTAACAGTTTCAAACTGCAGCAATGACTTAAGCCGAACAGATCCAGAAGACAAAAGTTTTGACCAATAATCCAGAAAACATTTTGCAACACAGCATAATCCGAAACTGTTAAAAACCAATACTTATGAAATCCATTTAAAATTAGTTAATAACGTTTTGACCACATAACATAAACAATCAGTAACAACATATCCATTAGACAATCAACATTATCAAACAGCATACTAGAACCGAACAAACCGCATACAAAACCATGAATCGAACCACGAGAATCACCACAAACAAAAAAAACCTTGGCTCTGGTACCAATTGTAGGATCGTATATTTTATGTTGTTTAGATGATTCGGGTGGTCTAGGATTATGATTAAACAAGTATGCCATTGTTAAAGAGAGGAGAGGGTGTTCTAGAGAGAGAAATAATCAAAAGGAAAGGTTAGATTAATGAAGAAGCACCACCCCATCCAAGGATGGAAGGGGTATTTATACGTACAACTACACGTCCTCCTGTCGGACTTTGGATCAGGTATACAGTGGGTAAAGACCCGTCCTTCCTCCACGGTGTTACTCTAAACTAATTTACGCTACTAACTAACTAATTAACTACTAAATAACGTAAATAATGACAAGTCTACGAGCTAACATATGCTAGACTATAATTGGAGTGACCGACACTTCCTTATGGAATTTCCAATTCCTAACAAACTGTACCACAAGACCGACCATTTTACTTTATGCATTGGAGTTATAAGGATGGTAAGGTTAGGTATTAGTCCCAATGATCCCGCCAGAGCCAGAGGGATCTACCAAGGGACAATCCACTAGATAGTGTAGAAGTCCCTAGGTATAAAGGAAAAAAAAACAGAAAAGGAGAAGAGTGAGAATACGGGAAGAGTGTCGACTGAGACAGAGCTAGAACTTAAACAAACCCAACAAGGTTCTAGTAATGAAGTCTCAGTAAGCACTGAAGGGTTGAATAATGAAAAAGAAATGAAAAGTGAAGGGTGAAAATAAATAGCCCTCTAAAAAATTCAACCTTAAGGCAGAAATCCCGTTCAATACATATGTTACTGGTGGTTACTAAGGTAACGTCGGTATTGAAGACAAACCTTCATGGACCCAGTGACGCACTGCACTAAACTTCCCAAGCTACTCAAGTTCTCTTAAAAGGACTTGTTTCATTCTCACGGGGAACCTACATAATCTATCGACTTTCTCTTAGAGATGGTTGATATTGAAAAAGGATACCTTCCCTAGTCTCCGCTTAGGAAACCAAAATGCACTATTGAGTCTAGAGCCAAGAGATCATCAATAATTATCATTAGGAAATACAATTTATGAAGACTTACGGTTTCACACAATGTGGAAAGTAAGAATATATATATTGAGAGTCATATGCATTATCCTTGTGATATTTGCTAGAACATCCGAGTGATATCTAAAATATTCACGATGAAGATGGAAATCCTTCTAGAGCCAACATCAAACAAGTTCTTGGTGGGTGACACGTGAGATTCCTCAAGAATCAAACTTGTGACAACTCGATAGAAACGATGGGGCGATTCACTCTTGAATCAACCTTGGTCCAGGAAATAGATTGACAGATACTTTTGGAAAAACTATAATAACCGGATTTTTCGTTTCCTAATTTCCGTATATAATTTTGAACTTTAATACGCGTCAATTTAAAATTTGGAATTTATAGAATACGATGTAAATTGTGAACTTTTGAATACAAAATTAATCTAAATTAATACGTTATGGTTTTAAGCTACATCATACGAAATTATAAAATTAAGTACTTATATAAATTTCGGCACATCCTTTACTCATTATAAACATCACACGTTAGCTAGTTAAAAGACCCAATGTATATTTTCAGTTGTACACATTATATGTAAATAATACAAAAATTTTAAATGGAAGTTTGGAAAAGATTTGGTCATCTATGTATCCTGTATACTCGGCACATTATACTACACCATAATTCCTTATATTTTAAACCGTACACCACACTTTTCTCCTTCAACCAAAACCCTAAAACCTTAAACAACAGTGATGGCAAAGATCATCTTCCCAAGCCTTCCTAGGATAAGGAGAGTAGCAGCAAGTGGTGAGCAAGTGAACGTGGGGGTTCTTGGGTGAAACAAGCATTGGTGGTATGTGGTGAACGAGTTTGGTGTGATTCGTTTATAGCTTTAGTTAGAAGGGTTTTCGTTTGGGGTTCTTTTGTTCCTGTTCTAATCGTCTAAGGTATTCCTTCTCTTATTCTTGAAGCACTCGACTATCATGCTTTGTTCTTAATCTGAGTTTTGCACTTGAATAGTTGGGGTTCGGTTGGTATGATTTTGAGATAAGACATGTGATAAACCTTAGAACCAAAAACATAATCCTGGTGTAAACATATATGACCCTTGCTCATTTTTTTTGTCTTCGACACCCATGTTTTTCAGCCCTTGATCGACCACTGTTCCTACTAAAACAAGCTCTTGTAATCGTATTATATACATATTAATTGGATCGCATAAAAGAAACCCAAGGTAATTTTTTCGAGGCTCTTGGTAATTTTATGTGAAGTTATTGTACATTTTTGGCGCATTAAAAAAAAGGTATAGGCATTGGTTGTGGGGTAACTTTGAGGGTAATCACGGGAATAACGGTTGAGTCTTTTTGTATTTCGAAAGCGTTTCGGGATAGTTGAGTCGGGGGTTAATCATATTACGTGATTACTTGGTCCTAAATTTTAGCCATATGGGCCGCGAGAAAGGGTAAAAAGGGGTACGCTTGGTTTGGTTTTGTTTCTCGCAACACAAATGGGTAAGTTTGAGGGCGATCGCGGGTTTAACGGATCAATTTTACGGTGTGTTGAAAGTGTTTCGGGGTAAATCACTAGGTGTTTTTCCCGAGTCACGTTGGTTAGCCGTTTGAACTGCAAGCGAGGGTTAAGTTGACATGTCGAAATGAATTTGAAATGCAAGAAAAACGAAATAAATGAAAACCTGTACGAGTAGTAGCATGTTATATATTTTGATATTTTCATTGTAACCTTTATCTTTAGAACAATATCACATGCAAACCTTATACTTTCCTAAATTGACATATAAAATCCTTAACTATAATAATGATAATATGAAGTCTTTTATGTTTAATTATTTGTCACTTGAACCCTAAACTATGGTGTTTGACATATTTAGTCTCCAACTTATTTTAATTATTAGTAAACCATACGTTTGATTATTTTCAAATGTAACCCTAAATACTGATAATGCGAAATTTCTAAAATTAGAAAATAAACACTAATTATGTAAGTTCAAATAACTTTATGCGCAAAATTTGTAAAATAAACTTATAAGTAATACGTGATCATTAATTTGTTTACTCTCAGAGGAAGGTGTAGCTATAGGTTTTCGTGTGCTTTTCTGATTTGTTTTTCATGCGTTGCACAAGGTACAAATATTCTGTCCTTTTCCAGTAAGGGCATCCTTTGGTATTGTTAACCGTTATTGCTATTGATATCCATTATGTTATATGATTGATATCCGTTTTGATATTCGTTTTGATATTTAATCTGCTATCTCATTCTGATATTTGTTGGTTATCCGTTTGATATGATTGATTTGATATGATTATGATTGCTCTTGTATTGCCCAGCTTCTGTATCTGTATCCCTAGCCATGAAGGTACCATGGCCATGTCATTGAGGCACCAATGGCATGACACTATTTGGGCCGGTGTGATTAGCCCTCGGCGTTCCTCTTTTGTTATGTTTGTATGAGATCTCTTGGGCCATTATGATATGTTTTGTAGGGAATGTGTGGATGCATCCTAGGGAATTTGTATCTGTGTCTGTATCTGGTGATTGGTTGTGTGTGTTCCTACACCCCATCATATTCTGGTACATTGTGAGGTAGCTACTCCATGTACAACTTCGAACTTGACGGTATACGATTTGTGATATGTATTGTGATATGATTATTTAGCCTATTCATGTGGCATGCTTAGGCACCTGGGCAATGCACTCCGATCCTATGATATTTGTTATGTGCTCTGTTTCAGTACTTGTCTCATATGCATTTCGTATTCTATTTCATTTGACATGTTCTCAGTAGGCTCTTTTCCTTTCTTTGTGTTGACATAATTTGATCCATTTCTCATTTTTATTATATCATTACTTTATTGTTTATATATATTCACTGGGATTTTTAAGCTCTGCCGCACTTTCTTTTCTTTGGCGGCAGGTATTTTAGCAGGATGTTGGGATTGAGAGTCGAGAGTAGGAGCTGTTAGAGACTGACCCTAGAGTTACCCTATTCTTGCGGACTTATGATTATAGACTTTTGTATTTTGATTTTCTGTTGATCATTTGTAATTGAAATCTTTTTGGTTTGTATTTGGATCATGGTTTCATGACTTGGTTTTGTAAGTCTTCCGCTTGCATGTATGTTCTAATTTGACCCCATAATGTGACACTCGGACCCTTGTCGGGTTGGGGTGTTACAATTATGGTATCAGAGCCAGGTTTCGTCTTGTTGACCTTAGGGATGACTTGTGAGGAATTGGGTAGACATTAGGTTGCTTCTGCGACGCTTACTTCTTTCGTTATGTTACGGCTTTCTTTATTTTTCCTTACTGTTTACTCACACACTTTCGGTTCTCTCTTTTTCGTTCAGATTGTGGTTACGAGAACTTCGGATTTCAGTGATGACCCGGCTTTCCAGGCTGCAGTCAATGAGCGGGTTGAGGGTCTTCTTCCTGAACTGACTCAATGCATTACTCAGGATGTTTGGCGTAACATGGCTAGTGGATCAGGCGGTGGTGGTGGTGCTAACCCACCTGTGACTATACACACTTGGCTTGAAAGGTTTGGCAAGCAGAAGCCCCAGTCTTTTAGCTCCGCTAAATCTCTAGTGGATGAGGAGAAATGGATAGCTCATATAGAGAAAATCTTTGAGGTTATGGGTGTTGACGATGAGTACAAAGCACGCCTCGCACTACAAAAAATTGCCATTTTGTGGCACACATTTTTAGTGACAAAGTATACATGTGTCACTATAGTGTGTTTATGGCAGATGATTATGTGTCATTAAAGATATTAAAAATTTAGTGGCACTTTACACTTTGTGCCATTAATGTACATTTTTAATAGTGTCATAAACTTAGATATGTCATAATTACTATATATTCTAAAGCTCATTGAAAACGCGGTCGTTTTGCAAAGAAAAATAAATAAATTTTGGGCCAAAAGATTTAGCCCACCCTAATTTTTTTTTACAAAACTCACCCAAACTATGCAACAACGTGCGAAGACCACCTTAAAATTTTCACTATTTACGATTTTTTTTATATAACAAACTTTATTTGCCGAATACCTGACAGATATCTATCAATTTCATCAATAATAAAAAACTGCTGGAAAGGTCTTTCGATGACGAATAAAATAAGCACAATATTGATTTAGTTTGGACGTGCACATTATTTATATAAAAAAAAATATGAATTTTAATATATATAAATTAGAAGAACTTTTACAATGCATCCTTTAATTTATCAAATAAATTTAAAAAACCATGGAGGCCAGACACGTGCACTTGTATGCGAATATGAATTATGTACAAAATATTTACCGATCGAACAAAAAGAGGTCAGTATTGATATACTTACTGTGGGAAACGGTATACACTCTTTATTAAAATAATAAATCAGATTACAATAATAAAATAACAGAATGTAAATACAGTAAATAAACGCAGACAGAAAGGAGTAGAAGCAGAAGACAGACACTATAACGATATATAAAAACGAAAGCAGTAAAAGGTTGTGAACGAGGCTCGTGTTTAACACGATTCCCTTAAAACAGATTCGTCGTCTGTTTCCCAGGGTACAACGTTCTAACTGTTGCACAGTCGGACCTGACTCACTTGCCTTTAGCTTTGACATTGGACTTTGAAGATGACGAAACATGCTCAACCATATTTGCCTTTGCAGAATCAGCGATATCGTGTTTTTTGAGCCAACTTGTTGTCCTCTTCAATACGAAGACGAACAACCAAGTCTTCAACACTCATCTCCTTTCGCTTATGCTTCGGGTAGTTCTTGAATTCTACCCACTTGAGGTAACTTTTCAATAATAGCAGAACTTGAAAAGTTTCACTCAAAGTCATTCCTCAAGATGAATGTCGTGTAGCAAAACCGCAGATCTTGAACTCGACTCATCACATTCTTTGAATAAACCATCTTGTAATCCAAAAAACGAGCTACCACGAACTTCTTTGTACCGGCATCCTCGTTTTGTACTTATGCGTTCCAAGGACTCCCATAATTCTTTGGCGGTCTTGGTCTTGCGTACACGTTGTACAAAGAATCAACCAAACCATTCAGAACATAATTGTGACACAAAAATCTGAATGTTTCCATGCTTCCAAGGCTTGAAAACTGTTGATTAGAGGATTGACCTTCTGCAGGAGGTTCCAAGTTAGGTGGGTTTTCTTTTAAGAACCGCGCAAGGTTCAAAGTAGTCAGATAGAAAAACATCTTCTGTTCCCACCTCTTGAAATTACGCCCATTGAATTTCTCGGTTTCTCGATGATTAGAACGGTGTTGGTGGCGCACCGATTCGTTCACGGAGTAGTCACAGGAGGGGTAGTGGTGTTTGTCATCCGAAAATACAAAAGAAACAGTCAAACAAGCTGTTGTAAATTGGTATCTACTAGTACCGATCGATTCAACAAAACTCTGTCTTGGTTTCGATGGATCACGTAAATCAGTTTATTAGAAACTCAATCTTGGTTTCGTTATAAAGCGATAAGATAAACCGCTTAAAAAATGTTATAGATCCGAAGCCAAATCGTATGTAAAATGTTAAAGAAATGATTTCCAAAGAAACTCAACAAGGTTTCGGCTGAAACAGTTTATAAAATCCTGTTAATTAATAATCCGATTTTATAACAAAGTGTTCTAAATTCGGTTTAACGAATTTTTAAGACTGTGGGAAGCGGTGTACACTTTTATTAAAATAATAAATCGATTACAATAATAAAATAAATGAATGTAAAACAGAAATAAACGCAGAAAGAAAGGAGTAGAAGCAGAAGACAGACACTATAACGATATATAAAAACGAAAGCAGTAAAAGGTTGTGAACGAGGCTCGTGTTTAACACGATTCCCTTAAAACAGATTCGCCGTCTGTTTCCAGGGTACAACGCTTCTAACTTGCCAGATCGGACTGACTCACTTGCCTGAAAATTCACCGTAGGTCTGAGTGTTCCTGATCGAAGAGAAAGCTGGAATACTGCACGTAATGAACTGCGTTTTTGCGGATGATTAAAACTGAATGAGCTACGTTTTATTTTATAGGCAATACCTATCTTGGTCACCAAGACAGAATATACGCCAGAAAATAAAAAAATATGCATATTTGTTAAGACTTAAGAACAAAGTCTAAATCTATTCCTAAAATAGATTACAGAATATTATCAAATAAGGAACCGAAATTCTCAGCAAAAAGATACCCGTGGCGAGATTTGAAGATTAGTCCGTAGAGGTCGCAATAAGTTCAAGAACTTCAACTCATTTTAGCCCGAAATCCCATTTTTCGCACCCCCGCCAAGCACGTAGGGGTGGGAGCATAACCAACCTAAAGGAATTTGATAGCCAATATTATGATTTCCTTATAAACTAGTCTCCACTTCCTCTTCTAGGCGATGTGGGATAGTTTTAGTTTTCAGATTTTGTGCTTCACTTTGAGACTACCGATATCTCATTCATTTCTACTCCAATTTGGACATACTTTAGCTCGTTGCGAAGCTCTCGTCGAGGAGAACGCAAAGCTACCAAGAAATATAAATATATATAACATATACATATATTAAATAGTGTCCAAAATTTGCAAAACTCATTTTGCAAAACTCATTTTCCAACATTTACAACATGTGTACAATTTTATTAAAACTATTGAAGCTTAGTACATATATATTTTTTTGAAAAAACACGACAAATAACTTTTCAAATTGGCATGATTTTTTTAATGATCTACGCAACAATCTAGTGATTTGTTGAGCAAAATAATTACCGCCGAAAAGGTCTTCCGCTGACGGACAAAACGAGCCCAATATTGATATATATATTTTTTCGTTTGCACGATTTTATAAAAAAGGTGAAGTTTAATATATATAAAAAAAATAAAAGAACTTCTGTAATGCCCCCTTGATGCTGACAAAAGAAAATTAAAAAAAAAAAAAAACCCATACAGCATACCAACGCCCAAAACACAAAAAATTTCTATTATGAATTTTTCGTATTAACACATATAAAAAAAATGACACGCATACCCCACACCAATGCGCATGTTCACTTCAACTCGTACCTAACAAGAACTAACGTCATGTATATATTTTATGCCATTAAATACTTTGTCCATGGTTATTCCTAATTGTGCCACTATTGCCTAAAAATATTTCCCAAATAGTAACAATTTAGGCTGGCTTAAACTTAAAACCCAATTTAAAAACATTGAGTGGGCTCTAATCCCTCAAAATTTTTATCTGATATTTGCAATTTAAAAACCCTACACCTAAGGCTATGTCTAAGCCATCATTTATACGGAGTATCAAATATCTATTCTTATCATCACCATTCTTTAGCCACGGTCGTCATCAAGAAATGTGAGTATTCCAACCTATGATTTTTCTAATCTTAACCCTCAATTGTTTTTATTTTGTATCAGGGTTCTGAGTAATAAAAACGTGAATTGATTCATAGATAAAGATATGAAGGAAAGGGTAAATTGAATGATAATATATGAACCGACCAAAGCTGGCGAGATCTTGTAAGTTATTGCATGTTATCCTTTATAATACTTTATCTTACAATATATTTTTATTGATGTTTTGAATCATGGTCTCAAGAAAAAAAATGGATCAACACTAGGTGCTTTTGTTATGAATTATTAGTGTGTAACAGCGTATGATCTTCATCCGAATTATTAATGTGTAACAGTGTATGAACTTTTCACACTTGCTTTAATATGTGTAACTTTCATTTATAAGAACTTTTTTCTTTTGTCTACAGATTTGCGCTTCTAAGAGATGTCAAGAGGTTCATTACAAAAGATGAAGTTGTTGTTCTTTCGGTTGTTTTAGGCATATTGTTTCGTTCAATATATTTAGTTGGATTTTTGGATTTGTGTTATTATGTTGGATTTGTATTTCTTGTACATCGGAGAACTTTGGTGATTAATGAATATTCATTTTCAAGTAAATCATTAAGTTGTTCATTTCATATGTTATGGTTGAATGAAATTCGGTTTTTGATTAGTCTTTGTAGATATAGAAAAGTGTTACGACGACGTAAATTACTATCGAGATATGCTTCGGTAGCACATAATATATGCCATTTAATCCCTTTGAGTGTTCAACAATCAACATAACACATATTTAATGGCACAATGCATTTGCCACAAAATTGCTTTTGGTCTGAGATCAATATAGAACTCATATTTGTCATAGAACAAATGAACCAATCATAACCCTCCATTTTTTATCTAAATTAATATAAAATCATTTTCCATCTTTTTTTTAAAACAACATATCTTACAAACGGTAAATCTTCAAAATATAAAAAATACACCATCGTGACGATAATTAAATTATCTTTCTATAGATATGCACTTTTACATATTTTTGACAAACATTTTTTTTCAAAAATTCCGTCCGAAAAAATCATATATGATTTTTACGAATCATATATGATTTTTACAATCATATATGATTCTCAAAAATCATATGTGATTCGTAAAAATCGAATCATATATGATTTTTGTTGACCGAAATTTTGAAAAAAAAAAGTTGTTAAAAATATATAGTAGTGCATATCTATAGAAAGATAATTTAATTCTCGTCACGATGGTATAATTTTTATCGTGTAACGATTAACGGTTTCTTGAGATATTTAATTTTTTAAAAAAGGGTGAAAGTTTATTATAATAAAAAAATGAATGGCTATTATTGGTTGATTGTATCTATGGTAAATTTTGGTTCTATATTGAACTTTTGCCTTGTGACATATTACTTAGTGTCACTAGATACATAAAAGTTTGCAGCAACACAACATAAAAGTGTCACTAAAACTCTTTAGTGGCAGCTTCATTAGTGACACTTTTTATTTTTGCCACTAAGGTCTAAAGGGCTTTTAGTGGTACTTATTTAGCCTATTGTAGCACTTTTGGTGTGTTACTAAATGGCACTTTTTTTGTAGTGTCGCTAGTTACAAATTTGAGGGAGATGCACTGAATTGGTGGAAGGCGTATAAGCACGCCAAGGGTGGAGACGTTTTCATGGCTACTCTTACTTGGGCACAGTTCCGTGAGGCCTTCTGTACTTTCCTCAGTCTGAGAAGGAAAAGTACGAGAGAGAGTTCCACAACATTTCTCGTTGATCGAGTCGAGTACAAAGTTGATGGGCAGGTTTCTCCGGTTGGCTGGATTTTTGGGTGATAGGGCTGGAACACCCGAAGAGCAGGCAAGGAATTTTTGTTGGGCTCTCTGCAAAGATCTTCTTGATGGGATAGTTAATATGAGGTTCGAGGACGTGGCTCAGGTTGCGGATGCTGCCCGCAACATTGAGATCTTCCGGGAGAGGGACAACCATGAAGTGAAAAGGAACCGTGATGGGGACCAGGTTCGGCCAGCTCAGGGGCATCAGAGGGGTAATGACTCTCGGGGGAATGGCAATCGGGTAAATGACAGGAGAGGCTATCATAGGTCGGGCCGCGACCAACAGACTCGAGATTATCAGGGCAATAGGTATTCGGGTTCTTATTATCAGAGGGGCGATGGGGATCAAGATGAGGTTCACACTTGTAGGGATTGTGGGAAGCTTCACCTAGGCAGATCGTGCTACAAGGCTACCGGAGCATGTTACAGATGTGGATCTTCAGAGCATAAAATTCGTGACTGTCCCAAGAAGGCTGACAATGGGGATGAAGTTCTGCCAGCTACTAAGGGGCAAGTGTTTACTATGCCCAAGGATTATTCAGCGAGCACTTTCGGTATCGTCATGGGAACTTCTTTTCACGTTTGCTCATATTATTTTTTGACTTTATTTGTTACCGGTACCACATTTATGGTGGTTTCTTATTCCGTTGCTTAATAAATTGACATTCCTATTTCGTTATTAGTTTGTGCGTCATCCCTTGGCTATGAGGAATCTTGTGGTTATTTTCTGTTATGTGTGATCTTGATTTTGATTTTATTTTAAGTACATCATTTACCATGATTCTCAATCTGATATGTCCTTGTTATCATCTTCTTCACATGGTTCCATAACCTTTAGACCAAAACAGTAATGATATGTTGTTAGTCAAAGAGCCTGGGAATGTTAGACAGTTATTCATATTCCTTTTGATTCAGTACGTATCCATTCGATTTTCCTACTTCAATTTCGAGGACGAAATTTCTTTTTAGAGGTGAAAAATTGTAATAACCGGATTTTTCGTTTCCTAATTTCCGTATATAATTTTGAACTTTAATACGCGTCAATTTAAATTTTGGAATTTATAGAATACGAGGTAGATTGTGAACTTTTGAATACGAAATTAATCTAAATTAATACGTTAAGGTTTTAAGCTACATCATACGAAATTCTATAAATTAAGTACCTATAGAAATTTCGGCACATCCTTTACTCATTATAAACATCACACGTTAGCTAGTTAAAAGACCCAATGTATATTTTCAGTTGTACACATTATATGTAAATAATACAAAAATTTTAAATGGAAGTTTGGAAAAGATTTGGTCATATATGTATCCTGTAGACTCGGCACATTATACTACTCCATAATTCCTTATATTTTAAACCGTACACCACACTTTTCTCCTTCAACCAAAACCCTAAAACCTCAAACAACGGTGACGGCAAAGATCATCTTCCTAATCCTTCCTAGGGTAGCGAGAGTAGCAGCAAGTGGTGAGCAAGTGAACGTGGGGGTTCTTGGGTGAAAGAAGCATTGGTGGTCTGTGGTGAACGAGTTTGGTGTGATTCGTTTATAGCTTTAGTTCGAAGGGTTTTTGTTTAGGTTCTTGTGTTCCTATTCTAATCGTCTAAGCTATTCCTTATTATAGGATCGATAAAAACATGTGATTCATGTGGTTCGGGGGGTCGGGGGAAGCTCAAAGAATGAATAAGACATGGTATTGTATTAGATAGAAGAAAGGGAAGATGTGTGTGTTTCTAAATATAACTTATCAAAACAAACTCAAACAATTTTATTTATAAAAACCAACACACATTTATATATAAAAATGTCGGCTAAAAGCCCATTACCAAATCAAACAAACTCCCTCTTGTATTATTGGGCTTAAGGCCCGATATTTCAATTAAAAAAAATGCACTATGTGCATTTTTATCTCATACCAAAACACTATCACAACTCTATACGGGATTTTGAAATAGCCAAACATAGTTAATATCGACATGAGTTCCAACAATTATAAACTAAGCGAATCTAAAACAAGTCTCGTGACGAAAACAAAGTAATTGAACACTTATACGAAACTATTTCCAAATCAATAATTTGTCGAGTTAACATGCAAAACTAGAAAAATCCATGACTCGGATTCAAACAACATCAAGATTTAAGCTCTTACGTTTTCAAAATTAGCAAAACAAATCAGGGTCCTAAACCAAATAAGCCCAGATATCAGCTCGAAACAAACTGAAATTAAGATGGAAATACGCAATATCAACAAATCCAAATAATATACGAGACCCATAAACTTCTAGACCCGTGACTTATTTAAGACTAATATGCTCAAAAACAATCATTAAAATAAGAAAATCTATATACGACCGAGTCTAAACCCAAGAAATAATACAAAACCCGTGCCCACTCGTGACTGCAACAAACCCAACACCATTTTAATCAATCTTGCCACACAACACTAAACCAGAAACGTTTTTAGTCCAAATTTTAATCCTCTTACACACATGTAAATCTTGTTTATCCCCGAAAACTATTAACTCGTTTTTAAATCTACGAAAACTTGACAATCGATTTATAACACGTTTTAACAAAGAAAAATAATGGAAATGAATTTGGTTTTCGTCTTACCAACAGGAGGAGGAGAGAGAGAAGTAGATAACGAGATGATACCAGAATGACAATTTCATCTGGGCACCAAAAAACTAACTAAATAATTCTTACAATATCCATAGAAATCACAAAATAACTTACCAATGATTTCACTAATCAGATAAGTTGGGGTTGAACTCATCTGATATCTCTTGTGCCCATTAATATAAACAATGCTAATAGAAAACAAAGATATAAGAACATAATGTATCAGCTAGCTAATAAAAAATTCAAATAAAATCATAAAAATTAGGTGAATTCGCTTACATAAATATTTAAAATTTCCCATTTAATTTTTTATATGCATCTATCACAATGTAATGGAATCTAAGGTGTGGGAAGAAGTAACTTTACCAGTTGCTCCTAGACTCCCCACATTTTCTTTATTGGAATCTCAAAATGGTTGCATAAACACTGAAGCGGATGTATAAAATACAATTATTCACAAATTAAAAAAGTAATTTTTGCCTAAGGAACGTAAAATAATAATGTTCAAAATAAATAGTATCTGGATAAGACCCCTAACACACCACATATTATGCTTTAGAACTACAATATTTTGATCATTTGGATGCGATGTGCGTAGTTCATTCCTAACAGATACAAATTTAGCATTGTGTTATTCTAAAACTCTAACAACTTTGATTGCATTCATGGTAATGTACAACACTCCATTGCTAATTGTACCAACCAAGCAACACGACCCGACAAAAGCTATCCGTGGGTTAGTTTGCCATTCATTTTCCATTAAAGAAAGAAACTCCTCATCTGTAGCTTAAAACGCTCTGTGTATAATGTTTGCTGGCATTCCTTGATTCTCTGATGTGAATTATGTATCATGAATAAAAGTCAGCACAACAACATATCAGTATCGTAAAACAAATATGTTTGACCCAAAAATAAGTCAGGGATATCAACTTAAAACTGACTAACATTAGACATCATGTTGTAAAGATATGCTAGTATAGTCTCCCTCATTTTCATGAAGTTTGAAACTAACCCCTTCCCTAAAAAGCTTTCGGTATATACTTACATATTTGCCAACTGATGCTACTGATTACAGCTCACGTGAATTCTTAACATTGTCACTCTTAGAGTAAATTTATAACATTAAAAAAAGGTCAAATAATTGCACAAATCTATGTATTGGGCCAGATATTGTGATCATCGTGCCTACTGGAATTGTGTAATGGAAAGCATCATACACATATCATATTACAGGATTCCTAGTTAGGATGTATAGGGATTGAATACACCTATCTAAAAATTATGATAACATATGAAAAACTAAAGCACTTATATAAATGAGTAACATACCCTTTAACATTGTGGAATAGCTGATCGTTGACAAACCTCACCGCTTCAGGGCCAGCATGACCATCAAAGACTCCAACAAATTTTCCTCTAACACGGTAACACCACATCCATCCGCACTCAAACTCCCAGACTCAGCTTGACATTGATCCTCAATCACACTATTAACTCTAATCACCGCAACCAAAAACTCACTATTAACATGCTTCCTATAATCCTTATACCACCACAAACCATCCACAATCCCACCATTCTCACAATCTTCTTCCACCGAATACGGCTTCCAAAACGGATACACAACTTTCTTTAATGCAGTTCTAATCATTGTCCTTAATTCACATATTAAAAATTAACTCGATAACTTTTTTGCCTAAATCTCTACTGATCCTCAAAACCCAAATTACATTCTACAAAAATAACACAAACCCACATCAAGAAACAATAAACCTATGCTAAAAAACCAAACTTTATCAAAAAAGAAGAAAAAAATTATTTGTGGCCTCAAACACCTTAAGTGCAATTCAAAACTAACCTTTTATATAAAACATTTAATACCAATTCTCACGCCATCACAACTGGATTATGTTATACTCACTGGACTAAATTATGGTTATATTCATTTTTCTCTACCTCAAAAATCCTCATAACTACATCTCAGCTAATCCAATAAAACTTACTAATAGACAGTCGGGTTCAAGAAGCAAACAAAAGAGAACATCCATTATTGAAACACAATTCAATAAGATTAGCAAGATCTAAAGAAACATATCATAGATTAATTAAAGAGTTGAGATTGTGTGATTTTAATAGGAACATAACTTGGATCCATGGCTTGAAGAACACATGAATCGAAAAAATACCCTATAATCGACTTATGGTTTTTGATTTTTGATATGTTGTTGTTTGTATGTTTATTTCTGTAATTTGTTGGTTTTTCTTTGTTTGTGTGTAGAAGAATTTGATGATAGTCTGTGTTTTTATTTATTCATGAATTTGGTCCAAAAGTATTGATAATATGCCTACAAGTTCATGTGTATTTTAGTCTTTTTTTTCTTCATCTAAACATAAAAACGAATTTTTGTGTTGTTTATTAAATCAAGAAATATTTAGATTTTATTATTTTTCATATTTATAAAAATAATAATAATTTAAAAAATATTACTTAATAAGGGAAGATTTAATTTTTTAGAAATGAGAAAGTCCTCACTTGAGGTTTTGTTTTATTATATAAAAGATACGAACATAAATTTGCCTTTAACTGTTAACTTGAAAATTGATTCTATCGTCATGAAACATTAAATATATTGCAATTAAAGAGACAGTCTATGGATCGATATTTGCTTGAGAAAAGTAAACAAACATCTCTCTTTTAACTAATTGTTAACCTAAACATATATCTTATGAGATATTATGGAAAGACAAAATTAGGCCTCAGTTGATGAGTTTACAAATAAATACTTTTCTTACAGTTAACACTTTGAATAATGATTTATAAAAGAAAAAATACATAATTTTTGCTCGAACTTATTTGTAAATTATAGTAACAAATTAAAAAGATTAAGTTTAAGATATAAGCAATAATTCAATAGTTTATCAGGAAAAAAAATAAAAAATAAAAATACCTTTGCTAGAAACATAGAAAAAAGTAAAGAAACACAACAACAAAAACTAAACTATAAAGTCAACAAAATAGTTACATTTACCTAAACATTAACAGAACAATCAACAAAATTCTCTCGAGACAGGCCGAGTTATAGATTGTTATATATTTGAGCCTCAACATCAAATTAACAACTCGGCAATTTACACAAATATTACGCAATACACAATTAGATAAAAGTTGTGTGCATCGTACCGGTTCGTAATACTTCGTATTTATAAAGATTTATAAACTTCAACAAACTACTTTTTTCACTAATCATATATTATCTTTTTTCACTAACTAAAATGCAAAATGAACACTTAAGGTATGTTTGGCAAAAAATAAATGGTGTTGGTGCTGTTGCTGATGTTGGTGTTGATGTTGTTGCTTTTAAAAATTATAAAAAAAATATTATTTTTATAAGCTACATGAAATAATCTTTAATTTTCAGATATTATGAAAGATTGTTATTTTTATAATCTCTCTCTTATAAGCTCTGTCATCCAAATAAATATTATTTTTTAATTAACTTACTTTTAAAAAAAATCAATATAAGAAATACACCGTTCGTCCCTAATCTTGTACCGTATCACGTTGAACCAAACCTAGGCATTTTCATCGCTGGAGGTCCAAAACATAGGTTTTTAATGCAAAACATGTCCCTTGACCACTAATGCCAAAGTCAATGTCTGATTTTTGTTATGTAGTCGAAGGTATTTTAGTCAATACACATTTATACTTTTGTTTCTTTACATTTGATTTTGTCAGGTTCCTTCTATCATACTTTTGTTTCTTTACATTTGATTTTGTCAGATTCCTTGTTTGACATTCGAGAAATTACTTAAAACAAGAGCGTGAACTAGATCATGCACTTTGACACATCCGTCATGATCACTTTCAGTCAACAAGTTTGCTCGAATGAGCTTGTTAACACAAGTGTTGGTTCGCCTTCTTGCTTCTCTTATGTTGTACACTTCTTTAAACAACTTCAACCCCCATCCATACATCATTAAGTCCTCAATAGGAATATCAAAGTCATCAGGAAATATGCCACTAAGAAGAAAGATTGCTTTAGCGTCGTCGTTTTTTAGATTGTTGTAGCTCATTTCAAATACTTTATCCACGATGTCATAAAGGTCTTGAAGGTTACCGTGTTGTAAATTGGAAAGTGCATCTTTCCAAGTATCTATTATGTCATCTCTGAGACTATTAGCAATTGTTTTTATGGCAATTGGTAAACCACCGCATTTCTTCACGATATCTTCTCTTATTTTTTGTAGCTCATGATCATTACCAACAGATGGTCCCACAATTCCAATTAACATAGTTTTTGCTTCTGTGTCATTTAAAACGCCTACTTTAAAAATTGATTCAGCGTTAACACCCATCTTAGTGCAAACATAATCAAATGGTGAGGTGATAAACAGCTTGAAACCATTTGGCAAAGGGATCATTAGTCCAACTTCATTGAGGTCAACCTCGTTCCAAAGATCATCCATTATTACCAAAACTTTCTCTCCATTTTGTGCCATCCCAACAATTCTATTACGAAGACGATCAGCCCTTGCATCCTTAGTCGTTTCAGTCAAAGCTTGACCTATGTACTCTGTAATAGCTTGTTGAATAGTGATTGGGTCAGGTTTTTCCCCCAACAACCACCTTCACAACCCAATCAAACATCTTTGATTCCTCCACAGCCGTTTTTAGCTATTCCATCATTGTGGTCTTCCCCACACCGCCCATCCCACATAGAGCTACCTTTTAGGTCTCATTATCAGGTTGTAGGGATTTTAATGCAGCCTTGAATACCAAATCTCTAGACTTGAAGTTGATTTGGGTACCATCATGAATTGGTGCAGCAGTAGAAGGAACCATACCAAGAGGTATTTGTTCCTTAGTCCACTCGATTTTGGATATTCGTGCTTCGAGATCATCTATCTTCTCCTAAACCCTAAAACCTAAACCCTAAACCCTAAACCTGACAATATCAAAAGTTTTTTTTCCTGCTTTATATCTCTTGGCTACATTGAAGCACCTAATTCCGGTTGTTGGAATACCTTGTACGTTTTTATTCATTTCTTTGACATCATCCAACCAGGGGACAACATGTTCCGATACCACTTGATTATTTGCATCAGCTGCGTTCTTTTTCTTCTGCACATCCTTTGCTGTGACATTTAGTTGCCGGATTCTGCCACGCATCTCTTCAACAACCTTTGTGGAGGAAACAAAGAAACCCAAGTGTTTCTTTATATAAAAAAAACGAACACCACACAGAATGATACGAGGAATCTGACAAAATCAAATGTAAAGAAACAAAAGTATAAATGTGTATGGACTAAAATACCCTCGACTACATAACAAAAATCAGACATTGACTTTGGCAGTAGTGGTCAAAGGACTTGTTTTGCATTAAAAACCCATGTTTTGGACCTCCAACGATGAAAACGCCTAGGTTTGATTCAACGTGATGCATGTGTAAAAGATTATGGACGAACGGTGTATTTTAGTCTAAGCCCCACACCCAAGTTCCATAGCTTTTGGTACGCTTTCCCGATCATGATTTTCCTACCCCCACAATATAATTTTTCTATAATTTTATGTGCCAAATATACATTTAATGTAAAATATGTTAAAATAATAATAGTAATATAAACATTTATTATGAGAAAGAAAAAGTATCATCAAACAACCAAAACTCCTATAACGTGTACTTATTTTTGTATAAAATATTGACTCGTGTGTTCTTGAGTTTTATTCATAAAGAAAATGGATGTAATGTAAAGTAAAACACTTTCCTCCCACTTTTGGGAGGAAACACTTTACTTTCAATTACTTCCAAATAGCCTAAAAATCTCTCTATTTTTACTTCTTTTTTCTTTATAAAAAACTCAAGAACATGATAAATTTTTTGTTTTCTTTCATTACTTTCTTTTTTTTTTATAAAACTAACTTGAGAACACAGTGTAATATAATGTTTACTCTCTGATGGATCGACAAAAACAGTTATCCATCCACACATACTGAACACACATCGCCCACATACCTTTGTTTAATTTAAACCACTTGCGGCATTTGTGAATTGCGAGTTTTTCCTTGCTTAATAAAGTTGTCCCTTTCGAGCCTTTAAACGCTTCGAAAAGTCAAACATTCTATCTCTCCCTTTGACCAAAAATTAAGTTTACTTTTTTGTTGTTCTGACTTTTGTTTTGTTTCTAAAACATGACCCACTCGTTAGCTCATCCCTATTCATAAATTCATTTTTTTTATAGTTCTTAAATAATATTGACAACTACTTCACCAAAAGATCCAAACTTTCTTTCATATAATCATTCAGGCTTCACAAATTAAGATACCTAAGTTTCAATCTGATCATCTCCTATTTCTTCAACGGTTTGTTTTCAATCTTATCATTCATAAGTATATATAATGGGTGATTACGAAAAGGTGATAGAAATTCCTTCATTTTTCATATGTCCAATTTCTTTAGAAATCATGAAAGATCCTGTAACACTTTCAACGGGGATCACCTATGATCGTGAATCCATTGAAAAATGGTTGTACACCACAAAGAATGTCACTTGTCCCATAACCAAACAAGTCCTTACCGATATAGAACTTACCCCTAACCACACCCTTCGTCGATTAATCCAATCTTGGTGCACTATTAATGCACCATTTGGCTTTGAAAGATTTCCTACTCCACGACTTCCAATCTCAAAATCGCAAATTTTGAAGCTTTTACGAGACTCAAAGTCTCCGAATTTGCAGATGCAGTGTTTAAAGAGACTAAAAATAATTGTAATAGAAAGTGATATGAATAAACGGTCAATGGAAGCAGTTGGAGCAGCTGAGTATCTAGTTCACATCATAAGTAAAGCTAGTAGTAATATGTCATTATCATCATCGACCGAAGAAGTGTTGGAAGTTGAGGCAGTTGATGAAGCAATCAGCATCCTTTACAATCTTCATTTATCACAAACCGGCCTTAAATCCTTGTTTGGAAAAAATGGTGAATTTGTTCAAGCATTAACTCGCGTCATGCAACGAGCCACCAATTTCGAGTCACGTACTTGTGCTGTCTTATTACTCAAGTCGATGTTCGAGGTTGCATCACCTAATCAAGTAATGTTCTTGCAGCCTCACTTCTTCATCGAGCTTAAACAAATCTTAGTCAACCGAATTTCCCGAAAGGCGACAAAAGCAGCGCTGAAATTAGTCATTGGCGTTTGTCCATGGGGGAGGAATAGGATAAAAGCCGTGGAGGCTGGATTAGTGCCCATATTAATAGATACGCTAATCGATATTGGTGAAAAAAGGATCTCGGAGATGGTTTTAATGGTGCTAGACCAGCTTTGTTTGAGTGCTGATGGCCGAGCAGAACTTTTGAAACATGGGGCTGGTTTAGCAGTGGTTTCCAAGAAGATCTTTCGCGTTTCACCCACGGCAAGTGGGAGGGCGGTGCGGATACTGCATTCAGTTGCTAAGTTTTCTGGAAACTCAAGTGTGGAACAAGAGATGTTGCACTTAGGGGTTGTGGGGAAGCTATGCTTTGTTTTACAAGTAGATTGTGGTAGCAAGACCAGTGAGAAAGCTACAGAGATTCTTAAGATGCATGCTAGAGCTTGGAAAAATTCATCTTGTATACCCAATAATTTGGTTTCTTCGTATCCATCTTAGTAAACTATGCAATACATCAAAACCATCAAATTGTACAGAAGTTTGCGAAAATTGTTTATTTCCAGTCTTCATTTTCATACCATCATTTAGGTAAAGAATGGATTTTGCATCATGGAAAAATGAAAAAGATTATCTTGAGTTTATGGTAAAATTAAGATTAGAGTAAATGGTCACTATGGTTTGTCCATTTTTTCACATTTAGTTACTGAATTTTTTTTTGGCATACATGGTCACTGAAGTTTCAAATTGTTACAAATTCAGTCATTAAGGTTTTAATTTTGTTACATAAATGGTCACTGTGGTTTGAATCTTCAGTGACCATTTATGTAACGAAATGGACTGAATCTGTAACGATTTGAAAATTCAGTGACCATGTATGTCAAAAAAAATGTTCAGCGACTAAATGTGAAAAAATGGACAAACCATAGTGACCATTTATGTAATTTACTCTTAAGAATAAAAGAGGTACCGGTGGTTTTTGTTTCAGTCATTAGTTATTGGGGCTTTTGCATATATATCGTCCCAAAAATGCAAAATTGCATATATATCCAAAGCATGCATAAAAACCATTGTACTATGTGCGTAAAAAACTTATACAAATGATATATATGCAATTATTCACTTTGGGAGAGATATATATGCATTTTAGCCTTAGTTTTAAGCTTCAGACATCAAAGTTGTTACTACACATATGAATTTTTTATCTGATAGACGATAAATTAAAATATGTATTTGTGATTCTTATAGAGGGTAATATATTTTTTATATAAGAAATGAATTACATTATTTCAGAGTGTTTGTCAATTCATTTTTATTGAAAAACAATTGGGCCAATATGAGAGCTCGATTTCGTTACATAAGCAAAATCATGTGATGTGATTCGTTAATAAAAGTAAATTAAATTGATTTTTGTCAAACTTTAATAAATTTAGTGAAAAAATTTGGTTGATAAAAAAACACAAAAATAGAGGTGTCAAATTTGTTTAAACACAAACTTAGAATAAAAATGAGGTAATTAATAAAACTTTAATGGTTGAATTTTCAAAAAATATATAGAGTTAAGTGTAATGTTATAAGCCTTCATGTTTTTTAATAACTTTGGATTATAAACAAATATCCCTTTATACTTTATTCATTTTATACTTTATATCTTAAAAAATACAATGTATATGTTGTTTTAAAATAACAACATATAAACATAAGATAATAAGTATCAATTTTTTACTTTATACGTTCAATAAGGAATCATTTATTTCATTTTTAAAAGTTTAACCTATGTAGACACGAGTTTACATTTTAAATACGACTAAATTACTGAAAACGGGAATATAATTATCAAATTGTAAGCATTGGTTACTTTAAGATTAAAATAAATATACGCGATTGTACTTATAACAATGACTCATTTAATTCTTATTTATTTATATAAAGATAGATAGAAAAACATTTTTTAAAAACTTTAAGGAGTATTTTTTAACTTTATCAACGCTCATTATGTGCTATTAAACTTGCATCATGTGTACAACATAATATCAGTAGTGAAATTTAAATAACAACGTCAATATCTTTGTCAGCTAAATAAGATTAAATCTTGAGTTACTTAACAAAAATTTTACAAAAATTTTACCAAATGCTAATGGATATTAATAAATAATGAAAAAGTCGTGCATAAGTATTAGTTGTACTTATATCACAATTTTCATGGGCAAATTCTTATAAGCGTATATACTGAACTAAAATGTTAAAATAAATTTGATTTATGTGTAAACTTCGTGCGTGCACGAAACTTATAACTATATAATTTTATGCAATTACCTTTAAAGACACAATATTCAGTATTAATACAAAATAATTTTTTTTTGTCAAAACCTCGTGCGTGCACGAGTATCATACCTAGTATTTTTTAAGAGAAATTTTAGATTGTCATATATGAATTTCGAGTCAGATAATATATACTTAAAACAACTGATTTGTCTTGATGTTTTTGATGCGTCTTCATCACTCTTAGTTCAATGCTCATCGGCGATAGATTATTAAATGCCAGCCAGAATACACTTGGCCACTAAAAAAAATCTTAAGGATGTAGAACATCGTATAGAGTAGCAAAAGTCGACTGAATATGGTCGAGGAAGTTTCTGTAACCTTGTTAAAGGAACATCTGGTCGAGAATGTAATTTGATTGAGGAAAATTACTAGAGAAAATTTCTTAAATGAATACTTTATAAGACTACTTTATGAATATGAACATCGCCCACAAAAGTTTTCAAAATGAACTCTTAAATATTATTAGTTAGATCCATTACTACATTAGTTTATAACCATACACATGTATAACAAAAGTCCTAGGCGAGTCTGTTGAAGATATTGGTTCAAGCTTATTTTCTAATATTAAAGGACTGAAGGTGTCATTATCTCATTCTCAGCTTTAGTCTATTACAAGTCTTTGGTGGATTTGTCAAGTATTATAGTTGAGGGGCTGAAGTGGAACATTGGAGGCTATATAAACTCTTTATACTGATTTGGGGTAATTTAATTCAGTCTCTCTCAATTAGTTGTATTACTCTGTCTCTCTCTAAACGTTTCATACTTGTCTGGTTTTCTTTGATATCAATCTTGATATCAGTTAGGTGTTTGTATCAAGATCAATCTCTTTATTTGATCTTGTAGTCTGTGTGTGTGAGAGTTCTTGTAGTGAGGTTGATTGGTGTCTTCCTAGAAGAGATCAATCCTTTCTTGTGTATTCGTTTGATAAGCACCCGATTGGGGACTTATCTACTTGACATTGTTATAATAAAATTACACCAAGGGTTGGTTGGTTGGGTGTGCGTGTGGATTGTTGTGTGCTCTTGATCATTTTTACATGGTATCAGAGCGCACGGTTCTGATCTGGTGGTTTTGAGATTCTAGGGTTTCGAAGGTTGATTTGGGGTTTTTTGCAATTGAAGGTTTATTTGGTTAATTGAGGCTGTTTTCTTAACGGCCGTGGTTGATTTGATCTGTTTGGGATTAGATCTAGTGATTTTGTGGGGTTCTTGGTTAGGGTTTTTTGAAACCCTAATTTGGAAATTTGGGGGTTTTTATCCCTGGTGATTTCTTGGTATTTTTGGGCCCGTTCTTGGTTACAATCTCACTAGGCTAAGTGAATCTAGTGAGTTTGTACTTCATTCCGCTGGTATCTCACTGTAAGTGCATTTCTCTTCTTTAAGATAACACTTACTTAGTAAAGAAGGTGCAAACAGAGTGGTTAACACCTTGACCTGCCAGTGTGAGTGGTACGGAAACCTGCTCTGGCCACTCTCAGTCTTCTTGACTGGTATTTGGTTATTCTTGGGTGTGAGTTTAGCTTATTGTGTCTAGGTCGAAGGAGGATAGGTATTGGGATTGAGAAGTTGTGTTGAGGCTGTTGTGTTTGATTAGTTTGTTAATTGTTTGTTGTTTGTTTGTTGTGGTTTATTTTCTTGGCTGTTATTTGTTCTGTTATCTGTTGCTTTAGTTTGTTTATCTCTGTCTCATTATGGCTATTGGTGATCCTAGTGGTAGTAATACTGAAGTCTTAATTAGTAATCTTGATGCTGGTAATCCTCTTCATATTCAAACTAATGACAATAGTGGTACTGCTCTTATTGCATTTAAACTTGTTGGAACTGAAAATTATAGAATATGGTCTGGTGCTATGAAATTAGCTTTACAAGCTAGGAATAAGTTCAGTTTTGTTGATGGTTCTTGTGTTAAAGAAACTTATTCTACTAGTAATGTGCTTGCTGCTCAATGGGATAGATGCAATGCTATTGTTCTGACTTGGCTTATGAATTTTGTGTCTCAAGATGTTTATATGGGTCTTGTTTATTCTGATAATGCTGCATGTGTCTGGAAAGAATTACAAGAAACATCTGATAAAGTTGATGGTTCTGTGGTTTATAGTCTTTTACAGAAAATTAATTGTGTTAAACAAGGTGGTACTTCTGTTGTTGATTATTATCATCGGCTTAACTCCTTGTGGAGAAATTTTGATGCTTTAACTAAGTTGCCTATATGTGTTTGTGAAGTTAAGTGCTCTTGTGATGCTAGTGAAGAGTTGGTATTGCATAAGCAACTTTTGAGATTAATGCAGTTTCTTATGGGTTTGGATGATTGTTATCAACCTGTTAGAACTTCTTTGTTGACTAGGGATCCTCTCCGAGAGGTTAAAGATGCTTATATTACTATTTCTAGAGAGGAGTCTCATAGGGGTGTTCCTGAGTCTTCTGGTGTTACTGAGTCTAAACTAAATGCTTCTTCCTTTGCTGTTAAGACCTTTAATAACAATAGAAGAGGATTTAATAATAATAATAATAGTAACACTAGAAGTACTACCAATAATAATAACACTGTTAATAGAGGTTCTAATCCTAATCTAAATTGCGAAAACTGTGGTAAAATTGGACATACTATTGAAAGGTGTTATGAAATAATTGGTTTTCCTCCTGGGTTTTCTAAACCAAATGGTTCTTTTAAGCAAAATGGTTTTAAACAAACATTTAATGCTAATGTTGAGGCTAAACCAATTGACAAATCTTCTTCTACTAGCACTTCTTCTGGTTTTACTTCTGAACAGATGAAGAAACTTTTGTCTTTGATTAATGATTCTCCTTCTGGAAGCATACATGCCAACATGGCAGGTAGGGCTTCATTCTATAATCATAATGTTTGGTTTAATATGAATTTCTCTAAATATTATTTTGCTAATTCTAGTCTTACTGTTAAGAGTTTGACATTGGGATGGATCATTGATTCTGGTGCTAATCAGCATCTTACTGTTTCTACTAAAGGAATGTTTAATATTGCTGATATATCTAGTTTACATATTACTGTTGGTCATCCTAATGGCACTCTTGCTACTATTAGTCATGTTGGTAATCTGAAGCTCACTAATAATGTGATTTTATATGATGTTCTTGTTGTGCCTGGTTATTGTGTTAGTCTATTATCTGTTAATAAACTTATCAGAGATAGCAAAATGTTTGTTGGTTTTGATGAGGATAAGTGTTATATTCAGGACTTGAAAAGGGAGAATGTCTTGGGGACTGGTAGCCAGTCTGATGGTCTGTATCTGTTTGATATGCAACCTGTTGATTCTGTGAGTAATTGTAGCTTGATTATGTCTTATAATGTGTCTAAGTTTGTGTGGCATAATAGACTGGGTCACCCTGCTGATCCAGTCTTGAATGTTCTCCAAACTGATCTTGGTTTCTCCAAGAATACTTTTGTGCCTGTTTGTGAAGTCTGTCATACGGCTAAGCAAACAAGGGAGCCTTTTCCTTTGTCTGACCATAAGTCAGAGATTTTAGGTGAACTTGTTCACCTTGACTTATGGGGTCCATACAGAGTCACTAGCAGAGAAGGGTATAAATATTTCTTGACTGTTGTTGATGATTTTTCTAGGGCTGTATGGGTATATTTAGTTAAAACTAAAGATGAAGTTTTTGATGTTTTTGTGACATTTATAAACATGTTTTCTAATCAGTTTAATTCTAAAATCAAAACGGTAAGGTCTGATAATGGAACTGAATTTGTGAATAAAAAAATGCATCAAGTATTTTTTGAACTTGGCATAATACATCAAACTTCTTGTGCTCATACACCTCAGCAAAATGGGATTGCTGAAAGGAAACATAGACACTTGCTTAATGTGGCAAGGAGTCTTATGTTTCAGGGGGGAATTCCTTTGAAATTCTGGTTTGATTGTATTTTAACTGCTGTCTATTTGATTAACAGGCTGCCATCTTCTGTTTTAAAAGGTAAATGTCCCTTTGAGATGATTCACAAAAGAAAACCTAATATTTCCCACTTGAGGTCTTTTGGTTGTCTTTGTTTTGCAACTGTTTTGAATAATCATGATAAAATGAGTTTTAGATCTGAAAAATGTATTCTTATAGGTTTTTCTACTGTTAAAAAGGCTTATAAACTTTTAAGTTTGGATTCTAGAAATGTGTTTTTTCACAGAGATGTAAGGTTTTATGAAAATGTATTTCCTATTAAAATGAAAACCTATGATTCTGCAGATACACAATGTGTAAAGGAAGCATATGATAAGGTTTTAAAATGTACCTTTTTGAGGGGTCATTTAAGCCCTTATTTGATCACTTTTGTATCCATTATTACTTAATATCGTTCCTTTTCACTTTTTAGGTCTCTTGAAGGTAAATTGCTGTAATGGAACCTATTTGTACGAAAAGGCGCGGATATACGAAGAAAATGGCCAAAGTCAAGAATCGAGACACTCTAGCTGCTGAAAATATAAGGTGACGGCGTCACTGCTTATCTGCGATGCCGTCGGAGGATTTTGTGACGGGACAGAAGCCAAAACTCCTATTTTTAAGTGACGACGTCAAGTTATAAAAGAGAATGCCGTCGCAACTCAGACGGCCTAGATTCAATCCAGACGGCGTCAGAAGCTAAAGAGGACGGTGTCACAAGCACAAAAGTGACGCCGTCGCAAGTCTAACGTGGCCAAGACAAAACCCTAATGACGGCGATCTGACGGCGTCACAAAACATAAGGTGACGCCGTCGCATATGTAATCTTATATATAGAATCCGAATTTTTCAGTATTTGTGTGTAGTCTTTTGGAGTAAAAACCTAAACCGAACCAAGGCTGTCTTGTACAGTATTTTAGGGTTCCAAACCCTATCTTACATCAAGATAAGTGTTTTACTTCATTAATTCAATTATGTCTTTGATTATTTGTGTGTATGCTTGCATGTTCTCCATGTCCGGCTAATTTACTTGTGTGTTTGCTTAGGGAATATGAAACTTAATTATTGAATATTGATTGGTTGTCTCTTATCTTAGTTGATTAATGATCTAGTAATGCGATAGGTCATTCGTTGTGTACTTAATGCTTGATTAAATCTTTGTGAACCTTAGAATATAGCTCCTTGAGTAGTTGTAAGCTAAACCATCCAAAGAGTGCCTTAGAGTAAGAGTTTATTATCCCTAGTGGGTTTTGTAGACGAGACCCTTTGGTAAGTTCAAAGAGTTAGGGAACATACGCATACCCTACGACTTTAGACACACAACGCAACTAAGAATAAGGACGTGACAATTCAACCACCAATAGGAGATAATTAAGGAGTAGTAAAACCTAAGTAAACACATCTTTAAACTATCATACGAGCACACAATAATTAGACATAGACTACATACACCTTAGACTAGATAATTAGATAAGTAGAGTAAACGGTGGCAATACCAACCCCCAAATCCAAACCCCGAGATTCGTACCTTTCAATTTCCTAAAAAAACATAAAAAGATAGAAAATAATCTTCCTCAACCCCAACCTTAGCGTAGTAACTTCTTACTAGCATTCCTATTCCCCTAGAGAACGATATTAATACCCGTGGCTTACCCTAATTACTACACTACAACGATTAGGTTCACTGCCTAGGGTGTTGAAAAACTTGCTCGACGAAAAGGAAGTTCCTTTGACCCCGAACGACGCGTGTAGCGTTATCAAGTTTTTGGCGCCGTTGTCGGGGAATAGAATAGCTAGTTAGTAGTCCACCTCGTTTAGGTTTCTTTGCTTGATTCCTATCAAGTAAATTTTTTCTCATTTTTAGCTTTCTCTTAGTCTATCCCCCTTCTTCGTGACCTTTGTTCGTAATCACATCACTTTTCATCATGGAAGGTGATAACCAGCCACCATTCATCAACCCACCACCAATTGACCCGCCAAGAGCCCGTACTCTTGGTGAATACTCGAGACCAAGCCACCTAGGCTATAGGAACACCATTGAGCTTCCCGACCAAGCCCAAACTACGGCCCTGCGATCCGAAACCATCCGGTTGGTGCAAAACGGATGTGCATTCCATGGACTTCGTTCCGAAGATCCAAATCAGCATCTTAGGGATTTCCTTAAAATTGTCGATTCCATCGACCTTGATGCTACTACTCGGGAGACCACGCGCCTGCGTCTCTTCCAATTCTCTCTACGAGACCAAGCTAGTAATTGGCTTGAGCGACTTCTCGCCGGTTCCATCTCAAGTTGGGATGATCTTACCTCTCGCTTCCTTGCTTAATTTTTCCCACCGAGGAGAACCACTAAACTTAGGAATGACATCTTGATGTTCCAACAACGTCAAAATGAATCTCTCTACGAAGCATGGACTCGATTCAAGGACTTACTTCATAAAGTCCCTCATCACTGCATTGATCTTTGGCTCCAAGTCCAAATATTTTATGATCATGTCAACTTCCCCACCAAGCGATCCATTGACCAAGCGGCCGGTGGAAAACTTAGTGATCTCACCGCGGAAGAATCATGGGGTATAATAGAGGACCTTGCTCTCTATGACAACGAAAGTTGGAATGACCCCCGTGAGCTGCCCAAAACCGTTAAGGCAATCTCCTTGCCTCCCATTGACTCACAATCTTTCGTCCGTAGGATGATCGAACTTGAATATCAAGTTAAATTCCTAATGAGTTCCGACGAAAACCCTAAGTCTTCACGCCATGTGAACAAAGTTTCTTCCTCGTGTGAGCCGTTTTGTGATCCTCATAACACGCGCACTAGCACCCGATCCCCCGAACATGCTTCCGTTGACTACGCATCCTCGCGTATTAATGGAACGGGAGGAAGATTCCCTTCGATACCCGGACCTAGGAATTTCAATGAAACCAGAGAAGCATGGAAGGGCAAGCCCGACTTCTACTGGGGACAAACCAAGGAATTCACTTCCAATGATTTTTCATGGCCCCCATCCCACGGTCCTAACCAACAAAACATCGAAGGGATGTTGCAAAACCTAGTTGCAACCCAAGAAGCCCAAATAGCTAAGCTCTCGGACCGCTTTAACCAACAACAAGCCGAAATGGATAGGAAGATAGACAACCTTTTGAAAGCCATAACCAATAGTGATAGGAAGGTTAGTGCTATCTCAACTCCCGAGCCTTCCGGTGTAGAGATTAAGGACCCAAGTAAGCTAGCTAAGCACGTTCAATTCGTCAATACCATCGCCTTAGTGAAACCTAATGGAACAAATGACGAAGAGGACCATACACTTGAGAATAATGAAACAACCGAGGAAGTAGGTGAAGTAGATAATGACTATTTCAATAAGTTTCCTACGGAAGAAGAGCTAACTCGCCACCCTCACTTAGTACGTGACCTCCGTCACATGTATGTTAGGAAAAGCCCTAGAATCAAGTTTGGGAACCCTTGGAATCTTAACATACCATGTTGCATAGGACACCTTTTCGTGGCAAAGGCATACATTGACCGCAAATCCCCGATCAACATAATGACTAGCACCTACTACAATTGGGTAGTGAAGAAGCCGATTCCAACTAGGCAAGACCCCAATGATCCTAGTGTTAGTTGCAATTTTCTTGGTAGAGTTAAGGGATTGCCCGTTTATGTAGGTAGTTTCACGTTTCCTACGGACTTCATAATTGTGGATGATATTAGCACGGCCATAGACCCTAGCTTGTCCCACGTTATTCTAGGAAAACCTTTCATAGAAAACACCGGGATGACCTATGATCCTTCGTTAGGAGTAGTGCGATTCAAGGATGAGACCGATGACATAGCTTACCAAATGCCGTTTAAGATTGAGAAGTTTTCATCACTCTCTAATGATGAAAAGGAACTTAAACTATCGGTCTACTATAGGAATGAGGAGGATAAAGAAAAAGGAGTAGATTATGTTATGGCTAAGATTTTCGGATTCTATAAGGATTGTTTGAACCTAGGACCGAAATATAGGACCAAATGGGGAGAAGACGAACTTTTAGAGAAGTGCATCGTAAGGCACTTCTACAACATGGAATCCCCCGATAGAGACCGTCATGAGGAAGAAGATGACGGTAATGAAGTCACGTGAGGGCACGACTGCGAGTCTAGCTACAAGACTCTTAAATAAAGAAAAGCGCTTCGTAGGAGGCAACCCATGCTTAATTGTTTGCTTGTTAGTGTCATATGTCTTTTATTGATTGTTTATTCTCATGTTTAAATTTGTAAAAATGCTTTATTTTGTTTTTAACCTCGTCTTAATTGCATATAAAGGTATTTTACACAAGGGATAAGTGTAGGGAGGATTACACACGTTTTCAAAAGAAACGTAAACATGAGAATAACAATTCATTAAAAGATATATATGTGTGTTTGTTCGAGTCAAATGCTTGTTTCGAGTCATAATGGATGTTTTTCAGAAATTTTTCCAGATTCTAAAGATGTAAATTTTCCAGAATTTTTTCCAGAAAATCGCAGACCAGTTTTTGTCAGGATAACCTGACGGCGTCAGGATTGCAACCTGACGGCGTCAGGAAGGAGTGAAAACATCAGATTACTTTTTTCTCGTTTTCTGAGCTACTTATAAATTTTTGGAATTTTCCAGGTCTTAATTTTCCAGAAATTCTGTAAACATCCATTCCACAAGCATTATATCCTAGTTTAAATCGAGTCTTATATATATTATTACCGCCGATTTTACGCGAAGGTTTCGTTTGTTTTCTTCAAATGTGCAGGTTTAATTTATCAAGAAGAAGTTACATAAGATTGGAAGTAGCTTTTCACGCATACATTCTTCTTGGAAAGGATTTAACTACTACTTCACATACGGATCCTACCGAGCTAATCAGGGGAGTATTAGTTTCTTTCGTTTTTAATTACCTTCCATTATCATAACTTTGATACTTTCGGGGAACATTGGGGACAATGTTCAGTTTAAGTGTAGGGAGGGAAAATAAAACGGGAACTTTGAAACTATGCTTATCCTTGAATATTTTCTTTGTCCAAGTGTATTTGTGTAATAAACCATGAGAAAATGTCGGTTAGGGTAATTTTGTCACCAAATTTTTAATTTTTCATGACATATAGGAGTGGGCCATTAGTTTTAACAAAAGCGTCTCACGGATAGGAAGTTGCATGACTAGCACAAAAACCCTTTACCACCTAAATTCCACCCAAAATGTGAGGATCGCCCTTAGATTAGTAGGAATTAAAGCATTCATCTTTAATGCTTAGAGTGTGAACCGGTAGTATATTAGATTCTAGAACTTGTTTTGTGATGCATTCCGAGACCGCTAGTAAGACTACACTTGTGTAGTTAGGAATAACTAAATGATAAGAGGCATTAGGATAACCCTTGTTTGATACCCGTAATATAATTACTTCTTCCACCTCGGTTGAGTAATTCCCCCATACCCTTTGCGTTGTACTCATCTTTAGTACACGATAACCCTAGTTAACCCCTCAGAGCCTATCCTTTTCGCGGTTCTCGTGATGTTTCGGTTTTTCCGGAATATCAATGAAGAGCATTGTTTACACCCCACCCCCAAATATACACCCAAATCGCCTTAGCCTACCCTTTATGCACTCACTTTTAGTGCATTTTTGTTATCACCCTAAACCCTTAATTCAATTATCTGGTTGCTTGCATGAGTTGCTAAGTCAAGTCATATCCTTTGTACACAGTTTTGGGACGATTGGGATTCATGGGAAAAGTTAAAGTTTATGAAATGACGGGAAGGGAACGTTAAATTCAAATTCCCTTTGTTTGCGTAATAATGTACCCCAAGTGTTTTGATCTTTTCAATTCGGGTCAAATTAGTGTTAGAATAATAAAAACTCAAGTGTAGGGATGTGCCTATAAATCCCTATTATTTTGATGTTACCGTAGAGGATGGTAGAGTAAAAGTGTATGAAAAAAAAAATCGAAAAAAAAAAATATAAAAAGAGAAAAAAAAATAGAGTGAAAAAAAATAAAAATAAAAAATAAAAATAAAAAAAATAAAAAAATATACGGGCTACCATCCTACATATATCCTTTAAATTTATGTTTGTTTGTTTCAGTTAGCTAAAGTCTAGAGTGTCGAGTCTTGGCTTAGCAACGCCATTCTTCGTATGCATTTAACATAGAAATTTTTGACTTGCCACCACTAAAAAGCCTATCCCACCAAACCATTTGTTTCCCTACCGTAAGCCTATAGGGATGGCACCCGTGGGTAATGGGCACGGGTATCTCTAACCCGTCACCCGCCCATATAGTTTTTTTCTCACCCATCACCCACCCGTCACCCGCCAATGGGTATAATTTTCTACCCATGCCCATGCCCGCGGGTATTTATTGCCCACGGGTAAACCCATGGGTTAGTGTAATGCAACAAAACTACAAAACCATGATATGAAAAATAATTATGAAATTGCATAACAAGACACCAATAAATTTGCCAAATACCAAGTTCACAAAATACTTAAACACATGCTTGAAAGCAGAATTTAAATATCATTGCACCAAATCACATGTATACAACTTTGATTATCTGATCTTTCATATTCTCTTTTTAGTCTAGAAACTCAAATAAACTTTTAGGTTAATGTGTTTTCTTAAGACTTGGTAACTATTAAATGTATACCATGCAATATCATACATTTTAATTAGAATAATTAATTTTAACATGGGTTTATGGGTGCACCCAAGGGTATTTTGAAGGGTATACCCCGTGGGTATTTTAAATGGATGTCATGGGTTTACCCGCGATGGGTATGCCTCACCCGTCACCCACCCACCACCCACTGATGGGTACAGATTTTCACCCACGACCCACCCCGTGGGTGAAAATTAATGATTTTACCCACCCATTTATGTGCGGGTACCCGCGGGTTACGGGTTTTTTTCGCCCATTGCCATCCCTATAAGCCTAACGTTACAACCTTTTAAAGACCTCTTTGATAGTCTTTTCTAGGTGCTTATGCCAAAGCGATGGAGGTTTGATCTATTCTCAAGCCTATGGTAATCTATGTACTAGGACCGGTTAATGAGTGTTTATCTTCCATTTCCAACTTGTTATATTTCATATACACCTGAGAGAGATGTGAGTATCCAAACACCCCATGTGAGGTGCTAGTATGTAATTTTCGTGCTTGTTATGACTTTTGCGGGGCTTATATGTGTTGTGGACTGTTTTAAACCAATGCTTCATGACCCCTAACTTATAAATTAATTGGCTAAAAGCACATTTGCTTGAGGATAAGCAAATACCAAGTGTAGGGATATTTGATAAGATTTTAAAATGTACCTTTTTGAGGGGTCATTTAAGCCCTTATTTGATCACTTTTGTATCCGTTATTACTTAATATCGTTCCTTTTCACTTTTTAGGTCTCTTGAAGGCAAATTGCTGTAATGGCACCTATTTGGACGAAAAGGCGCGGATATACAAAGAAAATGGCCAAAGTCAAGAATCGAGACACTCCAGCTGCTGAAAATATAAGGTGACGGCGTCACTGCTTATCTGCGACGCCGTCGGAGGATTTTGTGATGGGACAGAAGCCAAAACTCCTATTTTCAAGTGACGACGTCAAGTTATAAAAGAGAAGGTCGTCGCAACTCAGACGACCTAGATTCAATCCAGACGGCGTCAAAAGCTAAAGAGGACGGCGTCACAAGCACAAGGTGACGCCGTCGCAATTCTAACGTGGCCAAGACGAAACCCTAATGACGGCGACCCGACGGCGTCACAAAACATAAGGTGACGCCGTCGCATATGTAATCTTATATATAGAATCCGATTTTTTCAGTATTTGTGTGTAGTCTTTTGGAGTAAAAACCTAAACCGAACCAAGGCTGTCTTGTACAGTATTTTAGGGTTCCAAACCCTATCTTACATCAAGATAAGTGTTTTACTTCATTAATTCAATTATGTCTTTGATTATTTGTGTGTATGCTTGCATGTTCTCCATGTCCGGCTAATTTACTTGTGTGTTTGCTTAGGGAATATGAAACTTAATTATTGAATATTGATTGGTTGTCTCTTATCTTAGTTGATTAATGATCTAGTAATGCGATAGGTCATTCGTTGTGTACTTAATGCTTGATTAAATGTTTGTGAACCTTAGAATATAGCTCCTTAAGTAGTTGTAAGCTAAACCATCCAAAGAGTGCCTTAGAGTAAGAGTTTATTATCCCTAGTGGGTTTTGTAGACGAGACCCTTTGGTAAGTTCAAAGAGTTAGGGAACATACGCATACCCTACAACTTTAGACACACAACGCAACTAAGAATAAGGACACGACAATTCAACCACCAATAGGAGATAATTAAGGAGTAGTAAAACCTAAGTAAACATATCTTTAAACTATCATATGAGCACACAATAATTAGACATAGACTACATACACCTTAGACTAGATAATTAGATAAGTAGAGTAAATGGTAGCAATACCAACCCCCAAATCCAAACCCCGAGATTCGTACCTTTCAATTTCCTAAAAAAACATAAAAAGATAAAAAATAATCTTCCTCAACCCCAACCTTAGCGTAGTAACTTCTTACTAGCATTCCTATTCCCCTAGAGAACGATATTAATACCCGTGGCTTACCCTAATTACTACACTACAACGATTAGGTTCACTGCCTAGGGTGTTGAAAAACTTGCTTGACGAAAAGGAAGTTCCTTTGACCCCGAACGACGCGTGTAGCGTTATCAGCAGATCATTTGAAATTTTTTGATAATCTTGAGTCTCAAAGCCCTTATGATGATGGGAGAGATACACCAGTTGAGTATGGCAGTGAGACACCCTTCCCTGTTGCAGCAGATAATACACAAGGTATTAATACAGATACTGCAAATATGCAACATGAAGGGTGGCAATCTGCAACTAACTATGGTGACCAAAACTGGTCTGAGGGCAATGTAAGTCAAAATCTAAATGAGTCATCTCAATCTAGTTATGAAAATGTTGATGTGCAGTCTGATACTCAATCTCCTATGTTAAGAAGGTCTAGTAGAGAGTCTAAGCAACCTATCAGGTTTAATGATTATGTGCTGAGTTCTAAGTTGAGATATGGTATTGAAAAATATATGGATTATAAACGACTGAATATGCATAATAGATGTTTTGCCTCTTCTTTGAATAAATTTGTTGAGCCTACATGCTTTAATGATGCTATTAAAGATCCTAATTGGGTTGATGCTATGAATAATGAAGTTGAAGCTTTAAATAGGAATAATACTTGGACTGAATGTGATTTGCCTTCTAGTAGAAAGCCTATTGGTTCAAAATGGATTTGGAAAATTAAATATAAATCTACAGGGGAAGTGGATAGGTATAAAGCTAGACTTGTTGCTAAGGGTTATAATCAAAGAGAAGGTTTTGATTATGATGAAACCTTTAGTCCTGTGGTTAAAATGGTTACTGTGAGAAGTCTTATTAGTATTGCTGTTAAAATGTCTTGGCCTTTGTATCAATTAGATGTGAATAATGCTTTCTTGTATGGTGATCTGGTTGAAGATGTTTATATGACATTGCCTGAAGGGTATAATAGTAATGATAAAACCAGAGTATGCAAACTTAATAAATCTTTGTATGGTCTTAAACAGGCACCAAGGCAGTGGAATGCTAAACTTACAGCTGCCTTGGTTGAACATGGGTTTGTTCAAAGCAAGTTTGATTATTCTTTATACATTAAACAAAAGGTGTCCATTTTTGTAGCTCTTCTTGTTTAGGTAGATGATATTGTGATAACTGGTAATAATGAGGCTGAGATAAGTAGTTTTAAAAGGTTTTTAAACTCAAAGTTTTTAATTAAAGATCTTGGTGAACTCAAATACTTTCTTGGAATTGAAGTATTAAGAAATGATAAAGGTGTTTGTATGTCTCAAAGGAAGTATTGTTTAGAATTGTTATATGAATATGGTTTGTTAGCTTCTAAACCGGTTGATACTCCTCTTCCTGAGAATACTGTGTTGAATCATGATGAGTGTCTAAATACTCATCATTTTGTTCCCATTTAAACTACAAAAAATGCCAAAAACACTTTGAAAAGTCATAAAATACTACAAATATCATTGAAATGTGTTTTTATGTGATTCAGGTACAAAAAGATTGAAAACAAGTGAAAAGCATGCAAAGTTCACAAAACTGTCATTTTCAGTCCCTGGAGTTTCACAAATTGGCAAAACTAGTCCCTGAAGGTTTAAAATGAAAGAAAAGTCAACTTTAGTCCTTGGGATATCAAACATGTTCACAAATAATCCCTGGATAAAAGTTTTCACAAATTGGCAACTTTTACCCCTCAAAATCCAAAAATAACATAAAAGGTCCCCCGGGTGTTTTAAATTATAAATAATGCAAATGAGGTCCTTTGGTTTAGCAAACTTGGCATTATTAGTCCTTGTGATAACTTATGAAATATTACAGGTTTAACCCTTCATCTTTCATGAAATTACAAAAATGGTCCTTGTGCAATACTAACCAAACCATACCCTTTTTATTACATAAAACCCAACAAATAAATAAACCCAGACCCAATACCGGTTTGACTTCAGTCAAACCCACTCCCTCTTCTCCTTCCTCACAACCCCGCCAAAACTAAAACCACCATGGTTTTTTGCCACCTGCTACCACCTCACTACCCCAGCTGTCTACCTACTTTCACCACCACACCTGTCTTCCACCGTACACCATAGCTCACAATCAATAAATGCATTCTCACCACAAACACCTCACCTCACCTCACAATCCCCTGTTTTTGCTACTAACTCTTCAACTTGACCTCTAAACCTATCCAAACTTGTCCCTTACACCTCCACAAACAACCAAGGTTCTTTAATTGCAATAAAACTGCCCCTAGCAGCGTGGATGAATTTTGGCGCCAAAAGTCATTTAAACGGCTAGGATGATTTCTGCTTATCCAATGGACACAAATTAAAGTTGGATTTGACTGAAATGCTAGTGGGAACTCAGTATGTTATAAAAGAGAAGAGAAGAAAGAGAGAAAAAAAAACTTTGGGCTAGCCATTGGTCACGTAGTGTAATTTTAAAATGATTTCTTTAAATTAAAATGTCTTTTAATGTTTTAATGTTGTAATTCTCCTTAAACTAGTGTAATAGAACTTCCTTTACATTTAATTGCAATCTATCTTTCATTTCAAGTTTTTACTTCATTGTTCTTTAATTTTCAAGTCGTTTCAATTCTTGTTGATTAGTGTTGTTTGATGGACTCTATAAGCCACATAAGCTCCTGACAAAGCTCATTTAGCTTTTAGAAACCTTAAAACAAGTTATAGTCATTAAAACAAAAATACTAAAAAAAATTGAGAAAATACAATGAAAAATCAAAAATAGTGAGTTGAGAAGGAAGAAGCTTGGAGCAGGGTTGCTCATGGATTGCCCTGGGTTAGATGCTTCATGGGAAGCTGTAGGAAGTAATTTGGTACTCTTGGTTCTCAGTTGTGAGCTTGAAAATCATTTGTAAGCTCAAATTCTCATATATTTGCATATTACTGTTTTCTTTATTAAATCTCTTTATTTTGGTGTTTGTATGTTTAGATTAGCTTGTTACATCAATACTAGTTCTTAGGCATCAGTTTCATGGATTAATTCAGTGTTTTGATGTGAAAGTCTCATTTTCATTTCCTTAAAGGGGTGTTTGGGTTAACCTGTTTCCATGGGTTCATGATAGTTATTGTTATTGATTATTGTTGCAGCATGCTAGTCTAGGTCCAATTAAGTGGAATTAACCATAAAACTCAGGTCTCAAGTGACCAAAAGTCTAAAACCTCTTTGATTCACCCTCACAGTCCACTGTTGGACTTTTAGAACCCATGATCATGCTCCGTAGCATATAAGTAGATAACCTAGCTTATTCTAGCATTATAATAGCTTATAATAACAGTTTAAGTTAATTAGAAGCAATCATAATTCACATTAGTCAACTTAGCTTATTAATCTAAAAAGTCAAAATTTCATAGAAACCCATTTTTGAATAAACTTTTGAATTTCATGTAGGACTTAATATTAGGAGTGAAGACTTGTGCTTTTGGATATTTGTCATTCTGTTGCTTGTCTTCATCATAGTATTTTTTATAATTTTTAGTTAGTATTGTAAACTGCTTATTTGCTAGCTTCTTTTAAGCTCTTTTTCACAAACCTCCCTTTTTGCTTATTCCTTATTTCTGCTTATTCAGTGAGTTTTTCTTGTTGTTGTTGCTTATTCTAAGTTCCCATAACTTTTTTATAGCTTATTAAACCTTTGGTTCAGTAGTGGTAGCTTTTTATTAGCTTATGCAAGCTTAATAGCTCATTTTGACCCATTTTAAGGTCTGTTAAGCAAATAAGCTCACAACAAGTTTATCTTTGAGTTCCCCAAAATGTGTCTTCACAAAAGTTGCTTATTTTCAGTAGTAAAATAGTTTTGTAAAAGAAAATTCAAGAAAAGCCAAAAATAAAAATAGTGATAGCTTCTATTTAAGCCATTTGGCTTATTTTTCTGCTTTTTCAAAAAGCACTTTTCATTTTTATATTTTTCCTAGTTTTCTGCACTTGTTTAGTATTTATATAAAAAGTTTTAGATTTTTCTTAGGTCATTTAGTATTTATTAGAATTTTATTAGTTTTAAATAATTAATAAATAGTAATTAAGTAATAATAAATAGATAAAAAGTGTAATAAATATATTTTCAGTTTTAAAATAAGTTTTATAATATTTTAGATTTTTCTAAGTCATAATTTCACTTTTCTAGCTTTATTTCATATTTTCTTATATTTTAGGGTATTATTAAATAGTTAAAAATAGTTTTTAATTAATAATAATTAAACAAATAGTCATAAAAATAATTTTATTTTTCCAATAATTTTCTTTTATTATTAGGATTGTAAAAATATCATTTTCATATCCAAAGGTGTTTTATTCTTTTAAATTTACGTTTTATTATTTTACGTTTACGTAAAATTCAGTAAACGTACGCGTTTTAGGTTTTAATCGTTAAACGATTTTAAATATAGAATTAAAATGACTTCAAAGTCTTTATTAGATTTAATTTCCTTAGTGTAATCAATCATAACCCTTTTCCTGTTCGATATTCACCCGATCACAGATTCGTTGTATTACAGTTTACACACCTCGTTGGGACTTAACGACCCGGGGAAACACTATACTCCTCTGGACTTTATTGCATTTTGTTCTGAGCTGTTTGACTTTTATGGTTGACCATTCACAAGTGGTTGACTAATAAAAGATAGACCGTTCGGAGCGAATCAAATTTTGGCGCCGTTGCCGGGGAGGTGTGATGCGTACTACGAATTTGAAGCATCAGTAATTGTTGAATATACACCCATTGTATATTTACCATCTTTGTCCATATTTCCTTATTTTCATATAAAACCAAAATTATCGTGAAGTTAATTCGTTTGACTAATCGATTACCAAAAATATTTTCATTCTTTGTTTTTACAACATGTTTTTCAAAAATACCAAAAATATTCCTCTTTACCCTCTTACCCTTTTGATTCTTCATTTCTTACCCTCTGGAACCCTTTGATTCTTTCTATGTCTTATCCTCACCTTCTTGGTTGTCAATGGTGTGGTGACCCTCATAATGATGATAATTGTCTTAGTTTTAGCATGGTAGAGTCAGGAAATAGGTCTGTCTATAACCAAGATCCCTATTCTTACCATGACACGACTGATTTATTCCATCAGCTACCACATCATGAGATTCAGACATATTCATGTGAATTTTGTGGAGGTCCTCATCAAGAATTTGAGTGTCAAACCGGGAACACGTTTGTCTATGAACAGTTTTCTGGTAACACTCAGGACTTTGGAAATGACCAAATTCCATATTATTCACATGACCAGCCACAACAATCGTTTTGTTGTGAGTATTGTGGAGGTCCACACTTTAGCTCTGATTGTCAAACAAGGAATCCATTTCCTGGTAACAATTACGACTCTTCATTTCAAGACCAACCTCCACAGTACCAAATGATTCAAGCAACTCCTCATGAAACTACGACAGACCTTCTACTGAAGAGTCTGGAGTTATTAAAAGAACTTAAGGAGGAATCAGCTATGTCGTTTCAAAACTCTCGTGAGGAATCTATGGCAGAATTACTTGCAAAAGAACGAGATGCTAGAAACGAAAAGAGTATGGAGGAATTACTTGTCGAAGAACAAGTAGCTAAAACACGTGCTATATTCCGCAGTGCTGCTCTTCTCGATGAGGATGATGATGATGAAGTTACCCTTGATATTCGTCAATTTTGTGCGGGTTCATCAAGTTCATCAGTTGAAATTCCTTCCATGAAAAATCAGGGAGAAAAGACTATGATGGAATTACTAGCAGAAGAACAAATGGACAGTGTAAAACATATGTATGCTAGTCCTTCTCAACTCCCTCAGTCTGTTGTTATCACACCCGATATTCCCACTCACTCTCTAAACATGGGGGATGAGCATCTTGACACTGTTCCTGAAAAGGAATCGGACGAATTCATAAAGTCTAGTGTTGAGAACCTTGTCCCAATCCCGAGAGAGTCACAGGGAACTTCTGATCATATGTGTGATTCTCTTTCCCCTCTTGAGTGTTCAAAAGATCATTTTGAAACTTTCTCTGATCTTAGCGACGATTGTGCTTCCTATGGAAACATCGAGTATGTTGAGGCATCACTCCCACAGTCTGATCCTCTTCTTGAGGAGTTCACCGATGAACTCGCTCACATCAATCCACTTTCATCGAAAAGTGATGATGATATCTTTGATTTCGAAGCCGACCTAGGAGAAATTGAAAGTCTCCTTTATAATGATCGTTCACTCACTTCTCACCCTAACAGTCCAATAGAGAATGTTGATCACTTTGTTCCCGAAACATTCAAAGCTACTTTCACCAATCCTCTATTTGAATTCGAATATGAATTCACTTGGATTTCTAACAATCCAATCTTTGACGAGGATAGTGATGAGCCCACAATGGAACAAGAGTTCACAAATTCACTTCATGTGAATGATTCTCTTCATGAAGAGTTCTCCTGTGAACTCACTCATATCATATATCCACCGGAGTATGATAACTTCTACTTTGATCTAGACACACCCGGGATATGTCTAGACCAATTGAGCTTAAATGATGAGATTCATGCTATTATGAATTCTCCTGTGGGTGATGATGAGTTAGTCATGATGTTTATCATGACTTTCTTTCTCTTCTTCACATATCCCGTGGATTCTCCTGTTCTTCACTCCTTCGGGAATGAGGACACTATCTTTGACCCCGACATTTTCATTTATTATTTGTGAGCCGGATCTATGTATACCTCATCGGTGTGGAACTTTCATGTACTTCAATGTTTATACAAACATCTTGAATGAAAGTCCGATGGAGATTGTCTCTTCCACTTACTTCCCCATGAACAAATTAATTCGGGGTCGAGTCAAGCTAGCGACTCGGTAATCAAAAACAATAGTTAAACATGGGTTTTCACCCGTGTGTACCACCCTAGTGTGGGGGAGTTGCCCCCCGCTGTTGTGTATATATATATAAAAAAAATGTGTATATATCAAAAATAAAATAATAGCCGTAGTATTTCCCTTTTACGTTCTATGTTTCGGCATAACAGCCGGTACTTTGAATATTGAGGACAATATTCATTTCTAGTGTGGGGGGAATTCTCACGAATTTTATCATGTAATTATACCACCCAATTCCCCCATTTTTGGCCAATTTTTTTTTTTGGAGTAAGTGTTTTGCACTTACTCAGCTTATGGTTATCAGTCCGCCATGTCTAATAAACAAAAGGATTGGCTAATCCAGGAGCAAACGGCTCTTGGTAAAGATATCTCAAATCCGTTTATGGCTGACAATTTGCCCAAAATTGTATGGTATTCAACTCACCATGTCCTTAAAAGTGAAGAGTTGGCTAGCCCGCAAGTTTATGGCTTGTGGTAAAAGCAGTTGGAAAACCGTAATTGGTAATCAGCTCACCAAAGATAATATTGATAATTTATCTAAGAGTTGGCTAGTCCAGAAGCAAACGGCTTTTGGTAAAGACAAATCAAATCCGTTTACAGCTTATGATTTGCTCAAAATCATTTGGTTATCATTGTACCAAGGTTCTTACTTGAACTGAAACAATTGGCTACTCCAGAAGTAATGGCTTTTGGTAAAAAGATGAAATCCATTAAATTTTCATAAAAGATTGCTAGGGACTAGCAATAGTTTAGTGTGGGGGATTGATGAGTGTCTAAATACTCATCATTTTGTTCCCATTTAAACTACAAAAATTGCCAAAAACACTTTGAAAAGTCATAAAATACTACAAATATCATTGAAATGTGTTTTTATGTGATTCGGGTACAAAAAGATTGAAAACAAGGGAAAAGCATGCAAAGTTCACAAAACTGTCATTTTCAGTCCCAGGAGTTTCACAAATTGGCAAAACTAGTCCCTGAAGGTTTAAAATGAAAGAAAAGTCAACTTTAGTCCTTGGGATATCAAACATGTTCACAAATAATCCCTGGATAAAAGTTTTCACAAATTGGCAACTTTTACCCCTCAAAATCCAAAAATAACATAAAAGGTCCCCCTGGTGTTTTAAATTGTAAATAATGCAAATGAGGTCCTTTGGTTTAGCAAACTTGACATTATTAGTCCTTGTGATAACTTATGAAATATTACAGGTTTAACCCTTCATCTTTCATGAAATTACAAAAATGGTCCTTGTGCAATACTAACCAAACCATACCCTTTTTATTACATAAAACCCAACAAATAAATAAACCCAGACCCAATACCGGTTTGACTTCAGTCAAACCCACTCCCTCTTCTCCTTCCTCACAACCCCGCCAAAACCAAAACCACCATGGTTTTTTGCCACCTGCTACCACCTTTCTCTTCCACCTCACTACCCCAGCTGTCTACCTACTTTCACCACCACACCTGTCTTCCACCGTACACCATAGCTCACAATCAATAAATGCATTCTCACCACAAACACTTCACCTCACCTCACAATCCCCTGTTTTTGCTACTAACTCTTCAACTTGACCTCTAAACCTATCCAAACTTGTCCCTTACACCTCCACAAACAACCAAGGTTCTTTAATTGCAATAAAACTGCCCCTAGCAGCGTGGATGAATTTTGGCGCCAAAAGTCATTTAAACGGCTAGGATGATTTCTGCTTATCCAATGGACACAAATTAAAGTGGGATTTGACTGGAATGCTAGTGGGAACTCAGTATGTTATAAAAGAGAAGAGAAGAAAGAGAGAAAAAAAAAACTTTGGGCTAGCCATTGGTCACGTAGTGTAATTTTAAAATGCTTTCTTTAAATTAAAATGTCTTTTAATGTTTTAATGTTGTAATTCTCCTTAAACTAGTGTAATAGAACTTCCTTTACAGTTAATTGCAATCTATCTTTCATTTCAAGTTTTTACTTCATTGTTCTTTAATTTTCAAGTCGTTTCAATTCTTGTTGATTAGTGTTGTTTGATGGACTCTATAAGCCACATAAGCTCTTGACAAAGCTCATTTAGCTTTTAGAAACCTTAAAACAAGTTATAGTCATTAAAACAAAAATACTAAAAAAAATTGAGAAAATACAATGAAAAATCAAAAATAGTGAGTTGAGAAGGAAGAAGCTTGGAGCAGGGTTGCTCATGGATTGCCCTGGGTTAGATGCTTCATGGGAAGCTGTAGGAAGTAATTTGGTACTCTTGGTTCTCAGTTGTGAGCTTGAAAATCATTTGTAAGCTCAAATTCTCATATATTTGCATATTACTGTTTTCTTTATTAAATCTGTTTTATTTTAGTGTTTGTATGTTTAGATTAGCTTGTTACATCAATACTAGTTCTTAGGCATCAGTTTCATGGATTAATTCAGTGTTTTGATGTGAAAGTCTCATTTTCATTTCCTTAAAGGGGTGTTTAGGTTAACCTGTTTCCATGGGTTCATGATAGTTATTGTTATTGATTATTGTTGCAGCATGCTAGTCTAGGTCCAATTAAGTGGAATTAACCATAAAACTCAGGTCTCAAGTGACCAAAAGTCTAAAACCTCTTTGATTCACCCTCACAGTCCACTGTTGGACTTTTAGAACCCATGATCATGCTCCGTAGCTTATAAGTAGATAACCTAGCTTATTCTAGCCTTATAATAGCTTAAAATAACAGTTTAAGTTAATTAGAAGCAATCATAATTCATATTAGTCAACTTAGCTTATTAATCTAAAAAGTCAAAATTTCATAGAAACCCAATTTTGAATAAACTTTTGAATTTCATGTAGGACTTAATATTAGGAGTGAAGACTTGTGATTTTGGATATTTGTCATTCTATTGCTTGTCTTCATCATAATATTTTTTATAATTTTTAGTTAGTATTGTAAACTGCTTATTTGCTAGCTTCTTTTAAGCTCTTTTTCACAAACCTCCCTTTTTGCTTATTCCTTATTTCTGCTTATTCAGTGAGTTTTTCTTGTTGTTGTTGCTTATTCTAAGTTCCCATAACTTTTTTATAGCTTATTCAACCTTTTGTTCAGTAGTGGTAGCTTTTTATTAGCTTATGCAAGCTTAATATTTCATTTTGACCCATTTTAAGGTCTGTTAAGCAAATAAGCTCACAACAAGTTTATCTTTGAGTTCCCCAAAATGTGTCTTCACAAAAGTTGCTTATTTTCAGTAGTAAAATAGTTTTGTAAAAGAAAATTCAAGAAAAGCCAAAAATAAAAATAGTGATAGCTTCTATTTAAGCCATTTGGCTTATTTTTCTGCTTTTTCAAAAAGCACTTTTCATTTTTATATTTTTCCTAGTTTTCTGCACTTGTTTAGTATTTATATAAAAAGTTTTAGATTTTTCTTAGGTCATTTAGTATTTATTAGAATTTTTATTAGTGACAAATAATTAATAAATAGTAATTAATTAATAATAAATAGATAAAAAGTGTAATAAATATATTTTCAGTTTTAAAATAAGTTTTATAATATTTTAGATTTTTCTAAGTCATAATTTCACTTTTCTAGCTTTATTTCATATTTTCTTATATTTTAGGGTATTATTAAATAGTTAAAAATAGTTTTTAATTAATAATAATTAAATAAATAGTCATAAAAATAATTTTATTTTCCAATAATTTTCTTTTATTATTAGGATTGTAAAAATATCATTTTCATATACAAAGGTGTTTTATTCTTTTAAATTTACGTTTTATTATTTTACGTTTACGTAAAATTCAGTAAACGTACGCGTTTTAGGTTTTAATCATTAAACGATTTTAAATATAGAATTAAAATGACTTCAAAGTCTTTATTAGATTTAATTTCCTTAGTGTAATCAATCATAACCCTTTTCCTGTTCGATATTCACCCGATCACAGATTCGTTGTATTACAGTTTACATACCTCGTCGGGACTTAACGACCCGGGGAAACACTATACTCCTCTGGACTTTATTGCATTTTGTTCTGAGCTGTTTGACTTTTATGGTTGACCATTCACAAGTGGTTGACTAATAAAAGATAGACCGTTCGGAGCGAATCAAATCACATTGAAACAAGTAAAGAAAAGGGTCTTAAGAATGTTAATGCTTATCAGAAATTAGTTGGAAAACTTATTTATCTTACTAACACTATTCCTGACATTAGCTATGTTGTACACTGTTTGAGCCAACATATGCATTATCCTTTGCAATCTCATCTTAAAGCTGCTTTAAGGGTTTTAAAGTACTTGAAAGGGTCACGTGGGTCTGGTTTACAGTTTAATAAAGAGTCCAGTCTTAAGGTGAGTGCATACTCAGATGTAGACTGGGCTAAATGTCCTAAAACAAGAAAATCTGTTACTGGTTTTTGTGTTTTCTTGGGTGATTCTTTAATCTCTTGGAGAAGTAAAAAGCAGGCAACATTGTCTAAGAGTTCTGCTGAAGCAGAGTATAGAAGTCTTGCATCTGTGGCTTGTGAAGTCATATGGTTGGGTAATCTTTTGCATAGTTTGGGTCTAAGTGAGTTGTATCCTGTGAATGTGTATTGTGATAGTAGTTCTGCCATTGAAATTGCTGCTAACCCTGTTTTCCATGAGAAAACAAAGCATTTTGAAATTGATGAGCACTTTGTTAGAGAAAAAGTGGCTGCTAGTGTTATTGCCACTAGAAAGGTTCATACTGATGAGCAGACTGCATATATTTTTACAAAATGTCTTGGTCAAGCTCAACATAAGGTGCTTTGCAAAAATCTTGGTTTGTTTGACATGTTTGCAAGTATTAATAACTCTGGTTCTGGTATGAGTGATGGTCAAGCTAAAGGAAGTTCTCGAAATCAGCTTGAGGAGGGTTGTTGAAGATATTGGTTCAAGCTTATTTTCTAATATTGAAGGACTGAAGGTGTCATTATCTCATTCTTAGCTTTAGTCTATTACAAGTCTTTGGTGGATTTGTCAAGTATTATAGTTGAGGGGCTGAAGTGGAACATTGGAGGCTATATAAACTCTTTATATTGATTTAGGGTAATTTAATTCAGTCTCTCTCAATTAGTTGTATTACTCTCTCTCTCTCTCTAAACGTTTCATACTTGTCTGGTTTTCTTTGATATCAATCTTGATATCAGTTAGGTGTTTGTATCAAGATCAATCTCTTTATTTGATCTTGTAGTATGTGTGTGTGAGAGTTCTTGTAGTGAGGTTGATTGGTGTCTTCCTAGAAGAGATCAATCCTTTCTTGTGTATTCGTTTGGTAAGCACCCGATTGGGGACTTATCTACTTGACATTGTTATAATAAAATTACACCAAGGGGTGGTTGGTTGGGTGTACGTGTGGATTGTTGTGTGCTCTTGATCATTTTTACAGAGTCGTAGGTACTGGTAGGCGAGCTGAGGTTATTATGTTGCAATTATGGGCGAATACATATTGCATGAAAGAATTAATGGGCGAATACAAGGGCGAGTAACATTTATTTTTGGTCATTAAAAACACATGTAAATACAAGGGTGAGTTTAAATGCTAAGAGGACGTGTTGCTGGGCGAGTTGCATATCAATTTTAATACAAACTTAGATTTACTATTTTCAAACTTAGATTTACTATTTCCGTATATAATGTTTAAAATTTAATATATAAGTTACAAGTGTTTCTTGGGAACAATAGTTTGTATTTAGCAAAAAGTACTCCTTATCTTCCAATTGCTTTTGCTATTAGAAATCTAGTCGAGAGACTTGTTTTACACTTTTAGATCTACTATTTTCAAGTTTAAATTTACTATTTCCATATAAGATGTATTATACTTAATACATAAGTTATAGATGTTGTTGGAACAATAGTTTGAATTTAGTAAAAAGTATTCTATATTGATGTGAAGAAACCATTATGCATTCTATGACTCATTTGTGCACGGTAGTCCAGATACATATTTGTATAAGTAGGCGAATAATTTTTTTGGGGCGAGTATATGGTAGACGAATGGAAAATGCAAACCTTGATGCTGACATATTTTGGTCATTCTCATAAAGCATTTTAAAAAAGTTTAGTTCGGTAAAATCAGTATCTATAAGGATTATTTAGGTAATTAGCTTAAATTACTATGCTACTTTTTATGACGTGAGTAAGTTCATGACCTTTTGAGGGTATACTAGAGACCGAAAAGATAAACAATATCATGAAATTTAAATCGACATAATTAATACTAAGCGATTACTCGTGCAAAGCAACATAATTTTATGTCTTCAAATTTTTATAGTTGCAATTTTGTGGTTTAATCGACATCGTTTGGATTACTCATTTATCAACTCACGCAAAAATTAAAAAAGTTTACATATATATGGTGTGTTATATATTAAAGTCAATACAACAAATGGTTGAATTCTCCGCACTTAACTCTTCACGTTATGGTCAATCGTGGACTTTTTTTATATGGATCATAATTTTGCTACATAAGTGTCACAAATACTAAAAAAATAATCCACGTATATAAGTGTGTACAATTACAACAAAGCTACACTTATAAGTGAAGTAAAACAAATTCTTCGTAGGCCATACTTGTGAGGTAGAAAAACACACATATATATAGACATTTTTTGCAATTTTGTCACACTTCTAAGTGTGAACATCTAAAAAATGTTTTTGCATTTTTAATTATAAACATTTGGACATTATCTCCACATTTATTTGTGTAGAAAAATTTGTTACACCTATTATTATCACATATGAGCAAGTGTGAACTATATAATTTTACACATTTTTAACCGTAAATATTTGACTTTTAAAATGTGAACAACTTAACTAGTTTTTTAACAATTTTTTAAACTAATAAAAGTTATCATGCACAGGGACGGACTCAGGATTTTTAAAAGGGTGTTGCACAAAATAAATGTTGGTCTAATTAAAGTTACACCTTAAGAAAAGAAAGTAGCAAAAAAAAAAATTGGGGGTTGCACAAACCACAAAAACGGCAGTTTTAAAATCTTTTTGCACTTCATAACTTAAAATCGGGTGTAGCCCGTGCCACACCCGGCATACATGTGGGTCCGTCCATGATCATGCATGACAGGGTTTTAAGACCAATGAGATTGACATTCAAAAAGTTGTCAAATATTGTTTTAGAAACAACGTTATATGAATATCGCTCACAAAAGATTGGCGAGTATATATATATATGACGAGTTTTGTAACATGTGAAATTTTTTAAAATAGAATTTCTAAAATATTTCGTCACATGTGAAATTTGTTTCACATGTGACGAATTTCGTCTCATGTGAAATTCTACACATATGAAGAAAATGTGAATTATTTCATATTTTTTTCGTTATATGCGAAAAAAAATTAAAAGAATTGACAAAATATTTCATATGTAATGAAAAAAATATGCACACGTGATAAAAAAAAATAACACGTGACGAAAAAAAAAGATACAAAAATTTTCACATGTAATGAAAAAAAAATTCAAAACAAAAAATCGAAAAAAAAAATTATAGAAAAATTTCAATAAAAAGTTTTTTTTTAAAAAATCGGAAAAAAAAATTTCAAAAAAAAATTTCTGAAAAAAATAATTTCGGAAAAAGAAGTTTTGGAAAGAAAATTTTGGGAAAAAAAATTTGAAAAAAAAACCTTTCGAAAAAAAATTTTTTGAACCAAAACTTTTTCGGGAAAGTTTTTTTTTCATATTTTTTTGAAAATTTTTGATTTTTTTTTAAATTTTCAAAATTTTTATAAAAATTTTCGTAATTTTTTTTGAAAATTTCTTTTTATAAAAATTTGAACATGATAATTTTTTGTAAAAAATGGTGGAATTATCTTGGCCATTAGATCACAATTAGACAATTAGTAGATGATTAAATGAGTAGCTAGGATTAGTCATCATAATTTCACTAAATTTAGTGTTCTCATTTGAATGTGTCCCTCTCTCTCTCTCTCTCTCTCTCTCTATATATATATATATATATATATACATGTATATATATATATATATATATATTCTTTAAATTATTTTTGAGAAAAGACATAATTAGAGCATAATATTAATTAATATTTCTTCTTTCATGAGTTTTAAGCACATACATTTTTCTTAAAAAAAATACCTGATAAAAAAATCATTCAACGATATAAAAAATAAATGAATGATAAAGATCACAAAGAGTCCACTTGCTAGCCACCTAATGCCTATTATTTTATATGTCAAGTGGATAGATGAAATATAGAACTTGATCGAATATTATATATTAATTGTTTTATTTTTGTTATCAACTACATTTTCCCCAAAATTTAAAAGGACACTTGAGAATATGTTGTGGGAAACTTCGAGGTTGTGTAGTAACATTGAGTATGAAACAACTCGAAAGTGGTCATTTCTGTCCCGCAAGTCCGCAACCAAATTACTATTCTATTGCCGACAGTGCACTTTTACACAAAGTCATTTTATCCGTTGGATCAATGCAACTTTAAATCATGACCCTTCTAATTAAAGAATTATCTATAATAACAAACTAGAGATAAAAGTGGTAAAAATAATAGGATAAATATAAAAAAAGGCAATATCAAACCAAATGTTATCTAGTCACTGTCGTTCCACACTATATTAGTCAACGAGGTGGAGAGCTCGCGTGTTGCCGCAGTGTGTTTTCTTAAAGATGGCTGCAGACATAATAGGTTTAAAGTAAATGTATAATCTGTACTTTTCATTTGTATATCTGTGGCTTATTGGTGTGCACTAAAACAATGGTATCATGTAACCTTGTGCACCTCTTTTGTATATGTGCACTAAAAGTATGGGTCAAAAGTATATGAAATTCTGCGTCTGCATATGAAGCGACTCCTAATACAAAAGCAACTAAACTGCATTACAGCAACAACATATTAAATTTCTACCAACACCACCATGCCTAAACTTACATCAGTTTTATTGAAGGGCTTTTAAGCTATAGAGAAACCACCAACATACATCATTCATGACTAACCCCTAGTTTTTTTCCCTTCCCTTTTGACCCATCTTTGGCAAATGGTTTCATACCTATCTCTTCACAAAAATGGCATTGGAAAAGCCAAGAACCTTGACCCTAGCATCAAAAGCCTCTTTGGCAATCTGTTTTGGAGTTTTACTAATGATATCAGCATTTTTTTGGGCAAGCTGTTTTGGAGTTTTAATCCTCCTAGCATCTTCTTTTTTGGAGGTTGAGCCACAATAATCAACTGGAAGGTAGTCTTCCTATGACATAGGAAGTTCAGGACCTTCTGAGCTTGATTCATTGCTTGAAATGTAGATGATTTCTGCACATAAAAAAAAGAAGAAAAAAGTCAGTCTATGTGCTCATGGTGTGCCCTTCTGATATAAAGATGGACATGAAAAAGACAAACCTTTTTTCTTGTTGAAATTCATGGTGTGTTTTGTTTCAGATTATTGATTGGTGAATGATTGTTTGGTGGAGAGGCTTTTTATAGATGAAATTTTAGACGAGTGTTTAGTTTATGAATGGAATATGTACAGACAATGTGCAGGCTTGAAGAAAAAAATAGTAAATTAAAGCAGTCAATGTATACAGGCTTGAGGTGATTAAAGCAGACAATATACATGCTTCAGATGAGTGTTTTTGTATGATCAAATTTCAATAATGGAATATGTACAGATGTGCAGTGCATGGTTGAAGAAAAAAATAGTGAATCAAAGATTCTCATTTCATCAAAAGAAGCAGTGAATGTGCATAAAAAAACAGTGAATCCAAATTGTGCAGTTCAGGCTTGAGAGCAGTCAATGTGCTATGACAGATTCTGAATTGCATACTGTATGCACATATTTTCAATTACACGGTTACCACATATGAATGGCGGTCACACAAAACATTTTGCAATAGCAAATAGTGGAGTAAATTTTACCTGCGAACATTTTGTTCCATCCAATAGAGCCGCTAGGTTGCTACTTTTTTACAATGGCTAATTTGCTTATCAATTTAAAACAGCAAGGCCACAAAACGTGGTTACATGTTCTTTTAAAAGAATTTTAGTTACAGAAATTCAGTTTTGACAGGCGATCCTAATTACCGTTATATATAAAACCTTATAATCCGATTGTCCCAAAACTAAATCAATCACGTTATTCACAAATGCAAAAGCTTCAAAAAAATAGACGATATAATAACACAGCCTTTTCATATCGTTTTAAGTGGCGTTTGGGTCTGTTTGAAAAATGCAGTTTTAACGCGTGCTCACGTCATTTCTAGTTATCTTTGGGCAGTTGCATACATTTCTGAACATACATATTTAGTTGAGTAGCAAGGTAAAAACACAAACCACAAATGCTATGACTATATCGCACGTGCAAAAAATAAGAATACTCTAATGTTTGGAATTGAATTCAGATACCTTTCTCTGGTAAGGTAGACCATTACTGAAATTAAGCATTTCCGGGCCAGCATTAACTATTTCTATCTCGGCCTCTAAACCCGTTGTGCAGATGTGTTTCTCCGCACAATGGACATATTTGTAGCTGTCAAATCATACAACTTAGAGCTTTACAGTTTCCTTACTGTAAAAGAGGCTTCTAAATAAGATCATTTGATAACCTCACAGACTATAATGACACATACCAAGTAACCCACTGTAGATTGTTTGTTCAGCTGCAATCCATGTTTGTTGATTAAATGGCATGCCAGATCTAGGATGATCTATAGATTGCACAAATGATCCTAGGTTTGACGTGTCATTCAATCAACAAAGCTGGATTGTAAGTAAAGAAATGATCTGCACTGGTTCGACTCTCGTGCATCTAAGATATATTAGTGTTCATTCTCTATCTAAAATAGTTAAATTCTGCAACTTTCATGTTTCCAGTTTTTATCCTTTTATTTTTAATTATTTTTTTTGGTTTCATGTATATACATATACTTTTCTTTATCTGGTTTCCTGTATTTTTTTTAATAAAAGCAGATTGATTTCTTAGGGGAGTGCAGTTGAAAAAAAAGGGGCAAGTATGTGAAAGGATGCCTAATTAATGGTTGTTTATGGGGAAGCCAAATCCATCATTACTTTCTATTGAATTTGGTGGCTCTAGGGTGGCAGTCAAATCAAAGGCCTCATAAGTCATGTACAATCACACTATAGCAATTATAACTTAACCAAAATCTGCTCTTTAAAACACACACATAGCAAAGAAGATCTATTTTAAAATTAAAAACAAAAAAAAACAAAAAAAAACGAAAAACAAAAAACAAAAAACAAATTATGAAAACACCAATGCCTTTCTATGTAGAGCTTGCTGCTACTGCTGGTTATAGTCTTGTCAGGGATATGGTGGTTGTTCGATTTCAGAGGGAGGTGAGTGTGACTATGGTGGATGAAGGAGAATTAATGAAAAAATCCCAAGACATTAGGTCTCGTGTGGCTGAGAGGGACTATGTCATTGGAGAGTTGAGGCTTTTGTATCCTTTTGATTCTTGTGTGCAAAGTATTTCAGAGTTGACCAAGTTGCAAACTGAAGATTTGAGTGAAGCCTTAGTGATTTTGGTGAATGCCATGAAGAAGCAGAAGTGAGCACAGGAGCTTCTGTCATTCATTGGGAAGCTGAAGGGGATGGTGTATTGATATGGTTTATTTTGGTGTTTCTGAAATCTATTTTGGGTTTAAGCAATGTTGCAAATGGGTAGGCTTGTTGGAATATGTTGACTAAGACTTGTTAATGTTCATGTTTTTGGATCTTTGAACATCTGTTTTTTAATTTTTAATTTTTTTTTTATGTTTCAGTAGCTAATGAATTTAAGTTTTATGGTTCCATATTATTTTTGTTGGAACATACCTGTCTTTGATATATGTTGTAGCTTGCTGTCTTGCTATGATGGCGTTGTAGGCATGTAGTGTTAAATTGATCTTGGGAGCCTTTGGTTTGTTCCATAAGTAGTTGACTCCTATGGTAGTGCAATGCGCAACCTGTTACAATAAGTTTATTGTTATTGTGTAAGAAGTAAAATTAAATCTTAAAGCTTTTAGAATTATGATAATTGAAATTATAGTTTAAATGTAAAGGGCGATTCAAATGGGAACTTCAAACTTCAATGTAACAACAAAGAATAGGATAATCAGTTTTAGAGAGGCAGCTAGTTAAATATGGTAAATGTAAGTCTTTGATGTTTTAGATTGATGATCAGGTATACACGGCAATAAAGAAATCCTTGTATTAGTAGCTGATGGTAGACAAAAAAGAAAGTATCATACATAGTTGTATAACCATTTGAAATTTCTAAAGTAATTCTAGGACTATTGTGAATCATATTATCGGCGATTTTTGTTGACACTGGCTATTTTATGTACGCAGGTTACATTTTTTGAGTAATCTTTCTATCTAGTAGAAAGCTTAGTATATAGTTGAACATAAAAGATAGATAAAAGTTATACCATTTGAGAGAGAATCTGCTGCATATCTTTTCCATTGTCTTTAACCAACAAAGCAGAAAAAGCCTGTAACAACACACGTATGACTGTTTGAGTGACTGCAACAGTAGTAAGAAACAAAAAATGAACATATGTAATAGTACATGGAAACACAGTGCAGTGTTTGGAGTGAACTAAAAGGACATATGCAAATAGTAAAAAACTTGGATTTTAGTTTTGAATGATAAGGTCAGATATTGTATAAGTAAAATGCATAGATTGACAGCAGCACATGTGAGCAAAACTGTTTTCATCTGTGGAGGAGAAGTGGATGTAAAAAAATAGTATTTGGTTTATTGTGTGTTTTAAAAAATGTTTACTTACAAGGTATCACATGAAAACGACAGCGCTTATCATGCCTTTTAATATATATAGAGGCTTAGCTCTGCGTGTATGGAAGCGGTACCAGAGACCCAGTATGGCTGCAACGACAATGTGGATGTGGGTGCCTTGCCAACACACGGGAGTTGATAAAGTACGCTCAACAAAGAAATAAATGTAGAAAACTACTGTCATCGCCCTAGTGACCTTACAATACATACATAATCATCACAACATCAACTGCACTTATTAACAAACATTCCTTGGACCAAGGTAACAAAAACACATTCTATTAGGCCAATATACATGCCACACGAAACCGGCAACAGTTTTCATCCTTTTAATATATAGAGACGCTCAGATATGCAAGTATGGAAGCGGTACCATAAGCCCACCATGGCTGCAACCACAAATGTGGATGTGGTGCCATGCAAACAGCAAAGTTGATAAACTATGCTCACCAAAGACATAAATTAAAACCTATCGCTCGCTCATTGACCTTATTATATATTATATATATACGTAACAATTAGCAAGATTTTTCCCACTAAGCTTCTTCATCATGTGCCTTTAGCCAGTCTCAAAAAAATTATAAAGCAAGGTTGTGACATTCTATTGTGGTTTGACGAACAGAGCAACGCAAAGTAAAATAGGAAACATAATATATATTATGCTCATACCTCATTGGCACAACATTATTGGGATAAAGCCACCAAATAGCCGTATTTGTTTATGCTACCCGACCCATCCTATTCATCTTCACTCACACCATTCGTTTACCTTTAGATCCCAACGTGTACCTCCGGAATTATCCATCCGATTTTTGATCCAAAGATAGTTGCAGCGAAAGTCTGAAAACAATGGTTACACTTGCAGTAGTTGTAACCTCAAACAGATACCAAAGTAACATGTTAAGAAAAAGGATGCATCCACCGTGGCTGCAACCATCATGGGTTGCCCCGCCAACATGAGGATAACATCATCTTCTTCAAAGCCATTCCCACCCATGACAACGAATACCACCAACCACTGATTGAAAGCTCAATAAGCAAGTTATAAGCATGATAATTATCATACCAAACACCCGCATAACTGCAGATGTGCTGCGGGCACTACAAAATGTCCCTTAGATAGGGTATATCAAGGGCCAGAAAGTGACCTTGTCTATATTTCTTAAATGTATCTGATGTGGATAAGTGTTTTTCCAAATATTTATAAGGCTTAGATTTGCACATGTAAAATCTGAAACAAAATACCGACCATGGCTGCAACTCCAAACTCCTAACTCTAATTATACAAATATAAGATATATGAAGCATAAAAAAGGATGTGGACCATAAGAATAGAGCACCTGTAGCAATCACCATATGGCAAACAGACATCCACAAACGCAATAAAAAAATGGGTTTGATGGTACGGCTGACTGTAGGTCCCTCACAATCGTTTGTAGTACCAACGAATTGTATTTTCTTCGGATCAAAATATCGCCGGTTAATTTTCCGGAGGTATACCCGTTTGGATCTAAAAGGTAAACGAAGGGTGTGAGTGAAGATGAATAGCTTGGGTCGGGTAGTATAAACAAATATGACTATGCGGTCCACCCAACGGGTCCGGGTAAAAAAATCCAAAGTACTATTCATAAGAAGGCCCCATGAATATTATTTAGAGGAATACTATCAAAGGCCAATTCAATATTGTATAGGAAGCAATAGAATTTGAAAAATTGCATTTTAAAAGAGAAGTAGAGAAGTCACCTTCCATGATATCAGGAGTCATTGGTTGACCAATGGTGTCTACACAATCGGATGAACCACCCAGATGCACTTCTTTGTTGGCCATCTGTTTTTGCGGTCTCCCTCTTTCTCGAGTTTGCTGTGAACATCTGTTATCATGTGTAGACGATCCTATTCGGATTTAAAAAATACCATGAGAATGTGATTTAATTATTCTAAATTGTTGTGTAAAAATAAAATACATGAGAGTACCTTTAATTACGCTATCATGCGTTTGATCAACCGTCCTATCAACACGGGTTTTTAAAGTAGTCTGTAGCAAAGGTGTTTCCAAATTGCTTGCAATGTTGTAATTCAGCCCCAAAGAACCACCCATTGGTGCACACACTCCTCCCATATGACCACTATGATCTAAAGGTATCTGTTGGCATGTAATGTGTACATTCTGCTCCTGAACAATATCTATCAGCAAAAAAGCAACATAAGCCTGTCAATGTTTTCATGGTAAACATGACAATAAGTGTGAGTATATCAATAGCGAATAACAAAACATGAGCCTACCTTTGCCATAATAACTCTTTGGTGCAGCCAAACACTGGGATGCATACGGTTGAAAGGTGGAGACAATTGGCGTAATGATCTCATGCATTCACATCCAGTACATCCATGTATATTTGGAGCATTGTTTTGTATCAGGTTTTGACGTGACCGATTGTGAATGTTTTGAGAGTCATGTATGGTTTTTGAGTTCATAGTTATAAACAATAATATGCATACCAATTATGAAGACAACAAAAAGCAAGTAAAGTAGAGCTATAAATATTTTTGAAATATTTATGGTGAGAAAGAAAAGCATTATGAAGCGATAGTTTGCAAATACAGAAGTGGAAAAAAAGGCCAAACAAAAAGATGGAAGAAAGTCAGCACTTATCGTCAAAAAAAAAAAAAAAAAAAAAAAACTGAAACACAAATTAATACAACCCCCAAAAAAAGGTATAGACCATTTAATGTGGTTAACATTGAATTGCAACCACCTTTAACCTTAAATCCTAAACCAAAATCTGCATATCATTTAGTGACCCTAACAACTAAGCCTAACTAACATCTAAAGCACCATAAGCAACATTTAATTACTCTGACACCTAAATATAACAAAGCCACAATGAATATAGCTAACATGAACCACAATAAATATATAAGGACAACCACTGTACGAAATTTCAAAAATTAATGAAACCTAAATGCAACATAGGGCAACGACCATAAAGCTCACACAAAAACAGGCAAAAACTAAAGGGAAAAACATCAAACCTAGTATCAAATCTTCAAAACAGCAAACCTGTTGAACTTTTTTTTTATCATAAATAATTGATCTACCTAACTCTAATTATACAAATATAACATATATGAAGCATACAAAAAGGACGTGGAGGAAAAGGCAAGTGCACCTGTAGCAATCAACATATGGCAAAGAGACATCCACAAACGAAATAAAAAAATTGGTTTGATGGTACGGCTGACTGTAGCTCCCTCACAATCGTTTGTAGTACCAACGAATTGTATTTTCTTTGGATCAAAATATCGCCGGTTAATTTTCTGGAGGTATACCCGTTTGGATCTAAAAGGTAAACGAAGGGTGTGAGTGAAGATGAATAGCTTGGGTCGGGTAGTATAAACAAATATGACTATGTGGTCCACCCAACGGGTCCGGGTAAAAAAAAGCCAAAGTACTATTCATAAGAAGGCCCCATGAATGTTATTTAGAGGAATATTCCAACAACCAAATGTTTCAGTTTTTAAAAACAATATTTTGACGCAAAAAATAACACTATGCATGAGGCTAATGAATAAACACTACATACCCACTTTCATTTCATAACCATTCATAATAATACACTCGTAATACTTAACAAAATACAGAGACCATTTCACTCAACCAAAATGAAGGTATGAATCGAAAGCTTTCTTTTTAATTAATTATATATATCAAAGTTGTAATTCAACGTAGTAACTTTAACATTTGATTTTTTGCATTTATATAGAGGAACAAATCAAACAATGTGTCAACTTTCAAAGCAACAAAAAACATATTCACTGTCATTGCGAAAGTGGCTATCAAGGAAGAAATCAAGGTAAAGCTATGTTACGACATCTCACATCAATTTTTTTTAATCAATACCTGACATTTTCTTCTTCCTTAGAAGAGCAAGTCGGGGACGATAATGTCGATTTTCATGTTTATGTGGTAACACTCTTTCTACACTTTTTCGGTTTCGTTTTTGATACTCATATATCCATATGAAGCGGTAATATTGTTTTCCGTCTTTAAACAACAGCATGAAGACAACGTGAAACTTGATACACATTTACTGGTTGCTATGAGGTGATTCACGAATCCAAGAAATGAAAAGGGAGGCAAACTTGGTGACGTTAAAATGAAACGATCTTATTGAAATTGAAAGTTCGGACGATGAGAGCATTTTTGACGGGGATGATGATATTCTTGATGATAATTTCGACAATGTTTTGTCAATGTACAATATCAAGAGGAAGAAAAGAAACCAAGTTTACGTGTTTAGCAGCAATAAAATTTATCGTTTGATTGACGAATATAATGAAGAGGTAGATGATATTTTTGGTTGATAGATATTTAGTTGCTTTTCAATATTTTAATGTCTTTGTTGATGTTTTATTCACTTACTTTTGTTTAGAATTCTTCATACTGCTTATCCGGTCTAACCATAGGTTGAATTTCTCATGATATTAGCTTTTAGTATAAATGTTATTTTAGGTCACTTATGTTTTAATGAAACTATTTGTTTTTGAACGGAAAATATATTAAAGACTAGCAAGGAGCTAGAAGAAACTACAAAATAATAGAGTTAGGATTTTTCATCCAAGAGCTCCAATCAAAAGAAGAATTATATCGACTAGAACACAAAGTAAAAGATAACCGAACAATCTCATCAAAGAGAAGATCTAAGCGAGGGTGATTGCTCCCAAACAAGACTTGGTTACGGAACTTCCAAATAGCCCACCAAGTGATATAACAACGCTTCAAACACTTCCTTGAACCGCTTAGATACTCGAAGATTGATTAACCAAAGAAGCCAATCATCATATGCGGTAAAGTCATGAATCTCTAAATCCCACCAACGTGCTACCTTAAGCAATGACTGATGAGCCAAATGACACGAGAAGAACAGATGCGAAGTAGATTCCACTGTAATTCTGTAAAGCGGGCAAATAATAGAAGGAATGTCAAGACCACTGATACGCTTACACAGCGCGTTCGGGGTCAAAGGAACTTCCTTTTCGTCGAGCAAGTTTTTCAACACCCTAGGCAGTGAACCTAATCGTTGTAGTGTAGTATTAGGGTAAGCCACGGGAAATGATATCGTTCTCTAGAGGAGTAGGAATGCTAGTGAGAAGTTACTACGCTAAGGTTGGGGTTTAGGAAGATTATTTTTTTATCTTTTTATGTTTTTTAGGAAATGGAAAGGTACGAATCTTGGGGTTTGAATTTGGAGGTTGGTATTTCTACCGATTACTTCTACTTATCTAATTATCTAAGCTAAGGTGAGGGTAGTCTATGTCTATTGTTGTGTGCTCGTATGGTGATTAAAAATGTATTTTCTTAGGCTTTATTACTCCCTAGTTATCTCCTATTCATGGTTGAATTGTCACGTCCTTATTCTTAATCGCGTTGTGTCTCTAAGGTTGTAGGGTATGCGTTTATCCCTAACTCTTTGAAGCTACCAAAGGTTAATGACTACAAAATCTCTAGGATTTATAAACTTTAACTCTAAGGTATTCTTTGGATGTATAGCCTACAATTACTCTAGGTGATTATAAACTAAAGTTCAACAAAGATTAATCAAGCATTAACAATACAACGAATGACCTATCGCAATACTAGGTCAATCACAACTAAGATAATAGACAACCAATCAATATTCAATAAATAAGTTTCATATTACCTAAGCAAACACATAAGTAAATTAGCCGGACATGGGGAACATGCAAGCATACACACAATCAATTGAAGACATAATTAAATTAATGAAGTAAAACACTTATCTTGACGTAAGATAGGGTATGGAACCCTAAAATACTGTACAAGACAGCCTTGGTTCGGTTTAGGTTTTTACTCCACAAAACTACACACTGAAAACTAAAAATTTCGGTTGCTATATATAAGGTTACAACTGCGACGGCGTCACCCTTTAGTTTGTGACGCCGTCGGGTCGCCGTCATTAAGGTTTCGTCTTGGCCACGTTAGCATTATGATGACGTCACCTTATGCTTGTGACGCCGTCTCCTTCAGTCTCTGACGTCGTCTGGATCAAATCTAGGCCGTCTGAGCTGCGACGCCCTACTCTTTTAACACCTGATGCCGTCACTTGAAAATAAGCAATTTGGCTACTGAGTCGTCACAAAATTTGTTCCGACGGCGTCACAAGTATAACCTGACGCCGTCCCCTTTCAATTCAGCAGCTTGAGTGTCTCGATTCTTGACTTTGGCCATTTTCTTCGTATATTCGCGCCTTTTCGTCCGAATAAGTGTCATTCCGGCAATTTGCCTTCAAGAGACCTAAAAAGTGAAAAGGAATGATATTAAGTAATAATGGATACAAAAGTGATCAAATAAGGGCTTAAATGACCCCTCAAAAAGGTACATTTTAAAACCTTATCAAATATCCTTACACTTGGTATTTGCTTGTCCTCAAGCAAATGTGCTTTTAGCCAATTAATTTATAAGTTAGAGGTCATGAAGCATTAGTTTAGAACGATTCACAACACATATAAGCCCCGTAAAAGTCATAACAAGCACGGAAATTACATACTAGCACCTCACATGGGGTGTTTGGATACTCACATCTCTCGGGTGTAAATGAAATATAACAAGTTAGAAATGGAAGATAAACACTCATTAACCGGTCCTAGTACATAGATTACCATAGGCTTGAGACTAGATCAAACCTCCATCGCTTTGGCGTAAGAACCTAGGAAAGACTATCCAAGAGGTCTTTTAAATAGTTGTAACGTTAGGCTTACGGTAGGGAAACAAAGGGTTTGGTGGGATAGGCAATTTAGTGGTGGCAAGTCAAAAATCTTTATGTTACAAGCATGCGAAGAATGACATTGCTAAGCCAAGACTAGACACTCTAAACTCTAGATAACTGAAATAAACAAACATAAATTTATAGATAGATGTAGGATGGTAGCCGATTCTTTTTTTTTTTTTTTAATTTTATTTTTATACACTTTTACTTTACCATCCTCTACGATAACATCAAAATGATAGGGATTTATAGGCACATCCCTACATTTGAGTTTTTATTACTCTAACACTAATTTGACCCGAATTGAAAAGATCAAAACACTTGGAGTACATTATTACGCAAATAAAGGGAATTCGAATTTAACGTTCCCTTCCCGTCATTTCATAAAATTTAACTTTTCCCATGAGTCCCAATCGTCCCAAAAATGTGTACAAAGGATATGACTCGACTTAGCAACTTATGCAAGCAACTAGATAATTAAACTAAGGGTTTAGTGTGATAACAATAATGAACTAAAAGTGAGTGCATACAAGGTAGGCTAAGGCGATTTGGGTGTACATTTGGGGGTGGATTGTAAACAATGCTCTTCATTAATATTCCGGAAAACCGAAACATCACGAGAACCGCGAAAAGGATAGGCTCTGAGGGGTTAACTAGGGGTATCGTGTACTAAAGATGAGTACAACGCAAAGGTGTGGGGGAATTACTCAACCGATGTGGAAGAAGTAATTATATTACAGGTATCAAACAAGGGTTATCCTAATTCCTCTTATCATTTAGTTATTCCTAACTACACAAGTGTAGTCTTACTAGCGATCTCGGAATGCATCACAAAACAAGTTCTAGAATCTATTATACTACCGGTTCATACTCTAAGTATCAAAGATGAATGCTTTAATTCCTACAAATCTAAGGGCGATCCTCACATTTTGGGTGGAATTTAAGTGGTAAAGGGTTTTTGTGCTAGTCATATAATTTCCTATCCATGAGACGCTTTATTAAGACTAATGGCCCACTCCTATATGTCATAAAAATTTTAAATTTGGTGCCAAAATTACCCTAACCGATATTTCTCATGGTTTATTACATAAATGCAATTGGACAAAGCAAATAATCAAGGATAAGCATAATTTCAAAGTTCCCGTTTTATTTTCCCTCCCTACACTTAAACTGAACATTGTCCCCAATGTTCCCCGAAAGTATCAAAGTTATGATAATGGAAGGTAATAAAAGATGAAAGAAACTAATACTCCCCTGATTAGCTCGGTAGGATCCGTGTGAAGTGGTGGTTACATCTTTCTTCAAGAAGAATGTTTGCGTGAAAAGCTCCTTCTCATCTTATGTATTTTCTTCTTGGTAAATTAAACCTGAACACTTGAAGAAACAACGAAACCTTTGCATAAAATCGGCGGTAACAATATATATAAGACTCGATTAAACTAGGATATAATGCTTGTGGAACGGATGTTTACAGATTTTCTGGAAAATTAAGACCTGGAAAATTCCAAAAAATTTATAAGTAGCTCAGAAAATGAGAAAAAGTAATAAGCTATTTCTGCTCCTCCTGACGCCGTCAGGTTGCGATCCTAATGCCGTCAGGTTATCCTGACAGAAACTGGTCTGCGATTTTCTGGAAAAAATTCTGGAAAATTTTACATCTTTAGAATCTGGAAAAATTTCCTGCAAAACATTCATTATGACTTGATACAAGCATTTGACTCGAAAAAACACACATGTATATCTTTTAAATAATTGTAATTCTCATGTTTACGTTTCTTTAGAAAACGTGTGTAATCCTCCCTACACTTATCCCTTATGTAAATTACATTTATATGTAATTAAGACGAGGTTAAAGACAAAATAAAACATTTTTACAAATTTAAACATGAGAATAAAAAATCAATAAAAGATATACGACACACAAACAAGCAAACAATTAAGCATGGGTTGCCTCCCATGAAGCGCTTTTCTTTATTTATGAGTCTTGTAGCTAGACTCGAAGTCGTGCCCCTACGTGACTTCATTACCGTCACCTTCTTCCTCATGATGGTCTCTATTGGGGGATTCCATGTTGTAAAAGTGCCCTATGATGAACCTTTCTAAGAGGTCGTCCTCTACCCACTCGGTTTTATATTCCGGTCCTAAGTTCAAGCAATCTTTATAGAAACCGAAATCTTGGCCATAACATAATCTACTCCCTTCTCCTTATCTTCCTCATTCCTATAGTAGACCGATAGCTTAAGTTCTTTTTCATCATTGGATAGTGATGAAAAATTTTCAATCTTAAAGGGCATTTGGTACGCTACATCATCGGTCTCATCCTTAAATCTAACTATTCCCAATGACGGGTCATAAGTCATCCCGGTGTTTTCTATGAAAGGCTTTCCTAGAATAACGTGGGACAAGCTAGGATCTATGGCCGTACTAATGTCATCCACTATTATGAAATCCGTAGGAAACATGAAACTACCTACATACACGGGCAATACCTTAACTCTACCAAGAATGCAACTAACCCTAGGATTATCGGGATCTTGCCTCGTTGGGATAGGCTTCTTCATTACCCAATTATAGTAGGTGCTAGTCATTATATTTATTGGGGACTTGCGGTCAATGTAGGCCTTTGCCACGAAAAGGTGTCCTATGCAACATGGTATGTTAAGATTCCAAGGGTTCCCAAACTTGATCCTAGGGCTTCTCCTAACATACATGTGATGGAGGTCACGTACTAAGTGTTGGTGGCGAGAGAGGTCTTCTTCCGTAGGAAACTTATTGAAATAGTCATGGTCTACTTCATCTACTTCCTCGGTTGTTTCATTACTAGGTGTGTCACTAACCTCAAGTATCGTTTCATGGTTCGCTTTGTCATTTGTTCTATTAGGTTTCACTAAGGTGATGGTATTGACGAATTGAACGTGCTTAGCTAACTTACTTGGGTCCTTAATCTCTACACCAGAAGCTCCGGAATTGAGATAGCATTAACCTTCCTATCACTATTGGTCATGGCTTTCAAGAGGTTATCTATCTTCCTATCAATCTTGGCTTGTTGTTGGTTAAAACGGTCCGAGAGCTTAGCTATTTGAGCTTCTTGGGATGCGACTAGGTGTTGCAACATCCCTTCTATCTTTTGTTGGCTAGGGCCGTGAGATGGGGGCCATGAGAAATCGTTGGAAGTGAATTCTTTGGTTTGTCCCTAATAAAAGTCGGGCTTGCCCTTCCATGCTTCACGGGCATCATTAAAAGTCCTAGGTCCGGGTGTGGCAGGGAATCTTCCTCCCGTTCCATTTGTACGCGAGGATGCGTAGTCAACGGAATCTTGTTCGGGGAATCTTGTGCAAGTGCGCGTGTTATGAGGACCATTACACGACTCACACGAGTAAGAAACTTTGTTCACTTGGCGTGAAGACTTAGGATTGTCGTAGGAGCTCATTAGGAATTTAACTTGATCTTCAAGCTCGAGCATCCTACGGTCGGAAGGTTGTGAGTCAAGGGGAGGCAAGGAGATTTCCTTTACGGTTTTGGGCAGCTCACGAGGGTCATTCCAAATTTCGTTGTCATAGAGAGCAAGGTCCTCTATTATACCTCATGATTCTTCCGCGGTGAGATCACTAAGTTTTCCACCGGTCGCTTGGTCAATGGATCGCTTAGTGGGGAAATTTACATGATCGTAGAAGATTTGGACTTGAAGCCAAAGATCAATGCCATGATGAGGGACTCTATGGAGTAAGTCCTTGAATCGAGTCCATGCTTCGTATAGACATTCACCTTGACGTTGTTGGAACATCAAGATTTCATTCCTAAGCTTGGTAGTTCTCCCCGGTGGGAAAAATTGAGCAAGGAAACGAGAGGTGAGATCATCCCAACTTGAGATGGAGCCGGCGGGAAGTCGCTCAAGCCAATTACTAGCTTGGTCCCGTAGAGAGAATTGGATAAGACGCAGATGCGTGGTCTCCCGAGTAGTAGCATCGAGGTCGATGGAATCGACAATTTTAAGGAAATCCTTAAGATGCTGATTAGGATCTTCGGAACGAAGTCCATGGATTGCACATCCGTTTTGCACCAACTGGATGGTGTCGGATCGCAGGGCCGTAGTTTGGGCTTGGTCGGGAAGCTCAATGGTGTTTCTATAGCCTAGGTGGCTTGGTATCGAGTATTCACCAAGAGTACGGCCTCTTGGCGGGTCATTTGTTGGTGGGTTGATGAGTGGTGGCTGGTTATCACCTTCCATGAGGAGAAGTGATGGGATTACTAACAAAGGTCACGAAGAAGGGGGATAGACTACGAGGAAGCTAAAAATGAAAAAAAAGCTTACTTGATAGGAATCAAGCAAGGAAACCTAAACGAGGTGGACTCCTAACTAGCTATTCTATTCCCCGGCAGCGGCACCAAAAACATGATACACTTACAACGCGCGTTCGGGGTCAAAGGAACTTCCTTTCGTCGAGCAAGTTTTTCAACACCCTAGGCAGTGAACCTAATCGTTGTAGTGTAGTATTAGGTAAGCCACGGGAATTGATATCTTCTCTTCTTGGGTTGAGGAATATTTTTTTTTATCTTTTTATGTTTTTTAGGAAATGGAAAGGTACGAATCTCGGAGTTTGAATTTGGGGGTTGGTATTTCTACCGATTACTTCTACTTATCTAATTATCTAAGCTAAGGTGAGGGTAGTCTATGTCTATTGTTGTGAGCTCGTATGGTGATTAAAAATGTATTTGCTTAGGCGTTATTACTCCCTAGTGATCTCCTATTGATGGTTGAATTGTCACGTCCTTATTCTTAACCGCGTTGTCTCTCTAAGGTCGTAGGGTATGCGTTTATCCCTAACTCTTTTAAACTACCAAAGGTTAATGACTACAAAATCTCTAGGATTTATAAACTTTAACTCTAAGGTATTCTTTGGATGTATAGCCTACAATTACTCTAGGTGATTATAAGCTAAGGTTCAACAAAGATTAATCAAGCATTAACAACACAACGAATGACCTATCGCAATACTAGGTCAATCACAACTAAGATAAGAGACAACCAATCAATATTCAATAAATAAGTTTCATATTACCTAAGCAAACACACAAGTAAATTAGCCGGACATGGGGAACATGCAAGCATACACACAATCAATTGAAGACATAATTAAAATAATGAAGTAAAACACTTATCTTGACGTAAGATAGGGTATGGAATCCTAAAATACTGACAGCCTTGGCTTGGTTTAGGTTTTTACTCCAAAAAACTACACACTGAAAACTAAAAAATTCGGTTTCTATATATAAGGTTACAACTGCGACGACGTCACCCTTTAGTTTGTGACGCCGTCGGGTCGCCGTCATTAAGGTTTCGTCTTGGCCATGTTAGCATTACGACGGTGTCACCTTATGCTTGTGACGCCGTCTCCTTCAGTCTCTGACGTCGTCTGGATCAAATCTAGGCCGTCTGAGCTGCGACGTCCTACTCTTTTAACACCTGATGCCGTCACTTGAAAATAAGCAATTTGGCTACTGAGTCGTCACAAAATTTGTTCCGACGGCGTCACAAGTATAACCTGACACCGTCCCCTTTCAATTCAGCATCTTGAGTGTCTCGATTCTTGAATTTGGCCATTTTCTTCGTATATTCGCGCCTTTTCGTCCGAATAAGTGTCATTCCAGCAATTTGCCTTCAAGAGACCTAAAAAGTGAAAAGGAATAATATTAAGTAATAACGGATACAAAAGTCATCAAATAAGGGCTTAAATGACCCCTCAAAAAGGTACATTTTAAAACCTTATCAACCACAAAGAGATAGGTTCAACCTCGTTGGGAGCTTGTCCAAATAAACTTTCCATGCAAAAATGTTGATCTTAATTGGAATAGTTTAACCCATCTTTTAGGAACATCCATCTTCCGGAGAAAAGAATCATCAATAAAATTATGGGCTGATTTCACCGAAAAGGCGCCTGAAGAGTCCAACCTCCAAATCCATCTATCACTAATATTAGGGAGCATAATAGAGGAAGTACTTGCAATAAGATGCTGGAGCTGCTCCTCTTCAATGCCGCCTCGAGGAGGATCCATCCACTTAGAAGCCACACTAGAATGCTTATTAGTTTCCAACAAATAAATCCGAGGATATACTTGCTTCAAGGGAGAATCCGCGAGCCAAACATCATCCCAAAAAGATGTTGACACACCATTACCTACTTTATTTTTAACAAGGGAAAGTAAATCAATACCATTATTAGATAGATTTTTGAATTCGCGAACAATATCAAGCCATGGAGATTTTTCAGAGAAAGTAAGAGGGTTGTCCAAAGCTCCACAGACTCCATGAATGGCTATGATAAAATGGGACCAATAAGAAGAGCCATTCGAAATAAGCCTCCAAATCCATTTGAAGAGAAGCGCACGATTAAAAGCAAAGAAGCTTGAGACACCAAGCCCTCCATTCATCTGAGAAGCTAAGACTTTCTTACACCAAATCAAAGAGACCTTCTTCTCTGAATTTTCCACACCGTTGAAAAACTTTCTACGAATCGATTCCATTTTACTAAGAACGCCTTTAGGAACCTTGAAAGAGGACATGTAATATAAATGACAAAGAACTCAAAACTGATTTAATAAGAGTGAGGCGACCCCTAATTGAAAGGGCTTTAAGCTTCCATTTTGAAATTCTAGAAGTTAACATGGTAATGACATCCTTCTAAGAGCTAAGTCTTGACATAGTACCACCAACCTTAACCCCAAGGTAATTAAAAGGCGTGTGAAACGTTGAGCAACCATTAGACCTAGCAGCTGAAACCACGACATCATAAGGAATACCAATTCCCATGAGCTTACTTTTATGGAGGTTGATCTTGAGACCCGAAGCCAAATAAAACCATTAAAGAACATTAACAATAGTCAAGAAATTTGATAAACTCCATTTAACAATGAAAACAATGTCATCTGCATAGAACAAATGGGATATGCTTAAAGAATCAGCAATATGGATACCATTATAAAGCCCCGCTTGCACCACGTTATCGAAGGACAAATACAAGCTTTCCATAATCAGAATAAATAGAAAGGGGGATAGAAAGTCTCCCTGCTTCAATCCTTTAAAGAATTTGAACTCAGATGTCGGGCTGCCATTGACCAGAATAGATCCCATAGCTGAATTATGACATCCTTGAATCCAACTACGCCATTTAGGACCAAAACCAAAGTTGAGTAAAACCGTATCTGAGAAATCCCATATGACCGAATCGAAGGCTTGTTCAAAATCAATTTTAAAAATCATGGATTTAGAATTTTTGTTTTTGCACCACAATAAAAGCTCATTGAGGATGAAAGGACCGTCAAGAATTTGATGATTAGAAACAAAAGCCGATTGAACGTCATTTACAAGGTCCGAGACAACGAGGCTCAACTGATTAGCTAAAATCTTCGTAATAATTTTGTACACGCTTCCTATTAAGCTAATAGGACGAAAGTCCTTCACCACTTTAGCTTCTTGCGTTTTGGGAATTAAAGCGATAAACGAAGAATTACAACCAGGAGGGAAAGAACCTGATTCAAAGAAAAGGGTAACAACATCTACAACATCTTGATCTATAAGATTCCAATACCTTCGATAGAACTCAAAGGTAAAACCATCAGGGCCTGACCATTTTTTTGTTCCACAATCCCACACCGCTTTCTTAATCTCATCATAAGAAAATTTTCTTTCAAGGTCTTCGTTTTGATCTGGAGACAAGTGTTTAGGAAATGGAAAATGAAAGGTAAGACGAGTAGTCGGCTCAGCGAAGCGATTGGAAAAATGATTAAGAAACTCCCTTTTTACCTCATAGGGCTCATCAATCCAATAACCTTCAACTAGGACCCCACGAATAGCCAGCTGGGAGCGTTTCTTGTTGATAATTCCATGGAAAAACTTGGAATTTTCATCTCCCTTTATTGCCCACCGAAGTTTGGCCTTTTGAGCCATGTCTAAAGAAGTAATAGAATTGAGTTCCTGAAGCTCGTTTAGCAAGTTGGATCGTTCCTTCACCATCTCTTCGTTCCATCTTCTCTGGTCAATATTCTCATCCAAAACAGTAAGGCGATTCTGAATAGAACATTTAGCAGCATTCGACTTCTGCTTGTTTTCAGAAATCGATTGTTTAATCGAAGACTTAAGGGCGTGCAATTTTTTCTTCAATTTAATAATCCTATTCGGTTCCAAAATATGAGAGTTCTTCCATGTTTCTTCCACCAACTTGTCAAACCTTTCTTAGAAAACCAAGAATGAAAAAACTGAAACGGTGTAGGACCAAAATCCATAGCTAATTCACGTATAAGAATAGGGCGATGATCCGATAAATGTTTGTCAAGACATAAAGCTGACATGGAAGGAAATAACGATACTAAACCTTCAGCAATAAGAAATCTATCAAGGTTACTCATCTTGGAAGCTGATTTATGGGACCAAGTGACTGAATAGCCTTCCAAAGGAAGATCGATAAAACCAACCATTGTGATGAAATTATTAAAAGCACTGGCTCCAAGAGAATTAAGCAGAGAACTATATCTTTCATTTTCAAACCGCACTTCATTAAAGTCGCCCATGAGCACACACTCACCATCCCAAGAATCAATCAAATGGTGTATAAAATACCATAACATCCTTCTATCAGTAAGGTCCTGTGGGGCATAGATAGATATGATAAGAAGTTTAGTAGTCGATGGAATCCAAGTACCTGTTACTGCCAGGAAGGAGTTAGAGACAGTAGCATTATCTTTCATAAATAAACTTGGGTCCCAAACACATATACGACCCCCAGAATAACCAATAGAGGGACTAAAAGCATAGTCAAAAGAGAAATTTCCCCACAACGCCTTGATAGAAAAAGGGTTATGGTATAGAAAAGTTACTAAAGTTTCCCAAAAATTTGTCCTAAGTTACTATAGTTTCATTTTGTTCATCCAGGTTATTGAACTTTAAAACTTTGTTCACTCAGGTTACTAAACTTATTAAAGTATACGTTCAGGTTACTAAACTTTGAAAATCTGTTCACTCAGGTTACTACACTTATCAAAAAATAAACGTTCAGGTTACTCGCATTAATACTGAATTTATCGAAGTGTATGCTCCCAAAAGTTCAGTAACCTACGTGAACAAAATGAAACTATAGTAACTTAGGTCAAATTTTTAGAAAACTTTAGTAACTTTTCTCTACCATAACCCAAAAAAAAAGTTCCATTCTATTCATCTTAGTTTCTTATAAAGCAACAAAATTGACTCTATGTTTTGTATTCAACTCCTAAATCCACCCTTTTTAGCCTTGTTACCAAGACCTTGAATATTTAAAAACAAGAATTCATCTAACGACATAACTATCTCCTTGGGAACCAATGTTGGCTTTTATGTTCTTCACACATCTGTCCATGTTGTAACCCATAGTTTGCCCCACCTTAATCAATTTATCCATTACTTCCAATATAGAACCACTAGCTTGAAACTTAGAACTATGATTACGCGTACCTTTATCAGTAGTGGTTTGCTGAGAAAGCTCACCTGAGCTATTTTTGTAACAATTCGCATTTTCGGGTCACTATTCATTTTACCATTCATTGTTACTATTCACTTTTTACTATTCACTCCCGAAATTTTTATTTCATATTCTCGTAAGATAAATTATTTTAGTAATGACCTGAGAGTTTGACAATCGTTAGATTATTTTCGCAAAAGTTATTAAGAAAACATCGTCTTAAAGTTTCATTTTGGTCGGAACACCATTTCAACATCCCGCGCATAACGAAAACCGTCTCTGACAATTTTATCTGAATCAGATTTATTTTTAGATCACTCATAATTAATTAGAGAATTTTTAAGATTTCATTTTAATGTTACCAAATAAACCATGCGCCGTACGAAACTAAACTTACGTTTTAAACAATTCTACTTACATCCAGACTTAACGATTCCTGCACTGTGTTTCTAAAATGTTTTTGAAACTTTACATTTTTTTGAAAAGTCAAACATATTTCCCTCCCCCTTTTACATAAAGAAATTAACCC
>OU343218.1:78134248-78237829 GCA_910596185.1 Chrysanthemum makinoi | reverse complement strand
AAAATATTTTTAGGATTTTCTTAGTTAAATTTGTATTTTAAGTAATTTAAGTAGTTTTAATAGTTTTAATTCCTAGAAAATACAAAATATTGAGGAAAAAATACAAAATAGTTTGAATTCTCTTTGTTATTTTTAGATTTTTCCAAGTCATAATTTTATTTTTCTAGCTTTGTTTCATATTTTCTTGTATTTTAGGTTATTATTAAATAGTTAAAATTAGTTTTTAATTAATAATAATTAATTAAATAGTTATAAAAATAATTTTCTTTTTCTAATAATTTTCTTTTATCATTAGGTTTGTAAAAATATCATTTTCATATTTGTAAAACTTTTCCTTCTTTATTTTCACATTTTATTTAGTACGTTCCGGCGTAATTTTTATTTAAACGTAGTTTAGGTTTTAAGTTCATCAATTTTAAAAATAATTAGCGTTTGTTTGATTTTGTATCCGTTCAGGTATCACGAACTTTTTCTTTAGGTATAGTTATCCATCAAATCACTGGCGATCACTATCCTTAGTGATCATCCCATCATCGATCAAGTTTCTCACACCATTTAATGAGTCTCCAGTGGGACTTAACGTGGGAATTCATTCTATTCTCAAGGACTTCATTGCATTTGCTTTACATTTGTTTTAAGTTTATTACTGTTGACTATTCACAAATTAGAAGCGAGTGATTAAACTTGGCGGTTTTGGAGCCCGATCAAAAGGTTTGAAATGCTTGCCGGAAGAGCTTTAGCGTGTGTTTAACCTTTTGGACCCATTCTTGCACATATACCATCTTTTGTAAAAGTTTTTGTAAAGTTATCAAAAAGTTCATTAACACTTTTCCTAAAGTGTTAACAACACAAAAAATATTTTCATTCTTTTGTTTTTATAGCATGTTTTCAAAAATCCAAAAATACCCATCCTTTATCCTCTAATCTATTTAATTCTCCATTCCTTATCCTCTATAACCGTTTAATTCTTCATCCTTATCCCTCTTGCCGGTTTAATTCTTTATGTCATGGTTTTTTGTGTTCTGGTGGAGGTCCATTTAGCGGTTGGAAATTGTACGGGATGTACCAATGTGAGTTTTAGGAACAAATTTGTCGGTAATCCGTCCCATTTCTAATAATGAAACACCGATTTTTCCTACCTACCTCCACGATTATCACAATCCCTCTTTAAATGCGGTTTGTGGGAATGATTCTCATTACGGTTTGATTGTCCACCACGGGTCGCTTGTCTATGAGCAGAACCATGTTCAATGAACTTTGGTGAAAGTTATTTTCCCAATTATCTGTTGTGAAATTGCGGGGTCCTCATCGACTTTTGAATGTCAACCGATGAATCAAAATTTTCACAATTCCAATTCTCCCGGGTTTGACAATTTCCAACCCACGATATTCCATCATTCATCATCATGATAAAACTATTGGAGAATTACTAGCTGAAGAACGAACGGCTAATCCTAGTTTTCGAACTTCCGAGCCTTCCACTGACATATCAATGATTGAGGAGTGTAATCTTCCACAAAGTTAGAAGAAATGCATTGAAAACTACAAATGAAAAGAATGGTATGTAAGCTTGTGAGATGAATATAAGAATCGGTATGATGGCGATGATGATGAGGATACTATTCAAATGAGGAATATTAGGGCGACGAGGAGAGTGTTATTCTTTTGAAAATATCATTTCTCAACTCCCACCGATCTATTGCTATCACACCTATCTTACCTATTATTGCTTCCAAAGACTCTCTCTCATAATGGAGGATGATCATCTCAGCACTATTTCGGAAACGGAATCATCAAGTGTTGAGGATCTTATCCCAATCCCAAGTGAGTCTGAATATATCGATAGTGATTGTGATTTGCATGTTTGTGATTCTCTCGACATTTCTGGAGGTTGCCGAGGATTCTCAAATCCTCTTTTTGAATTTAATAATGACTACACTTTTGGGAAAGTAAATCCTCTTTTCGATGAAATGATAGAGGCGATCACTAGACCATCACGGAAGTGGTGGATTGCTTGCTTTCTCGAGAGCACACCACTTGTCCCACTCGTATTCTAACATCTCTTCCATCATGTGATGACGATTCTATCCTGATGGGATTCATGATCCAAAAATCATGAATTCCCTCTACGATAATGAGGAGTTAGTCATGATTTTTATCATGATTTTCATTCTTTTCTTCACATATGGTGTGACTTCGTTCCCTTTTCTCGCCGAGATGAGGACTATTTTTGATCCGGCATTTTCATTTATCATTTTGAGTAGGTTCTATCTATATCACATCGAAGTGGAACTTTCAACACATTCAATGTTTATCCAAACCATTTGAATGAAAGTCCGATGGTGATTGTCTCTTCCACTTACTTCCCCATGAACCAATGAATGCGGGGTCGAGTCATGCTAGCGACTCGAGGAACAAAAACAGTAGCACACTATATGGGTTTTCACCCATATTCACGTTCTTTCTACTTTTCTACCACCCTAGTGTGGGGAGTTGCCATTTGTTGTATATAAGTTTTTTCCAAAAAAAAAAAATAATAAAAAATAAATAAAAAATAAAAAATAAAAAAAATCTTTCAAATAACGGCCGTAGTATTTCCCTTTTACGTTCTATGTTTCGGCATAACCAGGGTACTTTGAATATTGAGGGAAATATTCATTTCTAAGTGTGGGGGAATTCTCACGATTTTATCATGTATTATTATCCACCCATTCCCCGTTTTTGGCCAAAATTTTTTTTGGAGTAAGTGTTTACACTTACTCACTTATGGTTATCGATCCGCCATGTCTAATAAACAAAAGGATTGGCTAATCGAGAAGCAAACTCTTGGTAAAGATATCTCAAATCCGTTGACGGGCTTGCAATTTGCCCAAAATTGTATGGTATTCAGTTCACCATATCCTTAAAAGTGAAGAGTTGGCTAGCCCGCAAGTTTATGGCTTGTGGTAAAGGCGGTGGAAAAACCATAATTGGTAATCGACTCACCAAAGATAATATTGATAATTTATATAAGAGTTGGCTAGTCAGAGCAAACGGCTTACGGTAAAGACAAATCAAATCCGTTAGGAACATGGTTTGCTCAAAATCACATGGTTATCGGTGTACCATGGTTCTTACTTGAAGCGAACATTTGGCTACTCCAAAAGTAATGGCTTTTGGTAAAGAGATTCAAATCCATTAAGTTTTTCTCAAAAGATTGCTAGGGACTAGCAATAGTTTAGTGTGGGGGATTGATGAGTGTGTAAATACTCATCATTTTGGTCAAATCTGAACCCAAAAGCGTTTAAAAATGCTCAGAAATGCATCAAAATATTGAAAATATTCCAAAATTGCATTTTATATGGATGCAAAATGTTTAAAATCGAGATGAAAAATGAGCTAAGTTTGCATAATTGGCGATTTAGTCCCCAGTTTCAAATTTTGTCAAAAATAGTCCACTGAGCCCTTTTTCAAAAGAAAAATCACCAAAGGTCCTTTTAAATCATAAGTTGTCAAATTTAGTCCTTTGGTGAAAAATATAAAAAGTTTTGAGAAATTACAAAATTGGTCCTTCAAGTTTCAAATTTGGCAAAAATGGTCCTGGAAATTTTGAAAATGTCAAGTTTAGTCCTTGTATATGGAGCTTGTCACTTTTAGTCCTTGGAGCAACTTTGCAAATTGGCGGTTTGGTCCCTTGAATTTGAGAATTGCACATTTAGTCCTTGTTTATTAACCCGTAAACATTTGGGCCTTGTCAAAACACTTGTGACCCTGCCATAACCAATTGGACCCCCCTGTTTTGACCACCCCTTTATAATATTTACCAAATGGTCAAACAAACCCAGCGCGCCAAAAAGTCCTCTTCTCCCACCAAATGCACCGTGGCCGGACCTCCCATCCCCCTCCTCTCACTCCACCTTGTTCCCCCTACCAGTAACCTCCAATAGCATTAAATGCTCCTTCATCCCTCACTCAACCTTCCGGTGGATAACAAGTTTTGGCCAAAATCTGTTTCAATGGCCCGGATCGATTAGGACATCCAATGGTAGAAAATGATGGGAATGTCAGAGATGAGAGAGAAGAAGGTTGGATTATAAAAGAAAGCAAAGGATGAGAAGAAGGGCAGATCTTGTAGTTTTATTTATCATCAATTTCGTTTTTAATTTAAAGCTTTTAATTTAGTGTAAAATCTGTAATGTTTTGTTTCTTTGTATCAAACTAAGAGTATTGTATCATTATAAACTATTTCCAATTATAAATTCAGTTTATATTATTATTAATTCAAGTTTCAACTTCTTGTTGAAATTTTCCATTTCAAATTCTCATAAAAAGCTTCAAATAGCTTGCTTCTCGGCTCAATAAGCTTATATGAGCTTCTGTAGCTTTTATAAGCTTAAGTTTAAGTTTCAATCAATTTTGGATATTGGTCAACAAAAGTCAAAATGGGGCAAAAATGATGTAGATATGGTTAATGGGTGAAGCGATTGCTAGCTTTGGGTTGATTAAAGTTAATGGGTTGATCAAAATAGGTTAGAGGTTCATTGGGTGTTGTTTCAAGCCATTGTGGCTAAGGACTTGTTGTAAGTGAATTTCAAGTCTCATTGCAAAATCGTTTTGTAGTTATAACTAGTTCTAACTTTGTTGGATTAGTTGTTATTAGGTTAGCTAAGCTTAGTTTGATCATTAATTTTAGCAGTTAAGTTTTAGTTTGTTGTTAATTGCAAAACGGTAATAAAGGGTGTGTTTGGATCTGTTTTAAGCTGTCTTTTAGATTTGTCAGTGGATAAGGTCGTTGGTTCATGCTTGTTAAGTTTATTTATACTCATATCTGTCATAGTTTTGAGCATGGCCTCTAAGTCAAAATCTCAATAAATCTGTCCTATATGCTTCACTGTTGTGATTTGGACAAAGCAAAAGCTTGTTCTGTGTTTATAAATCTTAGGTATAGCTTGCAAAAGCTTTATTTCATCATTTAACATCAAGTTCATTCCACAAATTGAGTTCAAATATCACCAAAGTCAAACTTTCAAATTTGTATCAAAAGTCAAATTGGACAAAACTCAGTTTTAGCTCAACTGAGATGAATTTTCATGGACTCAGTTTTGGGCCAAATCATGTCAAACTCTGGATTTTATAACTTCTACTGGTCCACTTTCTTATTATCATTTTTTTGTATTTTTGTTTTTTTTGCTCTTAAATGGCTTGTTAAAAATGGGCTTAGTTCCCCTACTTTACTGGTCTTATCGAGTGTGCACAGATTGCGACCTGCAACAAGCTCATCGAGCTCACTTTGGTCTGATTTTTTGGTTTATAAACTCTTGGCGGATCTAGTGTAGGTTCCAATTTCTTGTTTTATGTTTCCGCTTATTTAGTAGCTTATTATTAGAAATTTAGTAGGCCCCAGTGATTTTGCAGCTTGCCAAATCATCAAATCATGATAGTTTGGATTTCAGTAGTTTAGGACAGTTGTTTTTAGTTCATTTTTAGTAGTTTTAGCATTATATAGCTTCGTACTCGGTTTGTAGCTTGTTGTAGCTTCTAGCTTATCCTAATGCTTTTTTAAGCACATTCCACATGACCTCATTTTCCTCCACACAACCATTTGTTTTATATTTTCCTAGATTCTAACTATTATTTTAGACTTTTCTTGAATTTTTGATTTTTTCTAAGTCAGTTTGCTATTTATCTTGATTTAAATTAGTTTTTAAGCATTTTTAATTAGCATTTAATACAAATAATTAAGAAAAGTTTCAAAAAATTAATTTTTCATTTTTCTTAAGTTAAGATAAATATAAAAAGCCAAAAAAATATTTTTCCAAATTTTTCTTAGTTAAATTTGTATTTTTAAGTAATTTAAGTAGTTTTAAATAGTTTTTAATTCCTAGAAAATACAAAAATATTCACAAAAATTCAAAAATAGTTTTGAAAATTCTCTTTTGTTATTTTAGATTTTTCCAAGTCATAATTTTATTTTTCTAGCTTTGTTTCATATTTTCTTGTATTTTAGGTTATTATTAAATAGTTAAAATTAGTTTTTAATTAATAATAATTAATTAAATAGTTATAAAAATAATTTTCTTTTTCTAATAATTTTCTTTTATCATTAGGTTTGTAAAAATATCATTTTCATATTTGTAGGCTTTTTCCTTCTTTATTTTCACATTTTATTTAGTACGTTCACGTAATTTTATTTAAACGTAAGTTTTCGGTTTTAAACGTTCATCAATTTTAAAAATAGTGATAGCGTTTATTTAATATATTTTAACTTTTTAATTTTCTTAATTTGTATTTAAGTGTTGTAATTTATAAACTTTTTCTTTAGGTATAGTTATCCATCAAATCCTGCGATCATTATCCTTAGTGATCATTCTATCGTCGATCAAGTGTTCACACACCATTGAGTCTCCGTGGAACAACGCGGGAATTCATTCTATTCTCCGGACTTCATTGCATTTGCTTACATTTGTTTTAAGTTTGTTACATTCGGCTATTCCAAGTGGTAGGCTGAGTGATTAAACTTGACTGGTTTGGAGCAGATCAAAATTTTGGCGGCCCATTGAAGCTTTAGCGTGTGTTTAACCTTTTGAGGACCCTTTCTTGCACATATACCATCTTTTGTAAAAAGTTTTTTTGTAAAGTTATCTGAAAATCCAAAAAGTTCATTAACACTTTTCCTAAAGTGTTAACAACATCAAAAATATTTTCATTCTTTGTTTTTATAGCATGTTTTTCAAAATCCAAAAATATCCATCCTTTATCCTCTAATCTATTTAATTCTCCTTTCCTTATCCTCTATAACCGTTTAATTCTTCATCTCTTATCCTCTTAACGTTTAATTCTTTATGTCATGGTTTTGACATGTTACGGTGTGGAGGTCCATTAGCGGTGAAATTCGGCGATGTACCAATGTGAGTTCGGGACAAATTTGTCCGGTAATCCGATCCCATTTCTAATAATGAAACACCGATTTTCCTACCTACCTCCACAGGCCCAATACGAATCCTACTCATGCGAGTTTTGTGGGAATGATTCTCATTACGGTTTTGATTGTCCACCACGGGTCCCGCTTGTCTATGAGCCAGAACCATGTTACAATCGGAACTTTGGTGAAAGTTATTTTCCCAATTATCTCTGTTGTGAGAATTGCGGGGGTCCTCATGCGACTTTTGAATGTCAACCGATGAATCAAAATTTTCACAATTCCAATTCTCTCGGTTTTGACAATTTCCAACCCCGATATTCCATCATTCATCATCATGATAAAACTATTGGAGAATTACTTGAAGAACGAGCGGCTAATCCTAGTACTCGGACTTCCGAGCCTTGACATATCAATGATTACGAGGAGTGTAATCTTCCACAAAGTTAAGAAGAAATGCATTGAAAAGAAACTACAAATGAAAAGAATGGTATGTAAGCTTGGAGATGAATATAAGAATCCGTTATGATGGCGATGATGATGAGGATACTATTCAAATGAGGGAATATTATGAGGGCGGCGAGGAGAGTGTTATTCTTTTGAAAATATCATCTCACTCCCCGATTTGTGCTATCACACTATCTTACCTATTATTGCTTCCAGACTCTCTCATAATGGAGGATGATCATCTACGACTATTTGGAAGCGGAATCATCAAGTGTTGAGGATCTTATCAATCAGTGAGTCGAGGATATATCCGATAGTGATTGTGATTTGCATGTTTGTGATTCTCTCGACATTTCGAGGTTACTTAGAGATTTTCTCAAATCCTCTTTTGAATTTAATAATGACTACACTTTGGGAAAGTAAATCCTCTTTTCGATGGAAGTGTGCGGTAGATCATGCATCTCAGGAAGTGGTGGAAATTGCTAGCTCTCAGAGCACACCACTGTCCACCTCGTATTCTAACTTATCTCTTCCATCATGTGATGACGATTCTATCCTCTCTGATGAGATTCATGATCCAAAAATCATGAATTCCCCTACGATAATGAGGAGTTAGTTATGATTTTTATCATGATTTTCTTTCTTTTCTTCACATATGGTGTGACTTCTTGTTCCCTTTTCTCCTTCGGGAATGAGGACACTATTTTTGATCCCGGCATTTTCATTTATCATTTTTGAGCTGGTTCTATCTATATCTCATCGGTGGAACTTTCAACACATTCAATGTTTATCCAACCATTTGAATGAAAGTCGATGGTGATTGTCTCTTCCACTTACTTCCCCATGAACCAATGAATCTGGGGTCGAGTCATGCTAGCAACTCGAGGAACAAAAACAGTAGCACACTATATGGGTTTTCACCCATATTTCGGATTTCTTTCTACTTTCTACCACCCAGTGTGGGGAGTTGCCCATTGTTGTATATAAGTTTTTCCAAAAAAATAATAAAAATAAATAAAAATAAAAAAAAAAAATCTTTCAAATACTGGTAGTAGTATTTCCCTTTTACGTTCTATGTTTCGTAATAGCCGGTACTTTGAATATTGAGGAAATATTCATTTCTAAGTGTGGGGAATTCTCAGAATTTTATCATGTATTATCCACAATTCCCCGTTTTTGGCCAAAAATTTTTTTTTTTTTGGAGTAAGTGTTTTGCACTTACTCGGCTTATGGTTATCGATCGCCCATGTCTAATAAACAAAAGGATTGGCTAATCCGAGAGCAAGCGGCTCTTGGTAAAGATATCTCAAATCCGTTGACGTCTTGCAATTTGCCCAAAATTGTATGGTATTCAATTCACCATATCCTTAAAAGTGAAGAGTTGGCTAGCCCGCAAATTTATGGCTTGTGGTAAAGGCAGTGGAAAAACCATAATTGTGTCGACTCACCAAAGATAATATTGATAATTTATATAAAGTTGGCTAGTCTAGAGCAACGAACTACGGTAAAGACAAATCAAATCCGTTGAAAGGCGGTGGTTTGCTCAAAATCACATGGTTATCGTGTACCATGGTTCTTACTTGAACTGAAACATTTGGCTACTCCTGAAGTAATGGCTTTTGGTAAAGAGATTCAAATCCATTAAGTTTTTCTCAAAAGATTGCTAGGGACTAGCAATAGTTTAGTGTGGGGATTGATGAGTGTGTAAATACTCATCATTTTGGTCAAATCTGAGCGGCAGTTTAAAATGCCAAATGCATCAAAATCTGAAAATATTCCAAAATTGCATTTTATATGTTTCAGATGCAAAATGTTTAAAATCGGATGAAAAATGAGCTAAGTTTGCATAATTGGCGTTTCAGTCCCCAGTTTCAAATTTTGTCAAAAATAGTCCCACGAGCCCTTAATTTCAAAATAAAAATCACCAAAGGTCCTTTTAAAATCATAAGTTGTCAAATTTAGTCCTTTGGTGAAAAATATCAAAAGTTTTGAGAAATTACAAAATTGGTCCTTTAAGTTTCAAATTTGGCAAAATGGTCCTGGAAATTTTGAAAATGTCAAGTTTAGTCCTTGTACTATTGGAGCTTGTCACTTTTAGTCCCTTGGAGAAACTTTGAAAATGGCGGTTTGGTCCCTTGAATTTCAGAAATTGCACATTTAGTCCTTGTTTATTAACCCTTAAACATTTGGGCCTTGTCAAAACACTTGTGACCCTGCCATAACCAATTGGACCCCCCTGTTTTGACCACCCCTTTATAATATTTACCAAATGGTCAAACAAACCCAGCGCGCCAAAAAGTCCTCTTCTCCCACCAAATGCAGCAACCGGACCTCCCATCCCACTCTCTATCACTCCACCTTGTTTCCCCTACCTCAACTAACCTCCAAATAGCATTAAATGCTCCTTCAATCCCTTCATCAACCTTCCAGTGGATAACAAGTTTTGGCGCCAAATCTGTTTCAATGGCCCGGTCAATTCGGGACATCCAATGGTGAGAAAATGATGGGAATTAATCGAGATGAGAGAGGGGTTGGATTATAAAAGCAAAGGATGAGAAGAAGGGCAGTCTTGTAGTTTTTATTTATCATCAATGTCGTTTTTAATTTAAAGCTTTTAATTTAGTGTAAAATCTGTAATGTTTTGTTTCTTTGTATCAAACTAAGAGTATTGTATCATTATAAACTATTTCCAATTATAAATTAGGGTTTATATTAAGAATTCAGTTTCAAGCTTGTTGAAATTTTCCATTTCAAATTCTCATACAAAAGCTTCAAATAGCTTGTACCGGCTCAATAAGCTTATATGAGCTTCCATAGCTTTATAAGCTTAAGTTTAAGTTTCAATCAATTTTGGATATTGGTCAACAAAAGTCAAAATGGGGCAAAAATGATGCAGATATGGTTAATGGGTGAAGCGATCTAGCTTTGGGTTGATTGAGTTAATGGGTTGATCAAAATAGGTTAGAGGTTCATTGGGTGTTGTTTCAAGCCATTGTGGCTAAGGACTTGTTGTAAGTGAATTTCAAGTCATTGCAAAAATCTGTTTTTGTAGTTATAACTAGTTCTAACCCTTGGATTAGTTGTTATTAGGTTAGCTAAGCTTAGTTTGATCATTAATTTTAGCCATTAAGTTTTAGCTTGTTGTTAATTGCAAAGCGAGTTAATAAAGTTGTGTTTGGATCTACCCTTTAAATTTGTCTTTTAGATTTGTCGATGGATAGGTCGTTGGTTCATGCTTGTTAAGTTTATTTATACATATCATCATAGTTTTGAGCTTCGCAAGCTCTAAGTCAAAATCTCAATAAATCATCTATATCTTCCTTTGTTGTGATTTGGACAAAGCAAAAGCTTGTTCTGTGTTTATAAATCTTAGGTATAGCTTGCAAAAGCTTTATTTCATCATTTAACATCAAGTTCATTCCACAAATTGAGTTCAAATCTCACCAAAGTCAAACTTTCAAATTTGTATCAAAAGTCAAATTGGACAAAACTCAGTTTTAAATTTCACTGAGATGAATTTTTCATGGACTCAGTTTTGGGCCAAATCATGTCAAACTCTGGATTTTATAACTTCTACTGGTCCACTTTCTTATTATCATTTTTGTGTATTTTTGTGATTTTTTTTTAAGCTCTTAAATGGCTTGTTAAAATGGGCTTAGTTCTCACACATTTCGATTATTATCTTGAGTGCACGAATAATTCTTGCAACAAGCTCATCGAGCTCACTTTCGTCTGATTTTTGGTTTACAAACTCTTGGCCAGATCTAGTGTAGGTTCCAATTTCTTGTTTTATGTTTCCAGCATATTTAGTAGCTTATTATTAGAACATAGTAGGCTAGAAGGCTGATTTTGCACTTGTGCCAAATCATCAAATCATGATAGTTTGGATTTCAGTAGTTTAGGACAGTTGTTTTTAGTTCATTTTTAGTAGTTTTAGCATTATATAGCTTCTGTACTCAGTTTGTAGCTTGTTGTAGCTTCTAGCTTATCCTAAGTGCTTATTTTTAAGCACATTCCACTGCAGCCTCATTTTCCTCCACACAACCATTTGTTTTTATATTTTTCCTAGATTCTAACTATTATTTTAGACTTTTCTTGAATTTTTCAGATTTTTCTAAGTCAGTTTGCTATTTATCTTGATTTAAATTAGTTTTTAAGCATTTTTAATTAGCATTTAATACAAATAATTAAGAAAAGTTTCAAAAAAATAATTTTTCATTTTTCTTAAGTTAAGATAAATATAAAAAGCCAAAAAAATATTTTTCCAGATTTTTCTTAGTTAAATTTGTATTTTTAAGTAATTTAAGTAGTTTTAAATAGTTTTAATTCCTAGAAAATACAAAATATTCGAGAAAAATACAAAATAGTTTTGAAAATTCTCTTTTGTTATTTTAGATTTTTTCAAGTCATAATTTTATTTTTCTAGCTTTGTTTCATATTTTCTTGTATTTTAGGTTATTATTAAATAGTTAAAATTAGTTTTTAATTAATAATAATTAATTAAATAGTTATAAAATAATTTTCTTTTTCTAATAATTTTATTTTATCATTAGGTTTGTAAAAATATCATTTTCATATTTGTAGGCTTTTTCCTTCTTTATTTTCACATTTTATTTAATGCGTTACGTAATTTTATTTAAACGTAAGTTTTAGGTTTTTAAGCGTTCATCAATTTTAAATATAGTGATAGCGTTTATTTAATATATTTTAACTTTTTAATTTTCTTAATTTGTATTTAAGTCTGTAATTTATAAACTTTTTCTTTAGGTATAGTTATCCATCAATCCTTCTGATCACTATCATTAGTGATCATTCTATCATCTGATCAAGTGTTCACACACCATTGAGTCTCCGTGGGACTTAACGACCCGGGAATTCATTCTATTCTCCAGGACTTCATTGCATTTGCTTCTGAGCTGTTTTAAGTTTGTTACGGTCGGCCATTCACAAGTGGCCGGCTTGAGTGATTAAACGGCGGTTTGGAGCGGTCGGTACCTTAAGATGCGTTCCTAAAGTCACAAAGGAGTTGTTCACCAAACAACTTTCCAAATCTTATCAGGTCGCCAAGCAAACTATTCGATCAGCGCTTAACCGATGCTTGTCAATCCAACCGTCCGGTAGTTTTCTCGGATAATGAATGGTGGCCAAGCTTGTCACCAAATGTCTGCGCGATCACGGGACATTTACTTACGATGAAGGAAAGGCATTTTCAAGCATTGCCGGACTACCAACTTCAAGAAGCTTGTAGATTCGTAGAAAAGTCTAAGCGTCCTAGAGACGATGAAGACAAGGATAAGGATAGGACTCTGCACCTAAGCGTCGAAGCGATGCGGTGAATCTTCTTTGATGCAACCTCCTCCACAACGGCCTCCTGTTCAACAAAATCTCCTCCTCGTTCTTCTAGAAAAACACCGGGACGATTCGAGTTACCACCGACTCCGAAGAAAACCGATGATCACTTTGAGTATTGGGTGGTGACGATGAAGAGGTCCTTGGCCGCAACAACAACCCACCCTCCCAAACAAGTTGAAAACCAAGTATCATCATCTAGGCCTTCAAAGAAGAAGAAGACACCTCAGACGGACGTCGTATCATGGCTAGATGACGATAAAACAGAGGAATTTGAATGGTTTGCTAATCTTGTTAACAACATACTGCCACGAAGAGGTTCGAGGTTGGTGACATTTCTACATTGGAGCATGCTAAAATTCCGCGAAAAGTTCCATGTGAAGAAAATGACGAATCACGGTGAAGCGAATCAAGAATGAAGCGTTTCAACTTCTAAAAGACAACTCTGAAAGTGCCCTCGAGGTCGAATATCACCTTGAAAACATTGCTCGAGCTATGTCTAACAACATGGATTGTGTTGGATCGATATACTTTAATCAAACTAACTTAACTAGCTTGTTAAGGTTTAATAACCTCGGATAAATCCTAAGTTATTAACAAAGAAACACCGGCAGCTCTTTATTAAAATGCGCGGAATTTACTTAACAAAGCTAAGAAGAAAAACTTTATTAACAAACTCTAAATGCTATTATTATGGATACTTTATACAACTCTAAGATAATGAACTTTTCTCTAAACTCTAATTCTTAAACTCTAAAACTCTTTTTCTGAAATCGTACCTCTAATGCCAATCTAGGAGTCCTTTTATAGGCTCAAGGATATCCTAGTCGGTTTACAATTTATAACCTTGTACGACAAGTAATCTACAATACTTTCCATAAACGAATATAATAGTTTATTTGTTCTAGCGATGCTTTGACTTCCTCTGCAGTACTTTGACTTTGTCATTTAGCGTACTTTGACTATTTGACTTCTTCAGTTCTTTTAAACTACGGTACTTCCATATCTTCATACTTTGATATCTTCAGCATTTTCATATCCCAACAATCCTCCCTTAACTTGAATTCTACTTGCTTGACTTCAAGTTTCTTTCTTCATCTTTAAAGCGGATTGTTCTTCAGTCTTTTAGATTATATCTCTGTAGAATCATTGCTTTGTCAAAGTATCTCTTTAGAATTGTTTTCTTCCGCAGTGACATCCAAGAAATCTCCATCTTTTCACCAGAAACAACATATGACAATTTGTACAGTGATTCAGTTTAAGTTGCATACTATTCTCATCACTTTCAAAGTGAATCATTGAAAATTCAATGGATTTAGAACTCTTTACCAAAGCCATTATCTTTGGAGTAGCCAAATGTTTTGGTGTGTAAGACCATGGTACATTGATAACCATATGATTTTTAGCAAATCACCGACTATCAATGATTTGTTTAGTCTTTACCAAAAGCTGTACCCTTCTGGACTAGTTAGTTCTTTTATCTAATGGTGAACTAATTACCAATAATGGTTTTCCTTTGCCTTTACCACAAGCCATTTCTTGTGGGCTAGCCAACTTCACATTTCTGATATGGTGAGATGATGACCATCCAACTTATTAGCAAGTTGACAACTAAAAACGGATTTGATATATCTTTACCAGAGCCGTTTGCTCATGGATTAGTCAATCCTTTTGTAACCATGGTGGATTGATAACCTATTGATGTTATCATCACAAAACCCATTTATTCAACCTTTATTTCAAAAATATTTATTATTAAGCAAAAGGTTTCTTCTAAAATCATTTAACTGTATTAGATCATCAAACGATACTTTGATGAAAGTCTTGTCTGATCAGCGATACTTTGAATAAAAGTACTGATATAAAAAGCATTTATTCAAATAAAATTCATACCAGTTAAAGATCATTTTCACAATGGTAGTCCGTTTATAAACAAATTATTCACCATGCAAGCAGTTTCATCATCCTCTTCTACTTCCAAACCATGTTCAAGCATTCTTCTCATTAGATCAACTGTAAGAGGATATCTTCTCTATGTGAATCATTGTTCCATTTTATAGCTCCAGGACATGAACTCCAGATTCTTCAAAGAATCTCCAGCAAACTATTTCCCAATTTTCTTGATCATTCCAAATATTATCGTGCTTTCTTCATCGCTTTCCCACATAGTTACAAAATCCCCATGTAAAACCAATCCAATACCTTCTAATGGATGATCTTCAAAATACGCCTTTATAACTTGATATAAGTAGAATAGATCTACTCTATCAATAACATGCAACAAATCCCATAACCTTTTGAAAACCTTAAAACTTTTATCTTCCTTATGAAAAACCATGTACTCTTCATTCTTGGTTTCACACACTTTAAAAGAATCTTGATCTTTGATCTGTTCATCTTTAAATCATCATCTTACTTGGTATAATCAAAATCTACCACTCTGAGATAATTCTTCAATTCATCACTAGTCTCGGATCTTAATTCAACCTTCTCTTTCTTTGAAAATTTAACATCTGTAACATGAGTTTTTCTTTTCCTCTTTAAGCTTTTCTTCCTTTCGCTTCAGTCAATAAGTTTCTTCTCTAAAGTCTTTAATGCCTGCAACATCTTTCTTATAAGCCTCTCTCTCAGCATCATATAATCTTTTCATATCCACATAATTTAGCTTTTGCAATCCTTTAAATCCTCTGCCTTTTAAATATGCCATCATTGCATTCCTTTCTTTAGCTAAATTAGGTCTTCTTGACATGAATCTAACGGTGTTGGAGATAAAGGTTCGATAGTTTCACATCTAACTCATCTTGCACCTTTTGAGTCTGCTCCTGCCTTTAGCTTCTTGAGCTTTTGTTCTTCTCGTCTTTAGCATCTAATTCTTCTTGAACTTTTCTAGCAGCGGCTTCATTCCTAGCCACTTCAAATGCTCTAAGTTACGCCAGTGAGCTTCTTTTTCTTAATCTCAACCAGAACACCTTTTCCTTTGTCTTTTGGATCAATTGCAGGTTGATCAGTTCTTGGTTGTTCTTCTTGTGCTTCTCTAATAGTAACTCCTCCTCTTGGTTGTGACAAATCAAATAATGTAGCAATTAATTCATCATCGCTAGCTGAATGAATAGGTATGTAAGTAGCTTCTCTCTTCTTTAACAAATGTAGAAGAACCAGCTTCTTCATCAAAATTTAATACCTTTGGAGTTATTGGTGTTATTACTTCTTCCCTTGATGTATCATGTATATCAGTACTTTGATGTTCAGTACTTGAACACCGTACTTTGAACACCAGTACTTTGAACACCAGTACTTTGAACTTGTACTTCTTCTTGTTCCTCGAATCAAACCAAGTTCTTTCCTCTGTAATATTTTCTTCAGACTCTTTCTTCTTCATAACATCTTCTTTCAAATTTTCCTTTTCTAAATTCCTCCCCAAGTTGATTGAGATGGTGAGAAACCTTCTTTCTTGTTAATTCCTTTCGAAGAGCTTTACGACGTTTATTTTCCTCCTTAACCCATAAGTTGAATCCTTGAATATATGGTTTAACAAAATTTTTCAACCAGAAATAGTTACGCTTCAACTTCCTAATTGTTTTAGCTTGACGCTCAACAGTCTTGTTTAACCTAGCAAGCGCCTTTGTCAAAGCATAGTTATCCATAGTTAAACCGAGGAATTGTAGTAGCAGCACCTTGAACCTCGGAAGAACGTTGTGGAGAGGGAGTAGGTGTGCGCTCAATCTCGACTTGAACCTCGAGGATCGAAGAAACATCACCTTGTGTAAACAGTATCTTCGAGAAGCGGTACTTGCGGTCAGATACTGTGAAGCAAGTACTTGCAGATCAGATTACCTTAATGAAGATACCTTGAGTTTCTTCATCCTCTTCATTTGCAGCCGCGAGCAGTATACAACTTCCATCATTGATGTTGTTAAAGGAATATCTCCACCTCTAAACAAGTTACTTCTCTTAGCCATGAATGTATAGATTTTGGCTTGTTGCATGACGGTAAGCTAAGCAGTAGATTTTGGAACATCAGCCAATTGCTTGTTCAAGAAAACCTGTATAAATCTTGGATACATCAACCAAGTTGCCCCAGATGATATATGAGAGAGCATGCCATCCAAAATAAGTCGTGAAAAGTTAAACACTCATGCGTAGCTAAGCCAACCCTTCACTGAGGCATTAATATTAAATGGCTGCTCCGAAGTGCTTTTAGAACTGATGCAATGGAGCAAAACATGAATCAAAAACTTCCATTGAGGACAGAATAATGCCTTCAAAAGTTTGTTCAGGTCAAAGAACCTTCATAGCCCAAATTATGAAAAGTATCCCAAATCAGTTGCTTGGCAAATCTAATAGCCCCTTCTTCATCTCCAAATAATAAATCATCACGAATGGAGACCTCTGTAATCTTGATACTCTTTCCAAAGAATCGAGGATCTAATATAATCTTCATCCTCCTCCATATTCTCTCTAGCATTAGCCCAAAATTCTTGAATCCATGGTTCAATAACATCTGCCTCAACTAAAAGAGCATAACTAATAGGCGACCCAACGAGATAATCAATGATATCATAGAAAGCCACATTCGCCTCATTCTTATCCAAATTAGCCACCATATTGTGCTTCAAAACAGTTAAACGATTCGCCATTGTTGAAACAGTATCTTCTCGAGAAGTACTTGCAGATCAGAGTACTTTGTGAAGCAGTACTGCGGATGCAGTACCTTGTGAAGCATACCTTGAGTTTCTTCATCCTCTTCAGTGCAGCACGAGCGGTACAACTTCCATCATTGATGTTGTTAAAGGAATATCTCCACCTCTAAACAAGTTACTTCTCTTAGCCATGAATGTATAGATTTTGGCTTGTTGCACAATGACGAGGTAACGCTAGCAGTAGATTTGGAACATCGACCAATTGCTTGTTCAAGAAAACCTGCCATAAATCTTGGATACATCAACCAAGTTGCCCGGATGATATAGAGAGAGCATGCCATCCAAAATAAGTCCGAAAAGTTAAACACTACATGCGTAGCTAAACCCAACTATGAGGCTAATATTCGACCCAATGCTCCCAAGAGTGCTTTTAGAACTGATGCAATGGAGCAAAACATGAATCAAAAACTTCCATTGAGGACAGAATAATGCCTTCTTAAAAGTTTGTTCAATCAAAGAACCTTCATAGTACGAAAATTATCCCAAATCGGTTGCTGCAGCAAATCTAATAGCCCATTCTTCATCTCCAAATAATAAATCATCACGAATGGAGACCTCTGTAATCTTGATACTCTTTCCAAAGTGAGGATCTAATATACTATTCATCCTCCTCCATATTCTCTCTAGCATTAGCCCAAAATTCTTGAATCCATGGTTCAATAACATCCGGCTCAACTAAAAGAGCATAACTAATAGGCGACCCAACGAGATAATCAATGATATCATAGAAAGCCACATTCGCCTCATTCTTATCCAAATTAGCCACCATATTGTGCTTCGAAACAGTTAAACGATTCGCCATTGTTGAAAAAGTAATCACAATTGAAAGATTATATCGAATAATAAAGAGATGGTAATTGGAAGATAAGTATGGAAAAGAGGTAATGAATAATGTGAGAGGGAAAATTGGAAAGTTGTTATTTATAGGTAGGATTTTGAAAAATCAACGCCCAAAATAAAATAACCGTTGGCTTTAATTACCCGCCAATATTACCGCTTGGACAGTACTTTAATACGACAAACAGTACTTTCCATAAGCAGTACTCCCAAGCAGTACTTTTAGGAAATACAGTACTTTGCCAAAAAAACCTTCATATAAACTAAGTAATACACAAACATCCTCCCCTCAAGCAATACATAGGACTATACCTAACACCTTATAGTCCTCCCCTTAAACATAGCTTAGTAGCTAATATCTTCCAAAACACCTGACAGAAACTTCTTGTCTCCTGTCATACTCACAGAACAACCACTTTCAATAATAAAATGATCTTTTAAGCTCCTCTTCTGGGTTGCCCTGTCTAATAAGATGAAAAAGTTAGTTGCTTTGAGGAACCCAAGCCATTACTGACTTGTGTTCCCCTTGTGGGGTGATATACTCACATTCTTTGAGTATATAATCTCCACTGTTTTCTAAGGCTTGATCCAGCATTATCTTGTTATTCAGAACATGGGGTTTTTGAACAAAACTCTCTTTTGCAAGTTCATTCTCCTTTTCTTGTATCACAAAAACATCTGATTCACTTTTTGTTGAACGTCTTGTGGTCCTTACCAATACTTCCCCGTTTTACCCATTCAGTTTTAACAGGTGGTTCCTGTGATCTAGATCCCTATATGAATTGTGATACATTCTAGGTTGATAGTGAGATCTCCTAGAATACCTATTCCAAGCATTGTATCAGTACCTTGTCTCGGCGATACTTTGGAAAGTATCTGTGAGATCTGAAGGTCTTCTCGATGTGGGTATCTATGATCGATGTGAAGTTTCGTGATTAATCCTATTTGAATTAGTCCAAACTGGTTTGTGCTCTCTAGGTCTCGGGTTGGTAGACATATTCCTTGGAAACTTGCTTAGATATTCTGAGTGTTTGTCACAATCTTTGATTAAGTGAGTAGGACTATAACACACAAAACACAGTTTTTGACCCATATGACCAAAGTGATTTCTTCTATGTTTATGCCCAAAATTATTTTGCCTTCTAGATGGCTGATAAAATCTGTTTTGACCAAAATTATCCCTAAAAGGTTTAGCAGTATAGGTTTGAAAAGGTTTTGCAGTAGGTACTGCTTGTTGAGCAGTACTTTGTTTTAAAGGTACTGCTGGATTTTGAACATTGTTTTCAACAGTTTCTTTGGGTTTCTCAGACCTAGATTGAGCAACAAGCTTCTTCTTAAACTCTAGACTATCTACTCCATAATGAGAAACATCGGGCCTAGCGGTTGATGATTAATAGGATGAGAACGACATGATAACCATTGTCTTTCTTATATGCAGGAGGTGAGTCACTTAATGAACCATCATTACTAGATGTATCTACATAATTAATGAGTTCTTCATCACTAGTGGTTATATCCTCATACTCACCTTCATCATGATTACTAGATTGGTTTTCTTCTATCTTACTAAAATCCATACCAAAACCTAATCCAGTTTAAGATAAGCTCTTGTTTTGAATGTAAGAAACATGTGACAAACCGCCTTCACCCCAAGCAGAAAACTTAGCTAACAAATCATCTCTTTCCTTAGTTAATTTCTCAATTTCACAATTTTCAGCTTTAGTTTCCATTCACTAAGTTTTAACGGTAATCTGTTGTTCATACTTTTCATTAAGCCATTTCATTATTTTCATGTGCTAAGATTTTGGCTTCCATAGATTCTAAGGTTATTTGATAACCAGCTACCTCGGACCTAGCCCTAACACAATTATCTCTTTCATAAACATAAGCATTAAGTACTTTTTGATAAAAATCATGACACTTAGAACATACCTCGTGATAGGAGTTGATCTTTGATTCATCGACATCTTCGGGTTTGTTGAAATCGGTTTTCTTCTTGTCGAGTTTCCACACAAGCTCTAATACCACTTGTTGGATCGATATACTTTAATCAAACTAACTTAACTAGCTTGTTAAGGTTTAATAACCTCGGATAAATCCTAAGTTATTAACAAAGAAACACCGAGCAATCTTTATTAAGTACGCGGAATTTACTTAACAAAGCTAAGAAGAAAAACTTTATTAACAAATCTACGCTTATTATCACGATCTTTAATACAACTCTAAGATAATCGAACTTTTCTCTAAACTCTAATTCATAAACTCTAAAACTCTTTTTCTGAAAATCGTACCTCTAATGCCAATCTAGGAGTCCTTTTATAGGCTCAAGGATATCCTAGTCGGTTTAATTTATAACCTTATACGACAAGTAATCTACAATACTTTCCATAAACGAATATAACAGTTTATTTGTTCTAGCAGTACTTTGACTTCCTCTTGCGATTACTTTGACTTTGTCATTTAGCGAGTACTTTGACTATTTGACTTCTTCCAGTTCTTTTTAAACTACAGTACTTCCATATCTTCAGTACTTTGATATCTTCAGCACTTTCATATCCCAACAGATTGGCTCAACAGGGCAAACATTGACTTCACACAAAGGGACAACCCTCCATACTAACCGATGGACCAAACCTCTACCACACTTGGACAACCGGAACTAAAGATTCCTTTCGGATATTTCTTCAACAAAGACTTGGATTTTCTTTTACACGGTGGCGATGATTCAAGACAATACGCTACATCGTTGACACTTCCATTCCCGCGGTACTGCTCATAGCCATTGAGGCGTGCCAATCACTTGTTCTCCAATAAAGTGGAAGCCTACGACCGAGATGCATTGTATGGGATTCATCGGCGAGCAGCCGTCGAATCTACTAAGGCTTCGAGTTCGAGTCTCAACATGCGTGTATAGTTCTAAGGATATCGTTGCCATCATACACGTTGACCTTTCGTCTAATTGGGACTACACATTCCTAAAGAAGATCGTAGTCAAACGACAAGATGAACGGGACTATGCTTTCTCGAGTGACTTTGAGAATTTGTCTCTCATGACATCGAAGACATGTACCTTGCCAGGTACGGGTCGCATGAGACAATTCTCAACCCGCTAGCAACGCTGAATTTATCAAGTCACTTCTCATCTTCATAAGACGGATAGTCGTCAAGGAACGTGTAGAAGATCTCCAAATTGTTGTTGAATCTTATCAGACGCGTGTCAACTTTACACCTCCAAAGCTTGATCTTCCCGATATCAACCATTATCTCAATATACACTCATCACAAACCTTTTGTTGTTTACCGTAGTTAACTTCAAAGAAACTGCTTAATGGCGTGTAGCGAACTCCACAAGTTCGGGATCATACTTTGAAGCTGGTTAGGGATGGATTGCATACATGGTTGAAGGATATATGCCGAGAATATTGGGTCTCCTAAGCTGGAATTCTCGGAAAGGAGGGATGTGAGACGGATCATCACAATGATTGATGAACGGTTGTTCGAAGGGATCGGTTAGACGATTGGAGAGTTATGTCGGTGGGTAAACCCAGGATTAACATAACCGGCTTTCAAGCGGCCGTACACTCCAGGAACATCACTACACTACGGTACCCGCGAATTGCTTCCTTCATATAATTTTGGATGTTTGATTAATTATGTATATGGCTTACACATTACATTATTACAACGTACTTGTAAATAAAGGACCCGTGGTACGGCGGTGCCACAATCCTTATAAAAGGTAGCTTCTTACTTTTGAATAAAACCTATCAAACCTTTCACTTTTCAAGGTTTTGCTCAAAAGAACAAGTACTCCCTTATGACTTTCAACACCTCAACCGTTTATATAACTCGTTGAGGGAGAGTACTTGACTTAAAACTTTGTTCAAAATTGTTCACAGTGGTCATTCTTCCCGCAACACTCGAAATGGTCATATTTATTCTCAACTTTTCAAAATAACATCACATATGCCATTTTTGAGGGGGAGAAAATACGTGATAAGAAATATGTTGTGTAAAAGAAAATGAATCATTGTACTATAGACTTAACCCATGAATTGACGAGATCTTAACTGTTAGTAACTCGAAAAGACTTGTCCCGGACGGGTAATAATTTCAAGCTAGTTCGCTAGTGATGTAAACGTGTCTCGCAAAGGACTTGTCTGAGTAGAATGTACCATTCGAGAAATTCTCTAGACATGAACTCTGACGGGTTTGACGACCTTTAGAGGATTGTCTACACCTTCAAGGTAGTTACTAGAGCCATTTGTCACCTAAAGCGTGACAATGCAACTCTTTAACTATGCCACATAACCGTGTCTCAGCGGGGAATGTCTATCTTGAGTGAATCAATTCAAAATGTCAGTCTTTCTTTTCTCCTTGCGGCATTTTAACCAAGTTAAAAATCTTAAGCACATGTGGAGGAGAGTATTTATGCAAAATCTTATCTCAACATGGTACTAAAATGTTTTTCATTCATAAACACTCGTGAGATTTTTCACATCAGTGTTTTTATGGCAACATAGGTTAGTCATGGAGTTATAAGGTGACTAAGGTTAGGAATAACCGTCCTATGATCCGGAGAGTCGGATGGATCTACCCCAGGACACCACAAATAGTTAGTATTTAGAAGTCCTTAGGTATGATTATAAAAAGGAGAAAATGAGAATCGGAGAAAGAAGGAGTTGAAGAATTAAAAAAATGCAAAGAAAAGGGTGAAAAGAAATAGCCCTCCAGTTATTCAAATTAGAGGCGGAACATTAATCGGTTCAATTCATATGCTCTTGGTTGTCACTTAGTGACACTGGTATTGAAGATTAAAAGTCGTCATGGACCCAGTGGCGCATGCACTAAACCTTCTTATCCACTCAAGTTTCTCTCAATAGAAGCTTGTTTCATTCTCACTGGGAACCCTACGTAAACTATCGGCTTTCTCTTAGAGATTCCTGGTATTGAAGAAGGAGACCCTCTCCCTAGTCTCCCGCCAGGAAAACCAAAAGCACTATGAGTCTAGAGCCATGCGATTCATCAAAAGATCTCTTAGGTACACTTGACATTTCATCACTTGACATTCAACAATAAGAATTTGAGTGATACATTATCGAGTCCTTCACGCATCTTAGCAATCTGTCGATAACATTTATGAGAGGTTCACAATTGTGATCCTCGGTGATTGAATGGAAACTCCTGCCGGGTCAACATCAAAACGACAAGCAGGTCGCTTCTCAAGCAACTCCCGTGGATTGCGCTTTAGTGGTCTCAAACGGTCTACGATGCGTGGAGGTGATGCTTCGGTGTACCTCGATGACTCATCCGAATCGTAGGTGTACCGGTACATCGTGTTATCTCACTTGTGGGACTCCCGATCCAGAATGACCTTTGTAAGAATTAGAGTTGTGTTTTCACACTATGTCGTTAACACTCTCGAAGTTCAAACTTGTAAGTGCCGGAATCCGCTTATTACTAACCGTTTAAATGTTTTCTTCTTATGGAAGCTCCGGCGGGATGATCGTGCAAATACTTCTCATGCTCACGCCAACATCATTACTAATAGAAGTTCTATCCAAGAGCAACACAACAGTCAGAATGATTCTTCATCAATTCAAAGAATCTATAAAGTTAAAGACTTAAAGAACTTCGTCGATCGAATTCAACGTCAAAGAGCGTGTGAGCATGTTGAAGAATGACGTGGAGACCTTTATCAGAGCAAAATGCGATCCTGAGGCGGACATGATGCGGAGTACAACAACATACTATCATTTTCATCACAAAGAACAATGATCAAAGAACAGAGTTAAAGATGACGTCAAAGCATAACCGTTCAAAGTAAACTATCTCTACAACGGGAGATTGTTCAAATCAAGGCAATTCTTCTCAAGTAAGAAAGAAGAATGTCAAGACGATCAAAGCAACTATTACATCAACGCCTTCACCGTTTTTCATCACCAACACTTCAGTGTTAGTTACTCATATGTAATAACACTTGAGGGGGAGATTGTTGGAATCACTCTACACCTTATTCAAGTGTTAGTTACACATATGTAATAGTTAGCTTATTATGGCCTTTATGTTTGTTATTAGCCTTAAGCTTATGTAGAAGGCCCATGAGCTTAGGCCCAAGCCCATAGGAGAAAGGGAAGGAGTAGGAGTGTTGCCCTAGCTCTCGCCTTCCTATAAATACCTTAAGTAAACCTTCATTTGAAGGTTGGTTGTTCAAGTTATTTCCTTTCACATACTCCTCGCATAACTCGTATTATTCATATCGTATGTGTGTGTTTGGTTTCTTGTTCAATCGCCTCTCTATCTTTCTTATAAGCTTGTGTGGTAAACCTTGTGACCTATCATGATTTAACGTCACTGTCACCGCACTTTGACCATTGATCCTTTGCATTGAATTCCAGAATTGTTGTATGTAGATCTCCTGTATCTGAGCGAGTGTGAGAGCATGTTCTGGAAGGGATGATTCCTAAGAATATCCACAGCAATCAAGCAAGAAGACTCTGAGCATGTGAGGGTTTCAAAGTCAACTCTGAGATTGTTCTTTACAATCTTTCTTGGATAGCCATTAGGAAGATATCGGCAATAGTGAGAACTTCGGTGCATCCACATTCATTTGAGCGACCATGTCGTGATCTGAAATAACATTAGCAAAAAGAACCAACATATCGAAAGACATAATGTTAGTCAACAGAAGGTTTTATTGTCTAATTATTGAATGTAAAATGTTAATGATTGTTACAAGTCCAAAGTCACTTGTTTGTTCAATAGTCCAATGACGTCGTGATAAGTTTCGTGAGTTAGTTAACTTTAAGTTTTAAAGTTTATGTTATCACTTTTTTAACACAACATATTAAACGTTTAAGTTTATTAGTGACATTATTGGTATCGTGATGTTATGATTTGTTTATTTACAAGTTTGCCCGCGTAACAATTCATAATTAAGGTCAATCAAGGCTTAGGCGTAAAAGTGGAAAAGTTATGCGTAACAGGAGTGTTATACAGCGTGACGAAAGCTTATGCGTAGGCATCTCCTGATTTACTGCGTGAAATATTACGCGTAGGAACAGGGGACCTTATGCATGGAGCTTACGCGTAGGCGTATTAAAACCTTATGCGTAAGGCTTACTCGTAAGAGTAGGCCTTATGCGTAGTCGTCCTTGTTACGCATATCCTTCACGGATAATGCGTAGTCCCATTGTAGAACCTTATGCGTAGACGCTACGCGTAAGATTACTCTTACGCATAACATGCTACGCGTAAGGTGATCCTTATGCGTAGTTTGCTTAGAACCTTGATTCTGAATTCTCACTTGTAAATGAGACACGAAATAAATTCATCATTTCATCAATATTAACCCATACATTCATCTTATAACAGATCATGGCATGAAAGCATATCAAACAGTTTAAGCGTAGAAAATCGTACGCGTAAGACAAAAACCCTAATAGTTTAAGAATTACGCATATGAATTTTAGCCATAGGATTAGCATCAAAGTTTTTCTTGTAAGTCAAGGATGTCTATTGAGTTGTCTTAGCCAAGTTTTAACATCAAATGTGTTAAAATCAAAGTACCTAAACCTTATGAACATAAACCCTAATTTCCATTTTATGAATCATTAGTGTTTCGGGCTGATTCGGGCCTAGATATGATTAATTCAACTTGACTACAACCTTCTACAACAATCTTTTTTCACCAAAAACTTTCTCATTTGAAAATACCCAAATCAACGCATAAACCCTAATTTCAAAAGTCATTCAATTTGTGTTTCTGGGTGCGTTTTGATGATAGAAATAGTTTTAGTATGATTAATTACACGTTTTGACACAATCACATTAACCACAAAACACACGAATGAGTGATTTGTGTTCATAGCTTACGCGTAGAACACTCATCACACTCAATCTCATCTTTTGACCGTTGGATTTGAGTGAAAATCAAAACCCTTGTTTAAAAACTTGTAAAGATTATTAAACCACTTACAAAATGATGATCCAATACACGGATATGAAGATTGATTTGAGCGTAGGATGATTTAGGTGATGATAATAAATGTGATGTTAGAAGTTAGGTGTAAGAGTTTTTATTAAAAATGACTTTAAACTTTTGGCAGTTTTGGTCCCTCCACCTTTTCCTTTTTCACACAAAGCCATTTAACTTCCATTTTGGTTACCAATCAAAAGATTTTAAGAAAGAAACTTGACGACACTCCCCCTTTGACTTAAGAAAATAATGAAAGGTTATAAATTTTAGTCCGAGGAGTGTCAGCTTTACCAGAAAAGTTTACCACCATTGATACAAGAAACAACCGGGATTTGATAAAATGCAAGTACACAGATGTTTTGAAACAGTTAAGTGATTATTTTCTCCCCCTCAACACTTGATCGGAAAAATACTGAATTTTGAAAGATTAAAGTGTTGACGAAAGAAATGTACTTGCCATGTTGAAAGAAAAATAGATTAGAAGAATATTTTTGTTGTTTTATCAGATTTTATATATATTTTTTTTATTTTGTTTTTGAAAAAATATTTACAAAAGAGATTTTGGTGTTTGACAGTGGTTTTAAAGACTGTTTTAGGAGGTCATCAATTCCTCTTGAGTCAAACACCTCATACCAATCCGGTGGACCAACTCATTAAACCTAGCGGGAGCTAAGGCTTTGGTGAGAAGATCGCCAATGGTGGTATTGCACTCCACAAAATATAATTTAACGTACTCTGTTCCACGTGGTCCTTGATGAAGTGATACCAGAAGATCGATGTGCTTTGATTGTGAGTCTGGCGAATAGAGTTGCACGAGATAGCAATGGCACTCCGATTGTCACAGTACATCGGATTCTGTTAAATACGTAACCATAGTCTTTGAGTTGTGTTCTCATCCAAATGACTTGAGCACAACACGACGACATGGCTACATATTCTGCTTCGGTTGAGGACGGCGACGTACAATCCTGCTTCTTCGATTGCCATGACACGGTTTATCACCAAGAAATTGTAGAACCTAGGAAGTACTTTTCCGTGAATCTAAGCATCCCGCGTGGTCGATCTCGAAAAAGCTTATTAGTTCAAAACCAGAATCCTTGGATACGGATCCCCAAATTAATGGTTCCTTTATGTATCGAGGATTCTTTTAGCCTCGAGAGGTGGGTTTCGCTTGGTCGCGACCGATAACGAGAGCAAAGATATACGGCAAAGACAATATCGTGTCTCAAGCTGCTGTTAGATACATAAGGGACCCAATAATACTTCGGTATTTGGTAGGGTCAACTAATTTCCCATGTAGATCAGTGTCTATCTTCTTGGTATGAGTCATTGGTGTGGCATATAGTGTCATGTTTTCATTCCAAATTTGTTTAACAATTCAAGGGCATATTTGACCGTGACTCAAGAAAATATCACAGGGTGATTGATGAACTTGTAGTCCTAGAAAGAACGTAAGTTCACCCATCATGGACATTTCAAAATGTTTCTTCATTAGTTTTGCAAAAGCGATTGAGTACTTTTTATGAGTTGACCCAAAATGATGTCATCCACATAAATTTGAACAATTAAAATATGTTCCCGTGATATTGTATGAAAAGAGTTGGGTCGACCGAACCTTTGGTAAAATTATTGGCAATGAGGAAAGATGATAACTTATCGTACATTCATGCCCGAGGAGCTTGTTTGAGACCATCTGAGCTTTGTTCGCTTTGTAGACATGGTTGGTAGGGCGGGATCAACGAATCCTCTCGGTTGGTGACATAAACCGTTTCTTTAAGTTGCCCATTCGAGAAAAGCGGTTTTGACGTCCATCCGAAAGACCGTTATATTCATATGGCCGCTTATGACGCAGAAATATCGAACGACCTCTCAAGGCGAGCAACCGGAACAAAAGATTCTTCAAAGTCAATACCCTCTTCCTGACGATAACCCTTAGCCACCGGACGTGACTTATTTCGGATAAGATTTCCTTCAGCATCCAATTTGTTTTTCCAAATCCATTTGAGACCAATGACGTAGACCCGTGTTGGTCTTTCAACCAGTTCCCATACTTCAAGACGCTTGAATTGGTTGAGTTCTTCTTGCATGGATTCAATCCAGTTATCTTTTGTCATTGCATCCTTAATGTTTTGGATTCTTTGGCGAGCCGGTGAGCAGAGCATAAATGCAATTTTCACCGTCATTATTGAAGAAGACGTTGTCTCAGAACGACGGTTGATTCGGGTTGCCAATAATATTTTCCAGTAGGATGGTGTTTTTGTCCATCTATGTGTAGAGGGTTGATGTTGGTATACATTGTGCTGATTTTGAGGATTCAAATGGCTTGTTGAGGATTCCGCGAACATCAGGTGCGAAAGTGATCTCATTAGAAAATCGGGTTAAAGAACGCATTTGGATCAAAATCTGCAAGGTGGGGTACATCATTGAGAATTGATCATCACCGATTCATCATTTTGGAGCGGTTTGTTCAACTGTTGTGTTGGAGTCAATTGGTGGTGCTTCAACAAAGAGTTGTTGTAGGTGTGTATCGGTATAGGAGTATTATCGGGTTGAAGCGGAGCAAATGAACAAATGGATACACCTTGAGCACGTTCATCATATAGAGCGAACGAGGAGCAAATAGTCGTTCCATTTATTGACGAGTGGTGAGCCGGGGCTGTTTGGTCAAATTGATGATGGGGTTTGGGGAAAGTTTAGCGGTTGTGACCGGTTCCAAGTCATATACTCGAAGCCATTTAGTGAGTTCATCAAAATGAGCATGAATCGTTTCCATAACCTCCTTTGTTCGACGATTCCAGATTTGGTGATGGTTTGAAAGTTTAGATGTGAGAGACGACGGTGCCATAGCCAGGATTTTGTTGATGTTGCCTTTGAAAGTAAGCAGATGGGAGAAGAAGCAACCATATCTTGCATAGAGATAGTGTAAAGACTGGAATTACGCGAGCAGACATAAGGTCGTTTCCTTGTAGATCACGAATGAAACAAGTTTTCTCCCAAAGCAACCTCCAAATCTCCATCACAAAATGACCTCGAAAACAGATTGTGACCGAGGCCTTCCACATATAAACCCTGCTTATTTCGATGTTCCCATTGATATAGTCTCCAGTAGCCCATGATAGCCGCTGCGAAGTGATCATTCCCCAACCTCGACAGCAAGCAATGAACTTTGCAATAAAGTTTGATAACAGTTTAAGGTTTCCTGTCATGTGTCGGGAACATCCGATATCAACAATCCGAGAGAATGATCGTATCACACGCATTATACTGCAGACAACACAGATGGAATAGAAGTAGATGTGGAACCCGAAATGTTAGAGGGTTCCGAGCGCTTATAGTAGACATACAAACAACAATAGCTTTAGGTATCCATTTAAATCCTAGTGTGTTATATATCCATTTCGGCCATCTCCAACTAGTATTTGCTTTAGTCTTAGTGAATGCACTAGGTGGTACTACATTCCGAGGAGATGAAACTGGAGCTACAGGGACAACAATGCGTATCTTGGAATCTAAAGAGGGCGGTCTACCAAGCTCAGACTTAGAAAGATTAGTGGGCCTAGAGGTATTCGGTTCTTAGGATTCCTTAAACGAGAGATGATAGCTTTAGCAACACATTTATCATGACAATCGGAATTCATACTTTTACGACAAATAACACAGTGCATCGGTGAATATCAAAGTACTTAACGGTTTAGCATTCGTTACATCACTATTTCTATTACATTTGCCGGACGCAATATCTATAGTGGAAGCAACGTGAGTCTTATTCATAGTCCTAGGGTGTTCTTCTACTTTAGCATTCCTTTTTGATCTTTTCTTAGGTCGCAACTTCCTATTCTTCGATGTAGTGCTCCTAGGTTGTGAAGTGCGGACGTTTGGAAAAGACGCAACTATTCTGTTTCAGAGAAGGAAGCACGTTAGCAACTTGTGATTTGGCAGTAGGGATTCTAGATTCACGATTACTAAGTGTTCAGTGCTATTCTCTTAATCACGGTAGGCGGAAGTTGTTCATACTTTCTTAACATTTCTATTAACTTGAAGATAGTGTGAATCGATCTTGATTTTCGAGACCGAATATTTCCAAAAAAATGCATAACTTCTTTAGTGTGTGCAAGATAATGATCAAGTTCATTTGATGCTTCATCACGAGTCTTTTTGAGTAAATCAAATATGACACCATATTCCTTTTAACTTTTACAAGTTCTTGTTCATATTTTGAGATTTGACACTTAAAGACACGTTTTGATCATCCAGTTGCTCAATTTTGGATCGAAAGGTTTGTCACGAATCGGGCATTTTGTGTTGAAAAGCAAGTTGTTGATCGTGAATATCATTTTGAAACCAATTAAGACGACGTATTGCATTTGAAAGTTCGTTTGACAATCGTTTATTTTCAACTTTTAAGGACTCGATCTAAAGCACATTATCGTTGTTCTCAACATTTACCACAGAATCAACAAGATCGCAGAGATATAATCAGATGCATATGACAAAGAATTCAATAGCACAGCATTATGGACATCAGCACAGATGACATCTTCCAAGAGTCGATCAACATCTTTTCAACAGTTTCTTTTTCGTTTAGTATTAGAAATAGATGTTTCGTTTTCGAAAACAACCTTCATAAATCCAAGTTCCTTATGAAAGTCCTTTTCCCAAGACAATGCACAACTTTTCAAATTTTTAACATTTGGTAAAAGATTTTTCGGAAAAATGTCTCTTTGTTCTCGCGCTAGAGGCGATTGAAAGTGTTGAACTTTGATTTCGGAATGATATTCTATCTCATGTTGTAAAGTTTTGAGGTCAGCCATGAAAAGGTCAAAATATCAAAGAATTTTGCGATTTTCAGGTTTTGAGTTTACTTCACCGATGGAAGGTAAAGGACCATAAGTTTGTGCATAATCTGGTTTGGGATTAACATTAGAAGACTCGAGACATTTTATGATAATCCTTGGTGTGTTAGAAGAATCCGTTGGTGTGACGAAAGTGACAGCTTTTTTATAATTAAAAGGTTTGTTGTAAACAACATTTTCTAATTTTGATCGACTCTCGCCTTCTGCATCTAATTCCTCTTGACGATGATATTCAACAACACTCATACAGATGTATTATCAATTTTATATTCTCGCCTTTGACCGAAACTTCAGGATTTGGTTTGAATGCTTTGGTTGAAAGCTTAGGTTTATAATCAGCAAGATTCGGTCCATATCCATTTGGATTAGGTTTTAAAGTAAACTTTTCAATAGGCGTGACCAACTCACCATGTTTGTAAACAACAGTTTTAAACTCTTTAAGTTTGTTTTGCAAGCCGATGATTTCTTCAAGATGATCATCTATTCGTTTCGTTGAATGCTTTTTGTATGCAGAGAACTGTTTTGACAAGTTAACAACTCAGCCTTAGCTTTTGATTTTCCAAGGTGAGAGCGTTAATTTGCTTTTTATGTTCATGTTTCAGCTTGTTCTATTTCGACAACAAAGCATTCCTCGAAACGGCTAGATCACGCATCTGTCTCTCTAAATATTTTTCGTTTTGATGAGATTTTGCAAGGCAATGATTCAAAACCTTTTCACGCTTTTTCTTGAGTTTTGAAAATATTGAGTTGCTTTTGTAAACATTCAAAATCCTTGGTTAACAGTGCATTTTTACTTTTCAAGTCCCGATTAATTGCACGACATTCTTCCACTATGGTTTGTTGGTCTTGTATTAAACGAGCAAAATCGGGATGAGGCAAAAGTTCGGCGTGTTCAACGTGAGTCACAACATGATCATTCCTGAGATCCTCAAGTATAACCACGGAGTCAATTTGATTATCAAGGGAAACCGTTTGTTCATCTTGATCGTCAAATATAACTACGGGGTCTAGTTGAAAATAGTCGGAATGAGATGTGGACGACTCATTTTGAACATTCCGAGCCTTGCGGATTCGGATGTTGGCGAGATAGTAGATCGAGATGAATATGGTTTGTTCGGTACTGAGTACAAGCCATCAGTGTCATACACTGGGCTGTGTCACTCATGTGTAACTCATGCATATTAGCCATCAACATAACAAATGCATTGGCCCGCAATCCTCCATATCATCATCAGTCGCGTGATTTGCCATAAAGCTCGTTCTTTGTCCGTGAGAGTTCCACCGCTTCATCCTAAGAGCCAAAAGAAGAGCCTCTTTGTGATAAGCACTGCCCCTTGTCCTCGGCTTTGGGCATGCATTAGCCAGATGTCCCTTCTCATTGCAGTTGTAGCATCGAAGACCATTCAACCCGTTTGAGCATTTCCTGTTCCACCACTTGAGCTCTATTGTTATTTCTACCCACAAAGATTAAACCCTTGACCACCACCCATCTGCGACCATAACCACGATTCTGAACTTCAACTCGTCCATTGTTCACAACTGCTTGATTCCTTGTGTTAGATGAGGAACGAATACGGTTGTTGGATTTGTTGGTATAATGGCTAAAGGCATTAGCAATCATAGCAAATCCTTGTTGCAATGCTTCGAACGGATCGGATTCCTCATTAGCTTCAGCGACAAGTGCTTGAGCATTGTTGTTATTGTATGGAACCAATTGAGTTTGTTGAGATTGAGGCCGTGAAGGATCATATGGTGTGATTGTAGCAGTTGGTTGAGTTGCTGGTTGAGGAGAATAACTGTTTGAGCATATAAGGCGAGTTGTTGATTTTTCGGATGTGTCGGTGGAGCAATTTGAGCACGGAGAATCCTTTTCCTATCAACTTCCTTTTCATGAGGCTTCAAGTAATCGTACAACAATCCATATGTAGAATGATGCATATTCTTCGCTTGACGGAGAAAAATGACATACTTCTCCCATTCAGGACCAAGACTACTCGGGAACTTAGTATTCACCGCAATTCTTGGCATGATGATGTTGTGTTTATCCAAATCATTGATGATGTCTCAAAAACGATGATGATAAGACTCTAGTGTCTCTCCAGGTTCAATCATGAAGTGTTCATAAGCCAAGTAAATTTTGGATTCCAAATCCTTCGATTGAGTACGATCCTTCCATAAGAAGATGAATATGATTCCACATTTCCTTTGCAGTCTTTTGAGCATCAACACTTCGAAGAATTGGGTTAGGTAATCCTAAGAGGATATATTGCATTGCAAGTTCATCAGCTTCATAGTGTAGAAGTTCCTCCCTGCATTCAGATCGGCAACAGTAGCAATGTTGGATTGTTCATCTCTTGGTGGATTAGCATTTGGATCGCCGGGTACAATGACAGTAGGCATCTCAAATGGACCTTCCAAGATAACCTTCTTTAAGAACTTTCCATGTGGCTTCTTCAGATCACAAAACCTAAAGAACCTTATCACCCATTGATCGTAGTTTCCTGGAGTGAGCATTGGAGGTCTATCAAGTGATCCAATCATGAATTGATTGTTGGCTACTTAAAGCTTCACACATCTTTGCAAACCAAGTGGGTTCCTTCATAGTGTTCCTTGATGGATGTTGATTGAATTCATTTGTGCAGGGTTGAACTTGAAGACTTGGTGGTGGTTGAACCATTTGAGGTAGTGGAATTGCACCAAGTTGTGGAGTATGTTGTTGATTAAATTGTTGTTGATAAATTTCTTGTTGTTGATTCCATTGTTGATGTTGTGGAGTTAGTTGTTGTTGACGTTGAGAATAAGTGTAAGGGAAATAGTTAGAGTATGGTGGTTGTGACATGTTGAAAAACTTGTGTTGGTAAAAATGGATCTTTGTAGTCGAATGAACCTTTGTTGATGAAGTGTTCTTAGGCGTAGAAATCACAATAAACCAAGTAGGACTTATGCGGAAAAACACCAAAGTTACGCGTAACAATCACTAGTTACGCGTAAGTAGGGAAAAGACTCTAAAGTTATGCGTAGACACAAAGTTAGGCGTAGGATTACCTTATGCGTAAGACTAGGCTTATGCGTAAGATGAATCTTATGCGTAGGATTTCTATGCGTAAGCTTTATGCTTAGGCGTAAGTTTAGGGTTTTGCCCAAATGATCTTTTACACTATCACAGTGCAAAAGATATCCAAAGTCGACGTATTTTCAGGCTTATCCAAGCAAGAAAACACGGAGTAAACCACGAAAACGAAGATCAAACCAATGAATAACTTACGCGTAATATTAGGGTTTTGATACGCGTAAGATTACTCGTTAAAATGATTGTGCCCAAATTTGTTTCTAAACCAGATTTTTGTTATGGAATAGCTTCAATATCACCAAAATAACACAAAAGTGTGAAACTTGATGAACCAAAACAGCTAAACGGGTTCGTGAGAATCACAATCCACGAACAAAAACACGCTTAAAAACTTAGATCCACGCGTAAAGGTTGAAACTTTTGCCAAAAACCAAGATTTTAACACCTTAAAACGTTGAAAGTACAAGAATCTTGGATTAAAAAGTGTAAAAACGAATTTTTAAGCGAACCAAAGTGTTAACCACGTTTACGCGTAAGACCGAAACAAAAAAAACTTCAAAAACGAAAGTGTTAACCCAACTATTTGGCGATTGATACCACTGTTAGGTCACTAGATTTACAACACAAGCTTCAATGAAAGAGATAGAGAGGCGATTGAACAATATCCAAACACACACACACGATATAGTGTAAACGGTTATGCGTAGATGTGAGTGAAAGAAATAAATTGAACAACCAACTCTCAAGTGAGGGTTATACAAGAGTATTTATAGGCAAGGAGCTAGGGCAACACTCCCACTCCTTCCCTTTTCCTTATTGGACATGGGCCTATGCTTATGGGCCTTCTACATAAGCTAGACCTTAAACAAACATAAAGGCCATAATAAGCTACCTATTACATATGAGTAACTAACACTTGAATAAAGTTTTAGGAGTGATTCCAACAATCTTCCAATTGCTTTTGCTATTAGAAATCTAGTCGAAAGACTTGTTTTACACTTTTAGATCTACTATTTTCATGTTTAAATTTACTATTTCCATATAAGATGTATTATACTTAATACATAAGTTATAGATGTTGTTGGAACAATAGTTTGAATTTTGTAAAAAGTATTCTATATTGATGTGAAGAAACCATTATGCATTCTATGACTCATTTGTGCACGGTAGTCCAGATACATATTTGTATAAGTAGGCTTAATAATTTTTTTGGGGCTTAGTATATGGTAGACGAATGGAAAATGCAAACTTTGATGCTGACATATTTTGGTCATTCTCGAAAGCATTTTAAAAAGTTTAGTTCGGTAAAATCAAGATATCTATAAGGATTATTTAGGTAATTAGCTTAAATTACTATGCTACTTTTTATGACGTGAGTAAGTTCATGACCTTTTGAGGGTATACTAGAGACCGAAAAGATAAACAATATCACGAAATTTAAATCGACATAATTAATACTAAGCGATTACTCGTGCAAAGCAACATAATTTTATGTCTTCAAATTTTTATAGTTGCAATTTTGTGGTTTAATCGACATCGTTTGGATTACTCATTTATCAACTCATAAAAATTAAAAAAGTTTACATATATATTGTGTGTTATATATTAAAGTCAATACAACAAATGGTTGAATTCTCCGCACTTAATTCTTCACGTTATGGTCAATCGTGGACTTTTTTTATATGGATCATAATTTTGCTACATAAGTGTCACAAATACTAAAAAATAATCCACGATATAAGTGTATAAATTACAACAAAGCTACACTTATAAGTTGAAGTAAAACAAATTCTTCTGTGAGGGCCATACTTGTGAGGGTAGAAAAACACACATATATATAGACATCTTTTGCAATTTTGCCACACTTCTAAGTGTGAACATCTAAAAAATGTTTTTGCATTTTTAATTATAAACATTTGGACATTATCTCCACATTTATTTGTGTAGAAAAATTTGTTACACTTATTATTATCACATATGAGCAAGTGTGAACTCTATAATTTTACACATTTTTAACCGTAAATATTTGACTTTTAAAATGTGAACAACTTAACTAGTTTTTTAACAATTTTTTAAACTAATAAAAGTTATCATGCACAGGGACGGACACAGGATTTTTAAAAGGGTGTTGCACAAAATAAATGTTGGTCTAATTAAAGTTACACCTTAAGAAACGAAAGTAGCAAAAAAAAAATTGGGGTTGCACAAACCACAAAAACAGCTTTGAAATCTTTGCGACTTCACAACTTAAAATCGGTGTAGCCCTGCCACACCCCAAGCATACATGTGGGTCCGTCCATGATCATGCATGACAGGGTTTTAAGACCAATGAGATTGACATTCAAAAAGTTGTCAAATATTGTTTTAGAAACAACGTTATATGAATATCGCTCACAAAAGATTGGCGAGTATATATATATATATATATGACGAGTTTTGTAACATGTGAAATTTTTTAAAATAGAATTTCTAAAATATTTCGTCACATGCGAAATCTTTTTCACATGTGACGAATTTCGTCTCATGTGAAATTCTACACATATGAAGAAAATGTGAATTATTTCATATTTTTTCATATGAAAAAAATTAAAAGAATTGACAAAAAATATTTCATATGTAATGAAAAAAATATGCACACGTGATAAAAAAAAAATAACACGCGGAAAAAAAGATACAAAAATTTTCACATGTAATGAAAAAAAAATTCAAAACAAAAATCTAAAAAAAATTATAGAAAAATTTCAATAAAAAGTTTTTTTTTTTTAAATCGAAAAAAATTTCAAAAATTTCCCAAAAAAATAATTTCGGAAAAAGAAGTTTTGGAAAAAATATTTTGGGAAAAAAATTTGAAAAAAAAAAAAACTTTCGAAAAAAAAAATTTCTAACCAAAAATTTTTCGGGAAATTTTTTTTTTCATATTTTTTTGAAAATTTTCGATTTTTTAAATTTTCAAAATTTTTATAGAAATTTTCGTAATTTTTTTGAAAATTTCTTTTATAAAATTTGAACATGATAATTTTTGTAAAAATGGTGGAATTATCTTGGCCATTAAATCACAATTAGACAATTAGTAGATGATTAAATGAGTAGCTAGGATTAGTCATCATCTTTTCACTAAATTTAGTGTTCTCATTTGAATGTGTCCCTCTCCCTCTCTCTCTCTCTCTCTCTCTCTCTCTCTCTCTCTCTCTCTCTATATATATATATATATATATATATATATATATATATATATATATATATATATATATATATATATATATAGGATAAAGATCATAGGATAAAGATCAAATAAAAGAAAAATATCTTTAAAAGATAAAAATATTTTTTGAAAATTTCAAAAAATTCCACAAGATCGGTATGATGGTGCATTGAAAAGTTGTGAAAAACTTTTTTCTAAAAGTCTATATTTTTCCTAAAAAAATTATGAAAAAATACGTGCTCATAAGATTAAATCTTTTTTTGTGCATCAAAATTGGTTTTTGCACCCAACTTCTTTTGACTTTTTCATCAAAATAACATTGCGCATCTAACTAAAACAAGTTAAAAATTTTGTGCATCAAAATTTTTTCTGCGAAAATCAAAATTCGTTTTTTGTGCATTAAAAAGAACGTATCAAAACTCAAAATTATAAAAGATGTTTTCACAAAAGTTTTATGCACCAACATACCCGATCTTGTGAAATTTTTTTGGAATTTTTAGAGAATTTAAAAAAAAAAACAAATATTTTTATTCTTTTTACGGATATTTGTCTTTTTATTTTAACTCTACCCTATATATATATATATATATATATATATATTCTTTAAATTATTTTTGAGAAAAGACATAATTAGAGCATAATATTAATTAATATTTCTTCTTTCATGAGTTTTAAGCACATACATTTTTCTTAAAAAAAATACCTGATAAAAAAATCATTCAACGATATAAAAAATAAATGAATGATAAAGATCACAAAGAGTCCACTTGCTAGCCACCTAATGCCTATTATTTTAGAGGATTGCTACATCCACTTATATTTTACAAAAACAAATCCACATGAACAGCGATGTCGGCAACACGCGATAAGTGATTGGTTAAAGATGAAGAGGGAAGAAAGTGTATGAAAATACACCAATCACATGTTGCCACCTCCTTGTGTGGATTTGTTTTTGTAAAATGTATGTGGATGTACCAATCCTCATTATTTTATATGTCAAGTGGATAGATGAAATATAGAACTTGATCGAATATTATATAGGGCTAATAATAAAAAAAAGTACTATACTTGCCATCATTTTTTTAGGATAATATAACAAATTTTTGTTTCGTGGGTATTATGCTTCAATTCATACTTTTAGGCAGATTTTGCAAAAAGTCGGACATTTTGCCCTTTTACCACAAAGAGCAAATGATGGCAAGTATAATATATATATTTTTTATCATTTGCCTATTTTTTATTATGTTAAATTTTGGATATGTATTAAGATAATTTATTTAATGATTTATAATTGTGTTAAATCTATGATAAAAATGTTTTGTTTTAAGTTTACACTATTTACTTATTAATCATATTTGTAATAATTTAATATATACTTAAAAAAGGGAAAATTAAAATCATTCTGGACAATTATAAAAACAAACAACACTTTTTCATTCGTAGATTCTATTATTATATACCTCTTAATACTAAGATGTGGTAGTGATTCGAATCAGATGTAGTAAGATCCGATGTGTAACATCTTAATCAAACAAACACACCTTAATCTAAAGTCAAGATACTCTTCTACTATGCTTCACAAGTGGAACAATGAAATTTATATGCAAGTACTTTAGGTTGTGATATAATTCCTCCTAATTTAGAGAAAGCGTTAAACCTAATTCTTAAACAACTTGAAGTGAATTAGGGCAAATGATAAAACAAAACATTTTTATCATAGATTTAACACAATTATAAATCATTAAATAAATTATCTTAATACATATCCAAAATTTAACATAATAAAAATTAGGGCAAATGATAAAAAAAAAGTATTATACTTGCCATCATTTGATCTTGTGGGTAAGAGGGTAAAAATGTCCGACTTTTTTGCAAAATACCCTATAGAGGATGAATTTGAAAGTATAATACCCGCAGAAGCAAAAAAATTTGTTCGCTACCCTGAAGAAGAAAGAGTAGTGATTTTTTATTATTAGTCCTATTATATATTAATTGTTTTATTTTTGTTATCAACTACATTTTCCCCAAAATTTAAAAGGACACTTGAGAATATGTTGTGGGAAACTTCGAGGTTGTGTAGTAACATTGAGTATGAAACAACTCGAAAGTAGTCATTTATGTCCCGCAAGTCCGCAACCAAATTACTATTCTATTGCCGACAGTGCACTTTTACACAAAGTCATTTTATCCGTTGGATCAATGCAACTTTAAATCATGACCGTTCTAATTCAAGAATTATCTATAATAACAAACTAGAGATAAAAGTGGTAAAAATAATAGGATAAATATAAAAAAAGGCAATATCAAACCAAATGTTATCTAGTCACTGTCGTTCCACACTATATTAGTCAACGAAGTGGAGAGCTCGCGTGTTGCCGCGATGTGTTTTCTTAAAGATGGCTGCAGACATAATAGGTTTAAAGTAAATGTATAATCTGTACTTTTCATTTGTATATCTGTGGCTTATTGGTGTGCACTAGGGCTGAGCGTCGGTCATAAACCGACCCGAACCGAACCGAACCGACAAAACCGAGGACCGAAAATCGTGTAAAACGCGAACCGAAACCGAACCGAATGTTGTCGGTTCGGTTTGGTTTTTCGTCGGTTCGGTTCGGTTTTGTCGGTCTAGGTATATTTTGGCATTTTTTTGTCGGTTTTGGGCCGAACCGGACCGAACCGAACCGACTCGAAACCGAAAGCATGTAGGACCTAAAACCGAAACCGAACCGACGGGCTATCGGTCCGGTTCGGTTTTTGTCGGTTCGGTCGGTTTCGTCGGTCCGGTTCGGTTTTGAACCTGCGGTGCTCAGCCCTAGTGTGCACTAAAACAATGGTATCATGTAACCTTGTGCACCTCTTTTGTATATGTGCACTAAAAGTATGGGTTAAAAGTATATGAAATTCTACGTCTGCATATGAAGCGACTCCTAATACAAAAGCAACTAAACTGCATTACAACAACAACATATTAAATTTCTACCAACACCACCATGCCTAAACTTACAACAGTTTTATTGAAGGGCTTTTAAGCCATAGAGAAACCACCAACATACATCATTCATGACTAACCCCTAGTTTTTTCCCCTTCCCTTTTGACCCATCTTTGGCAAATGGTTTCATACCTATCTCTTCACAAAAATGGCATTGGAAAAGCCAAGAACCTTGACCCTAGCATCAAAATCCTCTTTGGCAATCTATTTTGGAGTTTTACTAATGATATCAGCATTTTTTTGGGCAAGCTGTTTTGGAGTTTTAATCCTCCTAGCATCTTCTTTTTTGGAGGTTGAGCCACAATAATCAACTGGAAGGTAGTCTTCCTATGACATAGGAAGTTCAGGACCTTCTGAGCTTGATTCACTGCTTGAAATGTAGATGATTTCTGCACATAAAAAAAAGAAGAAAAAAGTTAGTCTATGTGCTCATGGTGTGCCCTTCTGATATAAAGATGGACATGAAAAAGATAAACCTTTTTTCTTGTTGGAATTCATGGTGTGTTTTGTTTCAGATTATTGTTTGGTGAATGAATGTTTGGTGGAGAGGCTTTTGTAGATTAAATTTCGATGAGTGTTTGGTCTATGAATGGAATATGTACAGACAATGTGCGAGCTTGAAGAAAAAAAATAGTGACTTAAAGCGGTCAATGTATACTGAGCTTGAGGTGATTACAGTAGACAATATACATACTTCAGATGAGTGTTTTTGTATGATCAAATTTCAATAATGGAATATGTACAGATGTGCAGTGCATGGTTGAAGAAAAATATAGTGAATCAAAGATTCTCATTTCATCAAAAGAAGCAGTGAATGTGCATAAAAAAACAGTGAATCCAAATTGTGCAGTTCAGGCTTGAGAGCAGTCAATGTGCTATGACAAATTCTGAATTGCATACTGTATGCACATATTTTCAATTACACGGTTACCACATATGAATGGCGGTCACACAAAACATTTTGCAACAGCAAATAGTGGAGTAAATTTTACCTGCAAACATTTTGTTCCATCCAATAGAGCCGCTAGGTTGCTGGATCACCGCCTCCAACCTTCTTGCTGAATCCCCCAAGCCTATGCATCATTCCATTAATTGGGTTATACTTTTTTACAATGGCTAATTTGCTTATCAATTTAAAACAGCAAGGCCACAAAACGTGGTTACATGTTCTTTTAAAAGAATTTTAGTTACAGAAATTCAGTTTTGACAGGCGATCCTAATTACCGTTATATATAAAACCTTATAATCCGATTATCCCAAAACTAAATCAATCACGTTATTCACAAATGCAAAAGCTTAAAAAAAATAGACGATATAATAACACAGCCTTTTCATATCGTTTTAAGTGGCGTTTGGGTCTGTTTGAAAAATGCAGTTTTAACGCTTGCTCATGTTGTTCCTAGTTGTCTTTGGGCGCTTGCATACATTTGAACATACATATTTAGTTGAGTAGCAAGGTAAAAACACAAACCACAAATACTATGACTATATTGCACGTGCAAAAAATAAGAATACTCCAATGTTTGGAATGGAAGTCGATACGCTTTCTCTGGTAAGGTAGACGATTCTTGAAATTAAGCATTTCGGGCCAGATTAACGTGCTTCTATCTCGCCTCTAAACCCAGTTGTGCAGATGTGTTTCTCCAAACAATGGACATATTTGTAGTCACAAATCATACAACTTAGAGCTTTTTCTTTCAGTAAAAGAGGCTTCTAAATAAGATCATTTGATAACCTCACAGACTATAATGACACATACCAAGTAACCCATCAGATTGTTTGTTCATTTGTAATCAGTTTGTTGATTAAATGGCATGCCAGATCTAGGATGATCTATAGATTGCACAAATGATCCTAGGTTTGACGTGCCATTCAATCAACAAAGCTGGATTGTAAGTAAAGAAATGATCTGCACTGGTTCGACTCTCGTGCATCTAAGATATATTAGTGTTCATTCTCTATCTAAAATAGTTAAATTCTGCAACTATCATCTTTCCAGTTTTTATCCTTTTTTTTTAATTATTTTTTTTGGTTTCATGTATATACATATACTTTTCTTTATCTGGTTTCCTGTATTTTTTTTAATAAAAGCAGATTGATTTCTTAGGGGAGTGCATTTGAAAAAAAAGGGGCAAGTATGTGAAAGGTTGCCTAATTAATGGTTGTTTATGGGGAAGCCAAATCCATCATTACTTTCTATTGAATTTGGTGGCTCTAGGGTGGCGCCAAATCAAAGGCCTCATAAGTCATGTACAATCACACTATAGCAATTATAACTTAACCAAAATCTGCTCTTTAAAACACACACATAGCAAAGAAGATCTATTTTAGAATTAAAACAAAAAACAAAAAAAAACGAAAAACAAAAAACAAAAAACAAATTATGAAAACACCAATGCCTTTCTGTGTAGAGCTTGTTGCTACTGCTGGTTCTAGTCTTGTCAGGGATATGATGGTTGTTCGATTTCAGAGGGAGGTGAGTGTGACTATGGTGGATGAAGGAGAATTAATGAAAAAATCCCAAGACATTAGGTCTCGTGTGGCTGAGAGGGACTATGTCATTGGAGAGTTGAGGCTTTTGTATCCTTTTGATTCTTGTGTGCAAAGTATTTCAGAGTTGACCAAGTTGCAAACTGAAGATTTGAGTGAAGCCTTAGTGATTTTGGTGAATGCCATGAAGAAGAAGAAGTGAGCACAGGAGCTTCTGTCATTCATTGGGAAGCTGAAGGGGATGGTGTATTGATATGGTTTATTTTGGTGTTTCTGAAATCTATTTTGGGTTTAAGCAATGTTTGCAAATGGGTAGGCTTGTTGGAATATGTTGACTAAGACTTGTTAATGTTCATGTTTTTGGATCTTTGAACATCTGTTTTTTATTTTTTAAAATTTTTTTAATGTTTCAAAGAGCTAATGAATTTAAGTTTTATGGTTCCATATTATTTTGTTGGAACATACCTGCTTTGATATATGTTGTAGCTCGTCTTGCTATGATGGCGTTATGCATGTAGTGTTAAATTGATCTTGGGAGCCTTTGGTTTGTTCCATAAGTAGTTGACTCCAATGGTAGTGTAATGCGCAACCTGTTACAATAAGTTTATTGTTATTGTGTAAGAAGTAAAATTAAATCTTAAAGCTTTTAGAATTATGATAATTGAAATTATAGTTTAAATGTAAAGGGCGATTCAAATGGGAACTTCAAACTTCAATATAACAACAAAGAATGGGATAATCAGTTTTAGAGAGGCAAAAAAGAAATCCTTGTATTAGTAGCTGATGGTAGACAAAAAAGAAAGTATCATACATAGTTGTATAACCATTTGAAATTTCTAAAGTAATTCTAGGACTATTGTGAATCATATTATCGGCGATTTTTGTTGACACTGGCTATTTTATGTTGGTAAAGCGTAGGTGCACGGACATGCTTTAGAAGTGCATATATTTATTGTGCAACAATGCAATCATAAGTAAATGTACGCATGTTACATTTTTTGAGTAATCTTTCTATCTAGTAGAAAGCTTAGTATATAGTTGAACATAAAAGATAGATAAAAGTTATACCATTTGAGAGAGAATCTGCTGCATATCTTTTCCATTGTCTTCAACCAACAAGCGGAAAAAAGCCTGTAACAACACACGTATGGCTGTTTGAGTGACTGCAACAGTAGTAAGAAACAAAAAATGAACATATGTAATAATACATGGAAACACAGTGCAGTGTTTGGAGTGAACTAAAAGGACATATGCAAATAGTAAAAAACTTGGATTTTAGTTTTGAATGATAAGGCGGATATTGTATAAGTAAAATGCATAGATTGACAACAAAGACATGTGAGCAAAATGTTTTCATCGTGGAGGAGAAGTGGATGTAAAAAAATAGTATTTGGTTTATTGTGTGTTTTAAAAATGGTTTACTTACAAGGTATCACATGAAAACGACAGCGCTTATCATGCCTTTTAATATATATAGAGGCTTATATCTGCGAGTATGGAAGCGGTACCAGAGACCCAGTATGGCTGCAACCACAATGTGGATGTGGGTGCCTTGCCAATACACGGGAGTTGATAAAGTACGCTCAACAAAGAAATAAATGTAGAAAACTACTGTCATTGCCCTAGTGACCTTACAATACATACATAATCATCAAAACATCAACTGCACTTATTAACAAACATTCCTTGGACGAAGGTAACAAAAACACATTCTATTAGGCCAATATACATGCCACACGAAACCGGCAACAGTTGTCATCCTTTTAATATATAGAGACGCTCAGATATGCAAGTATGGAAGCGGTACCAGAAGCCCACCATGGCTGCAACCACAATGTGGATGTGGGTGCCATGCAAACAGACGAAAGTTGATAAACTATGCTCACCAAAGACATAAATGCAGAAAACTATCGTCATCGCGTCAGTGACCTTATTATATATTATATATTATATATACATAACAATTAGCAAGATTTCTCCCACTAAGCTTCTTCATCAAGTGCCTTTAGCCACTCTCAAAAAAATTATAAAGCAAGGTTGTGACATTCTATTGTGGTTTGACGAACAGAGCAACGCAAAGTAAAATAGGAAACATAATATATATTATGCTCATACCTCATTGGCACAACATTATTGGGATAAAGCCACCAAATAGCCGTATTTGTTTATGCTACCCGACCCATCCTATTCATCTTCACTCACACCATTCGTTTACCTTTTAGATCCTAACGGGTATACCTCCGGAAAATTATCCGGAGATTTTTGATCCAAAGATAGTTGCAGCGAAAGTCTGAAAACAATGGTTACACTTGCAGTAGTTGTAACCTCAAACAGATACCAAAGTAACATGTTAAGAAAAAGGATGCATCCACCGTGGCTGCAACCATCATGGGTTTCCCCGCCAACATGAGGATAACATCATCTTCTTCAAAGCCATTCCCACCCATGACAACGAATACCACCAAGCACTGATTGAAAGCTCAATAAGCAAGTTATAAGCATGATAATTATCATACCAAACACCCGCATAACTGCATATGTGCTGCGGGCACTACAAAATGTCCCTTAGATAGGGTATATCATGAGCCAGAAAGTGACCTTGTGTATATTTCTTAAATGTATTTGATGTGGATAAGTGTTTTTCCAAATATTTATAAGGCTCAGATTTGCACATGTAAAATCTGAAACAAAATACCGACCATGGCTGCAATTCCAAACTACCCTGCCAAGATACCAGTATCAGCAGATTATGTGAACGAAACATTCAATTGCATACAAATATCATCATTACCTTAACCAAACAGTTTTTTTTGTCGTGGGTGCAACTAATGAAGGTTAACGGTGAAGAGTCCACAATCAGTTTTACGACAAAAGTGGAAATGTCATTGGACAGATAGCTCAGATGGGTGAATATTCAAGTAAAGAGGATACACTCGCCATGGCGGCAAAAGTTGTATTTCAACCTGCCAAGATACGGGTCATCTCATGTTTACCGAAGAAACCCCAATTCATCACAGCCTCGAAAAAGGAATACAAAGGATGACCATTTAGCACGGTAGCCAGCCCAAAAACTGGAATTATACAAAATAACATTCATGGGGCCTTCTTTGTATTTGTAATCCACGATCATGAAATCAAAGTTTCAGACAATCACATTTCACCAGCAGCAACATAAAAACCAAAGTCACGGAAGAGTTAATTTGTAGAAAAATTCATGATAGCCCAATGCAAGTGGTACCCGAAAAACATCATGGCTGCAACCATATAGTCACCCCGCCAAGGTATGTTTTTCGGCAAAATTCAGTTACCAAGACAAACAAAAACTGTCAAATATCATGGTTCCTTAGCCTACACTGCACGTAATACAAATGACAAAACCGCACGCAACCATGTTTCTACACATACCAAAGCGATCGCGCCATGTAAATTGCTGCATTTTGCGTCGCAGCATCAGCAAAGCAAAGCTATACAGCCAAAATGGCATCTAACCAGCCATGGTACGCAAACACGACATTGTTATGGCCTACCAAGATACAAGTCACTGCCATGGTTGCAAGCTCAGCAAGCCTACCCCGCCACAGTGGCACCTGAAAACATGGCAAACCCACAAACATTTTTAGAAGTTATAATATTTCACTAAAATCTAATTCACTTAAACTGCTTAAGCATAAGATACAAGATCCCATTTCACCAACATGAGCACATGGCTGAACCTTTTTTTACACATACTATATTGACATCAATTATGAAAAAAGGACTTAATTTTATCATCATTAAATTGATTTACAAACTTGAAATTAGAAAACGCCCAAAATAATTTTAGAAAATAAAAAAACCTAAATTAAACCTAAACCTAGATTCGTATGAACTATTTTACCAAAAAATTAAACCTAAACCCTCACAATAACGAACGCAGGCAAAAACTAAAGGAAAAAACATCAAACCTAGTATCCAATCTCCAAACACTAAACTTGTTGAAGTTTATTTGGATCACAAATAATTGATCTACCTAACTCTAATTATACAAATATAAGATATATGAAGCATAAAAAAGGATGTGGACCAAAAGAATAGAGCACCTGTAGCAATCACCATATGGCAAACAGACATCCACAAACGCAATAAAAAAATGGGTTTGATGGTACGGCTGACTGTAGCTCCCTCACAATCGTTTGTAGTACCAACGAATTGTATTTTCTTCGGATCAAAATATCGCCGGTTAATTTTCCGGAGGTATACCCGTTTGGATCTAAAAGGTAAACGAAGGGTGTGAGTGAAGATGAATAGCTTGGGTCGGGTAGTATAAACAAATATGACTATGCGGTCCACCCAACGGGTCCGGGTAAAAAAATCCAAAGTACTATTCATAAGAAGGCCCCATGAATATTATTTAGAGGAATACTATCAAAGGCCAATTCAATATTGTATAGGAAGCAATAGAATTTGAAAAATTGCATTTTAAAAGAGAAGTAGAGAAGTCACCTTCCATGATATCAGGAGTCATTGGTTGACCAATGGTGTCTACATAATCGGATGAACCACCCAGATGCACTTCTTTGTTGGCCATTTGTTTTTGCGGTCTCCCTCTTTCTCGAGTTTGCTGTGAACATCTGTTATCATGTGTAGACGATCCTATTCGGATTTAAAAAATACCATGAGAATGTGATTTAATTATTCTAAATTGTTGTGTAAAAATAAAATACATGAGAGTACCTTTAATTACGCTATCAGGCGTTTGATCAACCGTCCTATCAACACGGTTTTTTAAAGTAGTCTGTAGCAAAGGTGTTTCCAAATTGCTTGCAATGTTGTAATTCAGCCCCAAAGAACCACCCATTGGTGCACACACTCCTCCCATATGACCACTATGATCTAAAGGTATATGTTGGCCTGTAATGTGTACATTCTCGCTCTGAACAATATCTATCAGCCAAAAAGCAACATAAGCCTGTCAATGTTTTCATGGTAAACATGACAATAAGTGTGAGTATATCAATAGAGAATAACAAAAACATGAGCCTACCTTTGCCATAATAACTCTTTGGTGCAGCCAAACACTGGGATGAATACGGTTGAAAGGTGGAGACAATTGGCGTAATGATCTCATGCATTCACATCCAGTACATCCATGTATATTTGGAGCATTGTTTTGTATCAGGTTTTGACGTGACCGATCAAATGTTTTGAGAGTCATGTATGGTTTTTGAGTTCATAGTTATAAACAATAATATGCATACCAATTACGAAGACAACAAAAAGCAAGTAAAGTAGAGCTATCAATATTTTTGAAATATTTATGGTGAGCAAGAAAAGCATTATGAAGCGATAGTTTGCAAATACAGAAGTGGAAAAAAAGGCCAAACAAAAAGATGGAAGAAAGTCAACACTTATCAAAAAAAAAAAAACTAAAACACAAATTAATACAACCCCCAAAAAAAGGTATAGACCATTTAATGTGGTTAACATTGAATTGCAACCACCTTTAACCTTAAATCCTAAACCAAAATCTGCATATCATTTAGTGACCCTAACAAGTAAGCCTAACTAACATCTAAAGCACCATAAGCAACATTTAATTACTCTGACACCTAAATATAACAAAGCCACAATGAATATAGCTAACATGAACCACAATAAATATATAAGGACAACCACTGTACGAAATTTCAAAAATTAATGAAACCTAAATGCAACATAGGGCAACGACCATAAAGCTCACACAAAAACAGGCAAAAACTAAAGGGAAAAACATCAAACCTAGTATCAAATCTTCAAAACAGCAAACCTGTTGAACTATTTTTTTTTATCATAAATAATTGATCTACCTAACTCTAATTATACAAATATAACATATATGAAGCATAAAAAAGGATGTGGACGAAAAGGCAACTGCACCTGTAGCAATCAACATATGGCAAAGAGACATCCACAAACGAAATAAAAAAATTGGTTTGATGGTACGGCTGACTGTAGCTCCCTCACAATCGTTTGTAGTACCAACGAATTGTATTTTCTTCGGATCAAAATATCGCCGGTTAATTTTCTGGAGGTATACCCGTTTGGATCTAAAAGGTAAAAGAAGGGTGTGAGTGAAGATGAATAGCTTGGGTCGGGTAGTATAAACAAATATGACTATGTGGTCCACCCAACGGGTCCGGGTAAAAAAAAAGCCAAAGTACTATTCATAAGAAGGCCCCATGAATGTTATTTAGAGGGATATTCCAACAACCAAATGTTTCAGTTTTTAAAAACAATATTTTGACGCAAAAAATAACACTATGCATGCGGCTAATGAATAAACACTACATACCCACTTTCATTTCATAACCATTCATAATAATATACTCGTAATACTTAACAAAATACATAGACCATTTCACTCAACCAAAATGAAGGTATGAATCGAAAGCTTTCTTTTTAATTAATTATATATATCAAAGTTGTAATTCAACGTAGTAACTTTAACATTTGATTTTTTGCATTTATATAGAGGAACAAATCAAACAATGTGTCAACTTTCAAAGCAACAAAAAACATATTCACTGTCATTGCGAAAGTGGCTATCAAGGAAGAAATCAAGGTAAAGCTATGTTACGACATCTCACATCAATTTTTTTTAATCAATACCTGACATTTTCTTCTTCCTTAGAAGAGCAAGTCGGAGACGATAATGTCGATTTTCATGTTTATGTGGTAACACTCTTTCTACACTTTTTCGGTTTCGTTTTTGATACTCATATATCCGTATGAAGCGGTAATATTGTTTTCCGTCTTTAAACAACAGCATGACGACAACGTGAAACTTGATACACATTTGTTGGTTGCTATGAGGTGATTCACAAATCCAAGAAATGAAAAGGGAAGGCAAACTTGGTGACGTTAAAATGAAACGATCTTATTGAAATTGAAAGTTCGGACGATGAGAGCATTTTTGACGGGGATGATGATATTCTTGATGATAATTTTGACAATGTTTTGTCAATGTACAATATCAAGAGGAAGAAAAGAAACCAAGTTTACGTGTTTAGCAGCAATAAAATTTATCGTTTGATTGACGAATATAATGAAGAGGTAGATGATATTTTTGGTTGATAGATATTTAGTTGCTTTTCAATATTTTAATGTCTTTGTTGATGTTTTATTCACTTACTTTTGTTTAGAATTCTTCATACTGCTTATCCGATCTAACCATAGGTTGAATTTCTCATGATATTAGCTTTTAGTATAAATGTTATTTTAGGTCACTTATGTTTTAATGAAACTATTTGTTTTTGAACGGAAAATATATTAAAGACTAGCAAGGAGCTAGAAGAAACTACAAAATAATAGAGTTAGGATTTTTCATCCAAGAGCTCCAATCAAAAGAAGAATTATATCGACTAGAACACCAAGTAAAAGATAACCGAACAATCTCATCAAAGAGAAGATCTAAGCGAGGGTGATTGCTCCCAAACAAGACTTGGTTACGGAACTTCCAAATAGCCCACCAAGTGATATAACAAACGGCTTCAAACACTTCCTTGAACCGCTTAGATACTCGAAGATTGATTAACCAAAGAAGCCAATCATCATATGCGGTAAAGTCATGAATCTCTAAATCCCACCAACGTGCTACCTTAAGCAATGACTGATAAGCCAAATGACACGAGAAGAACAGATGCGAAGTAGATTCCACTGTAATTCTGTAAAGCGGGCAAATAATAGAAGGAATGTCAAGACCACTGATACGCTTACACAGCGCGTTCGGGGTCAAAGGAACTCCCTTTTCGTCGAGAAATTTTTTCAACACCCTAGGCAGTGAACCTAATCGTTGTAGTGTAGTATTAGGGTAAGCCACGGGAAATGATATCGTTCTCTAGGGGAGTAGGAATGCTAGTGAGAAGTTACTACGCTAAGGTTGGGGTTTAGGAAGATTATTTTTTATCTTTTTATGTTTTTTAGGAAATGGAAAGGTACGAATCTCGGGGTTTGAATTTGGAGGTTGGTATTTCTACCGGTTACTTCTACTTATCTAATTATCTAAGCTAAGGTGAGGGTAGTCTATGTCTATTGTTGTGTGCTCGTATGGTGATTAAAAATGTATTTGCTTAGGCTTTATTACTCCCTAGTTATCTCCTATTGATGGTGAATTGTCACGTCCTTATTCTTAATCGCGTTGTGTCTCTAAGGTCTTAGGGTATGCGTTTATCCCTAACTCTTTGAAGCTACCAAAGGTTAACGACTACAAAATCTCTAGGATTTATAAACTTTAACTCTAAGGTATTATTTGGATGTATAGCCTACAATTACTCTAGGTGATTATAAACTAAGGTTCAACAAAGATTAATCAAGCATTAACAACACAACGAATGACCTATCGCAATACTAGGTCAATCACAACTAAGATAAGAGACAACCAATCAATATTCAATAAATAAGTTTCATATTACCTAAGAAAACACACAAGTAAATTAGCCGGACATGGGGAACATGCAAGCATACACACAATCAATTGAAGACATAATTAAATTAATGAAGTAAAACACTTATCTTGACGTAACATAGGGTATGGAACCCTAAAATACTGTACAAGACAACCTTCGTTCGGTTTAGGTTTTTACTCCACAAAACTACACACTGAAAACTAAAAAATTCGGTTTCTATATATAAGGTTACAACTGCGACGTCGTCACCCTTTAGTTTGTGACGCCGCGGTCGCCGTCATTAAGGTTTCGTCTTGGCCACGTTAGCATTACGATGACGTCACCTTATGCTTGTGACGCCGCCTCCTTCATCTCGACGTCGTCGGATCAAATCTAGGCCGTCGAGCCGCGACGCCTACTCTTTTAACACCTGATGCCGTCACTTGAAAATAAGCAATTTGGCTACTGAGTCATCACAAAATTTGTTCCGACGGCGTCCCAAGTATAACCCGACGCCGTCCCTTTCAATTCAGCAGAAAGGTGTCTCGATTCTTGACTTTGGCCATTTTCTTCATATATTCGCGCCTTTTAATCTGAATAAGTGTCATTCCAGCAATTTGCCTTCAAGAGACCTAAAAAGTGAAAAGGAACGATATTAAGTAATAACGGATACAAAAGTGATCAAATAAGGGCTTAAATGACCCCTCAAAAAGGTACATTTTAAAACCTTATCAAATATCCTTACACTTGGTATTTGCTTGTCCTCAAGCAAATGTGCTTTTAGCCAATTAATTTATATGTTAGAGGTCATGAAGCATTAGTTTAGAACGATTCACAACACATATAAGCCCCGTAAAAGTCATAACAAGCACGGAAATTACATACTAGCACCTCACATGGGGTGTTTGGATACTCAAATCTCTCGGGTGTAAATGAAATATAACAAGTTGAAAATGAAAGATAAACACTCATTAACCGGTCCTAGTACATAGATTACCATAGGCTTGAGACTAGATCAAACCTCCATCGCTTTGGCGTAAGAACCTAGGAAAGACTATCCAAGAGGTCTTTTAAATAGTTGTAATGTTAGGCTTACGGTAGGGAAACAAAGGGTTTGGTGGGATAGGCAATTTAGTGGTGGCAAGTCAAAAATCTGTATGTTACAAGCATGCGAAGAATGACATTGCTAAGCCAAGACTCGACACTCTAAACTCTAGATAACTGAAATAAACAAACATAAATTTATAGATAGATGTAGGATGGTAGCCGATTCTTTTTTTTTTTTTTTAATTTTATTTTTATACACTTTTACTTTACCATCCTCTACGATAACATCAAAATGATAGGGATTTATAGGCACATCCCTACATTTGAGTTTTTATTACTCTAACACTAATTTGACCCGAATTGAAAATATCAAAACACTTGGAGTACATTATTACGCAAATAAAGGGAATTCGAATTTAACGTTCCCTTCCCGTCATTTCATAAAATTTAACTTTTCCTATGAGTCCCAATCTTCCCAAAACTGTGTACAAAGGATATGACTCGACTTAGCAACTTATGCAAGCAACTAGATAATTGAACTAAGGGTTTAGTGTGATAACAATAATGCACTAAAAGTGAGTGCATACAAGGTAGGCTAAGGCGATTTGGGTGTACATTTGGGGGTAGATTGTAAACAATGCTCTTCATTAATATTCTGGAAAACCGAAACATCACGAGAACCGCGAAAAGGATAGGCTCTGAGGGGTTAACTAGGGGTATCGTGTACTAAAAATGAGTACAACGCAAAGGTGTGGGGGAATTACTCAACCGATGTGGAAAAAGTAATTATATTACGTGTATCAAACAAGGGTTATCCTAATGCCTCTTATCATTTAGTTATTCCTAACTACACAAGTGTAGTCTTACTAGCGATCTCGGAATGCATCACAAAACAAGTTCTAGAATCTATTATACTACCGGTTCATACTCTAAGCATCAAAGATGAATGCTTTAATTCCTACAAATCTAAGGGCGATCCTCACATTTTGGGTGGAATTTAAGTGGTAAAGGGTTTTTGTGATAGTCATATAATCTCCTATCCATGAGACGCTTTATTAAGACTAATGGCCCACTCCTATATGTCATGAAAAATTTTAAATTTGGTGCCAAAATTACCCTAACCGATATTTCTCATGGTTTATTACACAAATGCAATTGGACAAAGCAAATAATCAAGGATAAGCATAATTTCAAAGTTCCCGTTTTATTTTCCCTCCCTACACTTAAACTGAATATTGTCCCCAATGTTCCCCGAAAGTATCAAAGTTATGATAATGGAAGGTAATAAAAGATGAAAGAAACTAATACTCCCCTGATTAGCTCGGTAGGATCCGTGTGAAGTGGTGGTTACATCTTTCTTCAAGAAGAACGTTTGCGTGAAAAGCTCCTTCTCATCTTATGTATTTTCTTCTTGGTAAATTAAACATGCACACTTGAAGAAAACAAACGAAACCTTTGCATAAAATCAGCGGTAACAATATATATAAGACTCTATTAAACTAGGATATAATGCTTGTGGAACGGATGTTTACAGATTTTCTGGAAAATTAAGACCTGGAAAATTCCAAAAAATTTATAAGTAGCTCAGAAAATGAGAAAAAGTAATAAGCTATTTCTGCTCCTCCTGACGCCGTCAGGTTGCGATCCTCGCCGCCAGTTATCCCGACGTAAACCGGTTCATGATTTTCTGAAAAATTTCGAAAATTTTACATCTTTAGAATCTGGAAAAATTTCCTGGAAAACATTCATTATGACTCGATACAAGCATTTGACTCGAAAAAACACACATGTATATCTTTTAAATAATTGTAATTCTCATGTTTACGTTTCTTTTAAAAACGTGTGTAATCCTCCCTACACTTATCCCTTATTTAAATTACATTTATATGTAATTAAGACGAGGTTAAAGACAAAATAAAACATTTTTACAAATTTAAACATGAGAATAAACAATCAATAAAAGATATACGATACAAAAATAGGCAAACAATTAAGCATGGGTTGCCTCCCATGAAGCGCTTTTCTTTATTTATGAGTCTTGTAGCTAGACTCGAAGTCGTGCCCCTACGTGACTTCATTACCGTCACCTTCTTCCTCATGATGGTCTCTATTGGGGGATTCCATGTTGTAAAAGTGCCCTATGATGAACCTTTCTAAGAGGTCGTCCTCTACCCACTCGGTTTTATATTCTGGTCCTAAGTTCAAGCAATCCTTATAGAAACCGAAAATCTTGGCCATAACATAATCTACTCCCTTCTCCTTATCTTCCTCATTCCTATAGTAGACCGATAGCTTAAGTTGTTTTTCATCATTGGATAGTGATGAAAATTTTTCAATCTTAAAGGGCATTTGGTATGCTACATCATCGGTCTCATCCTTAAATCTAACTATTCCCAATGACGGGTCATAAGTCATCCCGGTGTTTTCTATGAAAGGCTTTCCTAGAATAACGTGGGACAAGCTAGGATCTATGGCCGTACTAATGTCATCCACTATTATGAAATCCGTAGGAAACATGAAACTACCTACATACACGGGCAATCCCTTAACTCTACCAAGAAAATTGCAACTAACCCTAGGATTATCGGGATCTTGCCTAGTTGGGATAGGCTTCTTCATTACCCAATTATAGTAGGTGCTAGTCATTATGTTTATTGGGGACTTGCGGTCAATGTAGGCCTTTGCCACGAAAAGGTGTCCTATGCAACATGGTATGTTAAGATTCCAAGGGTTCCCAAACTTGATCCTAGGGCTTCTCCTAACATACATGTGACGAAGGTCACGTACTAAGTGTTGGTGGCGAGAGAGGTCTTCTTCCATAGGAAACTTATTGAAATAGTCATGGTCTACTTCATCTACTTCCTCGATTGTTTCATTCCTAGGTGTCTCACTAACCTCAAGTATCGTTTCATGGTTCGCTTCGTCATTTGTTCTATTAGGTTTCACTAAGGTGATGGTATTGACGAATTGAATGTGCTTAGCTAACTTACTTGGGTCCTTAATCTCTACACCAGAAGCTTCGGGAGTTGAGATAGCATTAACCTTCCTATCACTATTGGTCATGGCTTTCGAGAGGTTATCTATCTTCCTATCAATCTTGGCTTGTTGTTGGTTAAAACGGTCCGAGAGCTTAGCTATTTGAGCTTCTTGGGATGCGACTAGGTGTTGCAACATCCCTTCTATCTTTTGTTGGCTAGGGCCGTGAGATGGGGGCCATGAGAAATCATTGGAAGTAAATTATTTGGTTTGTCCCCAATAAAAGTCGGGCTTGCCCTTCCATGCTTCACGGGCATCATTAAAAGTCCTAGGTCCGGGTGTGTCAGGGAATCTTCCTCCCGTTCTATTTGTACGCGAGGATGTGTAGTCAATAGAATCTTGTTCGGGGAATCTTGTGCAAGTGCGCGTGTTATGAGGACCATTACACGACTTACACGAGGAAGAAACTTTGTTCACTTGGCGTGAAGACTTAGGATTGTCGTAGGAGCTCATTAGGAATTTAACTTGATCTTCAAGCTCGAGCATCCTACGGTCGGAAGGTTGTGAGTCAAGGGAGGCAAGGAGATTGCCTTAACGGTTTAGCCGTCATTAGGGTTTCGTCTTGGCCACGTTAGCATTACGACGGCGTCACCTTATGCTTGTGACGCCGTCTCCTTCAGTCTCTGACGTCGTCTGGATCAAATCTAGGCCGTCTGAGCCGACGCCTACTCTTTTAACACCGATGCCGCCACTTGAAAATAAGCAATTTGGCTACTGAGTTGTCACAAAATTTGTTCTGACGGCGTCACAAGTATAACTTGACACCGCCCTTTCAATTCAGCAGCCTAAGTGTCTTGATTCTTGACTTTGGCCATTTTCTTCGTATATTCGCGCCTTTTCGTCCGAATAAGTGTCATTCCAGCAATTTGCCTTCAAGAGACCTAAAAAGTGAAAAGGAACAATATTAAGTAATAACGGATACAAAAGTGATCAAATAAGGGCTTAAATGACCCCTCAAAAAGGTACATTTTAAAACCTTATCAACCACAAAGAGATAGGTTCAACCTCGTGGGGAGCTTGTCCAAATAAACTTTCCATGCAAAAATGTTGATCTTAATTGGAATAGTTTAATCCATCTTGTAGGAACATCCATCTTTCGGAGAAAAGAATCATCAATAAAATTACTGGCTGATTTCACCGAAAAGGCGCCTGAAGAGTCCAACCTCCAAATCCATCTATCACTAATATTAGGGAGCATAATAGAGGAAGTACTTGCAATAAGATGCTGGAGCTGCTCCTCTTCAATGCCGCCTCGAGGAGGCCTTCTAAAGGAAGCAGCAAGCATAGGATCCATCCACTTAGAAGCCACACTAGAATGCTTATTAGTTTCCAACAAATAAATCCGAGGATATACTTGCTTCAAGGGAGAATCCGCGAGCCAAACATCATCCCAAAAATACGTTGACACACCATTACCTACTTTATTTTTAACAAGGGAAAGTAAATCAATACCATTATTAGATAGATTTTTGAATTCGCGAACAATATCAAGCCATGGAGATCTTTCAGAGAAAGTAAGAGGGTTGTCCAAAGCTCCACAGACTCCATGAATGGCTATGATAAAACGGGACCAATAAGAAGAGCCATTCGAAATAAGCCTCCAAATCCATTTGAAGAGAAGTGCACGATTAAAAGCAAAGAAGCTTGAGACACCAAGCCCTCCATTCATCTTAGAAGCTAAGACTTTCTTCCAGCAAATCAAAGAGACCTTCTTCTCTGAATTTTCCACACCGTTGAAAAACTTTCTACGAATCGATTCCATTTTACTAAGAACGCCTTTAGGAACCTTGAAAGAGGACATGTAATATAAACGACAAAGAACTCAAAACTGATTTAATAAGAGTGAGGCGACCCCCAATCGAAAGGGCTTTAAGCTTCCATTTTGAAATTTTAGAAGTTAACATGGTAATGACATCCTTCTAAGAGCTAAGTCTTGACATAGTACCACCAACCTTAACCCCAAGATAATTAAAAGGCGTGTGAAACGTTGAGCAACCATTAGACCTAGCAGCTGAAACCACGACATCATGAGGAATACCAATTCCCATGAGCTTACTTTTATGGAGGTTGATCTTGAGACCCGAAGCCAAATAAAACCATTAAAGAACATTAACAATAGTCAAGAAATTTGATAAACTCGATTTACCAATGAAAACAATGTCATCTGCATAGAACAAATGGGATATGCTTAAAGAATCAGCAATATGGAAACCATTATAAAGCCCCGCTTGCACCACGTTATCGAAGGACAAATACAAGCTTTCCATAATCAGAATAAATAGAAAGGGGGATAGAGGGTCTCCCTGCTTCAATCCTATAAAGAATTTGAACTCAGATGTCGGGCTGCCAGTGACCAGAATAGATCCCATAGCCGAATTATGACATCCTTGAATCCAACTACGTCATTTAGGACCAAAACCAAAGTTGAGTAAAACCCTATCTAAGAAATCCCATATGACCGAATCGAAGGCTTGTTCAAAATCAATTTTAAAAATCATGGATTTAGAATTTTTGTTTTTGCACCACAATAAAAGCTCATTGAGGATGAAAGGACCGTCAAGGATTTGATGATTAGAAACAAAAGCCGATTGAACGTCATTTACAAGGTCCGAGACAACGAGGCTCAACTGATTAGCTAAAATCTTCGTAATAAATTTGTACACGCTTCCTATTAAGCTAATAGGATGAAAGTCCTTCACCACTTTAGCTTCTTGCGTTTTGGGAATTAAAGCGATAAACGAAGAATTACAACCAGGAGGGAAAGAACCTGATTCAAAGAAAAGGGTAACAACATCTACAACATCTTGATCTATAAGATTCCAATACCTTTGATAGAACTCAAAGGTAAAACCATCAGGGCCTGACCATTTTTTTGTTCCACAATCCCACACCGCTTTCTTAATCTCATCACAAGAAACATTTCTTTCAAGGTCTTCGTTTTGATCTGGAGACAAGTGTTTAGGAAATGGAAAATGAAAGGTAAGACGAGTAGTCGGCTCAGCGAAGCGATTAGCAAAATGATTAAGAAACTCCCTTTTCACCTCATAGGGCTCATCAATCCAATCACCTTCAACTAGGACCCCACGAATAGCCAGCTGGGAGCGTTTCTTGTTGATAATTCCATGGAAAAACTTGGAGTTTTCATCTCCCTTTATTGCCCACCGAAGTTTGGCCTTTTGAGCCATGTCTAAAGAAGTAGTAGAATTGAGTTCCTGAAGCTCGTTTAGCAAGTTGGATCGTTCCTTCACCATCTCTTCGTTCCATATTCTCTGGTCAATATTCTCATCTAAAACAGTAAGGCGATTCTGAATAGAACATTTAGCAGCATTCGACTTCTGCTTGTTTTCAGAAATCCATTGTTTAATCGAAGACTTAAGGGCTTGCAATTTTTTCTTCAATTTAATAATCCTATTCGGTTCCAAAATATGAGAGTTCTTCCATGTTTCTTCCACCAACTTGTCAAACCTTTCTTAGAAAACCAAGAATGAAAAAACTGAAACGGTGTAGGACCAAAATCCACAGCTAATTCACGTAGAAGAATATGGAGATGATCCGATAAATGTTTGTCAAGACATAAAGCTGACATGGAAGGAAATAACGATACTAAACCTTCAGCAATAAGAAATCTATCAAGGTTACTCATCTTGGAAGCTGATTTATGGGACCAAGTGACTGAGTAGCCTTCCAGAGGAAGATCGATAAAACCAACCATTGTGATGAAATTATTAAAAGCACTGGCTCCAAGAGAATTAAGCAGAGAACCATATCTTTCATTTTCAAACCGCACTTCATTAAAGTCGCCCATGAGCACACACTCACCATCCCAAGAATCAATCAAATGGTGTATAAAATACCATAACATCCTTCTATCAGTAAGGTCCTGTGGGGCATAGATAGATATGATAAGAAGTTTAGTAGTCGATGGAATCCAAGTACCTGTTACTGCCAGGAAGGAGTTAGAGACAGTAGCATTATCTTTCATAAATAAACTTGGGTCCCAAACACATAGAAGACCCCCAGAATAACCAATAGAGGGACTAAAAGCATAGTCAAAAGAGAAATTTCCCCACAATGCCTTGATAGAAAAAGAGTTATGGTATAGAAAAGTTACTAAAGTTTCCCAAAAATTTGTCCTAAGTTACTATAGTTTCATTTTGTTCATCCAGGTTATTGAACTTTAAAACTTTGTTCACTCAGGTTACTAAACTTATTAAAGTATATGTTCAGGTTACTAAACTTTGACAATCTGTTCACTCAGGTTACTACACTTATCAAAAAATATACGTTCAGGTTACTCGCATTAATACTGAATTTATCGAAGTGTATGCTCCCAAAACTTCAGTAACCTAAGTGAACAAAATGAAACTATAGTAACTTAGGTCAAATTTTTAGAAAACTTTAGTAACTTTTCTCTACCATAACCCAAAAAAAAAGGTTCCATTCTATTCATCTTAGTTTCTTATAAAGCAACAAAATTGACTCTATGTTTTGTATTCAACTCCTGAATCCACCCTTTTTAGCCTTGTTACCAAGACCTTGAATATTTAAAAACAAGAATTTATCTAATGACATAACTATCTCCTTGGGAACCAATGTTGGCTTTTATGTTCTTCACACATCCGTCCATGTTGTAACCCATAGTTTGCCCCACCTTAATCAATTTATCCATTACTTCCAATATAGAACCACTAGCTTGAAACTTAGAACTATGATTACGCGTACCTTTATCAGTAGTGGTTTGCTGAGAAAGCTCACCTGAGCTATTTTTGTAACAACTCGCATTTTTGGGTCACTATTCATTTTACTATTCACTGTTACTATTGTAACGCCCCGACCCGACAAGGGTAAAGGAATCACAAATAATGGTGTCATATCAAAGCAAACATAAATATCCAAAAGAAATCTTAACATAAATGCGGAATAATTCAAGTCAAAACGACTTCAATACATAGGTCCCAGCGGAAAAATAACTCTAACAAAATATCTGAAATAATAAGTCTTAAATGGCATCATAAGATCAAAACTAAATCTCTCTAAGGTAAGTCCACTCATGCACTCATCCTAAAGCAAAACCCAGCTTCCAATGCTTAGATACCTGCCGTGGAAGAAAAGAAAAGTGCGGCTGAGCTTCAAAAGCCCAGTGAACAGATATGAAAGCAAAGCGAATACTAAAAGATATCGAATATGAAATATAATAAACGAAAAATAGCAAAATCATAATCATTTTCAAAGTATAAATCAGAATTATCGAATAAAGTTTATAGTTAACTACCACGAGCCTAGAAACAAATATCAGATCATAATCATATTCTCGTAAGGCAACATTTCTCGTAAGGCAACATTTGTAGGGGAGACCTACCAGAGTTATGAAGGACGTGCATGCACGCAGCATCAATCATCAGATAACATATAACAGATAACAAATAACAGATCCAGGATGCATCCATACGCTCCTTCCTACATATACAAAATATGCTCCACCATCCAGAATGTGGCGAACATCACTCTACCGCCCTAGAATCATATCGGTGCATCATCGATACGGACATGGAACCCACCCATGACTAGTGAAATATTTGGCTCGGGTGTCAAACTATCTTAGGTCAAATCGAATGTCATAACTGACACAGATCATATTTTATCAGAAAGTTATTCATATTTCCAAAATCAGAGTTTTCATATCATATAGTTCAAAATCAGATATTTCATAATTCAGAAATCGAGTTCGATAAGCAACAGCTCAAACAAAACAGAATGGGTTCATAGCAAAGGCTTAGGAAACCCTAATAGAAAAGCTAACGAAAGAAAACGTTAAAAGGAACCTTCACTGAAAAGGTCAGGAATATCTGTACTTATTCCAAAGCAAATGATCAAAAGTAGAAATACGGAAGGCAAAGGATTACTCCTTCTTCACAGAACCTATACACATTAATGGTCGTCCATGTTATTCATGATTCCATAATTGTCGAAATGATCTTCTAACATTTGGTATATATATACTTAGTGTATTCAGTGATCTTCATACTTTAGGACTTTAAGATAAAATGAGACTTCAGTGCTTTATAATTAATATCGTAGATTAGGGTTCATTATGTCACTTATTAAAGTTTAGGGTTAAAAGTGAAAATAGTTTAAACGTCATAACTCACACATGAAATAACGAATTAATACTCTTAGTTTCAAACCCTAATCGACTCTCATTATGTTCTAGGGTTTTCTCCTTCTTTTAATATCACATTAAAATGCATTTACTTTTCATGTTACGTCTTTTAATGACTCGCTACTTAATCTAACACCTTCATGTCTTAACCATACGTTACTTATATACATGTTATACTTCAACTTTTATTTCCATGCACGTTTATGATTTTATGTCACATACAAGTTACTTATTACTCGGATTAAATACACATTTACACACACACGCACCATAGCTTTGACTAGGTATGACCACGTACTACGTTTACATATCTACAAGCTCACTCGACTTATAAAACACACGTGTGGTACAAGGTTCACAATCCATTTAGGTTCCGATTCACATGGTTCGGTTCACACTTCAAATTAGGTTTAGGTTTACATGACCTTTACTTAATAAACACACGTTAAAAACTCTTATATGGTTCGGCTAATAGGTTTTACGCAAACCCTAGCTCTCTACGTACTTTACATATTCAAGTTACCATGTTTTTATCTTAACCGAATTAATTACAAGTGGTTCAGTTCTCATGTATTCGACCTAACCAAGATCCAATTCAATAGCACTTATTACGTAACATACTCTTTAATACTTATAAGGTTCAAATCATTACGGTTTATTCTTTGTTGTTTCATACGGCTCGACACAAGGAAAAGAAACACAAGTCGACTCAACAAACATGATACAATAAAGGTTAACGTAAGGTGTAACGAAAGAAAGACGAGAAAACATGTTATACCTTAGCTTGGTTGAAGCAAAGTCTCGACACCAAGAGTGCAGGTATTCGGCCGAATGAGAGCAAGGAAAAGAAAGAGGCAAACAAAAACTAGGGTTTCAATTTTGTGTCTTATGTGTTGAATTTATAGGTAGTTTCATTTTAGGTTAGTCTTGAGGAGTGGTGTGGGCTTCGGCTTGGTCCAACCGAACACACAAACCCACGCCCATATGGCTTCTTGGACTCTCGGCTTGGCAAAAAGAAACGAGCCCAAGTGATTTCCCAAATAACGAAAACAAGGTCCAACTAATCGGCCCAACTTTAGCAAAACGTTTAACTCTATCGTCGTACAAAATCGATCACGTACACGTATTAATTAAGTTTTAATTATTCGTAAGTTAAGTTTTAATTTTGTTAAATGATTATAAACGTATTTTACGTATTTTATAATTTTCGTTTCCAAGGGTATTTTAGTCTTTATTAATATTGTAGATTTTCAGGTTTTACAACTCTTCCCCTCTAAAAGAAGAATTTTCGTCCTCGAAAATTGAAATGAAACGAAACGAAAACGAAATGAGAACATACCAAACTATTCAAAGAAATGAGGATAACTAGCTCGCATCGACTCTTCGGTCTCCCAGGTAGCCTCACGCTCCGGGTGATTTTTCCAAAGAATCTTAACGAACAGAATGACTTTATTTCTCATGACTCTTTCTTGTCTTTCTAAAATAGCTTCCGGTTCTTCAGATAAAGACATATCGGACTGAATTTGATCAAACGGATAAGAAGCAACGTGTAACGGATGATAGTTGTATCCCCTTAGGAGAGATACATGGAAAACATCATGAACATGCGATAACTGAGGCGGAAGTGCTAATCGATACGAAACTTCTCCTATACGTTCCAGAATTTCAAACGGACCGATAAATCGAGGACTAAGCTTGCCCTTGATTCCAAAACGTTTCGCACCTCTAAACGGCGAAACTTTCAGAAATACACGATCTCCAACCCGAAATTCTAAATCACGACGATGCTTGTCGGCATAACTTTTCTGACGAGACCTAGCCTCCTTCAACTTTTCTCTAGCAATAGCTACTTTCTCATTACTGATCACAATCATTTCCGGACCTTCAATTAAACGTTCACCTACTTCATCCCAACAAGTAGGTGATCTACATTTCCTTCCATAAAGAAGTTCAAACGGTGCTGCCTTAATGCTAGCATGCCAACTGTTGTTGTATGCAAACTCTACTAAACACAAATATTCATCCCAGCTGCCAGTCCATTCTAAAGCACAAGCCCTTAGCATGTCCTCTAAGGTCTGAATAGTCCTCTCTGACTGACCATCTGTTTGAGGATGAAAATCTGTACTGAAATTAAGTCGAGTACCCCAAGCTTTTTGCAAACCTTTCCAGAAACGGGAAGTAAAACGCGGATCTCGGTCAGACACAATAGATGCCGGAGTACCATGAAGTCTAACTATCTCTTGCTGAAAAATTTCCGCCAATTTACCAATACCATAATCCTTTCTAATTGGTAAGAAATGAGCAGATTTGGTTAGTCGATCAACAACTACCCAAATCGCATCATGCTTCTTCCGAGTAAGAGGTAGTCCAGTCACAAAATCCATAGATATCTTATCCCACTTCCATGTCGGAATATCCAATGGTTGCAACAGTCCACTAGCCCTTTGATGTTCAATCTTAACCTGCTGACAAATCATACACTTCGATACAAACGTCGCCACATCTTGCTTCATACCATTCCACCAAAAGTACTGTTTCAAATCCCTATACATCTTGGTAGAACCAGGATGTATAGTGAAAGGAGAACTATGAGCTTCAGTCATAACTTTCTCGCGAAGTACCGAATCATTAGGAACACAAAGCCTATCTTCATACCATACAATTCCGTCATTATCAACCTTAAACTCCGTCTGCTTGCCTTCTTCAACATTTTGCGTTATGGCCCACAGCTCGCCGTCATCTTTCTGAGCTTCCTTAATTTGCAGTATAAGGTTCGACTCCACCTTCATACTAGCCCAGTATCCATCAAAACCTCGTACACATAGCTCAACATCCAAACGTTTCTAAGTCACGAATAATCTTAGGTTCAATCTCAATACTTGCAAGAATGCCTTATTTCCGACTAAGTGCGTCAGCAACCACATTAGCCTTACCAGGATGGTACTGAATGTTGGTGTCATAATCCTTAAGAAGTTCTAACCATCTTCTTTGTCTCATGTTAAGTTCTTTCTGAGTGAAAATATACTTGAGACTCTTATGGTCGGTGAAAATATCACACGTCTCCCCATACAAGTAATGTCTCCAGATCTTCAATGCGAACACCACAGTAGCTAACCCAAGGTCATGAGTTGGGTAATTCTCCTCATACGGTTTCAGTTGTCTTGAAGCATAAGCTATTACTTTTCCATGTTGCATCAAAACACAGCCTAATCCTTTCTTAGATGCATCACTATAAATTTGAAATCCTCCAGAACTAGATGGAAGAGTCAAAATAGGAGCGGACACCAATCTCCGTTTCAACTCCTCAAAACTCTTTTCTCGTTCATCCGTCCATACGAACTTTTCTCCTTTTCTTATCAGTTGGGTTAGGGGCAAAGCTAAACGAGAGAAACCTTCAACAAAACGTCGGTAGTAACCAGCAAGTCCTAGAAAACTCCTAACCTCAGTCACTGTCGTAGGTCTTGGCCACTTAGTGATAGCCTCAACCTTAGATGGATCCATGGTGATACCATCAGCAGATACGATATGACCTAGGAACGCGACTTGTCTTAACCAAAACTCGCACTTCGAAAATTTGGCGTACAACTTCTTCTTCCTCAAAATCTCCAAAACTATCCGGAGATGTTGTTCATGCTCTTCTTCAGACTTGGAGTAAACCAAAATGTCGTCAATGAAAACTATAACGAACTTATCGAGGAACTCATGGAAAACACGATTCATTAGGTCCATAAACACAGCAGGCGCATTTGTCAAACCGAAAGGCATAACGAGAAATTCATAATGACCATATCTGGTACGAAACGCGGTCTTAGGAACATCTTGCTCCCTCACACGTAGCTGATGATAACCAGATCTCATATCAATCTTAGAAAAGAACTTAGCTCCTTGCAGTTGATCAAACAAATCATCTATACGCGGAAGAGGATAACGGTTACGAATAGTAATACGGTTGAGTTCACGGTAGTCGATACATAGACGCATACTTCCATCCTTCTTCTTCACAAACAAAACAGGTGCACCCCATGGAGAAACACTGGGTCGAATAAATCCATTTTCTATCATCTCTTGCAGCTGCTCCTTCAACTCCTTCAGTTCTACAGGTGTCATACGATACGGAGCCTTCGAAATCGGTTCAGCACCAGGAATTAACTCAATGCTAAACTCAACTTCTCTAGCTGGGGGAATACCGGGAAGTTCATCGGGAAAAACGTCGGTGAATTCACAAACAACAGAGAGGTTTTCAATGTTAGGACTATCCAAAGATGTGTCCTTAACAGATGCCAGAAAACCTTGGCACCCATGAGCAATCATGGTCCGTGCCTTCATAGCAGAAATAAACTTAACAGATTTGAGAGGTTGAGAACCATAATAAACAAATTCAGGATGTTTTATGTCTCCAAAGATCACTGTTCTAGCATAGCAGTCAATTGAAGCTCTATGATAAGCCAACCAATCCATGCCTAGAATGATATCAAAGTCGACCATATCGAGAGGATACAGATTTGCAGAGCGAATACGATCATCAAAACGAAGAGGACACTTAACGTATTTATGATCAATGATCATGTGGTTTTTCATAGGCGTAGAAATCGATAAGTGGTTTGTTAGTGGTTTGGGGGTCATATTAAGTTTCTTAGCAAATGTGACAGATATAATGGACTGTGTGGCACCGGTATCAAATAAAGCGAAGACAGAATAATCATCAATGAAAAGAGTGCCCGTAATGGTACCTGAAGTGCGCTCCGCCTGATTCCGAGTAGTAGCATAAACACGTCCAGTAGTAGGTGGCGGCTTGATGTAGTTTCCAGGAATCACCGGGTTCTTCTTAGGGCAATCCTTGATCTTGTGAGTAGTGGAACCACAAGAGAAACATCCACTAGTGGCCTTAAAACACGGTCCCGGATGAGCCTTTCCACAAGTAGTACAGATAGGTGGGGGAGGCAAAACTTCAGTCGTCCTTTGCTGACCAGAAGATCCTGAAGCACGACCCTGATATGCTCCTCGAGCCGACTGATCCTTGTTGTAACGCTGGTTATTGTTACTCTGACTCTGACGATCATTTCCATTCTTACCAGCAGCTTTGCTATCCTGACTCCTCGTCTCAGGGCGCCTAGAGTCCACATTCCTTCCTGACTGACCCCGCTGATCATAACTCCTATCCACTTGACTCCTCGAATCATAACTCCTGCCAGAGTTTCCCTTATAATCATTACTTTGAGTCCTACCTTGAATCCGATCACCATCGCGATTACGCTTGTTGGAACCCGAACCCTCATGAAAGATCTCAATGTTACGAGCTGCGTCATTGCAGGCCGACACATCCTCATACTCAGTGTTAAGCAGTCGGTCCAACACCCACTTCTGCAATCCTCACTTGAAGTGCTTAGCCTGACGCCTACCATCTCCAGCATTTGTTCCCACAAAACTTACCAGCCTCATAAACCTACCCATGTACTCATTGGAGTTCTCATGATAATCCCTCTCATACCTTTGCTGTTCAGCATCGGGAAGTAACGGTTATAGAAGATAGTCCGAAACTCAGCCCAAGTACAAGTAATAGCAAAAGCATCTCCTCCTCTTGCCTGTTTGAGTGCCTTCCACCAATTCAAAACATCACCCTCCAATTTAAATGCAGCCAAACGGGTCTTAAATTCATCTCCACAACCCAGTACTTCAAACAGCTTCTCAATATGAGTGATCCAGTCCTCGGCCTCAGTGGGAGTAGCAGCAGTGCTAAAAGAAAGAGGCTTGAGCTTACCGAAACGCTCGAGCCAAGTATGAATGCCGACGGGTTGATTTCCTCCACCACTACCCGAAGCACCATTCTGATTCCGAATATTGTTGATCACCTGTGTCATCACCTCAGGTGTAGTAAGACCAGGGAAAAGAGTGATGAGCGCATTAGCAATCGCAACATCCAAGTCAGGAACGCTACCGTTAGTACGACGAGTTTGAACCATCTGAACGATATTCAAACGGTTAGCAAAATGAACAAAGGTGAGATACGAAATGGAAGTTCGCAGAAGGAAACCTAAAGTCTACCCAATCCTCACAGGTCAAAGCCTAAGCTCTAAGGGTCTCAAAACCTAGGGTCCATATGTCACAGGTCCTGACTACAAGTCGTAAACCTGGGCTCTGATGCCATAAATTGTAACGCCCCGACCCGACAAGGGTAAAGGAATCACAAATAATGGTGTCATATCAAAGCAAACATAAATATCCAAAAGAAATCTTAACATAAATGCGGAATAATTCAAGTCAAAACGACTTCAATACATAGGTCCCAGCGGAAAAATAACTCTAACAAAATATCTGAAATAATAAGTCTTAAATGGCATCATAAGATCAAAACTAAATCTCTCTAAGGTAAATCCACTCATGCACTCATCCCAAAGCAAAACCCAGCTTCCAATGCTTAGATACCTGCCGCGGAAGAAAAGAAAAGTGCGGCTGAGCTTCAAAAGCCCAGTGAACAGATATGAAAGCAAAGCGAATACTAAACGATATCGAATATGAAATATAATAAACGAAAAATAGCAGAATCATAATCATTTTCAAAGTATAAATCAGAATTATCGAATAAAGTTTATAGTTAACTACCACGAGCCCAGAAACAAATATCAGATCATAATCATATTCTCGTAAGGCAACATTTCTCGTAAGGCAACATTTCTCGTAAGGTAACATTTGTAGGGGAGACCTACCAGAGTTATGAAGGACGTGCATGCACGCAGCATCAATCATCAGATAACATATAACAGATAACAGATAACAGATCTAGGATGCATCCATACGCTCCTTCCTACATATACAAAATATGCTCCACCATCCAGGAACGTGGCAGAACATCACTCTACTGCCCTAGAGTCATATCAGAAGTGCATCACTGATACGGACATGGAACCCCCATGACTAGTGAAATATTTGGCTCGGGTGTCAAACTATCTTAGGTCAAATCAGAATGTCATAACTGACACAGATCATATTTTATCAGAAAGTTATTCATATTTCCAAAATCAGAGTTTTCATATCATATAGTTCAAAATCAGATATTTCATAATTCAGAAATCAGAGTTCAGATAAGCAACAGCTCAAACAAAACAGAATGGGTTCATAGCAAAGGCTTAGGAAACCCTAATAGAAAAGCTAACGAAAGAAAACGTTAAAAGGAACCTTCACTGAAAAGGTCAGAATATCTGTACCTTATTCCAAAGCAAATGATCAAAAGTAGAAATACGGAAGGCAAAGGATTACTCCTTCTTCACAGAACCTATACACATTAATGGTCGTCCATGTTATTCATTATTCCATAATTGTTGAAATGATCTTCTAACATTTGGTATATATATACTTAGTGTATTCAGTGATCTTCATACTTTAGGACTTTAAGATAAAATGAGACTTCAGTGCTTTATAATTAATATCGTAGATTAGGGTTCATTATGTCACTTATTAAAGTTTAGGGTTAAATGTGAAAATAGTTTAAACGTCATAACTCACACATGAAATAACGAATTAATACTCTTAGTTTCAAACCCTAATCGACTCTCATTATGTTCTAGGGTTTTCTCCTTCTTTTAATATCACATTAAAATGCATTTACTTTTCATGTTACGTCTTTTAATGACTCGCTACTTAATCTAACACCTTCATGTCTTAACCATACGTTACTTATATACATATTATACTTCAACTTTTATTTCCATGCACGTTTATGATTTTATGTGACATACAAGTTACTTATTACTCGGATTAAATACACATTTACACACACACGCACCATAGCTTTGACTAGGTATGACCACATACTACGTTTACATATCTACAAGCTCACTCGACTTATAAAACACACGTGTGGTACAAGGTTCACAATCCATTTAGGTTCCGATTCACATGGTTCGGTTCACACTTCAAATTAGGTTTAGGTTTACATGACCTTTACTTAATAAACACACGTTAAAAACTCTTATATGGTTCGGATAATAGGTTTTACGCAAACCCTAGCTCTCTACGTACTTTACATATTCAAGTTACCATGTTTTTATCTTAACCGAATTAATTACAAGTGGTTCGGTTCTCATGTATTCGACCTAACCAAGATCCAATTCAATAGCACTTATTACGTAACATACTCTTTAATACTTATAAGGTTCAAATCATTACGGTTTATTCTTTGTTGTTTCATACGGCTCGACACAAGGAAAAGAAACACAAGTCGACTAAACAAACATGATACAATAAAGGTTAACGTAAGGTGTAACGAAAGAAAGACGAGAAAACATGTTATACCTTAGCTTGGTTGAAGCAAAGTCTCGACACCAAGAGTGCAGGTATTCGGCCGAATGAGAGCAAGGAAAAGAAAGAGGCAAACAAAAACTAGGGTTTCAATTTTGTGTCTTATGTGTTGAATTTATAGGTAGTTACATTTTAGGTTAGTCTTGAGGAGTGGTGTGGGCTTCGGCTTGGTCCAACCAAACACACAAACCCACGCCCATATGGCTTCTTGGACTCTCGGCTTGGCAAAAAGAAACGAGCCCAAGTGATTTCCCAAATAACGAAAACAAGGTCCAACTAATCGGCCCAACTTTAGCAAAACGTTTAACTCTATCGTCGTACAAAATCGATCACGTACACGTATTAATTAAGTTTTAATTATTCGTAAGTTAAGTTTTAATTTCGTTAAATGATTATAAACGTATTTTACGTATTTTATAATTTTCGTTTCCAAGGGTATTTTAGTCTTTATTAATATTGTAGATTTTCAGGTTTTACAACTATTCACTTTTTACTATTCACTCCCGAAATTTTTATTTCATATTCTCGTAAGATAAATTATTTTAGTAATGACCTGAGAGTTTGACAATCGTTAGATTATTTTCGCAAAAGTTATTAAGAAAACATCGTCTTAAAGTTTCATTTTGGTCGGAACACCATTTCAACATCCCGCGCATAACGAAAACCGTCTCTGACAATTTTCCCTGCATCAGATTTATTTTTAGATCACTCATAATTAATTAGAGAATTTTTAAGATTTCATTTTAATGTTACCAAATAAACCCTGCGCCGTACGAAACTAAACTTACGTTTTAAACAATTCTACTTACATCCAGACTTAACGATTCCTGCACTGTGTTTCTAAAATGTTTTTGACACTTTTTTGGAAAAGTCAAACATATTTCCCTCCTCCTTTGACCATAAAGAAATTAACCTTGTACGTTCTACATTTTTGCTTAAATCGCGTAACTTTTAAACTTCACGTATAACTGTTAAGTTATCCCACGTACGACGAAAACCACAGTTTAACATCTCATATCACTTTTAGACTAATTTTAGTCTACTCTAAATAAATTCACGGTCATTTCCCTGAAATCTCGTTCTTTTATGATAAATTGCATTTTACGCGTTTTTGACCCGTGTTTCCAGCTTTAGGCAGCGTTTTTGCACCCAATAAGACTTATCACTCATTTTATATTTTTAGATAGAGTATAATGATGAGTTTAATCATTCCTATAAGTTTCATATTTTTACGATACCCGATTTTACGTTTCATGAATTAAATACTTACCGTTAGCGATTTTCGGGACTAAAACTCACTCCGTAAACACAAGATGAAAAACCAAAACTCTTAACCTACTCATGAGGCTTCTCAAGGAAGCCTCCTAGACACATGGTTTAATCATGTCCATTCATTTCTAAGATCTTCCCAAGTATATAACTTAACCATGGTTAGTTTTTAACCTAATATGTAGTTAACTATTTTTCTCATCCTATAAATACCAAGCTAAAACTACATAAATTCTTGCACCACACCTTCTTAACATCTAAAGTCCTAAACCTAAGGCATTTCTTATAGATCTTGTAAGAATATTCATGTGTTCTTGAAGAAAACTAGCATTTGATCTTCGTTCTTGGAAGTTTTCAAGAAAAAGTCGTTATACTCTTCAAATATCTTTAAGTCTCCAAAAAGACGTCGTTATAATCTTCTTTTCTTCTTAGGGTTCTCAAGAAGGCATTGTTATATGCTTCTAATAGACTTGGGTTTTCGAAGATTGAAAATTCTACGTCGAAGCTCCGCTAATATTTTATTTTTCCATGATACTCAAGCATTCTATTTTAAGGTAAGTATATATAAAACTCAAACTTATTTAAATACTTATAAACTTTGTTAGTTTATTTATTGTATTTATAAACTCTTAATATATCATATAATCAAATAATTAAAATACATGTTTTATGTATTGAGTACTACAACTCTAGGGAACTTCATGTGAGGGGTTCATTTGGGTAAACGGATCGACGAGTTGCTGGATTTACGATTTAAAGTGTCCTAGCTCCTCGAACGTTTACTGCATGACCTCTGAATTATGATGGCCTGAACGGTAGTACGCGATATACAAACTAAAACCATTTCTATAAACAAACATACAAATACTGCATCATGATCAATATAATGGCATATATAGGCTCGTTCATGTTTTCTTAGGCATTATTCCGAACCTAAGAGTTGACATCATATTCTAGGTTATAAGTAGAGACTTCCAGGCTTATCAATCGATCCCCATTATACGTTGTGATATCATTATTAAGGTGAGTTTCATAGCCCCTACTTTTATATGTTTTGAATTACTTTTGGGGGAGATACATGCTCAACTATTTTCATTTACTTTCACAAGTACTCTAAACTTTTAAGGATTACCGTGAGTTCTTAGTCCCATTTTTATACTCGTTTGAAACTTTTGGGGGAGATACATGCTCAACTACTTGCTTTTACTTTTACAAATACTCAAAACATTATACTTGATTGCATTATACATGATTGCATTATACTTGATTGCGTTATACTTGATTGCGTTATACTTGATTGCGTTATACTTAAGTTTGAAAGTCCCCTTGTTCGGATGATAAGTCTCCCAACATACACGGAGCAGTCCCCTTGTTCGGATGATAAGTCTCCCAACATACACGGAGTAGTCCCCTCGTTCGGATGATAAGTCTCCCAACATACACGGAGCAGTCCCCTCGTAAACTTGATAAGTCTCCCAACATAAACGGAGCAGTCCAACTTGAAAGTCTCCCTTATCGACGGAGCAACACTAAGTGCAATAATGTGAACTATAATGACTGTATGTGTGTTTGACTATAAAACGTACTATTTTTAGCAGTGGGCTGTAAACACACAGGTTGCAAGTTTTGTATGGGCGGAACTTGGAACTGAGTGGATTTACAATGCCTTTGCGGTGTGAACATTCTTTAAAGGCTTTTTAACTTATTCAAAACAAACTCTATGAACTCACCAACCTTTGTGTTGACACTTTTTAGCATGTTTATCTCAGGTCTTAAGGCGATAGCTGGAGTTTGAAGCATAGAGTCGCACGACATATTTTGAAGACTTACGCTTTTATCATTTACCATTCAAAACATTTTGTAAACATTTATATATTATACTTTGGGACCTCATTGTTTGTAGCTCTGATTTCATTAATCGAATGGTAACTTTTCAAAACGTCTCATTTAGAGGTCGTTTACTATAACTTGTACTTTGTATTATGAAATAGAACCCCAATGACACAATCTTCCGCTGCAGTATTTTGGGGGTGTTACAATTTTTCACAACACACCAGGAGTGAACCCTGGAGGATATTCTGAGGTAGTAGGCATACCATAGGAATTAGAATCCTTCTTATACTCATTATCATTTCCTTGTGTAAAGTTGGTTTTAGAAACATGATCTTTCTTTGTTTTAATGCAACTATTGTTACTTATACTTGTAGACATAAAGAAAATAAAAGAAATAGCATCATTTATGCACAAAGTATCGATGCAGTAAACATTATACGTTTTATTCAAGTTACTAACGATAACCATATACATTATCTTATAATTCATAACTTTTGAAAATATTGTTATTTGTTTGGATTTAAACTCAAATAAGTGTTAATATCAATATAATTTTATCAAATGCATTTTCTAATACATTTTAAACCAAAATTTGAATAAGATTCGTTTGCTTATAATCATAGTGTTTAGCTATTATATTAGAAACTTGGATTCAACAAATAGCTCTTTAATTTATAGTCCAAAAGCAATGTCATGACGAACAATCTCAATTGCATTTTAAACAAACATGTACTTTTAAATGAATACAACTCCTCTACATGTCAATATAAGATTAGCGTTATGAGTTTTGACCATTTTCTTTTACTCCTCTTTAAGTGTTTCATGCTCAAAAGTGTACTATAAAAAAGCAAGATTGATACAAAACTATTAAGTCACGTATTTAAAAGATTGTAGATTATTATATAATATTAATTGATATAAGGTAATGCAATTTGAAGTGGTCAACAATATCACTAGAATATCTAATTCAAGTTTTAAGATTCATGTGTTCGGATAAAGTTACGTTAAGAAATTTTTTATTATTATGTTATAATTTGAATCATGAGATGGATAAAAGTTGAAACCACTTTTAGGTACGGGTATCACAATTAGTTATCAAATTAATAATTTTAATTTTCATACTTATGAATTACTCAAAATTAGGTGTAAAAAACGTGGAAGAGATCTAGTGAGAAGAAAAATTAAAAGGAGAAGAATAAAAAGAATTTATAGCCACACATTTCAAATTAGAGTGAGATTTTTTAGAGGATATGCACCTAAATTTGTAGGTGCATCTGAAATGTGTGGTTGTGGTTTCTTCTTATCACTCTTATTTTAATTTTTCTTCTTATTTGATCACAGCTCTCTCTCTCTCTATATATATATATATATATATGGGAATATATTAGCTACAATTAATTGTAGCCAATTGTTTACAATTTTGTGTTAAAAATGTGGGTCTCTGATTATTTTTGTGGGTCATGATTTTTTTCTGTGGGTCCTTAAATCATTGCTAGTGTATTTTTATGAAGGATTGTAGCCAATTAGCTACAAAAAATGTAGCCAAACTATCCCCTATATATATATATATATATATATATATATATATATATGTATATATATATATATATATGTATATATATATATATATATATATATGTATATATATATATATATATATATATATATATATATATATATATATACATATATATATATATATATATATATATATATATATAGAGTCCGGTTCTAGAGAAAAGTGTAATTAGAGAGAAAAGTGAGAAAAAAAGTTACAGGGTAGATTTTGAAACATCTCAAACTTCAGGATAGATTGCGAACACAAGTGAAAAAAAGGAACAACATTTACAGATCCAACACAAACACACACAACCACTGCACTCACCATCTACATCATCACTCACCAGTTTCCTCCCGCTCACCATCTACATCGCCACCACAACCACCGCACCGTCGCCAATCACCACCGCATCACAACAACATCAACAATCATTATCTCTACCTACATCGCACACCAGACCATCACTCGTACATCCGTGTTACAGCAGAAGTAAATTGAAATCGAACCACATATATCAGTTAACTGTAAGTTTCAATTACACATTTTTACAATTTTTATGTTATTTTATGCATCATTGTGAAAATTATTAAATAATTAGTGTTATTGTGGAATGGAATGATATTTAATGAATCTGTATGTATAAAATTAAATTTAACTGCATCTGTGTAACATAGCATTTATTTGTGTGAATAAGTGCATCTGTATAAATATTATGTAAACATGTGTAGATGATTAGATTATAATAAATTTAATTTACAGCATATTTTTTTGTTAGATTAGAGCATCGTGAGATAAATTAATGAATACATTGTGTATTATTAGAGCATCACGTGAAATGTTTCATCATTTGTTTGTTTCATTAATGCATCAGCAGTTAATGTTATGCAATTGTTGTTAGAGTGATTAGAGCATCTATACAAAATTAAGGCATCTAGAGTGTGTGATTAGTGCATCAAGTGACAATTTTAAGGCATCAATGAGTATGATTAGTCCATTGTCATACACATTAGGGCATCAATGATTATGATTAGTGCATCGTTGAACATAATAAGGCATCAATATGTATGTTTAGTGCATCCATTTACATCGTTGGACATATTAATTTGTTTATAATCTTGTACATATCCTCATTCATAAATTGCATCTTATTAGCTGGCATGTGTTCATTAACATCTTCCTCGCTAACTTTGGTGATTGGCCTTTGAACAGGATGACTCCAAAGTTTTAGTTAAAGGAAATCCATGCTCATACAAAACAGTTTGGTACAACCAAAAAGATGCTGTGAGACAGCGGAAGGATGCCCACAACAAACAATAACATCCTTTGCCTGCTTCATGATTTTACGAATCAGTTTCTACTGGGAGGTTATAATGGTAAATGTTGTAACATCAAAGAAACTATCAGTTTGTGGTTTTAGTACTTCCATTGGGTTGTAATAACTTTGATGCCTGACAGAGATGTGAGCATATATGATCACTCATATGAACAATATTTTTCCTTTGTTAGAGTGCACACTCCCCATAATTTGGTCTCTTATGCTTATGTTTTTTTGATGAATCAGCAAAGTGAGGTAACAAGTCCAGATTCTCCACTTCCTGAATCTCCGAGTTGCACTGTCTACTCATTCTGCAAGACACAAGCACTCATGGTGGATTTTCTGTTCTTCATAGGTATGCAGATAACTATTTGCCTCCACTAGTATCTTTTAGCTATCTCATTTCCCTTTGTTTTTATGTTGTTCATAGGCTTCTTTGCCCTTTGGTCTTTCTTAGTAGAATGCTACTAACTATGATTTTCGTGGCCAGGATATGTCCCAGCAGCCTCCCTGGCAAGAACTAATTGCTAGTGATCTTCATGGCAATGAATGGCATTTTCATCATATATTTCGAGGTTATACTTTTTTTTACTTGATCTTATTAAAACACGTATATATGCATTGGCCAGAAAATATATGCCCTATGTATGCGAGACGCATGGGTTTCACATTAAAGTTAAAACTAGCAATCAGATGCCCTAATGGTCGTTGTGTCATCAAACTTGCATCAATAGCAAAATATACCCTGCGTCTCCTGTTCTTGACTCACCATTACCGTATGCCTTTTTGTATGGCCTATTACATGCCTTTTGAAAATCAAATAGGTTAACATAGTTGCAGTGGTTAGCAAATAGTGTTGTATGATTGGTCAGTGGTTCTAATAAGTAGGGTTTTTGGAAACCAACCATTATTCTTAGTCTACTTGTGCTTGAGGTTTAAATTCACAAGCGGTTTCTTGCCTATTTGGTTGTACTCTGACTGGTTTGAATATACATATATTCCAAGACAACCTCGACGTCACTTGCTTATGACTAGATGGAGTGTCTTTGTTAGTGCAAAAAAGTTGGTTGCTGGTGATGTTTATTTTTTATTTTAAGGTAACTGGTATAAAGAACTATCGAATCTCATGATAAAAGTACCAATATGTAACGTCCAGAGTTTAATAGAATGACGATCCTTGTTTATATTTTCCTATGGGGGGTTTAGTGCATCCATTTAAGGTACTTTAGAGCATCCGTTTGTATCATAGTATCTATTTAACGAGAGGTTGCTGATTTTTTCGGTGAAGATATTTAAGAAGAAATAAGTAGCTTGGTTTCCTTTGATCCTATAATGTCGAATATGTAGTTACTTATGAATGGGTTGATTAGGGATTTTTATTTTATTTTATTTTAATTCAGATGGTTCATATGTGAACTCATAAAATTTAGCTAAAACGTGAATGGGTTGGACATTGCTCTTAGTTTATTTATAATGAATACAACCTCTTATATTGGTTATCCAATCATTTAAACTGTTATTGTAATAATATTGTTTTTTGTAATCATGATTAAGGCACAATTTATATATTCAACCTCTTAAAAATAGACAAAAAAGTGTTTATCCATCACGAACTTGTTTTGATCAATTATTTTACCTACCCATTGTCTATTGGGTACCGAGGATTTTTTACTCTGGTAACTGACCATGCTTGTCTATGTATTTATTAAGTAACTTTCCAAACATGGTTGTAGAAACCTACTGAAGTTGCGAATTTTGATGCTAGCGAACCAGTTATTACTCTTGGTTTTGGACAAATGAGTCAGGTACATAAGTTCCTTGTATTTTGATAATTAAAAGATGCATAAGATGGTCGGACTTTTTATTTCTTCTAAAATGCAGGTTATTGCCAACTTCTTGTCCACTCCATTGGCCATGGGGATAGATGGTGAAGCTGGATGGCCGGTTGTCGCTTTTGATCTTGATCCCTCTATCGTAAAGGTTAGTTGAAAAATAAACCTATATTGAATAATGAGTTTAAATCATTTTGTCTTAAACTAGGTATGACAAATACTATAATAATGATCGTGAAATTGGAGTAGTCATTTAGTAAACTTGGATTCCCAATCTGATATGGGGACGGATCGCATGAAACTGTCTTGTAGTCTGCTGGTATGTTCATTTTATAAAGAATGGCATATCTGGAGTTAATTTAGTGCATCCGTTTGAGGTACTCTTGTGCATCCATTTGAGGTACTATAGTGCATCCGTTTGAGGAACTTTAGTGCATCAATTTGTGTCATCCGGTAGGTTAGCTTGCTTATGCTTCCTGAACATTTTTCTTAGCTTTCAGTGTTGTTTAATTTTTCTAGGAGTTAATTCATTGAAATTGCAGATGTCATCACAAAGAATAAGTACTGTGGTTCATGAGTTTGACGGGGCATTTTCAGGATATCGGGTACAATAGAAGCTTACAACAGTGATTGGTCATGTTTTCAGGTTTCTTTACCTTCAAAAGCAACATTTAATTTTATATGTATAAAAGTTGCAAAAAATTATTATAGATATTTTTATGTGGGCAAGTGTATGAGTAGTTCATGGGCTCATGGCTGCCATACAATTCTAAATAGTAATTTTGCATGACCTTAGCCTATTGTATCTCATTGCTACTATGTGACCATTAGATAGTAGACTGTATACTTGCACGAATGTATACAACTCAAATTGGGATGGTTGTATTTGTAACATACATTTTTGTCAGTTTTGTTTAAGATACTATTTTTTGGACTTATAAAAAGATTGCTTTCAATTGTAGTGTTTTTGGTTGTTGTTAAAATTTATGCAAGTCAACGGATCTTTTAACTATGTTTTTTATATCCATGTTTTCCGACATGAAAAATACCAAGTTGTCTATGTAATGCAGGTTAAATCAACAATTCATTCTAGGACAGCCACACTAAAGGACACTACATCAGAAGCCATACGGGACTGGGTTACCAAATTTGAAGTTACCCATCACATCTTAGGTTCAGTTGTTGGTTCAAGAGCAAAAGGAAAATGTGTAAGGCCAAAAGTGTTGGTGATGAGTCAATTGATGTCGATACTGAAGTCACTGCAGTCGTCAATCAAGTACTGGAGGAAAGTTAATGGCTTTATTAATGATATGCGGTTTGACATATCTTATGGTCACTCACGCGAGTCCTGTTCATTCTATAGACAATAGCATATCGTGAGGTACTTTAGTGCATCCATTTGAGGTAATATAGTGCATCCCGTTTGAGCTACTGGATGAATGAAGCAAGCGTGCAGATGTTAAGCGACAGAATGCATTGTTGCATAACCAGGTTGACATGTTAATGAACATGCTTCAGGAACATGAGAACATGGACGCCGAGGAAGGCCCACAAGATCCTTCAAACTAAATTGATTTATTTATTTATTTTGATCATCGTCGGCATGTAGAACGTTAGAAAGTTATAGATCATCTACTATCTTTTGCTAGTATGGCAAGATATTGTACGTATTTGTGGCATTAAAGTTTGTTTGAATTATAAAATAGCATAAACATGCCACCACCAAATGTATTAATTGGCATGTATAATTCTTTTTTGCATAATGATTTTTATTGGGATTGTTTGCGTTATAACATCCTGCCTGTGATACTGTGTAACCATGTTATTTGAATTTGAATATGTATTAAAGAAAACAAATAGGTCTAGTTCAGCAATCAGCATATGAACACCTAAGAAATATATGGATATGGTTATATTGGATCCATATCCATACCTAATTTTTTTACATTTTGTGTGATTGATCAGCAAGATATGGTTGAAAACTATGACCTCAAATATGCAAAACAAAAAGAAAAAAAAAGAACGCAACCAATGATCAGTTGATCCTCTTTGACATACCACTCGAAGTCGTCTATCTCCTATCAGCATTATTTTCTATATATGCACTTGAAAAAAAACATATATTGTAGCGTGTTTATAACAGTAGTTATAAACCTTTTAATACATATGATTGGCAAAGTTCTACAATATAAACTCAATACAATATTCAAGAAATATAGCGAAAATCATATACAGAGTTAACAAGAACACAGTAGCATTTCCTTGTAGCAGAGACTTGCGTAGACGTCGACGTATTAGCATTATAGCAGCAAGTTCCGATTTCAGTATACTTTTTTTACTTTCACTAATTTTGCCACTTGACTTTTATACATTGTAAGTTGACGTCACTAGTCTTCCCCTTTGATCACTATACCCATGTTTCATCATACAGTCCAGTAAGCAACATTCACATGGTAATAATAAAACCTTTATTGATGTATCTGCATATGGGTGTTTGTTCATTAGAGATAGACAGAGATACCTGCACCTTGTGAATGTTTCATACCATAGATTAAGTAGCACTACACAGGCGAAATTTTTCAAATTCAGCTTCCAATTTATTAACATCACTTCCATACTCGCCTAACTTCACAACCACTTTAGCCTTCACATCATTCGTCAAACTCCTTGCCTCAAGTTCCATCTTACGTATCTATAGCAACAAGCAACAATCTAATAAACGACCCACATAACCAATAATCACGACAAAGAAAATCATAAAGTAGCAAAGATTTACGCATTACCAAACCCTTAGCCTCATCAATCTCTCCTGCTATTTCACAAACTCTAACTTTCTTCTCATCTAAATACAATAAAACATTCATTATTTACTATCAAAATCAAAAAACAAACTTCTCAACTCTTGATCATATAAAGTTAAAGGCAGAACTAGGGGCAATAAAATTGTGATTTAATTTTGTAAGAACTCACAATATTCTTAAATGCACCCGCCATTTTTAGTTGATAAGAGACACTTTTGCTATTGGTATATACCTTAAGTTACTATGATGACAAAATCAGTGCATCACAGTTATGAAATATCATTTAGGCATTTTATCAAACACCTAATGTGCAGTTTTTATAAAGATGTTTCCAAATCTTTTTTTCTTAATTTGCTTCAAATAACTAATCTATACAGTGCATCATGTCACAAAATCTTAAAATCAATTCATCGATGAAAAAACATACTGATTACCGAATCAAAACTCATAAAACAAAAGCATAACTCATAAAAAATGATAATCAATAGATATAAACTTTAATAGACACGTATATCAGCTTTATATTTATTCTGAGATAACAAAACTAACAAAAATATAATCGAAATAAGTCAAGAAACTTACTTTATTCGACGATTTGAGAAGTAGAACGATAGGATTTAGTCATTGTGATAGCTTAACGTGTTTATTATGTTGATCGGAAGAATATGTGAATAACCTGGAAAAAAATGTGAGAAAAAGAAATGGAACGTGGAATCAGAGAAAGAAGAAAAGAAGAAATGAGAAAAGAATAGAAATTATATATGATGAATCCGGGAATTTGTAAAAAGTTACGAAACAAACCTTATAAAATAAAAGAAGTTACAATAAGGCCCCTTGAGTTGGGAAAAAAAGGAGGGGGAGGAGGAGGGGGTGATTTGTACACTTTTCTCTTGAGATGGACTTTTTAAATGATCCAATCCCTATATATATATATATATATATATATACATATATATACATATATATATATATATATAGTGTTGTATTCTATGCAGTACCCATATTAAATACAGTACTTTACAGTACTCTTATAATGAATCTGGGCCATTGAATGAGTTTGATCAAAGGTTAAGATTAAATGTGTCAAAATTACAATTAAACAAAAGATAAAGGATTCTTTTTCAATTAAACAAATGACTGAAAGGATATTATTGGAATTCTGCATAAATGATTTTCGTTCAAACTGTCCTACATTTACTCCCACTACTCCTATCAAAATCTACATCTGGGATTTACACACATACATTTATCCCCTCTTCAAAAAAACCCTAGCCACCATCTTCACATTTTGTCACACAAAACCAGCGACCATGATCTAGATCTCCCTAATACCATCATGTTTTGTCATATACAACCAGCCCCCACACCCTTTATCCCTCGTCTTTTGCTCTGTTCCGATGTCTACATTCACAGATGATGGGGCGTTCATGGTGGTCGCCGGAGATTGCAGAGCGTTTGTTTACAATTAAGAATAACGGTTGCTCGATTCAACCACTGGCCGATTTAAGGTTTATATTGCTTTGATAATATAATCGAGTTTATATAAGTTGCTTGTGAGAAGCGTAGTATACATTTTTCTGTTCAAAAACTATGATTTTCTTAAAAAATGATTTTGGTTATTAAAAAATAATTTTCTTTCTTTATAATGAGATGGCTGACATCAAGCTTAGGATACATTTTTGTGTTAAAAAAACGTAGGATACATTTTAATATAAATAATCGAGGGTACATGTTGAAGTTAAAATAGGATATTTTTCTAGTTAAGCTCTCATATGTCATATATTAATACTAAAGTTAAAATGAAGGTACTTTGTTGATGACTAAGCATACCGTTTTGTGGTTTTCATTTTTAATAATACCATTTTGTAATTTGGGCGTGTATAATTGGACCCTTTTAAAATGATTTCACTTTTGTTGGTTGAAGTTGGATGTTAAGAGCATGTAGTTAGATTGTTTTATAGTTGGTATAAATTTGATTTCATGTAATTCGCAAATGTGCATGTATGTTAACATAAAATTAGTGAAAGGGTGCATATGTGTTTTATGGTTGGTATAAAATCAATGAAATGGTGTGCATCTGTATTTTGAAGCTAAACTAAAATAAGAAAACATGTGTGCATATATGTTTTGAATTATGAATATGTGTTTGTTGTTTCTAATAAAAATAATAATAATTGTTTTGTAGTTTCAGGTATCGAACATGTTTGACAAAGACGGAGACCGCGACTAATATAAAAAGAGCACATGTGTCTTGGAAGGGTACTCATATGTTCTAATGAATTTGATGAGAAAGTGAAGCGTGCATGTATGTTCTTGGAAGAGTGCACACATGTTCTTAGAAGAGTGCACACATGTGTATGTTCTTAGAAGAGTACACATGTTCTTAGAAGAGTGCACACATGTTTTTGGTTGACGTGTACATATATACTTAACAAGATACATTTGAATTTATATTGTGTTTCATTTGATATCAATTTTTGTATATACCATTTATACTTTTGGTTTGTTATAAATTTAAAGGTTACATGTATATGTCTATATTTATGTTTTTGAGTAAACTGCAAAAATCATCCCTGTGGTTTGTGTATTTTTGCAAGAATCATCCCTATCTCAAACCTTCAGCATTAACCATCCCCAAGTCCACAAACGTTTAGCAATAATCATCCCTGAGCACTAACGTCGTTAGTTTTACCAGTTAAGTGTTAAATAATATTTTCCCGTTAGTCCCTCTGTTAATATTTTTTGCACCGTTAGTCCTCATTTTACGTTTTCGTCACTTTTTTACGTTTTTGTCAGTTTTTACTCGTTTTCGTCCGTTTTTTATCCGTTTTGTCCGTTTTTTATCCGTTTTTTGTATGTTTTCGTCCGTCATTTTTACGTTTTCGTCCGTTTTTTTACGTTTTCGTACGTTTTTTTACGTTTTCGTCCGTCATTTTTACGTTTTCGTCCGTTTTTTTATTTTTCGTCCGTTTTTTACGCTTTCGTCCGTTTTTTTTACGTTTTTGCCCGTTTTAAATCGTTTTCGTCCATTTTTATATGTTTCATCTGCTTTTTATCCGTTTTTTTATGTTTTCGTCCGTATTTTGAGTTTTTTATACGATTTCGTCCATTTTTTTTAATGTTTTTGTCCATTTTTTACGGTCTCATCCCTTTTTTTACGTTTTCGTCCGTTTTTTTACGTTTTCGTCCGTCATTTTTACGTTTTCGTCCGTTTTTTTATGCTTTCGTCCGTTTTTTTACGCTTTCGTCCGTTTTTTTACGTTTTTGTCCGTTTTAAATCGTTTTCGTCCATTTTTATATGTTTCATCTGCTTTTTATCCGTTTTTTTTATGTTTTCGTCCGTATTTTGAGTTTTTTTCCGTTTTATACGATTTCGTCCATTTTTTTAAATGTTTTTGTCCATTTTTTACGGTCTCATCCCTTTTTTTACGTTTTCGTCCGTTTTTTTACGTTTTCGTCCGTCATTTTTACGTTTTCGTCCGTTTTTTTATGCTTTCGTCCGTTTTTTTACGCTTTCGTCCGTTTTTTTACGTTTTTGTCCGTTTTAAATCGTTTTCGTCCATTTTTATATGTTTCATCTGCTTTTTATCCGTTTTTTTTATGTTTTCGTCCGTATTTTGAGTTTTTTTCCGTTTTATACGATTTCGTCCATTTTTTTTAATGTTTTTGTCCATTTTTTACGGTCTCATCCCTTTTTTTACGTTTTCGTCCGTTTTTTTCGTTTTTCGTCCGTCATTTTTAAGTTTTCGTCCGTTTTTTTATGCTTTCGTCCGTTTTTTTACGCTTTCGTCCGTTTTTTTACGTTTTTGTCCGTTTTAAATCGTTTTCGTCCATTTTTATATGTTTCATCTGCTTTTTATCCGTTTTTTTATGTTTTCGTCCATTTTTTGAGTTTTTTTCCGTTTTATACGATTTCGTCCGTTTTTTTTAATGTTTTTGTCCATTTTTTACGGTTTTCGTCCGCTTTTTATCTGTTTTCGTCCATTTTTTATGTGTATTCGTCCGTTTTTTTTACGTTTTTTATGTTCTCATCCATTTTTTTTACGTAAAAATATGGACAAAAATATAAAAAATGAATAGAAAGCGGACGAAACATATAAAAACGAAAGAAAACGAGTAAAAACGGACATAAACATAAAAAAACGGACGAAAACGTAAAAAAACGGACGAGACCGTAAAAAAATGGACAAAAACATTAAAAAAACGGACGAAATCGTATAAAACGGAAAAAAACTCAAAAAACAGACGAAAACATAAAAAACGGATAAAAAGCAGATGAAACATATAAAAATGGACGAAAACGATTTAAAACGGACAAAAACGTAAAAAAACGGACGAAAGCGTAAAAAAACGGACGAAAACATAAAAAACGGACGAAAACGTAAAAATGACGGACGAAAACGTAAAAAAATGGATGAGACCGTAAAAAATGGACAAAAACATTAAAAAAAAACGGACGAAATCGTATAAAAAACTCAAAAAATGGACGAAAACATAAAAAAACGGATAAAAAGCAGATGAAACATATAAAAATGGACGAAAACGATTTAAAACAGACAAAAACGTAAAAAAAAAGGACGAAAGCGTAAAAAAACGGAAGAAAGCGTAAAAAGCGGGACGAAAAATAAAAAACGGAAAACGTAAAATACGGACGAAACGTAAAAAACGGACGAAAACGTAAAAATGACGGACGAAAAAATACAAAAAACGGATAAAAAACGGACAAAACGGATAAAAAGCGGACGAAAACGAGTAAAAACGGAAAAGAACGTAAAAAAGTGACGAAAACGTAAAATGAGGACTAACGGTACAAAAAATATTAACGGAGGGACTAACGGGAAAATATTATTTAACACTTAACTGGTAAAACTAACGACGTTAGTGCTCGGGGATGATTATTGCTAAACGTTTGTGGACTTGGGGATGGTTAATGCTGAAGGTTTGAGATAGGGATGATTCTTGCGAAAATACACAAACCACAGGGATGATTTTTGCAGTTTACTCTATGTTTTTTGTTATAAATTTTGAATATTAAAAAATATACACTAGAATATGTGCAATTACCATTTAAGCAAAACAAGTTTGATACACAAGGAAAATATGTAAATTAACAATATTTAAAAAAAACACATATGCATTTCATTTAAACTAAAAAAAATAAAAAAATAATAATAAATCCGAAAAATAAGGGAATTTAAAAACGTTTTTTAATTAAAAAAATTCAAAAAAAAAAACTAAAATGTGTTTGACTATTATACCCTTTTCAATTAAATAAAAATGTTTATTAATACTAAATTCCTATTGGTCTAAATGAGTACTGTAAAGTACTGCATCTAATATGAGTACTGCATAGAACGCGCCCCTATATATATATATATATATATATATATATATATATATATATATATATATATATATATATAAGCATATTATTATACTCACATGTTTTTAAATATTCTTTTTTGTAAATTATTGATCATTATACCCCGGGCAACACACGAGTATTGTACTAGTTGCTCTTGGTTGCTGATCAAACTGAAATAGTTGCACAAAGCCCCTTAAAATAAGTACATTTACCGGAATTAACCATAATTCTTAGAGTTAATTATTTAAATGGTCCTTGTGGTTTGTCGAGTATAACGAAATTGGTCCATAGATTTTTTTTCACGGATCCTCTCCCCAGGGTTTTGACCCGTAACGGATTTGGTCCCTTGACCAATTATTCTGTTAGTTTGACTGTTAAATGCATGTTAAATGACGAGAATACCCTCATCTTCAAGATCATTGATCTTCCATTTCCTGTTTTACTAGTAACCTCTCAATAATTTCAGCCACCCTAAAAATTTTCCATCAACCATTTTAATAGCGTTCTTCATAGCCGATAATTATTAAACAACATTAATACCATAATTCATATAAAAACCCCGAATTAATTGATATGGATTTTAACTATAATAAAAACCAATATGTATCCATTGTCCAAACTTATAACGACATATCAACATATATTCATGAGACTACAAAAATACAAACAACACATTTGTACAAATCCTAAAATCACATCATCGTTTTTCTTCAATACAGCCTTTACCACCATAAAAAACTATATCCCTTTTAAACAAATTTGGTCGTAAGTGGCTTTTATTGACCATTTGATAACCATTTTTCGCCAGCAAAATCATTACCCTTTTTTCTGCCATTAGGACCATAACCTTAGATCCTAATCTTGGACAAAATGTTGACCTCTTTTTTTTAACATTTTATTATCACCATAAGCAAAAGCAAGAACCTTTTGACCACTTTAGGATGACAATATCTACAAACATGATGTTTTGCTTTCTTTATCTTGATTCTTTTTCCAAAGATTTAGAAATCCTAAATAAGATTTATAAACATTTATACAACCGAAAACAAGATAAGCATAAAGCTAAAGATTGAAATCTTTAACAAGAACAAGAAAATGATTTGTTTCTCACTCTTTAAGAGACATTCTCACCAAGACACTTATTTGTAGTTATGATCTATGAACTTTTTAAAGGCTATATATATTTGTGTAAGTGTGAGGGAAGAAGCTAATGAAAGTAAATATACACTGATACGATGTATATTCGTGTATATGTTGATATGACGCACCAACAAACCCAGATATGGCCCGTTGTTGGGGTAAAGTGACGGTCGCGTTGAAGTGGTCATATGTGGTGGATCAGTTAATGTTCAAATGATGTGATGGGTTTCGATGGTGATTATGGTGTTGACAGTTTTCCATGGTGGTTGGGTTGTTGTAAATCTAGGTGACGATAGTGGTGATTCATGGTTGTTTTAAAGAGGAGGTGATGGAGCTTAGATTTTTTGTAGATAGAGAAAAATGTGAAAGTCTGTGTTTATGTTTTGGTCTTGGTAGTTTCACTTATATGGGTTTCTAATATATTATATATTTGTAAAGACAATTATGCCCTTGATTTAACAGTCAAATTAATATAATTATTGGTCAAGGGACCAAACCCGTTACGGGTCAAAACCACAGGGAGAGGATCCGTAAAAAAAAGTCTAGGGACCAATTTCGTTATAATCCACAAACCACAAGGACCATTTAAGTAATTAACTCTAATTCTTAATTACGATAATTGTTTTTTAATATATTTTGCTTGCCACTTTTTCTAATTTCGTGTAGCGAACAAATTTCTTTTTCTTCTTAACCGCTATACCTTTGAATTTCGTCTTTTTTGGGTACCCGTTGACCTATAAACCGGCTACTCCTTACATGAAGCCCGTTTTTTCAAGAAGTATTAACAAATATTTCTTCTTTAGTATATAATGTAACACACCCAATTTCGTGAATGCAGCAGAATTCATACTGAGTGTTACTTAATGGCACAACAGTTATAAAAATAGAAAGCAAACTCTAATTGAATCATTTTAAAAGATTTATCATTCGAATTATATAAATATTAAAGTTTACAAAATGAGGTCGAGTAGTTTTATGGTTTACAAATTACATTAAATGGATTTTCAAATGAAAATAAAATTTATTGCCTTCTTGATTATCCGTGCTCCTCCGTGCCAGCCTCGTTCATTATGGACCTGAGATAAACATGCTAAAGTGTCAATAAAAAGGTTGGTGAGTTCTTAGAGTTTGTGGAAATAATTGTGGAAACCTTGTAAAAATCATCATGACAAGTATATGTAAATACTAAATGTAGTTTATAAAATCTTCGAGTGTATGACTATTGCACATAAATACAATAAAACACATAAATAAAGTGTTTTCGTTGCTCTAAGTTACTAACACCGAAGTCTTAAGTTCTTTAGTTTCTCCTTTCTGGTATCTGCTTAGTTCATGATTGTACTAAGTCTGTTGAATCATCATTTTATCAAGTTGAATCGTGGGTTACGTTATTATATACCCAAGTGGTCTCATCCCATTCTCGTTGATGTCGATATTGTAGTTTATCAAAAATCTACCCGGTAGGGGACCACCAATCATTCTGGTTAACCTTTAACATCATACCAATAGAAATTGGCATAATCGTTCTGGTTAATCTTTAACCTCATACCAATAGAAATTGGCATAACTGTTGCATCATTCTGGTTAATCTATAACCTCGAGCAAATAGAAATTGGCATAATAGTCGCAATCATAGCCTAGTAGGTAATTTTTTGTTGTACCTAGTATTTATTGCATTAGTTTGTTCTAACTGAGTCAACTTAATGGTTACACTAATCATAATAGATCTAACCATAGTATTCGTATTCACTACGCATAGTGCTTAATTGTTCATGATATAAAAACTTTAAATATGGCAATAATGTTATTTATGATGAATAAACATTTAGTTCAGATACAACATATAGTTTACAAATAATCGAAATTGAATTAAATTAGTTGAGCACGGATACACGTACAACGTGCGTTCGGGGTCAAAGGAACTTCCTTTTCATCGAGCAAGTTTTTCAACACCCTAGGCAGTGAACCTAACCGTTGTAGTGTAGTATTAGGGTAAGCCCCGAGAATTGATATCGTTCTCTAGGGGAATAGGAATGCTAGTGAGAAATTACTACGCTAAGGTTGGGGTTGAGGAAGATTATTTTTTATCTTTTTTATATATTTTTAGAAAATTGAAAGGTTCGAATCTCGGGGTATTGGATATGGGGGGTGGTATTTCTACCGATTACTCTACTTATCTAATTAACTAGTCTAAGGTAAGGTGAGTGTAGTCTATGTCTATTGTTGTGTGCTCTTATGATGATTAAAAATGTGTTTACTTAGATACTATTACTCCCTAGCTATCTCCTATTGATGGTTGAATTGTCACGTCCTTATTCTTAACGCGTTGTGTCTTCTAAGGTCGTAGGGTATGCGTTTTTCCCTAACTCTTTGAGACTACCTTAAGGTTATTGGCTACGCAATCTCTAGGATTCATAAAATAACTCTAAGGTTATCTTTTGATATTTAGACTACAATAACTCTAGGTGATTATAAACTAATGTTCAAAAAGATTACTCAAGCATTAAAAACACAACGAATGACCTATCGCAATACTAGGTCAATCACAATTAAGATAAGAGACAAACAGTCAATATTCAATACCTAGGTTTCATAGATCTAAGCAAGCACACAAGTAAATTAGCCGGACATGGAAAACATGAAAACATACACACAAACCATTGAAGACATAATTGAATCAATGAAGTAAATCACTTATCTTGTTGTAAAATAGGGTATGGAACCCTAAGATACTGCCCAAGACAGCCTATGTTCGGTTTCGGTTTTACTCCACAAAACTACCTCTCTAAATACTGAAAATTCGAATTCTATATATAGAGTTACAATATGCGACAGTGTCACTATTTAATTGTGACACCGTCGGGTCGTTGCCATTAGGTTTTCGTCTTGGCTACGTCAACTCTGTGACGGTGTCACCTTATGCTTGTGACGCAGTCGGCTTCATCTTCTGAAGCCGTCGGGATCCAAATCTAGGTCGTCTGAGTTGTGACGCCCTACTCTTTTAAACCTGATGCCGTCAAGTGCAAAATAGCAATTTGCTCTCTGAGTCGTCTCAAGGTGTGTCGCAACGGCGTCCCGAATTAGCTGTGACGCCTTCCCTTCAGTTCTAGCAGCTTGAGTGTCTCGATTCCAGCAATTTACCTTCAAGAGACCTAAAAAGTGAAAAGGAACGAAATTAGGTAGTAACGGATACAAAAGTGATCGATTAAGGGCTTAAATGACCCCTCAAAAGTGTGCCTTTTAAATCCTTATCAAATATCCCTACACTTGGTATTTGCTTGTCCTCAAGCAAATGTGCTTTTGGCCAATTAATTTATAAGTTACGGGTCATGAAGCATTAGTTTAGAACAATTCACAACACGTATAAGCCCCACAAAAGTCATAACAAGCACGAAAATTACATACTAGCACATCACAAGTGGTGTTTGGATACTCTCATCGCTCCGGTGTATATGAAATATATCAAGTTGGAAATGGAAGATAAACACTCATTAACTGATCCTAGTACATAGATTACCATAGGCTTGAGACTAGATCAAACCTCCATCGCTTTGGCGTAAGCACCTAGGAAAAACTATCCAAGAGGTCTTTTAAAGGGTTGTAACGTTAGGGTTACGGTAGGGAAACAAATGGTTTGGTAGGATAGGCGATTTAGTGGTGGCAAGTCAAAAATCTTTATGTTAAAAGCATGAGAAGAATGGCCTTGCTAAGCCAAGACTCGACACTCTAAACTCTAGATTGTAGGATCGTATATAATATGTTGTTTAGATGATTCAGGTGGTCTAGGATTATGATGATATAAAAAAGCCATGTTTAGAGAGATGAAGAGAGGAGAGAGGGTGATCTTTAGAGAGAGAAAGTTAAACAACAAATGAAAGGTTAGATTAAAGAAGCACCACCCTTCCCCTAGAGGGAAGGGTATTTATAGTTACAAACTAAACGACCTCCTGACGGCCTGTGGATCAGGTATACAGTGGGTAAAGACCCGTCCTTCCTCCACGCTGTTACACTACACTAAACTAGGCTAATGACTAACTAACAAACATGTAAATAACGATATGTCTACGAGCTAACTTATGCTAGATAATAGTTGGGGTGACCGACACTTCACTATGGAATTTCTAATTCCTAACAATCTCCCCCTAAGGGAGGTCACCCCATGTTTTTCATTTCGAATCCTAGCATTCTATTTTATCTTCTGTTTTGATCTTGTAGACTTAAATTCTTCAATGTCCGCATTCATTTTGCTTTAGCGGTGACTCTTCATAGTCCGAGTGCTTTGTACTTTCAGTGGAGGTCTTTAACTGATCCACATCTTGATGATCTTCGAGTTTTCTTCGAGATCATCAGCCACAGCAAATCTCTGGATCATCCTTGTTTTGTGTTTCCTTCATGTGATGTTGTGACTTTCGGACCGACATGCTCACACTTTCTGGATCATGACATTATTACATTAGAGTAGCAGAAGCTTTTACTGGTTCAAGATATTTGCAGCAGCGTAGCAGAAGCATAGTATAAAAATATCTGAGCCAGGTTATGAAGATAGGCACTTGTCATGATTTTTTTAAATTAAGTGTGGATGCTGTGAGCATGTGGCTTTGGATTGACGTCTCAATTCTGATCAGTTGCAACCGTCCAAATGTACCTGCAAACAACAGTTAGCAATAAAACACACGAAAGTGTCTTTGATCACTTTCGTTGAATTGAGGTACACGGCCCACGGTTCCCCGTTGATCAGTACAAGTACTGCATGTGATCAGGTATAATTCCGAAGAATCTCCTTGACAGGGTTTCACAGCTTCTCTAGCCGTTCTCAAACCGGAGCGTCTCAAAGAAGACAACATGGAGTGAGTGAACCAGCGAATTGAGATTCACTGATTGATGAAAAATTGATTTGAAAAACAATCGCGTATTGCTTAGAAGAAAGAGTTTTGCAATACGAAGAAGGTTTTATGAGAAAGATCAATTTTCAATCAAAAATACTTTTTGTATTTGAAAAGAGTACACATTCGATGTGCTAGAGAAAAAAAGAGATTCGCACATCGAACGGTTTTTCCAAAAGTATTTTTTCAGTTAGAGATACTTTTTGTGTTTGAAAACATGAATACACATTCGATGTGCTAGAGAAAAGAAGATTTGCACATCGAACGGTTTTTCCAAAAGTATTCGTCAATTCATTTCCTGGACCAAGGTTGATTCAAAAATGAATCGCCCCATCGTTTCTGTCCAGTTGTCACAATCTTGATCTTTTGAAAAGATCTCACATGTCACCCACCAAGAGCTTGTTTGATGTTGGCTCTAGAAGGATTTCCATCTTCATCGTGAATACTTTACATATCACTCAGATGTTCTGGCAAAATCACAAGGATGATGCGTAGGACTCTTAATATATTCTTACTTTCCACATTGTGTGAAACAACAAGTCTTCATCAATTTAGTGTCCTAATGAGATCTTGTGTGATGATCTCTTGGCTCTAGACTCAATAGTGCACTTTGGTTCCTATGCCGGAGACTAGGGAAAGGGTATCCTTCTTCAATATCAACAATCTCTAAGAGAAAGTAGATAGAATATGTAGGTTCCCCGTGAGAATGAAACAAGCCCTTTTAAGAGGAACTTGAGTAGCTTGGGAAGTTTCGTGCAGTGCGTCACTGGGTCCATGATGTCTTGTTTTCAATACCAGTGTTACCTTAGTAACAACCAGTAGCATATGTATTGAACCCGGTTTTTGCCCTAAGGTTGAATTAATGGAGGGCTATTTCTTTTCACCCTTTTCACATTAATTTCTTTTTCATTCTTCAACCCCTTCAGCGCTTATCGAGACTTCATTACTAGAACCTTGTTGGGTTTGTTCCAGTACTAGCTTTGTCTCAGTCGGCACTCTTCCCATATTCTCATTTTTCTTCTTTATTCATCATACCTAAGGACTCTACACTATCTAGTGGATTGTCCCTGGGTAGATCCCTCCAGCTCTGGCGGGATCGTGGGAACGAATACCTAACCTAACCATCCTTATATCACCATGCATAAAGTAAATTGGTCGGTCTTATGGTATTGTTCTTTCCTTCTTGAAACCAATTGAAAAATCATTTGGAAAATCAATCAAGGTACTTGTGATATAATATCAAAGCATTTTGTACCTTAATTGTTTTGATCATTTAGAAATGCTCCCCCTCAACATGTGCATATGATTATGAAATTGTTTAGCACATGGAGGCAAGAGTTCTTTTGAAATAATTTCTTTGATCATTATTTCCTTAGAAAAAGCCTTTCGATTTTCTTCCTAAATTCTCCCCCTCAAAATGTGCGTTGGTTGTTTAAAATCATTTTAGCACATAGAGGAAAAAGTTATTTTAAGTACTTTCACGATCACATTGCCATACAGAAAACCATTAGAATAATCAATCAAGGTACATTATCTTGAAACATAGAAATCTTTGTACCTTGATAGTTTATTTTCTTTTGAAATGCCCCCCCTTAATATGTGCTTCGAGATTCGAAAGCGTTTAGCACATATGGGAGAGCAACCTGCACTTTTGAATCAAATCGATCATCATTTATCATATTTCATATTAAATCACAAATTCTCCCCCGATAAAAAATATCAAACCCTTTGAGATTTTGGATCCCAAGTGATTTAATAAGGTTTGGAAAACATGGGAGAATATGTGGCCTTGTTTAAATACTCTTCTGGTTTTTGGTTAAATGCTCCTCCACAATCATGTGCATTATGTATTTGAAATCGTTTGGCACATGAAGGAAGGAGAGCTTTTGAAACAATCACCCTTTAAAAACCGATTTGAGAATCACAATCTTTCCCCCCGATCAAAAATTTTAAACCAATTGAGATTTGTGATCCCAATTGATTTAAATCATTTAGAAAATTTTGGGGAAAGACATGGCAAGATTTAATTTTGAAAAATGATTGACAAGGATCAATTTTAGACATTAAAGATTGTTAGCGTCAGGTATGATATTTTTAAAAGATCTTTAAGTAAAATAAAACAATATCACAATCAAACAAGAATCAGAAAAAAATTTCATTCTGAAAGATCTTAGAGTTTTAAAGAAAATCATACCATGACATAACATGAAGTCTAGTGATTTCCAAACGGACTTGATAGATGAAATATCGCTTGAAAATATTTTATTTTAAATCACTCTCCCCCCTCAATCGATGACCGAAGTCGTTGATTGAGTGACTTAAGTTTTGATAAAATGAAGTCCAGTGATTTCCAAAATTAAGTCCAATTTATTTTCAAAACAATATTTTTCCATTTTCAAAATAGTATTTTCATAATTGTTTAAAAATGTTATCATCCACTACTTGTCCTGCACAAAGATACGTTAGGTGGTTGAGCTGGTTTTGTTGTTGGTGCTGGAGGTTTGGAAGAAAACCATCTGCTGATGCAGTGAGACCTCTTCCTTTGCATTTTTTTCATGCCAACTCTCCATAGAGATCAAATTATGCTCCGTTTCTTCATTTGATGATGAAGAAAACCATCTGCTGATGTAGTGAGACCTCTTACGTTGCATTTTTTCATGCCAACTCTCCATAGAAGTCAGATTAAGCTCCGTTTCTTCATTTGTCAACCCAAGATATAGTTACCCTTTCCTTTCGGCATCCAATCATCTTCTATTGTGGGATTCGGATCGGGAACATTCTTATATACTAATATACCTACATACGTGAGTGAACACACATACAGATATATGGTGGTCGACATCACCCAAACAACAATCGACTAAAAAAAGTCAATCCAACATATCAATCAGATCATACAAAGGCATGAGGATTATATGTTTATCAAACTATAGTCATCTAATTCTAACACTCATATCCTAAATTCCTAGTCCTTTGACATAGGCAAATATCATTTTTAGTTAAGCATGAGGATAATTTGTTAGGAATTAGAAATTCCAGGTATTAAAGAGTCGGTCACCTCAAGTATATGTAATCGTTAGAAAGCTCGTAGTCATAGTACTTTTATGTTAAGTAGTATTTAGTTTAGTAACACCGTGGAGGACGGACGGGTCTTTACCCACTGTATGCCTGATCCACAGGCCGTTGTGTGGCGTTTTATTGTAAGACTATAAATACTCTCTACCTTCCAAGGTAGAGAGTTGGAGCTCATAATAAGATTTTTCTTTCTCTCACTAAGTTCCCTAAACCTCTAACTTTCTCTCTCTAGAACTCACCTTTATACACCCACTTTGAGTTATGGTTTGATGTGTATGTGAAATCCAATATCCTACAATTGGTATCAAGAGCCATGGTTAGATCATCTCTTACATATCTTTGGATTTCTAGTGGTTTTAGGTGGTTTTTGAGTTTGAAAAGTTTAGTGGTTTTTGCATCATTTGGTTGATTTCTAGTGTTAAAGTTTCGATTTTGGTAGTACTTTTGTGTTTTGAATTATCACAAGTGTTTAGGTTTTGATTTAGAAGGTTTGAATCATAGTGGTTGGGTTGTTTTTGGATTGAAAAGTGGTGTTCATGTGTTTTCATGCTAGCGACTTGAGCCACGGAAAAGTTTTCTTGTAGCGACTTGCTTTACAATTTGGTAGCGAGTTGTAGTTGAAAGTCTTAGCGAGTTGGGTTAGCGACTTGTCTAGTGAGACAGCGACAAAAGTACAAGTAGTGATTCTCCACTACACGTAGCGACTTGGTGTAAGTTAGCGACTTGTACTTTATATTGTTAGCGACTTGGTGTTAGCGAGTTGGTACCTAGCGAGTTGCTATTTAGCGACTTGATTATTTAGCGACTTGGTGCTTAGCGAATTGCTGCCAAAATTTTGCTAGCGACTTGGATTGTAGCGAGTTGTTATATAGCGACTTGAGACTAAAGCGAGTTGGCTATTTAGCGACTTGATTAATTTAGCGAGTTGAGTGTGTTGCGTGTTGACTGCTTATGCGAGTTGTGTGTTTAGCGACTTGTTCATTTAGACCTTTTTCTTCTTCGTGTTACATTCTTACGGTTGTTCTTTTGGTTTAGTAAAATCCCGTGAAAGAATCAATTTCCCGGTTTAATCAAAGAATTGCAAAATCCCGTAGAGCTTGAAACATGTCTACAAACGTTCCTACTATCATCTCCACTGTTGCGAGGATGTTCAAGCATGGTTCAGGATACTCGTCCACCAATGCTTGACAGAACTGACTATGACTCTTGGGCTCAACGAATCAGATTGTACTCCTTGAAAGGAAAATGGGGTCAACATTCTCAAATCCATTGATGAAGGACCGTATCGAGTTGAGACGACTAGAGATGTACTTGATACTGCTGAAGATGGAACTCGGATTTACGGAATGGACAGACCAAAGATGTATGATGAGCTTGATGATAAGGAGAAAAAGAGATTCGATGCTTATATCAGGGCTTCTAACATTGTTCTTCAAGGTCTTCCTAAAGACATCTACAAGCTGATCAATCACAACAACGAAGCAAAGGCAGTATGGGATAATGTCAAGATGCTTCTCTCAGGTTCAGAATTAACTATGGAAGACAGAGAATCACAACTCTATGAAGAATTTGAATACTTCAAGATGAAACCAGATGAGAGTGTCTATGAGTACTATGTGAGATTTCATAAGTTGGTGAATGACATGAGGAACATCAGAATGACTATGCCTAACATTCATCTGAACTCAAAATTTGTGAACAACATGAATCCCGAATGGCACAAGTTTGTCACCTCTGTGAAGCTCACTAAAGGATTGAAGAATACAAACTATGAGCAACTCTATGCCTTCCTCCTTCAGAATGAGAGACATGCGATGTTTGTAAAATTGGTTCTTAATCGGTTCAAAACCAACGAGGGGAGAGACAAGCTCGTCTAATGACTCAAGCTGCCTTCTACTCAAACATCAGAATCACAACCAAAGCCTCACAAGTCATACCCATAGGAAATGGTAATCACAAACTAATTCCTGATCCTATGTTCAAACAAGCGATCTTTGATGCACACGTGGATAACATCATTAATCAACTAGCTCTTCTGATTAGTCAAAACATGAATTCTCTCCCACAAACCAATAACAACCTCGGAACAGCATCTAACCCACACAATCAAGCTACTGTTAAAGATGGGAGGATCGTGGTGCAACCAGATCAGGAAAGACAGTATGATCAGGGAAGAGGTGGAGCTGGTAGAGGTTATGTTGGTAATCGGAATCGAGGAAGGAATGGTAATCAAGGTCAAGCTAAGCTGATCAAATGTTATAATTGTGGTGGTGAGGGACACATTGCAAGGAACGGCACATCTCCAAAGCGTCCACGAATCTGATTACTTGAGATAAGATGCTGCTTGTGCAAGCTCAGGGATAATGGTCTTTGCTTTGGATGAAGATGAATTGTTGTTTCTAGCTGAGGGCAATGCCAAGACCTATGATGCAGATGTGGATGAGCACCTATTCAGAAATAGGTCACAATCATCAGAATGCCTTTCAAGTCGCTGATTGTGATGCATACGACTCTGATGTGGATGATGGACATACTGCACACACAATCTTTATGGCTAGCATTTCTCCAATGGTTTCTCCCAAGGTATCCTCTTCACCACAAACTGGCCCATCCAAAGACAAACTCATCTCATAGGTACTAAAACTATACGATGATGCTGATGTGCAAAAGATGCATGACAAAGTACTATCAACTGAAACTTTTGTATCAAATATTGAAAATATGGGTAATATCAATGTTGTCCCATATGATCAATATGTGAAACAAAGTGAAAGTGAAGTTGTGCCAAGTGATGCATCTCCTGCAATCAACAATGACTATATTTTTTATGAATACACTGCATGTGCCCCTGATGATTCTGTTATCTCTGAACTTAATGCCTATAAAGAACGTGTTGCTATTTATGAACAACGTGCTAAATTTGAGTTGACCACTCGTGAGCAGGAAATGGATGACCAAATGCGTACAACTATTAGAAAAAGTAGGTTTAGAGAAGAAGTATTAAAACAAGAGTTAAACTCCTTGCAAGAAAAGCTTTCTAAAACTGCTAAGCAAAAACAAGAACTTCAAGAAAATGTTAAAATGCTTAAGCAAGAATTCAGTGCTAAGGAATCAAAACTTTTGAATGATTTTTCTAATATAAAAACCTTGAAAAACAAGCTTGAAAATAAGTTGTACGTACAAGGAAACACCATTCAGACTGCTCACATGATCACTAAGCATAGAGTCCTAAGCGATAAGCATAGCATTCCCCTTATTGAGGAACCAAATCCAGAGGTCATTAAAAAGGCTAGAAATGCTCATAAGGTTCTTTATGATGGCAAGGAAATCCTTAAACCTAGACAGAAACCTAGGTGCGCTGAGTGCACAGAGGAAGATAAGAAATCAGATGAAATCACTAGGGAAAAGTTAAACAAGAAACTAGCTGATCCAAAATGTAAAGAAAAGAAAGTAATCATCACACCCCATGATTACAAAAAGGAGAATTGGATTGCCTTAAACAAGTTTAAGCCTCAGACATTGTTAACTCCGAACAAGTGTTCGGAAAATGGATTTAGATAAGCGAAGCTGAAAATATTGTTAAAACCAACCCCCCCCCCCTTTGGAAAATGCCTAGAGCGACTGTGTATCCTCCAAATACACCAATGCATCTAGTTCCTAGAACAATTGCCACTAAAAGCAAGACCTTAATCAGTCAATATGTTATCTTTCAACTATTTGTTGATTTTGAGAAAACTTGCAAGAAAAGGATCACACCCACTGGTATAACTGAAGGAGAAAGAGGTTTTGAGCAAACTAAAGAATGTTATTTAACTGAAGTCATGCCCTTCTTTAAACAACTAAAAGATCACTTTGAGAGTCTTAAAAAGGGAATGAATTCAGACATTAAAGAAATGGAACAAGAATTTGATGCAATGATAGTTGAGGTTAGTGACTATGAGCGAGCATTAAGATATAATGAGATTGAGAGGAAGAACTTGCATACCTTGAATGAGAATCTTATTTCTGAATGTATTGCTCAAGACGTGTTTTACACTGCTACGAATTGCTCCATTAATGCTTCTCAATTTCATGAATTATCTTTTGCTCTGAAAGTCTCTCATGATCGTGTCATTGAGCTTGAAAAGATTAATTCAAAACTTAATGAGAAAATTGATCAGGATGATCACGATAATTTGGTAAAGCATCTTTCTAAACTAGAAGTTGAACATTTTGATTTACAACTAAAATATCAACATCTAAAAGAAAATGTTAAAACCTCATATTTCAAGACATCCTTGGATGCTCCTGAGTTTGATGCAGTTTTTGAAATTAGCAAACGTGATGAACAGATTCAAGCTCATTGTAACACGATCAAAAGGTTGAAAGCCCAAATCTCTCAATTGAAGGGTGAAAGAACAATGTACTGGATCCCAAATGCCTCCTCCTTTAGATTCTCAATTACTCTTCAAACTTTTCATCTTCAAAACTTAGTTAATGCCTTACAAAAGGAAACGAGAGTTTTCTAGAAGAAAATGAAAAAGTTAAACGACACTTTAAAGAGTTATATGATTCAAAAAGTCACCCGTGACCTAACAACGAAAAATAACGTCTTTACAAAAGGAAATTGAGAATCTGAAAGTCGGGAAATGGGAAACTGACACTTGTTTTCAACAAGAATGTTGTCTCAAAGTCACCCATAGACTGCAAATACACTGTGACAGTTAAATATATTCCTCCTCATCTTAGGAATAATGAACATGCCTTTCATGACTATTGTGCTCACCTTAAGGACAGTCTGGAATGTCTCCGTGAGATTGTTGAAGAGGACTTCATTAATAAACCTCTTGATAGAGAAATTAGGTTTGCTTGCCTCCAGGCCAAACGATCTCAAGAGCTGCTTGAATGTGTAATTGCAACATGTCCAAAACCCTTAGGTGAAAAAGGCAAGGCTGTGAAGCCTTGTTCTATGCCTAGTGCCAAGCAGGAAATCCGTTCTATGCCCAGTCTTAAGAAAGGAAACACTAATGTGCCTTCAAGTAGTTCAGATTCCAGATATGTTAGTGCTAAGAAAGTGAACTTTAGTGTGCCTGCAAAAAGCTCAAATCACAGTCTTAAGAAAGTATACACTAATGTGCCTTCTAGTACTTCAGATCCTTGCACATCAAGTTCAGGAATGCAAAATTTAGATCAACCAACTAATGTTCCCATTCCCTCTACAGGAGTAATCAGTGACTTTAAAGCGAGCAGGTCAAAGTCTCAAGACAATACAAGGAATGATAGGACCTTGCAAGCTAAGAATGTGCATTGGAAGAGAGTAGAAGACCAATCTAGGAACTTTATGCTTGAGTTGAATAAAACGAATCGTGTTGATTCTAGTATTAGCCTTAGGCGTACTGTAATTAATTCGAATTCTGATACTATTTGCAAACCTTGTAATGATGTCTGCTTGAATTCTGTTGCTAATCATGAATGTGGTGTGAATGCTTTGTCTAATGCTGTCAAATGCCTAGTTAAAATTGTTAATGCTAATAATCGTGCAAATAAGGCAATAAGCAAAACGAAAGATTGTTTGAAAACAGTGGAAACCCACAGGAAGAACTTTTATAAAGATAGGTTATTATTGGATACCTTTTGGCCATAAGAACAATCAGTTTTGCTCTCAAACTGCTAAGATTATGCCCACTAGAAAATGGATGCCTACTGGTAGAACTATTCCCTTAAGAAGTGAACATACTTTGAATAGGTCAAATACAGACACCAGCATTGCATCCATTCCCAATGATTCCATTGCTTCTACTTCTGATATGGATGTTTCGATTTCTGATGTGGGTGTTCCAATTACTGTTACTAACCAAGTGGAACCCATTCTTGCATGGGGATCCCAATTATCCAGTCATCCATTCTTGTCTGTGTTCAACTGCAGATCGTTCAAATCGTTACGTGGTACCGGACTCAGTATTCCAAGCATATGACTGGAGGTCCGCGGCTCATGAACCGTGAGCAAATTCATCGGAACAGATTAGATTCGGTAATGATCATTTCGTGCAATTATGGGTTATGGTGATTATGTTGTTGGTGATAGTGTTATCTCTAGAGTATACTATGTGGAAGGTCTTGGTCATAATCACTTTCTCTCGGTCAATTCTTGATTCGATCTAGAAGTAGCCTTCTGAAAACATACTTGTTTTGTTAGAGAACTTGATGGTAAGGAACTTTTAAGAGGAACTGTGTTCAAATCTTTACACCATCTCTATAGAAGATATGATGAAGTCTTCTCCAATTTGCTTTCTGTCAAAGGCTTCAAAAACAAAGTCATGGTTATGGCATCGACGTCTCAATCACTTGAACCTCGGCACCATCAATGATCTCTCGAGAAAGGACTTAGTTGTAGGTTTACCTCGACTAAAGTATGAAAAGGATCATCTTTGTTCGGCATGTCAATTGGGAAAAAGCAAGAAGTATGCCCATAAACCCAAACCTACTAACTCTGTCAGATAAGTTCTTCATACAATTCATATGGATTTATGTGGACCAATGAGTCTGAGAATATCTTTGGGAAGAAATATGTGTTAGTTATAGTTGATGATTACTCTAGATTCACGTGGGTCAAGTTCTTAAGGACAAAGGATGAAACTCCTGATATCATCATCAAACTCATCAAGCAGTGCGCGAGTTCGACTTAACAAAACCGGTCGAATTATCCGGACGGACAATGGGCGAGTTTGTTAACAAAAAAACTTAGTGAATTTTATGAAAGCATTGGAATCAGCCATCAAAGAAGTGTTCCACGAACTCCTCAACGAGCGGTGTAGTTGAAAGACAAAATCGAACTCTTGTAGAAGCCGCTAGAACAATGTTGATTTACTCAAAAGTTCCAATGTTTCTCACGGCTGAAGCTATTGCCACAACATGCTACACACAAAATCGTTCCCTGATTCACACTGTTCATGGAAAAACACCATATGAACTTGTCCACACAGAAAAACCTAATCTCTCTTTCCTTTGTGTGTTTGGAGCATTGTGTTATCCAACTAATGAGGGTCAAGACTTAGGCAAACTTAGAGCTAAAGCGGACATTGGAGTATTTGTAGGGTATGCACCAAACAAAAAGGGATACCGAATCTACAACAAAAGAACCGGAAACATCATGGAAACAATTCCGTTACGTTTGATGATGACCGGTCAAATGGCTCTGAACAATCGATTCGGACCAGCACTTCATCAGTCAATTGGTTCATCCCTGGTTCCAAACTCTTCTCAAGAAACTCCATATGTACCTCCATCTGAAGATGATTTAAAGAAATTGTTTGATCCTATGTTTGATGAACTTTATGATCCAGTACTAATGAGGTGTTGATCCCTACAACGGTAGGCTCATATTCCAGTGAATGAAGTCAATCCCTCGAGTCTCAATATCTTTAAGTCAAGCTGATCCTTAGTCTCATCAACAAATCATCATTCTTCAAATGTACATCATGGAACTGTTTACGGCATCAATGATGAAGTTAATCCCTTTGCTACTCCCGAAGATGCTCCATTTGAAAACATATTTGCTCCAGAATCTTCTTGAACCATCCTCTTGAGGAGACATCGACTCGCTACTTGAGTCCTCAACAACTACCACATGAACACCTCGGAAAATGGACTCACGATCATCCATTAGACAACATCATTGGAAATCCCTCTCGTCCGGTATCAACACGGAAACAACTTGCAACCGATGCCTTATGGTGCTTCTTCAACTCCGTACTCTCTAAGATCGAACCAAAGATGTTAAAACCGCCATGAATGAAGATAGTTGGTTCAATGCTATGCAAGATGAAATTCATGAGTTTGATCGACTTGATGTATGGGAGTTAGTACCACTCAGTTGTGCTATGATTATTACTCTAAAATGGATCTTCAAAGTGAAACTTGATGAGCATGGTGATGTGTTGAAGAACAAGGCTCGATTAGTTGCTAAAGGATACCGTCAAGAGGAGGTATAGACTTTGAAGAATCTTTTGCTCCGTTGCTCGAATGAGGCAATTAGAATCTTTTGGCTAATCTTCAAGTAAGAACATGGTAGTATATCAAATGGATGTGAAGACGGCATTTCTGAACGGAGATCTTAAAGAAGTCGTCTCGTCGGCCAACTGAAGGATTTGTAAATCAAGAGCATCCTACTCGCGTTTATCGTTTGAAGAAGGCCCTTTACGGTTTAAAGCAAGCTCCAAGGGCATGGTATGATACCTTTATCAAAGTTTCTTCTATCAACCGGATTTAGCAAAGGCGATTGATCCAACATTGTTCACCAGGAAGTCGGGCAAACATTTAATTCATGTTCAAATTTATGTTGATGATATTATTTTTGCCTCGACAGACCAATGGAATGTGATAGTTTTTCTAATGAAATGAGTTCAAAATTTCAAATGTCAATGATGGGACAAATGTCATTTTCTTGGGATTACAAATTTACAAAGTCAGGAGAGCATTTTCATAAATCTATCTAAATATGCAACTGAGATCTTAAAGAAATTTGGATTTGATTCAAGTGACCTGTTGACACTCCCATGATTGATCGAACCAAACTAGATGAGGACCACTCGGGGATCATGATTGACCAAACAAAATATCGTAGTATGATTGGATCACGATGTACCTCCGGCTAGTAGACCGACATATCTTGTTATTTGTTTGCATGTGTGCTAGATACAGGCTAAGCCTACTAAAAGCACCTTGGCGGTTAAGCGGGTCTTTCGGTATCTCCAAGGAACCATCAATATGGGACC
>OU343218.1:78085188-78134148 GCA_910596185.1 Chrysanthemum makinoi | reverse complement strand
GGTTGATCGTATTTTTTATTGTGTTGATGATTCGGTGGTCTTGGATGATCAAAATACATGTTTGCCATTATAGAGAGAGAAAGTAGAGAGAGAGAGGGTGTTCTTGCTAGAGGTTTACACAAATGAAAGATTAGATTGAATGAGAAGCACCACCCCTTCCATGGATGGAAGGGGTATTTATACTTACACAATACACGACCTCCTAACGGCCTGTGGATCGGTATACCAGGGGTAAAGACCCGTCCTTCCTCCACCGGTTTGCACTAAGCTATACTACGCTACAAACTAATAAATAAACTACTAAATACGTAATAACGACAAGTCTACGAGCTACTTAAGCGATAACATTTGGGGTTACCGACTCTTCACTATGGAATTTTCTAATTCCTAACAATCTCCCCCTAAGGGAGGTCACCCCATGTTTTACATTTCAAATCCTAGCATTCTATTCTTAACTTTGTTCTTGAGCTCGTAGACTTCAATTCTTCAACATCTCGCAATCTTTGTGCTTTAGTAGCGATTCTTTAAAGTCCGCATTGATTTGTACTTTTAGTGGAGGCCTTTGAACTGATCCACATCTTTGATGATCTTCGAGCTTTCATTGAGATCATACACAGAATCTCTGATCACCCTTTATTATGTTGCCATCATGTGAAGTTGTGACTTTCGGACCAACATGCTCACACTTTTGAATCATGACATCTTTCCATCAGAGTAGCGGAAGCTTTCTCGTTCATGATATTTGCAGCACGAAGAGAACATAGTATAGAAATATCCGAGCTGTGTTATGTAGATATGCACCAGTCATGATTTCTTCAAATTAAGTGTGGATGCTGTGTGCATGCGGCTTTGAATGACTCCTCATTCGATCACCTGCAACCGTCCAAATGTACCGCAAACAACGAAGTTAATAAAACACACGAATGTGTCTTTGATCACTTTCGTTGAATTGAGGTACACGGCCCACGGTTCCTCGCTGATCAAGATAAGTACGCCTCGTGGATCAGTAGGATTCTAAGAATCTCCGACAGGTTTCGCAAATGCTTCTAGCCGTTCTCAAACCGAACGCCTCAAAGAAGACAACACGGAGTGAGTGAACCAAATAATTGAGATTCACTGATTGATGAAAATGATTTGAAAACAATCGCGTATTGCTTGAAGAAAGAGTTTTGCAATACACGAAGGTTTTTGAGAAAGATCAATTGTCAATCAAAAATACTTTTTGTATTTAAAAGAGTACACATTCGACGTGCTAGAGAAAAGAAGTTTTGCACATCGAACGGTTTTTCCAAAAGTATTTTTTCAATCAAAGATACTTTTTGTATTTGAAAATGAATACACATTCGACGTGCTAGAGAAAAGAAGATTTGCACATCGAACGTTTTTTCCAAAAGTATTCGTCAATTCCATTCCTCGACCAAGGTTGATTCAAGAGTGAATCGCCCCATCGTTTCTATCCAGTTGTCACAAGCTTGATCTTTAGAAAGATCTCACATGTCACCCACCAAGAGCTTGTTTGATGTTGGCTCTAGAAGGATTTCCATCTTCATCGTAGTATGCATATCACTCGATGTTCTCAAGCAATACCACAAGGATAATGCGTAGGACTCTTAATATATATACTTACATTCTACATTGTGTGAAACAGCAAGTCTTCATTAATTTTGTGTCCTAATGAGATATTGTGGATGATCTCTTGGCTCTAGACTCAATAGTGCACATTTGGTTCCTATGTCGAGACTAGGGGAGGGTCTCCTTCTTCAATATCAACAATCTCTAAGAGAAAGTCGATAGATTATGTCGGTTCCCCGTGAGAATGAAACAAGCCCTTTTAAGAGGAACGAGAGGGAAGTTGGAAGAGCGCAGGCGTCATGGGTCCATGACGTCTTGTCTTCAATACCGCTGTTACCTTAGTAAACACCAGAGCATATGTATTGAACCCTTCCGCCCTAAGGTTGAATTAATGGAGGGCTATTTCTTTTCACCCTTTCTCATTTCATTTCTTTTTCATTCTTCAACCCCTTCGTGCTTACCGAGACTTCATAACTAGAACCTTGTTGGGTTTATTCCAGATAGCTCGTCTCACCGACTCTTCCCATATTCTCAATTTTCTCCTTTTTTTCAATATACCTAAGGACTCTACACTATCTAGTGGATTGTCCCTCGGTAGATCCCTCCCCGGCGGATCGAACTAATACCTAACCTTACCATCCTTATAACTCCATGCATAAAGTGAAATGGTCGGTCTTTTGGTACAATTCATTCTTCCTTGAAACCAATTGAAAATCATTTGGAAAACAATCAAGTAATTCTTGTGATACGAGATCAAAGCATTTTGTACCTTAATAGTTTTGATCATTTAGAAATGCCCCTCCTCAACATGTGCATATGATTTAAAATTGTTTGCACATGGAGGCAAGAGTTCTTTGAAATAATTTCTTGATCACAATTTCTTTAGAAAAAGCCATTTGAATTTCTTTGGTAAAATTCTCCCCCTCAATATGTGCATAGAATATTTGAAATCATTTTATCACATAGAGGCAAGAGTTCTTTTGAAGCACATCCACAATCACAAGAGCCATTAAGAAACCATTTTAAAACTCAATCAAGGTACTTTATAAATCACTTTAAAAAGCTTTCGTACCTCGATAGTTTGTTTGTTCCCCTCAATATGTGCTTAGATTCGAAAGCTTAGCACATATGGAGCGCACAGCACAATTAAATCAAAAAACGATCACCTTTTATCAAATTTCATTATTAAATCACAAATTCTCCCCGATCAAAAATATCAAACCCTTTGAGATTTTGGATCCCAAGTGATTTAATAAGGTTTATAAAACATGGGAGAATATGTGGCCTTGTTTAAATACTCATCTGGTTTTGGATAAATCCTCCTCCTCAACATGTGCATTGTGTATTTGAAATCGTTTGGCACATGGAGGCAGGAGTGCCTTTAAAGGACTAAAACCAATTCCATTTAAACAGATAAGAGATTTAACTCACGATCTCTACCCCGATCAAAATTTCAAACCTTTTGAGATTTGTGATCCCAATTGATTTAAATCATTTAAAAGATTTTGGGAAAGACGTGGCTTGATTTAATTTTGAAAAATGACAGATAAGGACCATTTTAAGACATTAAAGATTGTTAGTGTCGGGTATGATTGTTTTAAGAGATCTTTTAGGTAAAATAAAACAATTTCACAATCAAACAAGAACGGAAAAAATTTCATTTTGAAAGATCTTGATTCTAAAGAAAATCATACCATGACATAACATTAAATCTTTAGATCACCACTTAATTTTGTACAAACGGACTCTTTTGAAGATATATTGTTTGAAAATATTTTAAATTAAATCACTCTCCCCTCAATCCATGACGTAGTCAATAATTGAGTGACTTAGGTTTTGGTAAAAATGAAGTCCGGTGATTTTCAAAATTTAGTCCAATATATTTTCAAAACAATATTTTTCCATTTTCAAAACAATTTTTTCAAAGTTTTGAAAATGGTATCATCACGATTATCCCGCACAAAGATACATTAGTGGTTGAGAAGCCTGTTGTTGCTGTAGGGTTTGGAAGAAAACCGCTGCATATGCAAGAGATTCTTCTTATTACGTTGCATTTTGAATGCCAACTGAGGTCAAATTAAGCTCTGCTTCTTCAATCACTTAGAAGAAAACCATCCGGCGATGCAGTGAGACCTCTTATGTTGCATTTATGCCAACTCTCCATAGAAGTCTAATTAAGCTCCGTTTCTTCATTTGTCAACCCAAGATATAGTTACCCTTTCCTTTGGCATCCAATCATCATATTGTGGGATCCGGATCGGGAACCTTTTACCAATATACCTGCAAATGTTAGTGAACACACATACAAATATATGGTGGTCGACATCACCCAAACAGAATCTAATAAAAGTCAATGCAACATATCAATCGATCATATATAAATGTATGGGAATAGTGTGTACATCAAACTCTAATCATCTAATCCTAGCAATCATATCCTAGGCACCTAGTCCTTCAACATAGGTTAACATCATTTTTAATTAAGCATATTAGGATAATTAAGAAAGCCCGTTAGATGATATAGATTTGAAAACATTATCCCCTCAATCCATGACTCATTTTATGAAAAGTTAAAAGTGCTGAAGTCATTGATTGAGTTTTCAATTTATTTCAAAACTCAATCTGATTGATTTTCAAACAACTCATTTACCACCATTTTGAAAACAACAAATATTTTTCTGAAGAATTTTAGACGGAAAACATTTGTGTAGGAAATGCCACGACATACTTTCCTCAAATTGTTTTAGGATAAGTGCACGAAATATTTGAAAATGGTTTAGCGCAACACTTTCCTTTCTTGAAGAGCGGGTTGCTATCTGAAATAATAGCAAGCCATAGTTTAAGCCGGTTACACCGAAATAACTGTGAAGCCATAGTTTTAAGCACGGGTTACAAGTAATAGCGTAAGCCATCATTTTAGTGATGATAACTGTGAAGCAAGTTTTAGACATAGTTTTACACCTCCGCCAACTTCATCTAAAGTTCCGTGCCATTATTGAATGACATTTCTAAGACCGTAGATGTTATCGATACCAGAAGACATGTCTTAGAAAAACATATTTTTGGTATTTTTTAAATTTTCTGATTTTTATGGCTTTTGTTAATTTTATATTTTTCTATTTTGTTTTGTTGTATTTTTATTTTCTTTTTGTTTTATATTTTGTTTTGTTTTCGATAAATATATACAAAAGATAGAGTAGATGATATAGTTAAAGAAGATGATGATACGAGTACCGAGATAAGGATATCGAAAAGACTGTAGAAGATAGAATTCATCATCTTTAAAACTTCCACCACCAAAGCTTCGAGGCTCTTGAATCAAGATGGAAATGAGCCTTTGAGAAAGAGAGACTTTGGCAAGCCCCCAAACCGAAAATCCTTTAGCTGAAAGCAGATTCAAAGCTTTTTCAAGCTTCTTTAGCCAGGTGCACAAGGAAGCACACCATTATCATAAATCTCGCTGCTCCATTTAAGACCGATAATCGAGAATCTCCGTTCGGGGTTATATCATCCATAAGAACAGCAACGTATCATCCCACACATAAATAATCTTCTCAAATTTCATAACCATTAAAGTCTGAAGCAATCCATTCCAAAAAGGTGTCAAGAGACCACTTCCCCCAAGTAGTTGAATTGATGCAGTCAATCTCTTAGACTAGAGCTCATGAACCCGAATACACATACCCAAAGACAAAGAAACTTATACCACCAAGTAGATTAAGTCCAATAGCCAAAGAATAACCTCGATGTATACTTTTCTCCCCTGAAAAGTGTGTAAGCTCAAGAACCCGGTACCAATGCCCAAAGAGAGAATAACCGATAACATTGAAGAAGCAGGCAATCACCGATTATCTCTCATACAATCTCTCGGATGTCAACACCGAATAAGTGATTATATCTCTGAATCACGATTAAGCACTCAAGTGAAACAACAGCATCCCCAATGTACACAATCTCTCTCCTCGATGATTGTGATAACATCAAATCATCACACACACTTGTGTACCTTTTTTATCTTCGAAACTTTCTATTACATCACTTCCCCTCGTCGTTGGAATAAGAACACTAAACGCTTTGATGAGTAAAACCTTGAGTTTCTCTCGCGGTCATGACAATATGTTTTCCCGATATCTTCTTCACTTAGAAGAATTAAGTTCATCAAGCTCGCCATGAGTCAAACCTTGAAAGCGGTATCACATTTGTCTTCCCCGATATCTTCATTACTTAAAGTATTAAGTTCATCAAGTTTACTCGTTTAGATGCTCGCTCCTTACCCTTGCTGGTTTTTTGACACTTCAGAATCAACAACTCTTTGTAAGTCCGTATACTAGAAATATGTTGAGAAGAACACTTGAACTCTTGTGAGAATCAACTTGTCAAGACTCTCTCTGACTATTTTATCAACCCTTATGTAGACAATTTTAACCATCAAGAAGAAAACCCGCTATACCATACTTGAAACTGAAGTCAACATCCCCACATTTGTATCTTAAGCTTGCACCTAATGATGGAAGAACGGTGTAGAGAATTTATGCTTCCAGCAAATCTCTAAGTACTCACTACCCAAACAAAGTATGAGACATAACACCTCTTAATGCGATATCCACACCGCCATATGCGGTGACACCGAAAGTAAAACAGTAACTCCTATAGTGATAGTTACCAGTGTCTTCAACCATCCACCTCGATCACGGTAACTAGATAAAACCAAGTCTTCACCTCAAATTCTTAAGCCCAAGCAAGTTATCAAATAAGAACACGCCTTTGTGAAAGTCAACTTCAATCTCAAATAGTGATAAATGATTAACTCCGTAATCACCTTGTGTCAAACCAACAATAGTCAATATCAACGCCTCGAGGAGTCATCAAGTAAAAATATGAGCAAGTCTAATTGGGAATTGAATTCACTTATAACTTTCTCCCAATTAGTGCTCCCCTAAACCGACAATCTGCTTGATAAATGCCTGTGATAAAGAAGAAGTCTTTAGATCGTTTAAATGCAACTCGTCTTTAGTCTTCTAACATGTAAGTAAATAAACGATCTGAGACTCGACCTTCTTTAAGATTGTCCAGTTGGGGAATAGATAGTTAACATCTTCATTTCACCAAAAACACAAAAACATCAACAAAAGCATCCCATTAACTTAATCTTGCAAAACCTTAATTAAGATCCTCCCAATCAAACAAGAACGTAAAGATGTTCATCAAGGAAATCGCAAAGAATCGTGCCGCTAAATAACACACATAAAATGGTAACACCAAGCAAACAATCACATCAAACAAGAAGAAGGTTGTTCGAATCATCATGTTATGTGCATCGCGTGAAGCATTAACCGAAGCACTTTGTCAATAAACTCATATCAAACTTGAAGATGTCAACCAACGGCTAAGAGAAAACTGTGTAAGATGACCGATAAGAAGAAGCTCGGTTCTTACATGAGTTTAGAGCCGTTTGACCATATATTCTCAAATAATAATCAATCATGCAAAAATTTCAACTTCTTCTTCCCTCAAGAATTGCATACAGAGATGCCATTCTTGATTAAATAAGTGAAAATCATCCGAATGTTCTATTCACACTTCTCTCCACAAAATAAGCACGTTGATGTCGCCATCTTCATTATAATCGAGCAAGTGGAATGAGAAACAATCGGTAGCCCGTTCACTTTAGTAATCGCACATGGAAAAGCATGAAGCATGTTGATGAGAATGGTCATTAATTAGAAGATTTCTCTTCTTCAGAAGATAAAGCGCACTGACACGTACACTTTTCTTTTCTATAGAGAACGAGGCATGAACTATTGTGTTCATACGTCATAAGAAGATTTCTCTTCTTTTAAGATAAAGCGCACTGAAACATACACTTTTCTTTTCTTTAGAGAACGAGGCCTGAATCGATGAACAGACGCCATAAGAAGATTTCTCTTTTGAAGATAAAGACTGAACGCATAATTTTCTTTTCTTTAAAGTACGAGGCATGAACCTGCTGTGTTCATACGTCATAAGAAGATTTCTTTTCAAAAGATAAAAGCGCACTGAAAGACGCATACTTTTCTTTCTTTTAGAGTACGAGGCCTGAATGATGGTGATGCAACGTCATAAGAAGATTTCTTCTTTCAAAGATAATGACCAAACGCATAATATTTCTTTCAGAGAACGAGGCATGAACCGATGTGTTCATACGTCATTATTCTCTTTTCAAATCTCTTAGCAAAACATGTAATCAACCCCATTATCATTCAAGAGGCCTTTGTCGCGGATGTCCATGGAGAAAACCCAATATGATGAATTTGACCTGAAGTAAACTAACCCGAACTCGTGACTTATACTTGCACATATGTAACAAAGAGCGGTGTCGAGACTTCATGCCCATTTGAATCTCTAAGTACTCTATACTCTTCAACCAACCAACCATCAATTGAATGTGACACTGAGCACTACAACGTAACTCCTTTAAGTGATAGTTATTTTGTGATGGTAAGAGCCCAATTCCCCCAAGTGGTAAAAAAGAAAAGTAAAATACCCAACAATAACTAGATTTCCAAGTCTTCGTTTTTGATAATAAGCTCGAACAAGGATCTCAAAGAATCTTCATCCATCCATCCTACCGGATACTAAATACACTGCCCGTGATGATTCAATTCAACCTCAAATAAATAATAATGAATTAACGTTGTCACATCTCTCGTTAATCACCAAAACTAGCCTTTGATCTTAAACGTAACTTTGATAGTGGTTTCATCCCGACCATGGTAAATGAAAGACATAACCTCGTAAAACCAAGTAATAAACCAAATCGCCATAATAAAAAATCCAAAACACATCCCATTCATGAAGTACACCCTTTTTTCTTCTCAAGCAAAACCGGGTAGCACCCAAAGACGCGTGATCCGAATTATATTCTCTTTCTCCAAGATGGTTCCATCATTACGGATTTTACAATCCTATGGTTTAAAACCATGTTATTTTCCGGGATTTTACAAAACCAAGAATAAACCGAAGAGGATCCCAAATACCATACCAGATGTTTCCATTGTCCCGGGATTTTACAAGTCTCTGATTTAAACCGAGAAATAGGTTCTTTCGCGGGATTTTACAAAATCAAGACAAAACCGTAAACAATGTCACTTGAATGTGTTATGACGACTTTGGTTTCAGTGAATATCTGTTTTAGGGAACATGCAGCGGTTCATCAACGGTTCATTATCCAACAACATCAACATCATCAACCATCCAATGAACACTTTGGTAAACACATCATTCACGCATTTTGTCGGCAATTGCAGTGATAACATGGATAAGTAAGCCCGATATGCCAAACTTGATCATGAAGTGAACTTCCCCAGATTTGTTACTTAAACTTGTACTAATCCTCGTGAAAAGAAACGGTGTACCCAATGTACAAAACCTCTTGACATATCCTCAACTGCGCTGAGACACCGGTGATAGCTACGTTGTGGGTAAAGTGAGAAAGAGTCACAACCGCAACTAAATATCCAAGTCTTTATCACACCTAATAAATGTCATTTGCCTGTTAAAGAAAGAAATAAGTAAACGCGCCCGGAAAACCTCACTTCAATTCCAAATAAGAAATACCGTATAAACAACCCCGTAGTCAACATTTTCAATATCAATCAAAGCCGAGACATAATATTCTCTGTGAAGATATATACACCAAAGTGCCAAACCGCATAACTCAATAAATCTTATCATCACACCAAATCTCATTGTCAACACTCATAAAGTCTCAACTCGTATCATCAACTTTCATGTCTAAGTAACCACTCGCATCTCATAATGATAAAATATTAGCTCAACATCATAACACCACTTTAGATCCAACACAATAGTTCAAATCCAATGAGATGTGATAGCCAGATGATATACTCGCATTAGACTTAGACAAAAAAATATCATCCGTGAAAGATCATGACCACACAATTACACATTATCGAAAAACATTGAAAGTTGTGTATCAACAAATTTATTTCACCATCATTGCATTGAACCACAATATCACTCGACCCCATACTCGTACATATCACAAATCATAAAACATCACACGACAAAGAATAATCAGCACAGTCCTTGATAATGCACGATACAAACAATTATACTCTTAATACAATCCAACCAACGCCCACAACACAAACTTGATATATTCACCTGCTAACCCCTTCTGGTCCAATCTCAACACTTCGAACCATTCCAAAGCCCAATTCAAGAAACTGATCGGCCCATTCAGTTTCAAGATAGTCCACGAGAGATAAAACATTATCTAAACCCAAGTCCAATTGCAAATGAAACGCCCTGATCCATTTTCTCACATGCTAACATACCCGGTTAAATGAAACGTGTGATGATAACCTAAATATTAGGTTATTAACATAACCCTAGACGCATTTATCATTCGCCTACCAAAAAAAACACTCCTCTTTATCTTATCCTTTCACCAAATTATTTCAGTCTCACACCCAGATTCATCTCAAACCATCAAACCCTAATATCTCACTCTCAAAAACACGCCTCTTTCTCTGACTTTCTCAAACAATCCGCCTCCCTCAAACAAAAATAATTATCTCAGGCTCACATCAAATCTAATCCGATTGAAACTCTCATCACCAAATCGTCATCAATCATAATAATCAATCATCACAATTGCTTCAAACCTCCTAATATCACTCTTGATATAACGACTAATAACTTGCCACAGGGATGGTTGAGTTACATCGTGACAGCCACAGGGATGGCTATGACACATGACCGGCTTCAAAGATCCATTGGGTCTAAGGTAGGTTTATGGTTTGTTGTAGATTAATTGTGGTTGACTGTCATAATAGTTTAAAGAGTCATCTTAACGAAATAAGAAACGTGTCTAACATCCTTGTTAGAAAACATTTCTTAAATGTTTCGGATATAATCACTATGTTTAGCTATAACTCTTAAAACCATCACTTGAATATGAGTTTGCTTATATCGAACTAAGAAATAGAAATAACACAAGTTGTTATCTTCTTATTCAAAAAGATTCAATATGATGTATTGAGACAAGATCTGTGAAGATGAATGACGAGGGTTTTATAAAACCTGAGTTGAGATCTTGAAGGTCTTAGCCAAACTTTGAATAAATCTGAGATCGTTAAATTAATTTTTCCTTTCGATTGTAGCGTGGGTGGATTGGGATTTAGGATAGATGTGTTGGTTTGAAATTGGAATAGCAGTGATGTATTTTCATTCTTCCCCATGGACTGATGAAGGATTAGAACCTGAGGTCAATAGCTTTTGGTATAATTTTTTGTGGTCGGTCATTTTGAATATGGTATTATTGTTGTGGTCTTGGTCTCTTCTTCATTCGTCACAAGTCGCTAAACCATACATACACCAAGTCGCTAGCCAAAAAGCTGATTTAATAACCCAAGTCGCTAGCTAATTAAGCTAAGCCAAGTCGCTAGCCAATGGCTAGTTAGACGACTTGTAAAGACAAGTCAGCCACAAGTAAAGTCACAACTAGTACAACTCGCTAGGATGAATAAAACTTTCAATGAGTTTTTCCGACTACATTCCGACCAGATTCATAATAGCCCAGAAAGATGACATAAAAATGCATTCCTTTTTGCCCATTATGACCACGAAATCTGACCACCATAAAGACTTATTATGACCCAGTTTTGACAATGTTTGACCACAGAAATCAGACCAAAAAGAATACGCAGGTATGGTACAAACGTTGTAAAAAAATGAATCAAAATATTGACTTGGACAAAGTATTGAGGCAAGATGGATATCTAAACATTAGACAATGACCTTTTGTTTGAAACCAATAAAAGGATACAAGACTTAAATCAGTTATACCACAACACAAAACTACTTTTTCCGACCATCAAGAAACACCAAAAAAGCTTAAGGACAAAATCAAAAACCACGTGAAATCATCAAAACACAAAACCTTGGCTCTGGTACCAATTGTTGGATCGTTATTTTTATTGTGTTGATGATTCGGGTGGTCTTGGATGATCAAAATACATGTTTGCCATAGTTAGAGAGTTAGTAGAGAGAGAGAGGGTGTTCTTGCTAGAGGTTTACACAAATGAAAGATTAGATTAAAATGAAGCACCACCCCTTCCATGGATGGAAGGGGTATTTATACTTACACAATACACGACCTCCTAACGGCCTGTGGATCAGGTATACAGTGGGTAAAGACCCGTCCTTCCTCCACGGTGTTGCACTAAGCTATACTACGCTACAAACTAATAAATAAACTACTAAATAACGTGACTAACGACAAGTCTACGAGCTAACTTAAGCTAGATAACATTTGGGGTGACCGACTCTTCACTATGGAATTTTCTAATTCCTAACAATTATCTTATAAAGAAGAGAAATCTTCTTATGATGTTTGAACACAACAGTTCAAGCCTCGTACTCTAAAGAAAAGAAAAGTGTATGTGTCAGTGCGCTTTGTCTTTTGAAGAAGAGAAATCTTCTTATGACGTTTGAACACAACAGTTCAAGCCTCGTTCTCTAAAGAAAAGAAATGTGTACGTTTCAGTGTGTATTATCTTCTGAAGAAGCGAAATCTTCTTAATTATGACCATTCTCATCAACATGCTTCATGCTTTTTCCTTGCGCTTTCAATTATCAAGTGAACCGGACTACAATTGATTGTTTTCTTATTCCACTTGCTAAATTATAATGACGATGGTGAAATCATATGCTACCTTTAAGGGGGAGAAGTGTGAATAGACTACATTTGTTGAAGATATTCACTTATTCAATCAAGAATGGCAACTCCGTATGCAAATTTTGATGGGAGAAGAAGTGTGAATTTAATGCATGGTTGATTGATTTCGAGAATAAATGGTCAAACGGCCCAACAAACTCAAGAACTCTTTTCATCGGGTCATCTTCACATAGAGTGTTCTTCTAAGAGCCGTTGGTTATCATCTTCACACTAGTTGATATTAAATGACAAAGTGCTTCCAAATAAGTGGGTCGATTTCCTTAATGAACATCTTTTTCTCGTTTTTGGGGAGGGAGGATTACAAGGGATTTGCACTAAGTTAAAGGAATGCATTTGGTGAGTTGAAGATGTTGAATTTCTATTCCCGGTTGGACAATCTTGAAGAAGATCGAGTCTACAAATGCACATTTCACATGTTGTTGAAGACCAAAGACAGTGTTGCATTTAACAATCTAAAGACTTCTTCTTAATCCAAGCATTCATCATAAAGATTGTCAGTTTAGGGGAGAGCACTAATTGGGGGAGAGTGAAATCAGATTCAATCCCAATTAGACTTGCTCATATTCTTCAGCAAGTTGATTCTCACAAGAGTTCAAGTGTTCTTCTCAATAGATTTCTAGTATACTCAGGCTTATTATGTGTAAGCGGATTCCAAGCATCAAAACCGCCAGGGAAGGAGACACGCATCTAAACGCGAGTAAACTTTGATGAACTTAATACTTCTAAGTGATTGAAGATATCCCGAGAAGACTAATGTCATTACCGCAGAGAAACTCAAGGTTTGACTCATGGCGTTTAGTGTTCTTATTCCAACTATGTGGGATAAGAGATGGAAGAGTTAGTTTCTGTGATAAAAGAGGTACACAAAATGATTTCATGCTATTGCAATCATCATTGGGAGAGAGATTGTGTACATTGGGGACGCCAGCTATTTTACTTGAGTGCTATGAGTGATTCAGATATAATCACTTATTCTTGAAGTTGACATCCGCAGATATAATCGTGATTCGCCCTGCTTCTTCAATGTTATCGGTTATTCTCTTTAATTCGGTACTTCAAATTTCTTGAGTCATACACTATCATTAGGGAAGAGAAAAGTATACATCGGGCTTATTCTTTTGGCTATCGGACTTAATCTCGCTACTCGATGGTATAAGTTTTCTTTCCTGTAGTATGTGTATTGGTTTGTGGTCTAGCCTAGAGAGTGATGCATCAATTCATCTACTGGAGGAAGTGGTCTTGACAACTTTTGGTATGGATCGCTTTAGACTTCAAGTGGAAAGAAATTTGAGAATATTATTTAAATGTGGGATGATACGTTGTTGTTCTTCTATTGATGATATAACTAATGAACAAGCAGATCATTCTTATAGAATGACAAGATCGATGATAATGGTGTGCTTCTTTTGCACTCAAGGGAAGCTTGAAAGAAAGCTTTGAACCGCTACTAAAGGATTTTCGGTTTGGAAGGAAGCGCCAAAGTCTGCGATTCTTAAAGGCTCAATTTCTTTCTTTTCAAGAGCCTTTGAAGCTTTGTAGGATGTTTAAGAGATGACGATTTCTATCTTCTACAACGGGTCGTTTCATATCCTTATTCTACTGTATCATCATCTTCTTAAACTATATCATCTACTCTATTCAGAATATTTATCAAAAACATAATACAAAAAATATAAAACCAACAAAAAGAAAATAGAAAATATAAACCAACAAAAATCCATAAAAAATCAAAATTTGAAAAAATACCAAAATATATTTTTCTCAAGACATGTCTTCTTCGGTATCGCACAACATCTACGGTCTTAGAAATGCCATTCAACAACGGGCACAAGACCATAGATGAAGTTCGAGCGAAGGTGTAAATATTTCTTTTTTCAAAACATGTCACATATTATGGCTTGCGTTACTTCGTGATCAGAATCTGCTACTAAAACCATGGTTTGTTATTATTTCTGGTATGCAACCCGCTTCTTTAAAGAATGAAGTGTTGCGCTAAACCATGCCCATACTATCCCAAACAAATTGAGGAAAGTATGTCGAAGGATTCCGCTATTCCTACACAAATGTTTTCCCGGCCTAAAATTCTTCTTCGTAAAAAATATTTGTAGTATTTCAATGGTGAAATGATTGCTGGAAACAATCAAGATTTCCAATGTTCATATCAAACTCAACTTCAATGACTTCAGCTATTTTAAAACTTTTCAGAAAATGAGTCATTGATTGAGGGGGAGAATGTTTTCAAATTTATATCATCTATCGGGCTTTTCTAATTATGTAGGATATTGGATTTCACATACACATCAAACCATAACTCAAAGTGGGCGTATAAAGGTGAGTTCTAGAGAGAGAAAGTTAGAGGTTTAGGGAACTTAGTGAGAGAAAGAAAAATCTTATTATGAGCTCCAACTCTCTACCTTGGAAGGTAGAGAGTATTTATAGTCTTACAATAAAACGCCACACAACGGGCTGTGGATCAGGCATACAGTTGGTAAAGACCCGTCCGTCCTCCACGGTGTTACTAAACTAAATACTACTTAACATAAAAGTACTATGACTACGAGCTTTCTAACGATTACATATACTTGAGGTGACCGACTCTTTAATACCTGGAATTTCTAATTCCTAACAATCTCCCCCTAAGGGAGGTCACCTCAAACATATACTAAAATGACATTGAATACAATCAGATATTACATTAACAATTGATCTTGCATTCTTGATGTAGTACTTTGCTCCGAAGCTCGTAGTCATTGATTCCACTCATTGCATGTTTGGTTAATCCAAGTGGAGGTCTTTTACTGATCCACGTGATAATAATGTTGAGCCAGCTTTTGAGATCATCAGCTAATAGAAAATCTCTGATACATCCATTGTGGTGTTGGTATTATGTGATGTTGTGACTTTCGGACCGACATGCTCACATTCTGGATCATGATATCTTCTCATCAGAGTAGCGGAAGCATTCGTTGATTCATGATATTGGCAGCAGCGTAGCAGAAGCATGGAGTTAGAAATATCGAGTCATTGATGCACCAATCATGTTATCTTTTGATATGAATGTGTTGTGTGAGCATGCGGCTATGGATTGACCGCTTCATTCTGATCAGCTGCAAACGTCAGGGTGTACCTGCATAAGACAGTTAGCAATAAAGCGCACGAAAGTGTCTTTGATCACTTTCGTGAATTGAGGTACACGGCCCACGGTTCCCCGTTGATCAGTACAAGTACTGCCTGTGATCAGGTATAATTCCGAAGAATTTCCTTGACAGGGTTTCGCAGTTGCTCTAGCTGTTCTCAAACCGGAACGTCTCAAAGAAGACAACACGGAGTGAGTGAACCAGCGAATTTACGTCCACTGATTGATGAAAAGAGATTTGAAAAACAATCGTGTATTGCTCAATAGAAATTGTTTTTGCAATATAACGAAGGTTTTAATGAAAATCAATTATCAATCATAAAACACCTTTTGATTTGAAAAATTAGTACACGGTCGACGTGCTAATGAAAAGAGTTTTAAAGCACAAAGACCGGTTTTTCAAAGGTATCCGTCAATCCATAACCTGAACCAGGATTGATTCAAAAGATTGAATCGCCCCATTGTTTCTGTTCAGTTGTCACATGGTTGATCTGTATAATAGATCTCACATGCCACCTACCAGGAGCTTGTTAGATGTTGGCTCCAGAAGGCTTTCCATCTTCACAGTGAATATGTAAACACATCACTCAGATGTTCTGGCAATACCACAAGGATAATGCGTAGGACTCAAGATATAATCTCTCTTTCCACATTGTGTGAAACAGAGAGTCTTCATTGAAAGTGTCCTAATGAGATTTATTGATGATCTCGTGGCACTAGACTCAATTTGTGCATATTTGGATCCTATATCGGAGACTAGGAAGAGGGTCTCCTCCTTCAATATCAACAATCTCTAAGAGAAAGTCGATAGATAATGTCGGTTCCCAGTGAGAATGAAACAAGTCCTTTTAAGAGGAACTTGAGTGGTTTGGAAAGTTGAAGTGCAGTGCGTCACTGGGTCCATGACGTCTTGTCTTCAATACCGATGTTACCATCAGTAGCATTTGAATTGAACCCGGTTTCTGCCCTAAGGTTGAATATATGGAGGGCTATTTGTTTTCACCCTTTTCTCATTCAATTCTTTTTCATTCTTCAACCCTTCAGTGCTTACCGAGACTTCATAGCAAGAACCTTGTTGGGTTTATTCCAGTACTAGCTCAGTCTTAGTCCGCACTCTTCCCATATCTCATTTTTCTCCTTTTATCATCATACCTAAGAACTCTACACTAACTAGTGGATAGTCCCTGGGTAGATCCCTCCGGTTCTGGCGGATCATGGGAACACATACCTAACCTTATCGTCCTTATATCACCATACATAATGTAAAGTTGGTCGGTCTTTTTGGTATTGTTCATCTGCCATAGGAACCAATTGAAAACCATTTGAAAATCAATCCAGATACTTATGATATTTTATCAAAGCATTTTGTACCTGAATTGTTTTTGATATTTTTAGAAGAAGAACTCCCCCTCAACATGTGAATCAAGTATTTGAAATAGTTTTCCACACGGAGGCAAGAGAAAGAATTAACTTCTTTGATTACCATTTTCAAAAAAATATCAACATCACTTCCCTAATCGAATCAAGTAGATAAAGCATTTTGGGGAAGGATGAGGTTTTCATGATTTTGCTCCCCCTCAATATGTGCCTCGAGATTTGAAAAGAGTTTTGCACATACTAGAGGGAACCTGCACCTTGAGATAAGTTATCACGTTTCAAATCATAGGTTTAAGATAGATGCTCCCCCTCAACATGTGCATGGAAAATTTGAAATCGTTTGTCACATGTGGGAAGGAGAGCTTGTACATCCTTATAAAACCATTTACCGAATTATCAGTTTAAATCCAATTTAAATCACACATTCTCCCCTGATCACAATTATCAAATCATTTGAGATTTGTGATCTCTTATAGATTTAAATTGATTTTGAAAGCTTTTAAGGAGAATTGTGACTTGATTATGAAAGCGTTTTAACTGATAATGATCGGATTTTAAGACTTTAAACTCCATTGATAAAACATGCCTGAATATCTTTTGAAAACAATTGAATGCCAAATAACTTTTTAATTTAATTGAAATCATTCTCCCCCTCAATCAATGACATAGGTTGTTGATTGAGAGATTGATATTTTGACAAATAAGTCCAGATGATTATCAAAAATAGAGACTGAGTTATTTTTCAAAGCAGTTAGTTTTCAGCAGATAAATGTTTAAAGAATCAGAGCATGGAATTTGAAAACATGATAAAGTATGGCTCTGTTCTTTCTTTGAAAAAGCGGGTTACTGCCTGAAATGACAATAAACCATTGTTTCTCTTTCTCCCAAAAATAATTTTTTTTTTTTTTTAAGAATTCGAACAACATCTAAAGTCCCGTGTCATTCTTTGAATGACAGCACAAAGACCGTAGATATTGACGAACCGAGAAAAAGCATGACAAATTGACAATATTTTTGAAGATTTTTCGAATTTTTTAGATTTTTATGGATTTTGAAGGTTTTATAATTTTGTATTTTGTTTTTCGAATAGATATATACAAGAGATAGATGAAGATAGACCTTTACTCCTCGTCTTCCTCCTGAAGACGTTTGAGTGTTTCTGGTTGAAGACTTTTCAAGCCAAGACGTGGAAGAATAAACTCAAAACGTTCTCTTGGAAGAGCTTTGGTGAAGATGTCTGCTAACTGATATTCAGACCTCACAAAATAGAGTTCCACCACACCTTTTCCACTTGTTCCCTGATGAAATGATGTCGAATGTCGATATGCTTTGCTCTTGAGTGTTGAACGTTGTTGCATGAGAGAGCAATAGCACTTTTATTGTCACAGTACAGAGGGATTTTGTTGAATTCAAAGCCATAGTCAGATAATTGAGATCTCATCCATAAGACTTGAGCACAACAAGATGACATGGCTATGTATTCAGCCTCTGTAGAGGAAATAGAAGTACTCATTTGCTTCTTTGAAGACCAGCTCACAAGCTTATCACCCAAAAACTGAGCACCTCCAGATGTACTTCGACGAGTATCTTGACACCCTGCATGACCGGTGTCCTTCGGGTACCAAAGACCCATATTGATGGTTCCTTGGAGATACCGAAAGACCCGTTTAACTGCTTCAAGGTGCTTTTAGTAGGCTTAGCCTGGTATCTAGCACACATGCAAACAGCGAACAAGATGTCTGGTCTACTAGCTGTGAGGTACATCAGGGATCCAATCATACTACGATATTTTGTTTGGTCAATCATGATCCCTGAGTGGTCCTCATCTAGTTTGGTTCGATCAATCATGGGAGTGTCAACAGGGTCACTTGAATCAAATCCAAATTTCTTTAAGATCTCAGTGGCATATTTAGATTGATTTATGAAAATGCCTCCGGGACTTTGCGAAATTTGTAATCCCAAGAAAAATGACATTTGTCCCATCATTGACATTTGAAATTTTGAACTCATTTCATTAGAAAAACGATCACATTCCATTGGGTCTGTCGAGGCAAAAATAATATCATCAACATAAATTTGAACATGAATTAAATGTTTGCCTGACTTCCTGGTGAACAATGTTCCTTTGCTAAATCCGGTTGATAGAAGAAACTTTGACAGTGTATCATACCATGCCCTTGGAGCTTGCTTTAAACCGTAAAGGGCCTTCTTCAAACGATAAACGTGAGTAGGATGCTCTTGATTTACAAATCCTTCAGTTTGGCTGACGTAGACGACTTCTTTAAGGTCTCCGTTCAGAAATGCCGTCTTCACATCCATCTGATAGACTACCATGTTCTTACTAGCAGCATTAGCCAGAAAGATTCTGATTGCCTCGATTCGAGCAACTGGAGCAAAAGATTCTTCAAAGTCATTACCCTCCTCTTGACGGTATCCTTTAGCAACTAATCGAGCCTTGTTCTTCAACACATCACCATGCTCATCAAGTTTCACTTTGAAGATCCATTTTAGAGCAATAATCATGGCACATTCTGGAGCAGGTACTAACTCCCATACATCAAGTCGATCGAACTCATGAATTTCATCTTGCATAGCATTGAACCAGCTATCTTCATTCATGGCGGTTTTAACATCTTTTGGTTCGATCTTAGAGAGTACGGAGTTGAAGAAACACCATAGGGCATCAGTTGCAAGTTGTTTCCGTGTTGATACAGGACGAGAGGGATTTCCAATGATGTTGTCTAATGGATGATCGTGAGTCCATTTTCTGAGGTGTTCATGTGGTAGTTGTTGAGGGACTGAAGTAGCAGAGTCGATGTCTCCTGAAGAGGATGGTTCTGAAGAAGATTCAGGAGCAAATATGTTTTCAAATGGAGCATCTTCAGGATTAGCAAAGGGATTAACTTCATCATTGATGCCAGAAACAGTTCCATGATGTACATTTGAAGAATGATGATTTGTTGATGAGACGGAAGGATCAGCAGAAGGCGCTTCTTGACTTAAAGATATTGAGACTGAGGGATTGACTTCATTCACTGGAATATGAGCAGCCTCTGTTGTAGGGATCAACACCTCATTAGTACTTGGATCATAAAGTTCATCAAACATAGGATCAAACAATTTCCTTAAATCATCTTCAGATGGAGGTACATATGGAGTTTCTTGAGAAGAGTTTGGAACAAGGGATGAACCAATTGGACTGATTTGAAGTGCGGGTCCAGAACTGAATTGTTCAGGAGCCGTTTGACCGGTCAGCTCATCAAACGTAACGTGAATTGTTTCCATGATGTTTCGGGTTCTTTTGTTGTAGATTCGGTATCCCTTTTTGTTTGGTGCATACCCTACAAATACTCCAATGTCCGCTTTAGCTCTAAGTTTGCCTAAGTCTTGACCCTCATTAGTTGGATAGCACAATGCTCCAAACACACGAAGGAAAGAGAGATTAGGTTTTTGTTGTGGACAAGTTCATATGGTGTCTTTCCATGAACAGTGTGAATCAGGAACGATTTTGTGTGTAGCATGCAGTGGCAATAGCTTCAGCCCAGAGAAACATTGGAACTTTTGAGTAAATCAGCATTGTTCTAGCGGCTTCTACAAGAGTTCGATTTCGTCTTTCAACTACACCGTTCTGTTGAGGAGTTCGTGGAACACTTCTTTGATGGCTGATTCCAATGCTTTCATAGAATTCACTAAGTTGTTTGTTAACAAACTCAGTTCCATTGTCTGTCCGGATAATTCTGACGGTTTTGTTAAGTCGAACCTGCAGCTGTTTGATGAGTTTGATGATGATATCAGGAGTTTCATCCTTTGTCCTTAAGAACTTGACCCAGGTGAATCTAGAGTAATCATCAACTATAACTAACACATATTTCTTCCCAAAGATATTCTGCACTCTCATTGGTCCACATAAATCCATATGAATTGTATGAAGAACTTCGATGACAGAGTTAGTAGGTTTGGGTTTATGGGCATACTTCTTGCTTTTTCCCAATTGACATGCTGAACAAAGATGATCCTTTTCATACTTTAGTCGAGGTAAACCTACAACTAAGTCCTTTCGGGAGAGATCATTGATGGTGCCGAAGTTCAAGTGATTGAGACGTCGATGCCATAACCATGACTTTGTTTTGAAGCCTTTGACAGCAAGCAAATTGGAGAAGACTTCATCATATCTTCTATAGAGATGGTGTAAAGATTTGAACCACGAGTTCCTCTTAAAAGTTCCTTACCATCAAGTTCTCTAACAAAACAAGTATGTTTTCTGAAGGCTACTTCTAGATCAGAATCACAGAATTGACCGACAGAGAACAGATTATGACCAAGACCTTCCACATAGTATACTCTAGAGATAACACTATCACCAACAACATAATCACCATAACCCATAATTGCACCGAAATGATCATTACCGAATCTAACTGTCCCGATGAATTTGCTCACGAAGTTCATGAGCCGCGACCGGTCTCCAGTCATATGCTTGGAACAGCCTGAGTCCAGGTACCACAGAACGATTTGAACGATCTGCAGTTGAACACAGACAAGAATGGATAACTGGATAATTGGGATCCCCATGCAAGAATGGGTTCCACTTGGTTAGTAACAGTAATTGGAACACCCACATCAGAAATAGAAACATCCATATCAGAAGTAGAAGCAATGGAATCATTGGGAATAGATGCAATGCTGGTGTCTGTATTTGACCTATTCAAAGTATGTTCACTTCTTAAGGGAATAGTTCTACCAGTAGGCATCCATTTTCTAGTGGGCATAATCTTAGCAGTTTGAGAGCAAAACTGATTATTCTTATGGCCAAAAGGTATCCAATAATAACCTATCTTTATAAAAGTTCTTCCTGTGGGTTTCCACTGTTTTCTAACAATCTTTCGTTTTTGCCTTATTGCCTTATTTGCACGATTATTAGCATTAACAATTTTAACTGGGCATTTGACAGCATTAGACAAAGCATTCACACCACATTCATGATTAAGCAGACATCATTACAAGGTTTGCAAATAGTATCAGAATTCGAATTAATTACAGTACGCCTAAGGCTAATACTAGAATCAACACGATTCGTTTTATTCAACTCAAGCTTAAAGTTCCTAGATTGGTCTTCTACTCTCTTCCAATGCACATTCTTAGCTTGCAAGGTCCTATCATTCCTTGTATTGTCTTGAGACTTTGACCTGCTCGCTTTAAAGTCACTGATTACTCCTGTAGAGGGAATGGGAACATTGGTTGGTTGATCTAATTTTTGCATTCCTGAACTTGATGTGCAAGGATCTGAAGTACTAGAAGGCACATTAGTGTATACTTTCTTAAGACTGTGATTTGAGCTTTTTGCAGGCACACTAAAGTTCACTTTCTTAGCACTAACATATCTGGAATCTGAACTACTTGAAGGCACATTAGTGTTTCCTTTCTTAAGACTGGGCATAGAACGGATTTCCTGCTTGGCACTAGGCATAGAACAAGGCTTCACAGCCTTGCCTTTTGCACCTAAGGGTTTTGGACATGTTGCAATTACACATTCTAGCAACTCTTGAGATCGTTTGGCCTGGAGGCAAGCAAACCTAATTTCACTATCAAGAGGTTTGTTAATGAAATCCTCTTCGACAATCTCACGGAGACATTCTAGACTATCCTTAAGGTGAGCACAGTATTCATGAAACGCATGTTCATTATTCCTAAGATGAGGAGGAATATATTTAACTGTCACAGTGTATTTGCAGTCTAAGGGTGACTTTGAGACAACATTCTTATTGAAAACAAGTGGCAGTTTCCCATTTCCCTGACTTCTTAGATTCTCAATTTCCTTTTGTAAAGACGTTATTTTTTCGTTGTTTTGGTCACGGGTGACTTTCATTGAATCATATAACTCTTTAAAGTGTCGTTTAACTTTTTCATTTTCTTCTAGAAAACTCTCGTTTTCCTTTTGTAAGGCATTAACTAAGTTTTGAAGATGAAAAGTTTGAGAGTACTGAGAATCTAAAGGAGGAGGCATTTGGGATCCAGTCACATTGTTCTTTTGACCCTTTAATTGAGAGATTTGGGCTTTCAACTTTCTGATCGTGTTGCAATGAGCTTGAATCTGTTCATCACGTTTGTTAATTTCAAAAACTGCATCAAACTCTGGAGCATCCAAGGATGTCTTGAATTTGAAGTTTTGACATTTTCTTTTAGATGTTGATATTTTAGTTGTAAATTAAAATGCTCAACTTCTAGTTTAGAAAGATGTTTAACCAAATTGTCGTGATCATCCAGATCAATTTTCTCATTTAGTTTAGAATTAGTTTTTTCAAGCTCAATGACACGATCATGGGAGACTTTCAGAGCAACAGATAATTCATGAAATTGAGAAGCATTAATGGAGCAATTTGTAGCAGTGAAAAACACATCTTGAGCAATACTTTCATAAATAAGATTCTCATTCAGTGTCTGCAAGTTCTTCCTCTCAATCTCATTATATTTTAATGCTCGCTCATAGTCACTAACCTCAACTATCATTGCATCAAATTCCTTTTCCATTTTTAATTATCAGAATTCATTCCCTTTTTAAGACTCTCAAAGTGATCTTTTAGAAGTTTAAAGAAAGGCATGACTTCAGTTAAATAACATTCTTTCGTTTGCTCAAAACCCTTTCCCCTTCAGTTATACCAGTGGGTGTGATCCTTTTCTTGCAAGTTTTCTCAAAATCAACAAATAGTTGAAAGATAACATATTGGCTGATTAAGGTCTTGCTTTTAGTGGCAATTGTTCTAGGAACTAGATGCATTGGTGTATTGGGAGGATACACAGTCGCTCTAGGCATTTTCCAAAGGGGGGGGGTTGGTTACAACAATATTTTCAGCTTTCTGCTTATCTAAATCCATTTTCCAGAACACTTGTTCGGGAGTTAACAATGTCTGAGGCTTAAACTTGTTTAAGGCAATCCATTTCTCCTTTTTGTAATCATGGGTGTGATGATTACTTTCTTTTCTTTACATTTTGGATCAGCTAGTTTCTTGTTTAACTTTTCCCTAGTGATTTCATCTGATTTCTTATCTTCCTCTGTGCACTCAGCGCAACTAGGTTTCTGTCTAGGTTTAAGGATTTCCTTGCCATCATAAAGAACCTTATGAGCATTTCTAGCCTTTTTAATGACCTCTGGATTTGGTTCCTCAATAAGGGGAATGCTATGCTTATCGCTTAGGACTCTATGCTTAGTGATCATGTGAGCAGTCTGAATGGTGTTTCCTTGTACGTACAACTTATTTTCAAGCTTGTTTTTCAAGGTTTTTAGATTAGAAAAATCATTCAAAAGTTTTGATTCCTTAGCACTGAATTCTTGCTTAAGCATTTTAACATTTTCTTGAAGTTCTTGTTTTTGCTTAGCAGTTTTAGAAAGCTTTTCTTGCAAGGAGTTTAACTCTTGTTTTAATACTTCTTCTCTAAACCTACTTTTTCTAATAGTTGTACGCATTTGGTCATCCATTTCCTGCTCACGAGTGGTCAACTCAAATTTAGCACGTTGTTCATAAATAGCAACACGTTCTTTATAGGCATTAAGTTCAGAGATTACAGACTCATCAGGGGCACAGGCAGTGTATTCATCAAAAATATAGTCATTGTTGACTGCAGGAGATGCATCACTTGGCACAACTTCACTTTCACTTTGTTTCACATATTGATCATATGGGACAACATTGATATTACCCATATTTTCAATATTTGATACAAAAGTTTCAGTTGATAGTACTTTGTCATGCATCTTTTGCACATCAGCATCATCGTATAGTTTTAGTACCTCTGAGATGAGTTTGTCTTTGGATGGGCCAGCTTGTGGTGAAGAGGAGACCTTGGGAGAAACCATTGGAGAAATGCTAGCCATAAAGATTGTGTGTGCAGTAGGTCCATCATCCACATCAGAGTCGTATGCATCACAATCAGCGACTTGAAAGGCATTCTGATGATTGTGACCTATTTCCTGAATAGGCTGCTCATCCACATCTGCATCATAGGTCTTGGCATTGCCCTCAGCTAGAAACAACAATTCATCTTCATCCAAAGCAGCACCATTATCCTGAGCTTGCACAAGCAGCATCTTATCTCTGAAGTAATCAGCATTCTGTGGACGCTTTGGAGATGTGCAGTTCCTTGCAATGTGTCCCTCACCACCACAATTATAACATTTGATCAGCTTAGCTTGACCTTGATTACCATTCCTTCCTCGATTCTGATTACCAACATAACCTCTACCAGCTCCACCTCTTCCCTGATCATACTGTCTTTCCTGAACTGGTTGCACCACGATCCTCCCATCTTTAACAGTAGCTTGATTGTGTGGGTTAGATGCTTATCTGAGGTTGTTATTGGTTTGTGAGAGAGAATTCATGTTTTGACTAATCAGAAGAGCTAGTTGATTAATGAAATTACCCACGTGTGCATCAGCATCAGCTTGTTTGAACATAGGATCAGGAATTAGTTTGTGATTACCATTTTCCATGGGTATGACTTGTGAGGCTTTGGTTGTGATTCCGATGTTTGAGTAGAAGGCAGTTGAGTCATTAGACGAGCTTGTCTCTCCTTGGTTGGTTTTGAACTGATTAAGAACCAATTTTTCAAACATCGCATGTCTCTCATTCTGAAGGAGGAAGGCATAGAGTTGCTCATAGTTTGTATTCTTCAATCCTTTAGTGAGCTTCACAGAGGTGACAAACTTGTGCCATTCGGGATTCATGTTGTTCACAAATTTTGAGTTCAGCTGAATGTTAGGCATAGTCATTCTGATGTTCCTCATGTCATTCACCAACTTATGAAATCTCACATAGTACTCATAGACACTCTCATCTGGTTTCATCTTGAAGTGTTCAAATTCGTCATAGAGTTGTGATTCTCTGTCTTCCATAGTTAATTCTGAACCTGAGAGAAGCATCTTGACATTATCCCATACTGCCTTTGCTTCGGTGTTGTGATTGATCAGCTTGTAGATGTCTTTAGGAAGACCTTGAAGAACAATGTTAGAAGCCCTGATATCAGCATCGAATCTCTTTTTCTCCTTATCATCAAGCTCATCATACATCTTTGGTCTGTCCATTCCATAAATCAGAGTTCCATCTTCAGCAGTATCAAGTACATCTCTAGTCGTCTCAACTCGATACGGTCCTTCATCAATGGATTTGAGAATGTTGACACCATTTTCCTTTCCAAGGCAGTACAATCTGATTCGTTGAGCCCAAGAATCGTAGTCAGTTCTGTCAAGCATGGGTGGACGAGTATCTGAACCAGCTGCTTGAACATCCTCGGCAACAGTGGAGATGATAGTAGGAACGTTTGTAGACATGTTTCAAGCTCTACGGGATTTTTGAATTCTTGATTAAACCGGAAAATTGATTCTTTCACGGGATTTTACTAAACCAAAAGAACAACCGTAAGAATGTAACATGAAGAAGAAAAAGGTCTAAATGAACAAGTCGCTAAACACACAACTCGCATAAGCAGTCAACACGCAACACACTCAACTCGCTAAATTAATCAAGTCGCTAAATAGCCAACTCGCTTAAGTCTCAAGTCGCTATATAACAACTCGCTACAGTCCAAGTCGCTAGCAAAATTTTGGCAGCAATTCGCTAAGCACCAAGTCGCTAAATAATCAAGTCGCTAAATAGCAACTCGCTAGGTACCAACTCGCTAACACCAAGTCGCTAACAATATAAAGTACAAGTCGCTAACTTACACCAAGTCGCTACGTGTAGTGGAGAATCCACTACTTGTACTTTTTGTCGGCTTGTCTCACTAGACAAGTCGCTAACCCAACTCGCTAAGACTTTCAACTACAACTCGCTACCAAATTGTAAAGCAAGTCGCTACCAAGAAGACTTTTCCGTGGCTCAAGTCGCTAGCATGAAAAACACATGAACACCACTTTTCAATCCAAAAACAACCCAACCACTATGATTCAAACCTTCTAAATCAAAACCTAAACACTTGTGATGATTCAAACCACAAAAGTACTACCAAAATCGAAACTTTAACACTAGAAATCAACCAAATGATGCAAAACCACTAAACTTTTTCAAACTCAAAAACCACCTAAAAACCACTAGAAATCCAAAGATATGTAAGAGATGATCTAACCATGGCTCTTGATACCAATTGTAGGATATTGGATTTCACATACACATCAAACCATAACTCAAAGTGGGTGTATAAAGGTGAGTTCTAGAGAGAGAAAGTTAGAGGTTTAGGGAACTTAGTGAGAGAAGAAAAATCTTATTATGAGCTCCAACTCTCTACCTTGGAAGGTAGAGAGTATTTATAGTCTTACAATAAAACGCCACACAACGGGCTGTGGATCAGGCATACAGTGGGTAAAGACCCTTCCGTCCTCCACGGTGTTACTAAACTAAATACTACTTAACATAAAAGTACTATGACTACGAGCTTTCTAACGATTACATATACTTGAGGTGACCGACTCTTTAATACCTGGAATTTCTAATTCCTAACAATTATCCTCATGCTTAACTAAAAAGATATTTGCCTATGTAAAAGGACAGTTAGGATATGAGTGTTAGAATTAGATGACTATAGTTTGATAAACATATAATCCTATGAATTTGTATGATCTGATTGATATGTTGGATTGACTTTTATTAGTCGATTGTTGTTTGGTGATGTCGACAACCATAATCTGTATGTGTGTTCACTCAGTATGAAGGTATTATAGTATATAAGAATGTTCCGATCCGAATCCACAATAGAAATGATTGGATGAGAAAGGAAAGGGTAACTATATCTTGGGTTGACAAAGAAGAACGGAGCTTAATATGAATTCTAGGAGAGTTGGCATGGAAAATGCAACGTAAGAGGTCTCACTACATCAGCAGATGGTTTTCTTCATCATCAAATGAAGAAACGGAGCATAATTTGATCTCTATGGAGAGTTGGCATGAAAAAAATGCAAAGGAAGAGGTCTCACTGCATCAGCAGATGGTTTTCTTCCAAACCTCCAGCAACAACAAACAAAAGAAGCTCAACAACCTAACGTATCTTTGTGCAGGACAAGTAGTGGATGAAACATTTTTAAACAATTATGAAAAATACTATTTTGAAAGGGAAAATATTGTTTTGAAAATAAATTGGACTTAAATTTGGAAATCACTGGACTTCATTTTATCAAAACTTAAGTCACTCAATCAACGACTTCGGTCATCGATTGATGGGGGAGAGTGATTTAAAATAAAATATTTCAAAGAGATATTCATCTATCAAGTCCGTTTGGAAATCACTAGACTTCATGTTATGTCATGGTATGATTTTCTTTTAAAACTCTAGATCTTCAGAATGAAATTTTTTCTGATTCTTGTTTGATGTGATATTGTTTATTTTACTTAAAGATCTTTTAAAAATATCATACCTGACGCTAACAATCTTTAATGTCTAAAATTGATCCTTGTCATCATTTTCAAAAATTAAATCTTGCCATTGTCTTTCCCCAAAATTTTCTAAATGATTTAAATCATTTGGATCACAAATCTCAATTGGTTTAAAAATTTTGATCGGGGGGAAAGATTGTGATTCTCAAATCGGTTTTTAAAGGGTGATTGTTTCAAAAGCTCTCCTTCCTTCATGTGCCAAACGATTTCAAATACATAATGCACATGATTGTGGAGGAGCATTTAACAAAAAACCAGAAGAGTATTTAAACAAGGACATATTTCCCATGTTTTCCAAACCTTTTAAATCACTTGGATCCAAAATCTCAAAGGGTTTGATATTTTTATCGGGGGGAGAATTGTGATTAATATGAAATATGATAAATGATGATCGATTTGATTCAAAAGTGCAGGTTGCTCTCCCATATGTGCTAAACGCTTTCGAATCTCGAAGGACATATTAAGGGGGAGGGCATTTCAAAAGAAAATAAACTATCAAGGTACAAAGATTTTTATGTTTCAAGATAATGTACCTTGATTGATTTTATAATGGTCTGATGGCAATGTGATCGTGAAAGTACTTCAAATAACTCTTTCCTCTATGTGCTAAATGATTTTAAACAACCAACGCACATTGAGGGGAGAATTTAGCAAGAAAATCGAAAGGCTTTCTCTAAGGAAATTATGATCAAAGAAATTATTCAAAAGAACTCTACCTCCATGTGCTAAACAATTTCATAATCTATCACATGTTGAGGGGGAGCAAATGATCAAAACAATTAAGGTACAAAATGCTTTGATATTATATCACAAGTACCTTGATTGATTTTCAAATGATTTTTCAATTGGTTTCAAGAAGGAAAGAACAATACCATAAGACGACCAATTTACTTATGCATGGAGATATAAGGATGGTTAGGTTAGGTATTCGTTCCCACGATCCCGCCAGAGTTGGAGGGATCTACCCAGGGACAATCCACTAGATAGTGTAGAGTCCTTAGGTATGATGAATAAAGAAGAAAAATGAGAATATGGGAAGAGTGCCGACTGAGACAAAGCTAGTACTGGAAACAACCCAACAAGGTTCTAGTAATGAAGTCTCGAAAGCGCTGAAGGGGTTGAAGAATGAAAAGGAAATTAATGTGAAAAGGGTGAAAAGAAATAGCCCTCCAATAATTCAACCTTAGGGCAGAAAGAAACCGGGTTCAATACATATGCTACTGGTTGTTACTAAGGTAACACTGTATTGAAAACAAGAACATCATGGACCCAGTGATGCACTGCACGACAACTTCCCAAGCTACTCAAGTTCCTCTTAAAAGGGCTTGTTTCATTCTCACGGGGAACCTACATATTCTATCTACTTTCTCTTAGAGATTGTTGATATTGAAGAAGGATACCCTTCCCTAGTCCGGCATAGGAACCAAAGTGCACTATTGAGTCTAGAGCCAAGAGATCGTCACACAAGATCTCATTAGGACACTAAATTGATGAAGACTTGTTGTTTCACACAATGTGGAAAGTAAGAATATATTAAGAGTCCTACGCATCATCCTTGTGATTTTGCCAGAACATCTGAGTGATATGTAAAGTATTCACGATGAAGATGGAAATCCTTCTAGAGCCAACATCAAACAAGCTCTTGGTGGGTGACATGTGAGATCTTTTCAAAAGATCAAGATTGTGACAACTGGACAGAAACGATGGGGCGATTCATTTTTGAATCAACCTTGGTCCAGGAAATGAATTGACGAATACTTTTGGAAAAACCGTTCGATGTGCAAATCTTCTTTTCTCTAGCACATCGAATGTGTATTCATGTTTTCAAACACAAAAAAGTATCTCTAACTGAAAAAAATACTTTTGGAAAAAACGTTCGATGTGCAAATCTTTTCTTTTCTCGAGCACATCGAATGTGTACTCTTTTCAAATACAAAAAGTATTTTTGATTGAAAATTGATCTTTCTTATAAAACCTTCTTCGTATTGCAAAACTCTTTCTTCTAAGCAATACGCGATTGTTTTCAAATCAATTTTTCATCAATCAGTGAATCTCAATTCGCTGGTTCACTCACTCCATGTTGTCTCTTTGAGACGCTCCGGTTTGAGAACGGCTAGAGAAGTGTGAAACCTGTCAAGGAGATTCTTCGGAATTATACCTGATCACATGCAGTACTGTCCTGATCAAGGGGAACCGTGGGCCGTGTACTCAATTCAACGAAAGTGATCAAAGACATTTCGTGTTTGTTTTATTGCTAATGTGTTTGCAGGTACATTTGGACGGTTGCAACTGATCAGAATTGAGACGTCAATCCAAAGCCACATGCTCACAGCATCCACACTTAATTTAAAAAAATCATGACAAGTGCCTATCTTCATAACCTGGCTCAGATATTTTATACTATGCTTTGCTACGCGCTGCAAATATCTTGAACCAGTAAAAGCTTCTGCTACTCTAATGTAATAATGTCATGATCCAGAAAGTGTGAGCATGTCGGTCCGAAAGTCACAACATCACATGAAGGAAACACAAAACAAGGATGATCCAGAGATTTGCTGTGGCTGATGATCTCGAAGAAAACTCGAAGATCATCAAGATGTGGATCAGTTAAAGACCTCCACTGAAAGTACAAAAGCACTCGACTATGAAGAGTCACCGCTAAAGCAAAATGAATGCGGACATTGAAGAATTTAAGTCTACAAGATCAAAACAGAAGATAAAATAGAATGCTAGGATTCGAAATGAAAAACATGGGTGACCTCCCTTAGGGGGAGATTGTTAGGAATTAGAAATTCCATAGTGAAGTGTCGGTCACCCCAAATATTATCTAGCATAAGTTAGCTCGTAGACATATCGTTTACATGTTGTTAGTTAGTCATTAGCCTAGTTTAGTGTAGTGTAACAGCGTGGAGGAAGGACGGGTCTTTACCCACTGTATACCTGATCCACAGGCCGTCAGGAGGTCGTTTTATTTGTAACTATAAATACCCTTCTTCTAAGGAAGGGTGGTGCTTTTTATCTAACCTTTCATTTGTTGTTTAACTTTCTCTCTCTAAAGATCACCCTCTCTCCTCTCTTCATCTCTCTAAACATGGCTTTTTTATATCATCATAATCTTAGACCACTGAATCATCTAAACAACATATTATATACGATCCTACAATCTAGAGTTTAGAGTGTCGAGTCTTGGCTTAGCAAGGCCATTCTTCTCATGCTTTTAACATAAAGATTTTTGACTTGCCACCACTAAATCGCCTATCCTACCAAACCATTTGTTTCCCTACCGTAACCCTAACGTACAACCCTTAAAGACCTCTTGGATAGTTTTTCCTAGGTGCTTACGCCAAGCGATGGAGGTTTGATCTAGTCTCAAGCCTATGGTAATCTATGTACTAGGATCAGTTAATGAGTGTTTATCTTCCATTTCCAACTTGATATATTTCATATACACGGAGCGATGAGGTATCCAAACACCACTTGTGATGTGCTAGTATGTAATTTTCGTGCTTGTTATGACTTTTGTGGGGCTTATACGTGTTGTGAATTGTTCTAAACTAATGCTTCATGACCCTAACTTATAAATTAATTGGCCAAAAGCACATTTGCTTGAGGACAAGAAAATACCAAGTGTAGGGATATTTGATAAGGATTTAAAAGGCACACTTTTGAGGGGTCATTTAAGCCCTTAATCGATCACTTTTGTATCCGTTACTACCTAATTTCGTTCCTTTTCACTTTTTAGGTCTCTTGAAGGTAAATTGCTGGAATCGAGACACTCAAGCTGCTAGAACTGAAAGGAAGGTGTCACAGCTAATTCGGGACGCCGTTGCGACACACCTTGAGATGACTCAGATAGCAAATTGCTATTTTGCACTTGACGGCATCAGGTTTAAAAGAGTAGGGCGTCACAACTCAGACGACCTAGATTTGGATCCCGACGGCTCGAAGATGAAGCGACTGCGTCACAAGCATAAGGTGACACCGTCACAGAGTTGACGTAGCCAAGACGAAAACCTAATGGCAACGACCCGACGGTGTCACAATTAAATAGTGACACTGTCGCATATTGTAACTCTATATATAGAATTCGAATTTTCAGTATTTAGAGAGGTAGTTTTGTGGAGTAAAACCGAAACCGAACATAGGTGTCTTGGGCAGTAGTTCTTAGGGTTCCATACCCTATTTTACAACAAGATAAGTGATTTACTTCATTGATTCAATTATGTCTTCAATGGTTTGTGTGTATGTTTTCATGTTTTCCATGTCCGGCTAATACTGTGTGCTTGCTTAGATCTATGAAACCTAGGTATTGAATATTGTCTCTTATCTTAATTGTGATTGACCTAGTATTGCGATAGGTCATTCGTTGTGTTTTTAATGCTTGAGTAATCTTTTGAACATTAGTTTATAATCACCTAGAGTTATTGTAGTCTAAATATCAAAAGATAACCTTAGAGTTATTTTATGAATCCTAGAGATTGCGTAGCCAATAACCTTAAGGTAGTCTCAAAGAGTTAGGGAAAAAGCATACCCTACGACCTTAGAAGACACAACGCGTTAAGAATAAGGACGTGACAATTCAACCATCAATAGGAGATAGCTAGGGAGTAATAGTATCTAAGTAAACACATTTTTAATCATCATAAGAGCACACAACAATAGACATAGACTACACTCACCTTACCTTAGACTAGTTAATTAGATAAGTAGAGTAATCGGTAGAAATACCACCCCCATATCCAATACCCGAGATTCGAACCGTTCAATTTTCTAAAAAATATAAAAAAGATAAAAAATAATCTTCCTCAACCCCAACTTAGCGTAGTAATTTCTCACTAGCATTCCTATTCCCCTTGAGAACGATATCAATTCTCGAGGCTTACCCTAATACTACACTACAACGGTTAGGTTCACTGCCTAGGGTGTTGAAAAACTTGCTCGAACGTACGTTGTACGTGTATCCGTGCTCAACTAATTTAATTCAATTTCGATTATTTGTAAACTATATATTGTATCTGAACTAAATGTTTATTCATCATAAATAACATTATTGCCATATTTAAAGTTTTTATATCATGAACAATTAAGCACTATGCGTAGTGAATACGAATACTATGGTTAGATCTATTATGATTAGTGTAACCATTAAGTTGACTCAGTTAGAACAAACTAATGCAATAAATACTAGGTACAACAAAAAATTACCTACTAGGCTATGATTGCGACTATTATGCCAATTTCTATTTGCTCGAGGTTATAGATTAACCGAATGATGCACGTTATGCCAATTTCTATTGGTATGAGGTTAAAGATTAACCAGAACGATTATGCCAATTTCTATTGGTATGATGTTAAAGGTTAACCAGAATGATTGGTGGTCCCCTACGGGTAGATTTTGATAAACTACAATATCGACATCAACGAGAATGGGATGAGACCACTTGGGTATATAATAACGTAACCCACGATTCAACTTGATAAAATGATGATTCAAACAGATAGTACAATCATGAACTAAGCAGATGCCAGAAAGGAGAAACTAAAGAACTTAAGACTTCGGTGTTAGTAACTTAGAGCAACGAAAACACTTTATTTATGTGTTTTATTGTATTTATGTGCAATAGTCATACACTCGAAGATTTTATAAACTACATTTAGTATTTACATATACTTGTCATGATGATTTTTACAAGGTTTCCACAATTATTTCCACAAACTCTAAGAACTCACCAACCTTTTTATTGACACTTTAGCATGTTTATCTCAGGTCCATAATGAACGAGGCTGGCACGGAGGAGCACGGATAATCAAGAAGGCAATAAATTTTATTTTCATTTGAAAATCCATTTAATGTAATTTGTAAACCATAAAACTACTCGACCTCATTTTGTAAACTTTAATATTTATATAATTCGAATGATAAATCTTTTAAAATGATTCAATTAGAGTTTGCTTTCTATTTTTATAACTGTTGTGCCATTAAGTAACACTCAGTTTGAATTCTGCTGCATTCACGAAATTGGGTGTGTTACATTATATACTAAAGAAGAAATATTTGTTAATACTTATTGAAAAAACGGGCTTCATGTAAGGAGTAGCCGGTTTATAGGTCAAAGGGTACCAAAAAAGACGAAATTCAAAGGTATAGCGGTTAAGAAGAAAAAAAAATTCGTTCGCTACACGAAATTAGAAAAAGTGGCAAGCAAAATATATTAAAAAACAATTATCGTAATTAAGAATTAGAGTTAATTACTTAAATGGTCCATGTGGTTTGTCGAGTATAACAAAATTGGTCCCTAGAATTTTTTTTCATGGGTTCTCTCCCCATGGTTTTGACCCGTAACGGGTTTGGTCCCTTGACCAATAATTATATTAATTTGACTGTTAAATCAAGGGCATAATTGTCTTTACAAATATATAATATATTAGAAACCCATATAAGTGAAACTACCAAGACCAAAACATAAACACAGACTTTCACATTTTTCTCTATCTACAAAAAATCTAAGCTCCATCACCCTCTTTAAAACAAACATGAATCACCACTATCGTCACCTAGATTTACAACAACCCAACCACCATGGAAAACTGTCAACACCATAATCACCATCGAAACCCATCACATCATTTGAACATTAACTGATCCACCACATATGACCACTTCAACGCGACCGTCACTTTACCCCAACAACGGGCCAGATCTGGGTTTGTTGGTGCGTCATATCAACATATACACGAATATACATCGTATCAGTGTATATTTACTTTCATTAGCTTCTTCCCTCACACTTACACAAATATATATAGCCTTTAAAAAGGTCATAGATCATAACTACAAATAAGTGTCTTGGTGAGAATGTCTCTTAAAGAGTGAGAAACAAATCATTTTCTTGTTCTTGTTAAAGATTTCAATCTTTACCTTTATGCTTATCTTGTTTTCGGTTGTATAAATGTTTATAAATCTTATTTAGGATTTCTAAATCTTTGGAAAAAGAATCAAGATAAAGAAAGCAAAACATCATGTTTGTAGATATTGTCATCCTAAAGTGGGCAAAGGTTCTTGCTTTTGCTTATGGTGATAATAAAATGTTAAAAAAAAGAGGTCAACATTTTGTCCAAGATTAGGATCTAAGGTTATGGTCCTAATGCAGAGAAAAAGGGTAATGATTTGTCTGGCGAAAATGGTTATCAAATGGTCAATAAAAGCCACTTACGACCAAATTTGTTTAAAAGGGATATAGTTTTTTATGGTGGTAAAGGTGTATTGAAAGAAAAACGATGATGTGATTTTAGGATTTGTACAAATGTGTTGTTTGTATTTTTGTAGTCTCATGAATATATGTTGATATGTCGTTATAAGTTTGGACAATGGATACATATTGGTTTTTATTATAGTTAAAATCCATATCAATTAATTCGGGGTTTTTATATGAATTATGGTATTAATGTTGTTTAATAATTATCGGCTATGAAGAACGCTATTAAAATGGTTGATGGAAAATTTTTAGGGTGGCTGAAATTATTGAGAGGTTACTAGTAAAACAGGAAATGGAAGATCAATGATCTTGAAGATGAGGGTATTCTCGTCATTTAACATGCATTTAAAGCAAACTAACAGAATAATTGGTCAAGGGACCAAATCGTTAGGGTCAAAACCTGGGGAGAGGATCCGTGAAAAAAAAATCTATGGACCAATTTCGTTATACTCGCACAAACCACAAGGACCATTTAAATAATAACTCTAAAATTATGGTTAATTCCGGTAAATGTACTTATTTTAAGGGGCTTTGTGCAACTATTTCAGTTTGATCAGCAACCAAGAGCAACTAGTACAATACTCGTGTGTTGCCCGGAGTATAATGATCAATAATTTAAAAAAAGAATATTTAAAACATGTGAGTATAATAATATGCTTATATATATATATATATATATATATATATATATATATAGGGGCGCGTTCTATGCAGTACCCATATTAGATACAGTACTCATTTAGACCAATAGAAATTTAGTATTAATAAACATTTTTATTTAATTAAAAAGGGCATAATAGTCAAACACATTTTCACTTTTTTTGAATTTTTTAATTAAAAACGTTTTAAATTCCTTATTTTTCGGATTATATTATTTTTTTTAGTTTAAATGAAGTGCATATGTGTTTTTTTTAAATATTGTTAATTTACATATTTTCCTTGTGTATCAAACTTGTTTTGCTTAAATGGTAATTGCACATATTCTAGTGTATATTTTTTAATATTCAAAATTTATAACAAAAAACATAGAAAAACTGCAAAAATCATCCATGTGGTTTTTGTATTTTCGCAAGAATCATCCCTATCTCAAACCTTCAGCATTAACCATCCCCAAGTCCACAAACGTTTAGCAATAATCATCCCTGAGCACTAACGCGTAGTTTTACCATTAAGTGTTAAATAATATTTTCCCGTTAGTCCCTCCGTTAATATTTTTGTACCGTTAGTCCTCATTTTACGTTTTCGTCACTTTTTTACGTTCTTTTCCGTTTTTACTCGTTTAGTCCGCTTTTTATCCGTTTTGTCCGTTTTTTTATCTTTTTGTATTTTTCGGTCCGTCATTTTACGTTTCGTCCGTTTTTTACGTTTTCGTCCGTCATTTTTACGTTTTCGTCCGTTTTTTTATTTTTCGTCCGTTTTTTTACGCTTTCGTCCGTTTTTTTTCGTTTTCGTCCGTTTTTTTTACGTTTTTGTCCGTTTTAAATCGTTTTCGTCCATTTTTATATGTTTCATCTGTTTTTATCCGTTTTTTTATGTTTTCGTCCATTTTTTGAGTTTTTATACGATTTCGTCGCTTTTTTAATGTTTTGTCCATTTTTACGGTCTCATCCATTTTTTACGTTTTCGTCCGTATTTTACGTTTTCGTCTGTTTTTTACGTTTTCGTCCGTTTTTTTACGCTTTCGTCCGTTTTTTTACGTTTTGTCCGTTTTAAATCGTTTTCGTCCATTTTTATATGTTTCATCTGCCTTTTATCCGTTTTTTTATGTTTTCGTCCGTTTTTTGAGTTTTTTTCCGTTTTATACGATTTCGTCCGTTTTTTTAATATTTTGTCCATTTTACGGTCTCGTCCGGTTTTTTTAGTTTTCGTCCGTTTTTAATGTTTATGTCCGTTTTTACTCGTTTTTCTTCGTTTATATGTTTCGTCCGCTTTCTATTAATTTTTTATATTTTCGTCCATATTTTTACGTAAAAAAATGGATGAGAACATAAAAAACGTAAAAAAAAACGGACGAATACACATAAAAAATGGACGAAAACATATAAAAAGCGGACGAAAACCGTAAAAAATGGACAAAAACATTAAAAAAACGGACGAAATCGTATAAAACGGAAAAAACTCAAAAAATGGACGAAAACATAAAAAAACGGATAAAAAGCAGATGAAACATATAAAATGGACGAAAACGATTTAAAACGGACAAAAACGTAAAAAAAACGGACGAAAGCGTAAAAACGGACGAAGCATAAACAAACGGACGAAAGCATAAAATGACGGACGAAAACGTAAAAAAACGGACGAAAACGTAAAAAAATGGATGAGACCGTAAAAAATGGACAAAAACATTAAAAAAACGGACGAAATCGTATAAAACGGAAAAAAACTCAAAAAACGGACGAAAACATAAAAAAACGGATAAAAAGCAGATGAAACATATAAAAATGGACGAAAACGATTTAAAACGGACAAAAACGTAAAAAAACGGACGAAAGCGTAAAAAAACGGACGAAAGCATAAAAAAACGGACGAAAACGTAAAAATGACGGACGAAAACGTAAAAAAACGGACGAAAACGTAAAAAAAGGGATGAGACCGTAAAAAATGGACAAAAACATTAAAAAAATGGACGAAATCGTATAAAACGGAAAAAAAAACTCAAAATACGGACGAAAACATAAAAAAAACGGATAAAAAGCAGATGAAACATATAAAAATGGACGAAAACGATTTAAAACGGACAAAAACGTAAAAAAAACGGACGAAAGCGTAAAAAAACGGACGAAAGCATAAAAAAACGGACGAAAACGTAAAAAAACGGACGAAAACGTAAAAAAACGGACGAAAACGTAAAAAAAGGGATGAGACCGTAAAAAATGGACAAAAACATTAAAAAAAATGGACGAAATCGTATAAAACGGAAAAAAACTCAAAATACGGACGAAAACATAAAAAAAACGGATAAAAAGCAGATGAAACATATAAAAATGGACGAAAACGATTTAAAACGGGCAAAAACGTAAAAAAAAACGGACGAAAGCGTAAAAAAACGGACGAAAAATAAAAAAAACGGACGAAAACGTAAAAATGACGGACGAAAACGTAAAAAAACGTACGAAAACGTAAAAAAACGGACGAAAACGTAAAAATGACGGACGAAAACATACAAAAAACGGATAAAAAACGGACAAAAACGGATAAAAAACGGACGAAAACGAGTAAAAACTGACAAAAACGTAAAAAAGTGACGAAAACGTAAAATGAGGACTAACGGTGCAAAAAATATTAACAGAGGGACTAACGGGAAAATATTATTTAACACTTAACTGGTAAAACTAACGACGTTAGTGCTCAGGGATGATTATTGCTAAACGTTTGTGGACTTGGGGATGGTTAATGCTGAAGGTTTGAGATAGGGATGATTCTTGCAAAAATACACAAACCACAGGGATGATTTTTGCAGTTTACTCAAAAACATAAATATAGACAATTACATGTAACCTTTAAATTTATAACAAACCAAAAGTATAAATGGTATATACAAAAATTGATATCAAATGAAACACAATATAAATTCAAATGTATCTTGTTAAGTATATATGTACACGTCAACCAAAAACATGTGTGCACTCTTCTAAGAACATGTGTGTACTCTTCTAAGAACATACACATGTGTGCACTCTTCTAAGAACATGTGTGCACTCTTCCAAGAACATACATGCACGCTTCACTTTCTCATCAAATTCATTAGAACATATGAGTACCCTTCCAAGACACATGTGCTCTTTTTATATTAGTCGCGGTCTCCATCTTTGTCAAACATGTTCGATACTGAACTACAAAACAATTATTATTATTTTTATTAGAAACAACAAACACATATTCATAATTCAAAACATATATGCACACATGTTTTCTTATTTTAGTTTAGCTTCAAAATACATATGCACACCATTTCATTGATTTTATACCAACCATAAAACACATATGCACCCTTTCACTAATTTTATGTTAACATACATGCACATTTGCGAATTACATGAAATCAAATTTATACCAACTATAAAACAATCTAACTACATGCTCTTAACATCCAACTTCAACCAACAAAAGTGAAATCATTTTAAAAGGGTCCAATTATACACGCCCAAATTACAAAATGGTATTATAAAAAATGAAAACCACAAAACGGTATGCTTAGTCATCAACAAAGTACCTTCATTTTAACTTTAGTATTAATATATGACATATGAGAGCTTAACTAGAAAAATATCCTATTTTAACTTCAACATGTACCCTCGATTATTTATATTAAAATGTATCCTACGTTTTTTTAACACAAAAATGTATCCTAAGCTTGATGTCAGCCATCTCATTATAGAGAAAGAAAATTATTTTTTAATAACCAAAATCATTTTTTAAGAAAATCATAGTTTTTGAACAGAAAAATGTATACTACGCTTCTCACAAGCAACTTATATAAACTCGATTATATTATCAAAACAATATAAACCTTAAATCGGCCAGTGGTTGAATCGAGCAACCGTTATTCTTAATTGTAAACAAACGCTCTGAAATCTCCGGCGACCACCATGAACGCCCCATCATTTGTGAATGTAGACATCGGAACAGAGCAAAAGACGAGGGATAAAGGGTGTGGGGGGGGGGGTTGTATATGACAAAACATGATGGTATTAGGGAGATCTAGATCATGGTCGCTGGTTTTATGTGACAAAATGTGAAGATGGTGGCTAGGGTTTTTTTGAAGAGAGGATAAATGTATGTGTGTAAATCCCAGATGTAGATTTTGATAGGAGTAGTGGGAGTAAATGTAGGACAGTTTGAACGAAAATCATTTATGCAGAATTCCAATAATACCCTTTCAGTCATTTGTTTAATTGAAAAAGAATCCTTTATCTTTTGTTTAATTGTAATTTTGACACATTTAATCTTAACCTTTGATCAAACTCATTCAATGGCCCAGATTCATTACAAGAGTACTGTGAAAGACAGTATTTAATATGGGTACTGCATAGAATACAACACTATATATATATATATATATATATATATATATATATATAGGGATTGGATCATTTAAAAAGTCCATCTCAAGAGAAAAGTGTACAAATCACCCCTCCTCCTCCCCTTTCTTTTTTTTCCCAACTCAAGGGGCCTTATTGTAACTTCTTTTATTTTATAAGGTTTGTTTCGTAACTTTTTACAAATTCCCGGATTCATCATATATAATTTCTATTCTTTTCTCATTTCTTCTTTTCTTCTTTCTCTGATTCCACATTCCATTTCTTTTTCTCACATTTTTTTCCAGGTTATTCACATATTCTTCCGATCAACATAATAAACACGTTAAGTTATCACAATGACTAAATCCTATCGTTCTACTTCTCAAATCGTCGAATAAAGTAAGTTTCTTGACTTATTTCGATTATATTTTTGTTAGTTCTGTTATCTCAGATTAAATATAAAGCTGATATACGTGTCTATTAAAGTTTATATGTATTGATTATCATTTTTTATGAGTTATGCTTTTGTTTTATGAGTTTTGATTCGGTAATCAGTATGTTTTTTCATCGATGAATTGATTTTAAGATTTTGTGACATGATGCACTGTATAGATTAGTTATTTGAAGCAAATTAAGAAAAAAAGATTTGGAAACATCTTTATAAAAACTGCACATTAGGTGTTTGATAAAATGCCTAAATGATATTTCATAACTGTGATGCACTGATTTTGTCATCATAGTAACTTAAGGTATATACCAATAGCAAAAGTGTCTCTTATCAACTAAAAATGGCGGGTGCATTTAAGAATATTGTGAGTTCTTACAAAATTAAATCACAATTTTATTGCCCCTAGTTCTGCCTTTAACTTTATATGATCAAGAGTTGAGAAGTTTGTTTTTTGATTTTGATAGTAAATAATGAATGTTTTATTGTATTTAGATGAGAAGAAAGTTAGAGTTTGTGAAATAGCAGGAGAGATTGATGAGGCTAAGGGTTTGGTAATGCGTAAATCTTTGCTACTTTATGATTTTCTTTGTCGTGATTATTGGTTATGTGGGTCGTTTATTAGATTGTTGCTTGTTGCTATAGATACGTAAGATGGAACGTGAGGCAAGGAGTTTGACGAATGATGTGAAGGCTAAAGTGGTTGTGAAGTTAGGCGAGTATGGAAGTGATGTTAATAAATTGGAAGCTGAATTTGAAAATTTTCGCCTGTGTAGTGCTACTTAATCTATGGTATGAAACATTCACAAGGTGCAGGTATCTCTGTCTATCTCTAATGAACAAACACCCATATGCAGATACACCAATAAAGGTTTTATTATTACCATGTGAATATTGCTTACTGGACTGTATGATGAAACATGGGTATAGTGATCAAAGGGGAAGACTAGTGACGTCAACTGACAATGTATAAAAGTCAAGTGGCAAAATTAGTGAAAGTAAAAAAAGTATACTGAAATCGGAATTTGCTGCTATAATGCTAATACGTCGACGTCTACGCAAGTCTCTGCTACAAGGAAATGCTATTGTGTTCTTGTTAACTCTGTATATGATTTTCGCTATATTTCTTGAATATTGTATTGAGTTTATATTGTAGAACTTTGCCAATCATATGTATTAAAAGGTTTATAACTACTGTTATAAACACGCTACAATATATGTTTTTTTTCAAGTGCATATATAGAAAATAATGCTGATAGGAGATAGACGACTTCGAGTGGTATGTCAAAGAGGATCAACTGATCATTGGTTGCGTTCTTTTTATTTTTTTTTCTTTTGTTTGCATATTTGAGGTCATAGTTTTCAACATATCTTTGCTGATCAATCACACAAAATGTAAAGAAATTAGGTATGGATATGGATCCAATATAACCATATCCATATATTTCTTCGGTGTTCATATGCTGATTGCTGAACTAGACATATTTGTTTTCTTTAATACATATTCAAATTCAAATAACATGGTTACACAGTATCACAGGCAGGATGTTATAACGCAAACAATCCCAATAAAAATCATTATGCAAAAAAGAATTATACATGCCAATTAATACATTTGGTGGTGGCATGTTTATGCTATTTTATAATTCAAACAAACTTTAATGCCACAAATACGTACAATATCTTGCCATACTAGCAAAAGATAGTAGATGATCTATAACTTTCTAACGTTCTACATGCCGACGATGATCAAAATAAATAAATAAATCAATTTAGTTTGAAGGATCTTGTGGGCCTTCCTCGGCGTCCATGTTCTCATGTTCCTGAAGCATGTTCATTAACATGTCAACCTGGTTATGCAACAATGCATTCTGTCGCTTAACATCTGCACGCTTGCTTCATTCATCCAGTAGCTCAAACGGGATGCACTATATTACCTCAAATGGATGCACTAAAGTACCTCACGATATGCTATTGTCTATAGAATGAACAGGACTCGCGTGAGTGACCATAAGATATGTCAAACCGCATATCATTAATAAAGCCATTAACTTTCCTCCAGTACTTGATTGACGACTGCAGTGACTTCAGTATCGACATCAATTGACTCATCACCAACACTTTTGGCCTTACACATTTTCCTTTTGCTCTTGAACCAACAACTGAACCTAAGATGTGATGGTTAACTTCAAATTTGGTAACCCAGTCCCGTATGGCTTCTGATGTAGTGTCCTTTAGTGTGGCTGTCCTAGAATGAACTGCTGCTTTAACCTGCATTACATAGACAACTTGGTATTTTTCATGTCGGAAAACATGGATATAAAAAACATAGTTAAAAGATCCGTTGACTTGCATAAATTTTAACAACTACCAAAAACACTACAATTGAAAGCAATCTTTTTATAAGTCCAAAAAATAATATCTAAAACAAAACTGACAAAAATGTATGTTACAAATACAACCAGCCCAATTTGATTTGTGTACATTCGTGCAAGTATACAGTCTACTATCTAATGGTCACATAGTAGCAATGAGATACAATAGGCTAAGGTCATGCAAAATTACTATTTAGAATTGTATGGCAGCCATGAGCCCATGAACTACTCATACACTTGCCCACATAAAAATATCTATAATAATTTTTTGCAACTTTTATACATATAAAATTAAATGTTGCTTTTGAAGGTAAAGAAACCTGAAAACATGACCAATCACTGTTGTAAGCTTCTATTGTACCCGATATCCTAAAAATGCCCCGTCAAACTCATGAACCACAGTACTTATTCTTTGTGATGACATCTGCAATTTCAATGAATTAACTCCTAGAAAAATTAAACAACACTGAAAGCTAAGAAAAATGTTCAGGAAGCATAAGCAAGCTAACCTACCGGATGACACAAATTGATGCACTAAAGTTCCTCAAACGGATGCACTATAGTACCTCAAATGGATGCACAAGAGTACCTCAAACGGATGCACTAAATTAACTCCAGATATGCCATTCTTTATAAAATGAACATACCAGCAGACTACAAGACAGTTTCATGCGATCCGTCCCCATATCAGATTGGGAATCCAAGTTTACTAAATGACTACTCCAATTTCACGATCATTATTATAGTATTTGTCATACCTAGTTTAAGACAAAATGATTTAAACTCATTATTCAATATAGGTTTATTTTTCAACTAACTTTTACGATAGAGGGATCAAGATCAAAGGCGACAACCGGCCATCCAGCTTCACCATCTATCCCCATGGCCAATGGAGTGGACAAGAAGTTGGCAATAACCTGCATTTTAGAAGAAATAAAAAGTCCAACCAACTTATTCACCTTTTAATTATCAAAATACAAGGAACTTATGTACCTGACTCATTTGTCCAAAACCAAGAGTAACAACTGGTTCGCTAGCATCAAAATTCGCCACTTCAGTAGGTTTCTACAACCATGTTTGGAAAGTCACTTAATAAATACATAGACAAGCATGGTCAGTTACCAGAGTAAAAAATCCTCGGTACCCAATAGACAATGGGTAGGTAAAATAATTGATCAAAACAAGTTCGTGATGGATAAACACTTTTTTGTCTATTTTTAAGAGGTTGAATATATAAATTGTGTCTTAATCATGATTACAAAAAACAATATTATTACAATAACAGTTTAAATGATTGGATAACCAATATAAGAGGTTGTATTCATTATAAATAAACTAAGAGCAATGTCCAACCCATTCACGTTTTAGCTAAATTTTATGAGTTCACATATGAACCATCTGAATTAAAATAAAATAAAATAAAATAAAATAAAATAAATAAAAATCCCTAATCAGCCCATTCATAAGTAACTACATATTCGACATTATAGGATCAAAGGAAACCAAGCTACTTATTTCTTCTTAAATATCTTCACCGATAAAATTAGCAACCTCTCGTTAAACAGATACTATGATACAAACGGATGCTCTAAAGTACCTCAAATGGATGCACTAAACCCCCATAGGAAAATATAAACAAGGATCGTCATTCTATTAAACTCTGGACGTTACATATTAGTACTTTTATCATGAGATTCGATAGTTCTTTATACCAGTTACCTTAAAATAAAAAATAAACATCACCAGCAACCAACTTTTTTGCACTAACAAAGACACTCCATCTAGTCATAAGCAAGTGACGTCGAGGTTGTCTTGGAATATATGTATATTCAAACCAGTCAGAGTACAACCAAATAGGCAAGAAACCGCTTGTGAATTTAAACCTCAAGCACAAGTAGACTAGGAATAATGGTTGGTTTCCAAAAACCCTACTTACTAGAACCATTGACCAATCATACAACACTATTTGCTAACCATTGCAACTATGTTAACCTATTTGATTTTCAAAAGGCATGTAATAGGCCATACAAAAAGGCATACGGTAATGGTGAGTCAAGAACAGGAGACGCAGGGTATATTTTGCTATTGATGCAAGTTTGATGACACAACGACCATTAGGGCATCTGATTGCTAGTTTTAACTTTAATGTGAAACCCATGCGTCTCGCATACATAGGGCATATATTTTCTGGCCAATGCATATATACGTGTTTTAATAAGATCAAGTAAAAAAAAGTATAACCTCGAAATATATGATGAAAATGCCATTCATTGCCATGAAGATCACTAGCAATCAGTTCTTGCCAGAGCGGCTGCTGGGACATATCCTGGCCACGAAAATCATAGTTAGTAGCATTCTACTAAGAAAGACCAAAGGGCAAAGAAGCCTATGAACAACATAAAAACAAAGGGAAATGAGATAGCTAAAAGATACTAGTGGAGGCAAACAGCTATCTGCATACCTATGAAGAACATAAAATCCACCATGAGTGCTTGTGTCTTGCAGAATGAGTGGAAAGTGCAACTTGGAGATTCAGGAAGTGGAGAATCTGGACTTGTTACCTCACTTTGCTGATTCATCGAATAACATAAGCATAAGCGAACAAATTATAGGGAGTGTGCACTCTAACAAAGAAAAAATATTGTTCATATGAGTGATCATATATGCTCACATCTCTGTCAGGCATCAAAGTTATTACAACCCAATGGAAGTACTAAAACCACAAACTGATAGTTTCTTTGATGTTACAACATTTACCATTATAACCTCCCAGTAGAAACTGATTCGTAAAATCATGGAGCAGGCGAAGGATGTTATTGTTTGTTGTGGGCATCCTTCTGCTGTCCCATAGCATACTTTTGGTTGTACCAAACTTTTTTGTATGCGCAAGGATTTCCTTTAACTAAAAATTTGGAGCCTTCCTGTTTAAAGGCCAATCACCAAAGTTAGCGAGGAAGATGTTAATGAACACATGCCAGCTAATAAGATGCAATTTATGAATGAGGATATGTACAAGATTATAAACAAATTAATATGTCCAACGATGTAAATGGATGCACTAAACATACATATTGATGCCTTATTATGTTCAACGATGCACTAATCATAATCATTGATGCCCTAATGTGTATGACAATGGACTAATCATACTCATTGATGCCTTAAAATTGTCACTTGATGCACTAATCACACACTCTAGATGCCTTAGTTTTGTATAGATGCTCTAATCACTCTAACAACTATTCCATAACATTAATTGCTGATGCATTAATCAAACAAACAAATGATGAAACATTTCACGTGATGCTCTAATAATACACAATGTATGCATTAATTTATCTCACGATGCTCTAATCTAACAAAAAAATATGCTGTAAATTAAATTTGTTATAATCCAATCATCTACACCTATTTATATAATTTTTGTACAGATGCACTTATTCACACAAATAAATGCTATAACATATTATTTACACAGATGCAGTAAAATGTAATTTTATACATACAGATTCATTAAATATCATTCCATTCCACAATAACACTAATTATTTAATAATTTTCACAATGATGCTCTTAAATAACATAAAAATTGAAAAAATGTGTAATTGAAACTTATAGTTAACTGATATATGTGGTTCGATTTCAATTTACTTCTGCTGTAACACGGATGTACGAGTGATGGTCTGGTGTGCGATGTAGGTGGAGATGATGATTGTTGATGTTGCTGTGGTGCGGTGGTGATTGGCGGCGGTGCGGTGGCTGTGGTGGCGATGTAGATGGTGAGTGGTAGGAAACTGGTGAGTGACGATGTAGATGGTGAATACGGTTGCTGTGTGTGTTTGTGTTGGATCTGTAAATTTTGTTCCTTTTTTCAGTTGTGTTCGCAATCTATCCTGAAGTTTGAGATGTTTGCAAAATCTACCCTGTAACTTTTTTCTCACTTTTCTATCTAATTACACTTTTCTCTAGAACCGGACTCTATATATATATATATATATATATATATATATATATATATATATATATGTATATATATATATATATATATATATATATACATATATATACATATATATATATATATATATATATGTATATATATATATATATATGTATATATATATATGTATATATATATATATATGTATATATATAGGGGATAGCTTGGCTACAATTTTTGTAGCTAATTGGCTACAATCCTTCATAAAAAATACACTAGCAATGATTCAGGGACCCACAGAAAAAAATCATGACCCACAAAAATAATCAGAGAACCACATTTTTAACACAAAATTGTAAACAATTGGCTACAATTAATTGTAGCTAATATATTCCCATATATATATATATATATATATATATATATATATATAGAGAGAGAGAGAGCTGTGATAAAATAAAAAGAAAAATTAAAAAAAGAATGATAAGAATAAATAATAACTACACATTTCAGATGCACCTACAAATTTAGGTGCATCTTCTCTAAAAATCTCTCTAATTGAAATGTGTGGCTATAAATTCTTCTTATTCTTCTCATTTTAATTTTTCTTCTCACTAGATCTCTTCCACGTTTTTTACACCTAATTTTGAGTAATTCATAAGTATGAAAATTAAAATTATTAATTTGATAACTAATTCTGATACCCGTACCTAAAAGTGGTTTCAACTTTTATCCATCTCATGATTCAAATTATAACATAATAATAAAAAATTTCTTAACGTAACTTTATCCGAACACATGAATCTTAAAACTTGAATTAGATATTCTAGTGATATTGTTGACCACTTCAAATTGCATTACCTTATATCAATTAATATTATATAATAATCTACAATCTTTTAAATACGTGACTTAATAGTTTTGTATCAATCTTGCTTTTTTATAGTACACTTTTGAGCATGAAACACTTAAAGAGGAGTAAAAGAAAATGGTCAAAACTCATAACGCTAATCTTATATTGACATGTAGAGGAGTTGTATTCATTTAAAAGTACATGTTTGTTTAAAATGCAATTGAGATTGTTCGTCATGACATTGCTTTTGGACTATAAATTAAAGAGCTATTTGTTGAATCCAAGTTTCTAATATAATAGCTAAACACTATGATTATAAGCAAACGAATCTTATTCAAATTTTGGTTTAAAATGTATTAGAAAATGCATTTGATAAAATTATATTGATATTAACACTTATTTGAGTTTAAATCCAAACAAATAACAATATTTTCAAAAGTTATGAATTATAAGATAATGTATATGGTGATCGTTAGTAACTTGAATAAAATGTATAATGTTTACTGCATCGATAGTTTGTGCATAAATGATGCTATTTCTTTTATTTTCTTTATGTCTACAAGTATAAGTAACAATAGTTGCATTAAAACAAAGAAAGATCATGTTTCTAAAACCAACTTTACACAAGGAAATGATAATGAGTATAAGAAGGATTCTAATTCCTATGGTATGCCTACTACCTCGAATATCCTCAGGGTTCACTCCGGTGTGTTGTGAAAAATTGTAACACCCCCAAAGTACTGCAGCGGAAGATTGTGTCATTGGGGTGCTACTTCATAATACAAAGTACAAGTTATAGAAAAACGCCTCTAAATGAGACGTTT
>OU343218.1:77933144-78085088 GCA_910596185.1 Chrysanthemum makinoi | reverse complement strand
GATCGTGCCGAGTTAGAAATGTGTCCATCTAATATTTGTAAATGTAATTGTTCATCAACGTTGGTTGTGAAGTTAAAAGTGTAGGGTAACCCTTAACCTCTATAACGCTATCTTGATGAATACATACCTTTCAGTTCCAAGGGGAATGGCAAGAAACGACAAACGCAAGGTGTTTGATCTTTAGATAAAGATCGTTGACTTGTTTGAGGGTGACGACAATGCGAAAAAGATGCATGTTCTTAGCTCATATTTGCTTTAGGTTTCAGGGTGCGTAGCGTGAAAATATGCGAGAAAAGGTGGTAAAAAAAACCCTGAAAAAAGAGAAAGAGAAAGAGTACGAATAAATATTTTTGAGCAGCACTATAGTCTCAAAAAAAGAGAGAGAAATGACATTTTATTATTTTTTGTATAAATGTGTGTGTTTTAGGGTATATTTAATAATAAAATATAAAAAAAAAGTTATCTATACTATCTATAAAGGGTGTATAGTCAAAGTGAAATTGTTGAATGTTAAAAAGTCACTATGTTAAAAAACTTAAATAAAGAAATATTGTAATTAAAAGGCAAAGATTGAAAAGCTGGAAAGGTGATTTATTGTAGTAAAAACACATACACAAAACACTTTCACAAAAACACACAGACAAACACTCTCTGCAACTCACACCATCACCGCCCGACACCATCACCACCCGAGGCCACCACCACCTGACGGAAACACCACCGGACTCCACGACCTAAATCCACCCTCCCCCGTCATCCCACCACCATTTGAGTAGCACTACCACGAGAGAAACCACCAACAAAAAACTTCAAGTTTAAAGGTATTTTGAATTTTTATAGTAAATCTACAAGTTTTGAATGTTTTTTTTTTTTTTTTTTTAGTTCTAGACTTTTTATATTTAGATCTATGATGAGGTAGAAATGCCACTATGCACTACATATGCCACATCATTAATGCTTACTAGGCATTTTAATGTTGACATGGCGCATCCTATGATGAGGTGGAAATGCCACCATGGCACTACATCCGGTTACCATAATTAAAAAAACATTGTAGCATGCAAGATTCGAACATGGGTTTAGAGGTTCAAAGCCAAACGCCTCAACCACTGAGGCAATCAACATATTGGTGTTTTATCTTCTACTTCCAAAGTAATATTCTTCTTTCAATATACTATCTCCAACATTTACACTTAAAATTCAATGCCAGTCAAATGTTCATCCTAACCTCCCCCTTTTCAATCGCTTATTCTAAAATCTTATCAAAACAAAATATTCATCAAATCAATACCATCTTTATTAACTGTTTTTCCTGGGTTTGATTGTATGATTTTCAAAATTAAGACAGCAAATCACGGAGTATTTGAATTTCAGAATCATAATGATCAAATCATATCCTGGAAATTCAATCGGCCTTTCAAAACCCTACTATCTATCTGTAAATACCAACTACAAAATAAACCCTAAATCACACTTACAATTTGTATTTTGTATCATAAAGTTAATCGAAACAAAATGCAAAGGTATCCTAAGGGTTCCAAAAATGGGTTATCAGAAATCACCCATTACTCCGGGTAGCAATTCCAGATTTGGTTCCAAAATGGGTTATCAGAAATCACCCAATTCGCCATGTTTGAGTCTTTGTTTTTTCGTATTTTTTATTCTATTTTTTCTTTTAATGGTTAAAATGATTTGTTAATTCATGTAATATGTTTTATCATACACAATGTTGATATTTACTTTGTTATGACTGAAAAGTTTTCTACATAATGAAAAAAATATTTGTTAACTGATATGCATGATTGATTGAGTATTTGTTATGTGATATGGTACTACATTATATGTTTGGGGGTTTGATTGAGTATTTGTTATGTGATATGGTACTACATATGCCACGTTAAGTGATATGGCTGATGTATAAATTGATGTGTTTCGAACTATACAAATATGGTGTTATGATACCTTATTGATAGTTATTTTACTTTTGATCCAAAGTTAAACTTTATAATATGGCTTACCTATAAATATTGTCAATGTTACAACCTTTCAAAAGGACTAGAAAATTACTTTGATCAGCGAAATTGATCCAATGCTTGATAACATTTTCGTTCAAAGGAGATGTATTTCTATTTGGCATAGCCATAAGCTTAATGAAAAGCACAATCCTTTTAGTCTGGATCTGGTCCTACAGGATGCCCAATTATGTACAAACATGTTTTCTTAATTTAACTTTATTGATTTAAATTATTGTGTACTAATATAAACTATAAATTTTATTTCAGAATGACAGGATTCAGATATATATCAAGAAAGATTTAATGTTTCGATTTGAACCTCTGTTTGAAGAGGGTCAATGCTACGTTATTTCTAATTTTGGTATTGCAGAAAACAGTGGTAGGCTACCCCTGTTGCCACACAAGTATAAGCTGAGTTTTTTCAAAGGGACCCAAGTGACTAGAGTTGATCCTTTTGATGAGAATGTAAATGGCTTGATACTTGAGCCACTCAACAGCTTATTGGACGGCAACCGTGAATACCATGAACATGAGGCGGTTGGTATGTGTTTTAAAAAAACATTTTATTTTACAATTTACTTTAATGCATAACTCCAGTTATTTACTACCATTTTTTGTAACATATGTCATGGGTTCTGTGATCGCGATTGGGGATATTGTCCCGGTTCAGTCTGCTGCTGGTCCAAAAATAGGTAGAACTGTTGTAATTGAGGATGTTGAGTAAGTATGCTAATATTATATAAAATAGATATTATACATAATTTAAGTATACTATGTCAAATAACTATAACTATATTTCAGGGGAATTCGCTTGGATTGTACCTTCTGGGACAACTGGGCAAAATTGTGGGATAAATATGCGAGTAAGTATGAGACTATGGGACATGTGGTTTTCGTGCTACAGCTAGGGAAGGTTAAATATTGGGACGGTATGTAGTTTTTATTATTTTTAAAAATTTCGATTTCAAATTTATTAATTATATATATACTTATGATAAATTTAGCGATACGCATGTCTTACTAAGTGGCAAAAAAAATGCAGGTACTCCTGCTGTTCACAATGCACTATTTGGCAGTAAGATTTACATCAACCTGGACATACCTGAGATCACTTCATTCAAGACTAGGTTTGTATCGACTTCTTATTATTAAAATTCTATTATTCCTGTCTTTGCATATCTTTGCTCAAAATTGATATTCAAAATTATATATTTGCAAATTGTAATAGGTCTTTCAGAGTACAATAACATGATGGCTATGATGAAACTCAATTTAAGATTGAGTTATTCGCACCTATCAAACCCGTGGTTACAATAGTAGAATTTTTCCAAGGTGCGGTGAAAAAATGGTTGGAGGAATTCGTGAGTGTGAGTAGGTTGGTTAATTATCCATACTTTTTACATTTATATCTTTCACATATCTTGAACACGCACCAATTTTTTTTTATAAATTTCTTTATCTCAGAAATCACACTGTATCGTCCTTGCAACAATTCATAAATTTCACAAAGAAATGGGATGGGCATACACTGCCTGTAAGGACTGTAACAAGAAGGTTGACATCCTAGAAAGTAAAGGATCCTCATCTTCCAAAAATCGCAAGCCCGCTGATGCGTGCCAAAACAGTCAAGCTAAATCACACAAGCCCGCCACTTGTGAATGGCGGACCGTAACCAGCTTAAAACTGCTTCAGCACGAAATCAATGAAGATCTGAGGAGTATAGGGTCTCCCCGGGTCGTTATGTCCCAGCGAGCTATGCAATGGATCGACTCACGAATAGTGATCGAGAAGTTTGAACGAAAAAGGGATATGTGATAATATTATAACTACAGAAAAAGCCAATAAATAACAACGGCTTAAATGCAAATTAAAGGAAATTAAAAAGATAAAATCTATTAAATAAACGCTATCACTATAATTAAAATGATGTTTTTGTTTTTATGTTTTTACGAAACTGAAATTAAAATCTACGCGACGTACAACTAAAAATGTGAAACTAAATCAATATTAACCCTAAAAATATGAAAATGATGTTTTTACAATCCTAATGATAAAATAAAATTTATGGAAAAAGAAAAGTATTTTTATAACTAATTATCTAATTAAAAACTATTTTTAACTATTAATTAATTACCTAAAATGCAAGAAAATAGGAAATTAGGCTAGAAAAATAAGATTAAGACTTAGAAAAATCTAAAATATCAAAATAGAATTTTCAAAACTATTTTTGTATTTTTATGACTATTTATCTATTTTCTATGAATTTTAATTTATTAAAAACTAATTTAATTACTAAAAATTACCAAATAAACTATGAAAAATCTGGAAAATTACTTTTTTCACTACTTATATTTATCTAAACCTAAGAAAATTGAAATAATATTTTTTTGAACCTTTTCTGAATTTTTTGTATTAAATGCTATTTAAAAAGTGCTAAAAACTAATTAAAATCAAGAAAAATAGAAAAACAGCTAGGAAAATTCTGAAAATTTTAGGGAAACTCTAAATTAATATTAAGAAGCTATGAAAATTGGAAAAACAGTATGTTATGTGGAGAAAAATGCAACTGATGAATCAAGTGCTTATTAAAATAAGCACTTGATAAGCAAATGAGCAAATAAGCTACCACACTGATCACAGAAGCTATGGAGTACCAAAAGTAACCAAATGAAACTTAAATCAACACACTACAACCACTGAATAGCACAATTTCACAGATTTGGTGTTTTTGATATTAAGCTAAAAACAGAAATGGAACCAACTTGCAGTCAATGAATAGGTACCCAAATAAGCTACAAGCTACAAACCAATTGTCAAAACTTAAACTAGATCTAGGAAGCTACTTGTAACCAAAATACTAGACCTCAACAAGCTTATACAAGCTCTGTGCAAGCTTGTTTACAAACTGAGAAAACCACTCAGTGTTAACTGAGTTGGTGCAGGGCACCAGAGGCCTGATTTGAGCTTTTGCACAAGCTTATCCAAAGGGCTTGAACCAAAAACAGTTATGAGGTCTTAAAGACAACCAAGTGAACTACTTATAGACCAAAATTCAGACCTTGAAAAGCTTTAGTGAAACCTGTGCAGATGCTGCACTTTCTGCACAAAACCAAATTTTTGACATTTTTGACTTTTGAACAAAAGAAGAAAAGTTGACTTTTATGAAGTTTGGATCTAATTTTAAGACTGATATGGACTATTTATGATTAAATGAAGTTAACACAAGCTTTATCTATGTTTTTTAAACACAATTCAAGATTTGGTTTTGCAAAGATCTCAACAGTTAACTGTTGAGATGGTGTAAGTTGGATTTTTGACTTTCAGAGGTCACAAGCACCAAAGTAAGACAGGTATGAACTAATAAATGCTAAACAAACTTGTTGCAACAAATTTTAACCACTGCACAGGTCCTGAACCCAATTAAATCAGCAATTCCAAACACCCCTTAATGCAACAGATTTGAAAATTAAATGAGGTAACAACTAAACCAACTATGATTTATGATCAAACTAAGTCTACAATCCCTAAATACAACTTTTAGAACAGGTTTTAGCTAATTAAAACTACAAATACATACTATGCATAAGATCATTGAAAGGGCTTACAAATTGTCCAATGGCCACTATGGCCTGCCACATATGAAACCAGAGAACCACTAACCTAATCCAACTCGAATGATCCCATTTTAACCCATTTCCAGCTTTGAACCAACCATTTCATCTCTGTACCCATTTTACCCCTTGCTTTGACTTTTGTTGACCAGTTGCCAAAGTAACATGAAATGTACAAATAAGCTTATGCAAAGCTTTGACAAGCTTATTAGAGCTTATTTAAGCTCAAAAACAAACTACTAACAGATTTAATATAGGTCTTTGAGAGTGAAAAATTCAACAGTGGCATAAAAATTTGGAAACTGAACATGAACTGAATTGATACTTAAATTAAGTTGAGATACACTTGAATACTATTGTTGAGTACAAATTAACTTTAAAACAATACTGAAAACTAGTTAAGATGCTACAAATTAGAAAACGACATACAATTTTAAGAAAACTAAAACTATCTATCCAATCTTGCTTCTCTTTGCCTCTTTTTATGCACCAAAGTCTTTTCTCTCACCTTCTGGTCAAATCCCAGCATGAATATGAGCCCTTGGATGTCTAAACTTCATCTTGGCCCTTGATCTTGTTTTGGCGGGAAAATCTGGTACAAGGAAATTGGGACAGGGACAAGGTGCATTAATTGTAGTGGGATGGTTGGTGAGGTGGGGAGGGACAACGGGTAAAATAGAGTGGATAATAGGTGGCTGGTGGCTGGGCATGGTGGGCAGACAAGGGGGAGGGAAAGGTGGGAAAGGGGGGCGGGTTTATTATTGTTTAAACATTGGGTTGGGTGGGTTGTCGGGTTGGATAATTAGACCGGGTTAACATATTGGGCCAGGGGTTTAATATTGGGCTTGGGGTTTTATATAAGGTCCATTTGGTTTGTTTAAGTATTAATACAAGGGACCAAATATGTAAAACTGAAATTCCCAGGGACCAAACATGTAAATTATGAAAAGTAGTCAAGGGGCTGGTCTTGGTAAGCTTTAATAATCCAAGGGTTGATTTTGACATTTTTGAAAATTTCCAAGGACTAGATTTGACCATTTTGGATTTTCAGGGACTAAATTGTAATTTTCTCAAAACTTTTAGATTTTCCACCGAAGGACTAAATATGACAATTTATGATTTTAAAAAGACCTTTGGTGACTTTTCTTTTGAAATTTTGTGCTCAGGGACTGTTTTTGACAACTTTTGAAACTTGGGGGACTGAAACTGCAATTTTTGCAAAATTGATATGTTTTTCATCTGATTTTGATATTTTTGCATTTAAAACACATAAAACACTGATTTGTGATATTTTGATCATTTTGATGTGTTTCTGAGTGTTTTCAGATGAATTTGCAGTTTATTTTGTACAAAAATGATGAGTATTTACACACTCATCAATCCCCCATACTGAGATATTGCTAGTCCCTAGCAATCTTTTGAGAAAAACATAATGGGTTTGCATCTCTTTACCAAAAGCCATTACTTCTGGAGTAGCCAAATGTTTCAGTTCAAGCAAGAACCATGGTACACCGATAACCATCTGATTTATTGGCAAATCATAAACCATATAATGGATTTGATGTGTCTTTACCAGAAGCCGTACCCTTCTGGACTAGCCAACTCTTAGATAAATTATCAGAATTATCTTTGGTGAGCTGAATACCAATTATGGTTTTTCCACTGCCTTTACCACAAGCCATAACCTTGCGGGCTAGCCAACTCTTCACTTTTTAGGATATGGTGAGTTGAATACCATACAATTTTGGGCAAATTGCAAGCCATATAAACGGATTTGAGAAATCTTTACCAAGAGCCGTTTGCTCCTGGATTAGCCAATCCTTTTGTCTTACAGACAAGGCGGACTAATAACCAAATGAGTAAGTGCAAAACACTTACTCCAAAAAAAAATTTTGGCCAAAAACGGGGAAATTGGGCGGTATAATTACATGATAAAATCGAGAGAATCCCCCCCACACTTAGAACTGAATATTGCCCTCAATATTCAAAGTACCGGCGGTTATGCCGAAACAAAGAACGTAAAAGGGAAATATTACGGCCATTATTTAGAAAGAAGATTTTTTTTTTTTTTTTTTTGAAAACACTTATATACACAACATGTGGGGCAACCCCCCCCACACTAGGGTGGTAGAAAATAGAAAGAAGTCGAGAATATGGGTGAAAACCCATACAGTGTGCTATTGTTTTTGATTCCCGAGTCGCTAGCTTGACTCGATCCCGCATTCATTGGTTCATGGGGAAAGTAACGTGGAAAACCAATCTCGATCGGACTTTCGCTCACAATGTTAATAAACATATGAACATCAGAAAGTTCCACACCGACGAGATATAACCGCGGTAGTGTTAATAGAAGAATCTATAAAGGATGATACCGGGGTCAAAGATGGTGTCCTCATTCCCGAAAGAGAAAAGGGAAAGAGCAACCACACCATCTGTGAAGAATGGAATAAAGACGCATAATAAGAATGCAAGTCCATTCCTCAGCAGAGAGAAGAAAATCACCAGTTTTGACATCTTTAAGCTTAAACTTGGAGCTTAGATGGTGATTGTCAAGAAGATGTCCGGAGGAGGGTGGGAAACGGTTCTTCAATCAACAGACTATCCAGAAAAAGGATGTCTCCCTCCGGATCAAAGTAAGTGTTATCAATTCCCGTTGGAATTGACTCATCACTAAGAAATGCATCGACTTCATTCCAAAAGTTGTCATCTTCCTCATCAGGAGTGAGAGAAGGGATGGAAGAGTCGGGAATAAGACTAGAAGATGATGGATCATTTTTGAGCAATTCATCAATGGGAAGAATGTCTCCCATTGGATCACAAACATCATCATCCAACTCAGATGAAACTGAAGAGAGTTTGGTTTCATCCACAGACTTAACAAACTCGATGCGACAAACTGATGCCGGAGGTGGGACAAGTGGTGTGCTCTTAGAGCTAGCAGTTTCCACCACTTCCGATGAAGTCTCCGATTCTAGATCATCATCATCATCAAGAATACTCTTGACTTCCCTAGTACAGCTTTCAAACCATTTGTTTGAACCAGGGGTAATTTTTAAAGCTTTGAGCTCAGCACGTTTTTCATGACTCCTCTTAACCGTGAAGTTTGAGAGTGTTGCATTGAATCTTTCAGATCTTTGATCAATTGTGGCAACACTCTGTTTGTACAGAGGTTTGGAGTTCTGGTTGATATTTAATGTGAGCTCTTCGTTGTCAACCCGTATGGTCAACTCTTCAAAGAACACATCAATCAGAGCATGACTCGTTCTTAAGAAAGCTCTCCCTAAGATAAGGGGAACTCTAGGATCTGCATCGAAGTCTACTACAACAAAGTCAGCATGAAAGTGAAACTTTCCCACTTTCATCACGACATCCTCGGCTATCCCAAGTGGACGAGTTACGGTACGGTCCGCTAGCTCGAGTGTCATACGAGTAGATGAAAGTTCAGGAAGAGACAGTTTCTTCCATACTGAGAGTGGCATGAGGTTAATGCTAGCGCCAAGATCGGCCAAGGCGAGCATTGAAACATCCCCAAGAAATCACACGGATTAAAACCGCCAGGATCTTCAAGCTTTTCTGGAAGCTTATTAAGAATGGCCGCTGAGCATTGCTCATTTAGAGGGGTTTTCGCCATCTCGCACAACTTATCTTTGTTGGTGAGTAAGCCTTTAGCGTGGATGAATTTAGGCATGAGAACGAGAGCATCAACGAAGCTTATATCAAAGTGAAGCTCATTGAAGATTTGGAAAAATTTTTCCATTTGCTCTTTGTTTTGTCTTTGAGCTTCTCATCATTCATTCTTGATGGGTAAGGAAGCTGACTAGACTTTTGAGCCGGGATGGAAGGTATTTCTGGCTCAGGATTTTTCTTCGGAACTTCGGGTTCCGGACTTGAAGCTTGGACTACCGAAGGTGGAGGGCGTGTACTTCGTGGGCTTGAGAATTGCACCTTGTCCGTTGTCTCCTTGGTAACTTGACTCAATGCCACAGGAGGAAGGGGCATAGGAGTCGAAGGTCCATTGTGCGTCTTACCACTACGAGTGGTGACGGCTTTCAACTCGGCATTTGGATTGGGAATAGTATTGCTCGGGAGTCCTCCAGAAGATGGTGAAGCTTTGTTCATATTCATGTTCATGAAACTGCTCATCATATTCTTTAACTCATTTGTCTGCCGAGATAATGTGGTATCAATTCCCTTTTTAGCTCACCTCTCATGTTATTGATCTGAGTTTGCATTGAACGCATGTTCGACTCAGTCATTTTCATGAAGTCATTTGGTATGGGAGCTTGAGGAGGTTGTTGATAACTTTGATGATTAGGAGCTTGATATGGTTGGTTGAAATTGTTCCGTTTTGATTGAAATTTTGAGAGTTATTGAAGTTGTGTCCTTGATTCGGAACAAAGCGATTTTGATTGCCATGGTTTTGATGGTTTTGATTGCCATGGTTTTGCACAGGAGGAAAACCAGGTGGTGTCATACCGCTAGGTGCACGGTAGTGAGGATCAGCTTGTGGTCGGTATTGATTGTGGTTTACCGAAGCTACGGAAGCTTGGTAAAAAGAAGCATCGGTTGCTTGACAATCATAATACGCGTGTGGACCACTACAAATTTCACACACCTTGTTTATGGCTTTGATTGGTTCCGGCTTATGAATTTCGCTTTTGATTTCCTTTACCTCTTTTATCATACAATGGATCATGTCCGTTAGAGCAGCTAACGGAGCTGCTAACTCAGAAGAGTTACTGGATGTAGAAGCGAGGAGTGTTCGAACATTGACTTTGTTACGAGAAATAGGAACTTTTGATTTACTCTCGCAAATTTCAAGCACATCTTTAGGTCTACGATTCAAGATATTGCCACCCGCGGATGCGTTCAAAGAATCTTGATCGTTACAGTTCAACCCATTATAAAAGATATTGACTTGTTGAAGCTCCGTGAATTCATGATGGGGGCATTTCCTGGAGGAGATATTTGAATCTCTCCCATGCCTCTCCAAAGTTTTCATCGAAATTTTGACGAAATCCAGAAATTTCATTTTAAAGATTAGTCGTCTTTGATGGAGGAAAGAAATAATTCACAAACTTTTGAACAAGATCCTCCCAAGTTTCGATGGATCGAGGGGTTCTTTTTCCGCCAAATCCGGGTGTCCCCTCAAGTGAGAACGGGAAAAGCATCAACTTGATTACTTTTTGTGGCACATCCTTGAAATTGATAGTTGAAGTCAATTTGTTAAACCAACGGATGTGTGCATACGGGTCTTCTCGATCAGACCCGCGGAATTGATTTGTAGACACAAGTTGGATTAAATGTGTCTTCAATTCGAAGTGATCAGAACTGATAACTGGTAAAACGATGGCATCTCCATAACCCTCGGTGGGTGCCTGGAGCATTTCCGCCATAGACGCTCTGTCCGCCATGGTGTTGTTAGAAATAGTACAATCTCGTTCGACTTGGGCAGACGCTACGAGAACGCCGTCTAGAATTTCGCTAGATCACGAAAGGACTCAATGATCTAGAAGAACGAGTGCTGATGCACTAGAGGAACTCTAAGGACTCTCAGAGTTAAGGAGAGAAATGGAATTATGAAGATATTTCAGATGAGAACGAGAATTATGAAGACGTTTTGTAAAAATGGGGTGAGAAGAGTATTTATGGGTTTTCCGTTCTGAAACGCGAGATCACAACAAAATCAAATAACACAAAATCGAGGCAAAACAACAGTGAACTTAACCAATAATCCAAGATGAATGGCTTTTTTAAAAAAGGTACACCAATCACAAGGACACAAAGGCAAGTTTTATATCTTTAGTTCGGGAACTTATTATGGTCGCACCCCAGCTAGGTAGTGCACTGCCTTGGTTTGCGGTGGTAATCTTTTAAGTTGTTAATTATTAAAGAAAACGACGATTCTTTTTGTATTTTTATTTTTGATACATATATAGAAACAAAAGGAAAATATTTGTGTTTTTATACTTTTGGTTGTTTTTGGGATTTTTTTAGAAAAATATGGATATATATATATACCGAGATGGATGATATAAACAATGAGTGAGGATTCAAACAACTAATGCAAACGGAAGATAGATCAGACAGCCCCGGCAGCGGCGCAAAAATTTGATGCGTGCCAAACAGTCAAGCTAAATCCCACAAGCCCGCCACTTGTGAATGGCGGACCGTAACCAGCTTAAAACTGCTTCAGCACGAAATCAATGAAGATCCGGAGTATAGGTCTCCCCGGGTCGTTATGTCCAGCGAGCTATGCAATGGACTCCATCTGACCTAATAGTTTGAAAGAAAAAGGGATATGTGATAATATTATAACTACAGAAAAAGCCAATAAATAACAACGGCTTAAATGCAAATTAAAGGAAATTAAAAAGATAAAATCTATTAAATAAACGCTATCACTATAATTAAATGATGTTTTTTTATGTTTTTAATTTAAATGAAATTAAAATCTACGCGACGTACAACTAAAAAAAACTAAACTATTCAATAAACCCTAAAATATGAAAATGATGTTTTTACAATCCTAATGATAAAAGAAAATTTATGGAAAAAGAAAAGTATTTTTATAACTAATTATCTAATTAAAAACTATTTTTAACTATTAATTAATTACCTAAAATGCAAGAAAATAGGAAATTAGGCTAGAAAAATAAGATTAAGACTTAGAAAAATCTAAAATATCAAAATAGAATTTTCAAAACTATTTTTGTATTTTTATGACTATTTATCTATTTTCTATGAATTTTAATTTATTAAAAACTAATTTAATTACTAAAAATTACCAAATAAACTATGAAAAATCTGAAAATTACGTTTTTCACTACTTATATTTATCTAAACCTAAGAAAATTGAAATAATATTTTTTTGAACCTTTTCTGAATTTTTTGTATTAAATGCTATTTAAAAGTGCTTAAAAACTAATTAAAATCAAGAAAAATAGAAAAACAAGGAAAATTTCAAAATTTCAGGGAAACTCTAAATTAATATTAAGAAGCTATGAAAATTGGAAAAACAGTATGTTATGTGGAGAAAAATGCAACTGATGAATCAAGTGCTTATTAAAATAAGCACTTGATAAGCAAATGAGCAAATAAGCTACCACACTGATCACAGAAGCTATGGAGTACCAAAAGTAACCAAATGAAACTTAAATCAACACACTACAACCACTGAATAGCACAATTTCACAGATTTGGTGTTTTTGATATTAAGCTAAAAACAGAAATGGAACCAACTTGCAGTCAATGAATAGGTACCCAAATAAGCTACAAGCTACAAACCAATTGTCAAAACTTAAACTAGATCTAGGAAGCTACTTGTAACCAAAATACTAGACCTCAACAAGCTTATACAAGCTCTGTCCAGGCTTGCTTACAAACCAGAAAACCACTGTTAATGAGTTGGTGCAGGGCACCAAAGGCCTGATTTGAGCTTTTGCACAAGCTTATCCAAAGGGCTTGAACCAAAAATGTTATGAGGTCTTAAAGACAACCAAGTGAACTACTTATAGACCAAAATTCAGACCTTGAAAAGCTTTAGTGAAACCTTGCAGATGTCGCACTTTCTGCACAAAACCAAATTTTTGACATTTTTGACTTTTGAACAAAAGAAGAAAAGTGACTTTTATGAAGTTTGGATCTAATTTTAAGACTGATATGGACTATTTATGATTAAATGAAGTTAACACAAGCTTTATCTATGTTTTTTAAACACAATTCAAGATTTGTTTTGAAAGATCTCAACAGTTAACTGTTGAGATGGTGTAAGTTGGATTTTTGACTTTCAGAGGTCACAAGCACCAAAGTAAGACAGGTATGAACTAATAAATGCTAAACAAACTTGTTGCAACAAATTTTAACCACTGACAGTCCCGAACCCAATTAAACGCAGAATTCCAAACACCCCTTAATGCAACAGATTTGAAAATTAAATGAGGTAACAACTAAACCAACTATGATTTATGATCAAACTAAGTCTACAATCCCTAAATACAACTTTTAGAACAGGTTTTAGCTAATTAAAACTACAAATACATACTATGCATAAGATCATTGAAAGGGCTTACAAATTGTCCAATGGCCACTATGGCCTGCCACATATGAAACCAGAGAACCACTAACCTAATCCAACTCGAATGCTCCTATTTAACCCATTTTGAACCAACCATTTCATCTCTGTACCCATTTTACCCCTTGCTTTGACTTTTGTTGACCAGTTGCCAAAGTAACATGAAATGTACAAATAAGCTTATGCAAAGCTTTGACAAGCTTATTAGAGCTTATTTAAGCTCAAAAACAAACTACTAACAGATTTAATATAGGTCTTTGAGAGTGAAAAATTCAACAGTGGCATAAAAATTTGGAAACTGAACATGAACTGAATTGATACTTAAATTAAGTTGAGATACACTTGAATACTATTGTTGAGTACAAATTAACTTTAAAACAATACTGAAAACTAGTTAAGATGCTACAAATTAGAAAACGACATACAATTTTAAGAAAACTAAAACTATCTATCCAATCTTGCTTCTCTTTGCCTCTTTTTATGCACCAAAGTCTTTTCTCTCACCTTTCGGTCAAATCCAGCATGAATATGAGCCCTTGGATGTCTAAACTTCATCTTGGCCCTTGATCTTGTTTTGGCGGGAAAATCTGGTACAAGGAAATTGGGACAGGGACAAGGTGCATTAATTGTAGTGGGATGGTTGGTGAGGTGGGGAGGGACAACGGGTAAAATAGAGGATAATAGGTGGTCTGTGGTCGGGCATGGGCGGGCGCAAGGGGAGGGAAAGTGGGAAAGGGGGGCGTTTATTATTGTTTAAACATTGGGTGGGTGGGTTGTCGGGTTGGATAATTAGACCGGGTTAACATATTGGGCCAGGGGTTTAATATTGGGCTTGGGGTTTTATATAAGGTCCATTTGGTTTGTTTAAGTATTAATACAAGGGACCAAATATGTAAAACTGAAATTCCCAGGGACCAAACATGTAAATTATGAAAAGTAGTCAAGGGGCTGGTCTTGGTAAGCTTTAATAATCCAAGGGTTGATTTTGACATTTTTGAAAATTTCCAAGGACTAGATTTGACCATTTTGGATTTTCAGGGACTAAATTGTAATTTTCTCAAAACTTTTAGATTTTCCACCGAAGGACTAAATATGACAATTTATGATTTTAAAAAGACCTTTGGTGACTTTTCTTTTGAAATTTTGTGCTCAGGGACTGTTTTTGACAACTTTTGAACTTGGGGATGAAACCTAATTTTTGCAAAATTGATAGTTTTTCATCTGATTTTGATATTTTTGCATTTAAAACACATAAAACACTGATTTGTGATATTTTGATCATTTTGATGTGTTTCTGAGTGTTTTCAGATGAATTTGCAGTTTATTTTGTACAAAAATGATGAGTATTTACACACTCATCACCCGCCTTCTATTGTGAAGATCATGGCCAAGTCCCAGTTGCTTCTAGGTGACTTTTACTTATTCATTATGCACAATCATCTAATGTTTATTCATACATGAGAAATAGGTCAAATTGGTAGTAACTTTTTGTCATTTATTACAACAGATTCAAAGTTATCATGAGGATAATTGATCAATTAGGCTCAGCACCTATTTTGTTTTTCAACTTAAATTTCCATAAGCTGTCTGATTACACTGCTTGGGAGTTAATGGAAAAACATGGAATGGCCGTCGATGAATACTGGCCAGATGACTTGGATAAACTCATTGGAAAGAAGCTTCTGTTCAAGATTTTCCTTTCAGACTTTAACGTAAATAACAACCATCACACTTACAGGTGTGATGGCTTTTCAGATGATCCTGAGTTGATCAAACATTTCAAACATGGCTTTCTAGAAGATGAGGTATATTTTCGTTTCATGTTTTTACTTTATTCATACATTTAAAGGTTTATATGTAACATATATTTTGTCACAAAATCAGGATGACCAAGAGTTTACCACCCCTGCCAGTCTGATCAAGTCAACCAACTTTCAACAAACCAGCAGCAGCTGTGTGCTTGATTTAAATACACCAGATAAGGTAGTGAATGCGTCAGGAAGTAAAGGCAAAAGGTGTGGATACGTCAGAAACTGAAGAACAAGGTGAGGATAATGCATGAAGTACTCAAAGTTTCGTTGGTGAAAAGAAACGCTTGTTTATCGATCTAGCTGATATTGAATCTGAACCAGAAGATGAAGGAAGCAATTCAAAGATTCAAAAACTGGTCCAAGTTAAAATCTAGAAGGAAGAATAGATGGCGGCAAACATCTCCATGGTTTTTCTTTATTAGTTGCTTTACCTTGCCAGGTTTGTCTTGCATCAAACATTATCTTTTTCGTACTTTTTATTATATCCCCAATAATTTGGCTTTGGTCAGGAGCATTGGTTATAGTTTTTTTTACCATGGAGATGGTATTCCAGTTAAACAATTTAGCCTAATTAATGGCTTTTTAATGAATGTCTTTTAGGTTGATTACTTATTCTTAGTTTTTGATTATGGGTCTACTATTCTTATGTGTATTTTTGGATTTATCATCATGAATTAATCATCCAAGATAGAGACTGCTGGAATGTTTCCTTGCCTTTCTTCTATTTGGATCTAAGTGACAGCCATCTAGAAGGAATATCATGTTTTCTTTCAAAAACTGGTAGGGATATGCTTTGTTTGTGAGGTCTTTAAGAAAGTCATATGCTTGGTCAACTGTCTTTTTGAGGTGAGAAATCCAAATTCTTGGATATTTTGTCAGAAACTTTTCAGCATTTTCGGCAAGAGCTTGGATCATGGGTAGAAGCTGTTCTATCCTTTTGAAGTTATCTTTTAGGCCGCATTTATCGTCAAATGTTTGGAGGTGTGGAGAAGCCAGTTTTTCAAATATCACCTGCAGAAGTGGTGGTAAAACTAATTCTGCCTTTTTTGTTATCCTTCTTTTGCTTTAATGTAATGCTTTACTTTACTCAAACAGTCAGCTGATTATAAAGACCAGAAGAAAATTTCATGGATATTGCACTATGGAATGACTTGACCTTATAACAACAGTTGCATCACGTAGTGTTGATTTAAGTAATGGGTGTTTAACTATTGCTTCAATCATATCTAACTTGGACTTTTTAGTAGACTTGAGAAAGATACAGTCAACGAATACATGTAACTTTAAAATTATCAATAACATATTACCACAGACTTGGACTGATATTTTTGCTGCATCAGAAATACAGTATCTTCAAGTCCAGATAATTTATTATTTTTGCCAAACACTAAAATGATGATTTGAAAAATGTTTACTAATATTGGAGAACCACATCTTTTTAAGTTAATCATCCAAGACTTGCTAGGCATATCATTATTCTTACAAAACCAAAGTCTAAAAGGAGAAGTTACAAAGTATACTGGAACATCTAACACTAAAAATAATTGTTCACAACCAATTAACGCGAAATGCTATGATTTAAATTCAAAAGTAATAATATTTCCATGCATCACGACATCCCACCTCACAACCATCTTTGCAAATAGTCAGCAATGTTCGTTCCCTGTTAATTTCAGCTATCTAAGCATCTCATACATGAATCACACCAATTTCTCCAATCCAATCCATAGTAAACAACAAAAGTAAGGCTTCTTAAGCATATAAAGAAGTGTACTTTCACCTTGGTGTCCTCCCTTTATAGCCAAGGTCTTCATGGCTTCTTCTGTAACATTCAAACAACTTCTAATGGACATTTCTTTGGATTCCTTACAAAAGCATCAGCAACGTTGGTCAAGGCATTAGTAATAAGCATGTGGCCAAATGACAAGGTCTTGCCAATTTTTCATTCACTTCCCTTTGCGTCCGTTTTCTACAGCTATGTATCAACCAAACCAGCATCAGTAACATTTGTGTCCCCTAGGTTTAAACGTCGCCTAACCAACTGGTTTGGTTCTTCGACACTTGTATCAACAACTTCTAATGGACATTTCTTTGGATTCTTTACAAACGCATCAGCAACGCTGGACAAGGCATTATCTGTAATAAGCATGTGGCCAAATGACAAGATCTTGCCAATTTTACATTCACTTCCGTTTGCATCCGTTTTCTGCAGCTATGTATCAGCCAAACCAGCATCGGTAACATTTCGCCTAACCAACTGGTTTGGTTCTTCGACACTTGTATCATATGTTTTTCTTATGTTTAAGTTAAAATGAATGAGCTGCATATTTTCTTATATTTCCACTTCGACAGTCGCACGAGGCCGAGTCTACAATTACGAAATATTACTATCAAACTTTGAAATATTACTATACTTGGGCCAAAGTAACAACATAAGAAAAACATATGATGTGTAAATATTAGGTTTGCCCTTGACTCGAATAGTTAAAGTTTACATTTTCTCAACAAACGTCAAATTGTGTAAGCATAATCAGTATGACAAAATGGTTTTCGCAGGAAAATGTTTAGTGCATCGCTCTTTTGATAACTCCACTTCGACAGTCAAACAACTATTATAACTTTTGTAACAGAATACTAATGATATTGGACTGAAAATTTAATTACTAATGAGAACATTGTACTTTTTCAATAGAAGATAGTGCTAAAGATTAACGTACCTGCACGAGTATAAAAGGCAAAGCCACTCCACCATTTGGAGCATCTCCTGATCTGCATAGCTGTTCATTCCGTTGTACCATATTCTGAAGGCCTACATGCTATGTATATCGTAAAAGAAAAAAAGTTACCAATAAAAGACACTAAAACAAACCAGTATCAAATTTTAAAATCATATTAATAGTAAAACTTCTCACTTAATCCTGTAGTTCTTCAGGATAAGCAGCATTCTTATCAGTTCTACTCCGTAAAGCAAGATGCTCCCTCTGTCATATTAAAAGTAAAATAATAAAAACGGTACATTAAGAGGTTCTTAATATATCTGGTCAGAAATTAAAGACATAATATTGAGTTATTGACGAACCTTTAGCATTATTCAAGAACGCATCTATTATATGCAAAGATACCAACGTATGTACAAATACCACTATTTTTGTTACGTTGGTATCTTTGTATAAATCTTTTGATTATCAATACATGTTTTATGCCTTACGTATGTACATATAATATGCCTTTGTTTAAATCAAATCATCCAACCATTTTTTATATGATCTGGTATCATTGTTGAAAATTATAGGTAACCGTGAATCATATGCACTACGTCGTAGGGGAAGACCTCGACTAACTGATATAACAAACATGAACCACTCTAACATACCTATTAGTGTTCCTCATGTTGTGGAACGCGCTACGAATAAGAGGAAATCCAATGCAAATCCAATTACGCAAAAAAGTGGTATCACTAAAGGAGAGAAAAAGAAAACTGCATTACCGGAAAGAAATATACCTTTAAATACTGGTGTGCCGTTACTTGATATTGCCAAAAGACCTGCTGGAAGACCTGCACTGATACATATTAGATTTCACAAACACATACATAATCACAATAAGGGGCGTATGGTTAAGAGTTTTAGAGAGAGAAAGTGGAAGATGGGAGCCTTTTTAGAGAGAGAAAGTGAAAGAAAACATAGAAGGTTAGATTAAGTGAAAGGTCCAACCCTCTACCTTGGGAGGTAGAGGGTATTTATAGTTACATAATACACGTCCTCCTACGGAATGTGGATCAGGCGTACAGTGGGTAAAGACCCGTCCGTCCTCCACGGTGTTGCTCTAAACTAAATAACTAATAAATAACGTAATGTCTACGAGCTAACATATGCTAGACTAGAGTTGGGGTGACCGACTCTTCATTATGGATTTTGTAAATCCTAAAAATCTCCCCCTAAGGGAGGTCACCCCATGAATTACATTTTGTTTCCTAGCATTCTATTCTCGACTTCGCTGCTCGATTTTAATTCTTCAAGTTCCGCATCTTTGTGCTTAGCAGTGATACTTCAAAGTCAGATAGTTTTGAACTTTCGGAGGTCTTTGAATGATCCACATCTTTGATGATCAAGCTTACTTTGAGATCATCACCACAGAAATCTCTGGATCACACTTTATTGTGTTGCCATCATGTGATGTTGTGACTTTTGGACCGACATGCTCACACTTTTGGATCATGACATCTTTTCATCAGAGTAGCGGAAGCTTTACCGTTCATGATATTTGCGAGTATACAGCGAAGCATAGTATAGAAACATCAGAGCCAGGTTATGTAGATAAGCACAAGTCATGATTTCTTCAATTAAGTGTGGATGCTGTGAGCATGCGGCTTTGGATTGACTCCTCAATTCTAATCAGTTGCAACCGTCCAAATGTACCTGCAAACAACAGTTAGCAATAAAACACACGAAAGTGTCTTTGATCACTTTCGTTGAATTGAGGTACACGCCCACGGTTCCCGTTGATCAGATACAAGTACTTCTTGTGATCAGGTATAAATTCGAAGAATCTCCTTGACAGGGTTTCACAGCTGTTCTAGCTGTTCTCAAACCGGAACGTCTCAAAGAAGACAACACGGAGTGAGTGAACCAGCGAATTGAGATTCACTGACTGATGAAAAATTGATTTGCAAACAAACGCGTATTGCATAATAGAAAGAGTTTTGCCATACAACGAAGGTTTTATGAGAAAGATCAATTTTCAATCAAAATAATTTTTTGTATTAGAGAATGAGTACACATTCGATGTGCTAGAGAAAAGAAGAGATTTACACATCGAACGGTTTTTCTAAAAGTATTTTTCAATCAGAGATACTTTTTTGTGTTTGAAAATGAATACACATTCTATGTGCTAGAGAAAAGAAGAGATTTGCACATCGAACGGTTTTTCCAAAAGTATTCGTTAATTCATTTCCTGGACCAAGGTTGATTCACGAGTGAATCGCCCCATTGTTTCTATCCAGTTGTCACAAGCTTGATCTTTAGAAAAGATCTCACATGTCACCCACCAAGAGCTTGTTTGATGTTGGCTCTAGAAGGATTTCCATCTTCATTGTGAATACTTTTACATATCACTCGGATGTTCTGGCAATACCACAAGGATAATGCGTAGGACTCTTAATATATACTTACTTTTCACATTATGTGAAACAGCAAGTCTTCATTAATTTTGTGTCCTAATGAGATTTTTTAGATGATCTCTTGGCTCTAGACTTAATAGTGCACATTTAGTTCCTATGCCGGAGACTAGGGAGAGGGTCTCCTTCTTCAATATCAACAATCTCTAAGAGAAAGTCGATAGATTATGTCGGTTCCCCGTGAGAATGAAACAAGCCCTTTAAGAGGAACTTGAGTAGGAAGTTGTAGTGCAAAGCGGCCACGGTCCATGACGTCTTGTATTCAACCAGTGTTACCTTGGTAACAACCAGTAGCATATGTATTGAACCCGGTTACTGCCCTAAGGTTGAATTATTGGAGGGCTATTTCACCCTTTTTCATATTCATTTCTTTTTCATTCTTCTGCTTACCGAGACTTTGTAACTAGAACCTTGTTGGGTTTATTCCAGTTCTAGCTCTATCTCAGTCCGCACTCTTCCCATATCTCACTTTTCTCTGTTTTATTCATCATACCTAAGGACTCTACACTATCTAGTGGATTGTCCCTGGGTAGATCCCTCCGGTTCTGGCGGATAGTGGGAACTAATACCTAACCTTACCATCCTTATAACTCCATGCATAAAGTAAAATGGTCAGTCTTTTGGTACAGTTCATTCTTCCATAAAACCAATTGAAAAATCATTTAGAAAATCAATCAAGGTACTTGTGATACGAAATCAAAGCATTTTGTACCTTTGAAATGCTCCCCAACAACATGTGCATATGGTCTTCAAATTTTTTAGCAAATGGAGGCAAGAGTTCTTTGAAATAATTTCTTGATCACAATTTCTGTAGAAAAAGCCATTTGATTTTCTTGGTAAATTCTCCCCCTCAATATGTGCTTAGGATATTTGAAATCATTTTATCACATAGAGGAAAGAGTTCTTTTGAAGTACATCCACGATCACAAAAGCCATTAAGAAACCATTTAGAAAATCAATCAAGGTACTTTATGTTGAAACATAAAATCTTTTGTACCTTGAAAGTTTGTTTTGAAATGCTCCCCTCAATATGTGCTTCGAGATTCGAAAGCTTAGCACATATGGGGAGCAAGATGCACATTTGAATCAAAATGATCATCTTTAATTAAGTTTCATTATTAAATCACAAATTCTCCTCGATCAAAATATCAAACCCTTTGAGATTTTGGATCCCAAGTGATTTAATAAGGTTTAGAAAATATGGAGAAAATGTTTTTTAAATACTGGGTTTTTGGTTAAATGCTCCTCCACAATCATGTGCATTATGCATGTCAAAATCGTTTGAAACATGAAGGAAGGAGTGCTTTGAAACAATTCACCCTTTAAAACCGATTTGAGATTTAAATCACGATCTCTCCCCCGATCAAAAATTTCAAACCAATTGAGATTTTGGATCCCGATTGATTTAAATCATTTAGAAAAGTTTGGGGAAAGACGTGGCTTGATTTAATTTTGAAAAATGACTGAAATGGACCAATTTAAGACATTAAAGATTATTAGTATCAGGTATGATAGTTTTTAAGAGATCTTTAAGTAAAATAAAACAATTTCACAATCAAACAAGAACAGAAAAAATTTCATTTTGTAAGATCTTTGAGTTTTAAAGAAAATCATACCATGACATAACATTAAATCTTTAGATCACCACTTTGTTTTTGTACAAACCGGACTTTTATGAAGAAATATCGTTTGAAAATATTTTATTTTAAATCACTCTCCCCCTCAATCGATGACCGTAGTCGATGATTGAGTGACTTAAGTTTTGATAAAATGAAATCCGGTGATTTTCAAAATTTAGTCCAATTTATTTTCAAAACAATAATTTTCCATTTTCAAAACAATTTTAATCAAAAATTGTTTAAAGAATGGTATCATCACTACTTATCTTGCACAAAGATACGTTAGGTGGTTAAGCTGCTTATGTTGTTGTTGTTGTAGGGCTTGGAAGAAAACCGTCTGCAGATGCAGTGAGACCTCTGACGTTGCATTTGTCATGCCAACTCTTCATAGAGGTCCAATTAAGCTCCGTTTCTTCATTTGTCAACTCAAGATATCGTTACCCTTTCCTTGCGGCATCCAATCATCTTCAATTGTGGGATCTGGATCGGGAACATTCTTATATACCAATATACCTGCATACGTTAGTGAACACACATACAAATATATGGTGGTCGACATCACCCAAACATCAATCTACTAATAAAAGTCAATCCAACATATCAATCAGTTCATATAAGGTATGGGAATAATGTGTTCATCAATCTATAATCATCTAATCCTAACAATAACATCCTAGAAACCTAGTCCTTTAACATAGGCAATTATATATTTATTTTCAGATAAGCACGTAGGATGATTAAGAAAGCCCGTTAGATGATGTAATTTTGAAAAACATTCTCCCCCTCAATCAATGACTCTTTCTTTGAAAAGTTTAAAAGCGCTGAAGTCATTGATTGAGTTTACAATTTTTACGAAAACTCTGAATCTGATAGATTTTCAAGCAACTCATTTTCCACCAATTTTGGTAAAACAAATATTATTCTGAAGAATTTTAGAGAGAAAAATATTTGAGTAGGAACAGCAGTCCTTCGACATACTTTCCTCAATTTGATTTTAGGATAAGTGCACGAAATTTATGAAAATTGGTTTAGCGCAACACTTTCCTTTCTTGAAGAACGAGTTGCTATCTGAAATAATAGCAAGCCAAAGTTCTGAAGAGCGGGTTATAGTCTGAATTAACTGTAAGCCATGTTTGAGACATGTTTTGAAAAAAATATTTACACCTTCTGCTCGAACTTTATCTAAAGTCCCGTGCTATTATTGAATGACATTTCTAAGACCGTAGATGTTATCGATACCAGAAGACATGTCTTGAGAAAAAAAACATTTTATTTTTATTTATATTTATATTTTTATTTTTCAAATTTTCTGATTTTTATGGATTTTTGTTGATTTTATATTTTTCTATTTTGCTTTTTGACAAATATATATACAAAAAGGATAATTTAGTTTAAGAGAATGATGAAATGAGTACCGAGATAAGGATATCGTTCAACATGTTGTAGAAGAAAGAAGTCATCATCTCTTAAACTTTCACCACCAAAGCTTTCGAGGCTCTTGAATCGTCGTCAGAACTTGAGCCTTCGAAAGTGAGATTGGTAGCTTCCCCAAACCGAAAAACTATAAAGACCATTTTCCCAAGAAGTAGAAATGAATAAGAACGGTCTCATTGAATGAAGCTCAAGACCAAGAATCACGAGAAAAAACGAAGTAACAAGTTGAAACATTGATCGTCTCAGTGGTTATCAAATCCGGAATAATTGATTAAGTTCCATCACATGAACCGTTGTCGCCCCATGTACACGCGCACTCTTCGAGATTTACCGCTTGTCTATTCAGGGGAACAATATATCAACATCTTCATTTTACCATTCCAGCTTATCTTCCATAACCAATCAGCCCATATGTATACAAGTACCCAACCGTAGAAAACGACATGCCGCAGAACTTGTTGAATCATGATCTTCTCTGCGGATATCAACTCGAATAACTGATTAAGCTCGATCATGTGAACATGTTGTGTGTCCCTGATGTACACATATCTATCCCCTGATGGTTGCGATCTCATCGGAATCATCATTACATTGTGTACATGAAGCAATAACCAGAAGCACTACCATAAACCATATAGTAGACGTCGATAAGCAATATCATCTCACGCTCCAAATATTATTCTCATATTTCTTCCTACTGAAAGTTGAGTTAACACATACCAAAAGTATCCAGAGACCACTTCCCTCCAATCGTTGGAATAATACAACCTTCCCCCAAATAGTTGGAATAACATACCAAAGGCTACGAAGTTAAACATGAGTTTCTCTCTTATGACATTTGTCTTTCCCAGGATTACTTCAATAGAGAAGAAGTATTAAGTTCATCACGTGTACTCGTTGTGTGTTTAGATGTGTATCTCCTTCCCCCTTGCTGGTTTTGATACCTCAGAATCAACAACACATTATACATGCCAAATAATCTTGAAATAGAGAAGAACAAACAATTAGCTCAATGAATCCCGTGAGAATCAATCTACAGAAACTCTCTAACTATCTTCATCAACTCATATGTAGACAATGAAGTGACCATTGATGAAGAAAACCCGATATACCAAACTTGAAACTGAAGTCGAATTCCCCAAATTTGTGACTTATACTTGCACTAATGTTGGAAGAACGGTGTAGAGAATTTATGCTTCAAGAAAATCTCTAAGTACTCACTACTCAAACAAAGTATGAGACATTAACACCTTCTTGATTATCCACACCGTCATCTCGTGTGACACCGAGTAAAACAACGTAACTCCGATAGTGATAGTTAACCAGGTCTTCAACCATCCACCCCGTCTGCTGGTAACTAGATAAACCAAGTCTTCAACTCAAATTCTTAAGCCTGAGCAAGTTATCAAATAAGAGCACACCTTTGTGAAAGTCAACTTCAATCTCAAATTAGTGATAAATGATTAACTCCGAAGTAATCAATTTGTGTCAAATGCCCAACACGTGAATAAACATACAATAGGATGTACATTGACCCACTGAATGAACCGGAACAAATGATTCCTCAACATCAATGCATTCTTCCTAAAAGTATACATGTAGAGACTGATCTGGAAGATTCACCAATAACTTCGAGCGAATGAGGTAGTCATTTTTCTTGAAGTTCATGTGGTTGATTTATAGCGTGCACGTTGAGAAGAACAATAATCCGTGAAGATTTGGCAAAGGAATACCAAAGAGCGGATCATTATTCATGAGTGCAACTGCAATATTATGATAGTCATTATCAACGCCTTGAGGAATAACTAGAGATTGGGCTTCTTGAGTAGTCCGAGTTGTACTTTTAGATGATCAACATTCTAGTCTGTTGGAAATACTCATCAAACATATCTTGAAACAATGAATCCCAAACAATAACTCCCATTAATCCTTAGTAAGTGAAACATTAGGCGTTGGAGGAGAGTCGTATGACCATTATTCAAACATCCATCAACATGTAGTAAATTCACTCCCCTCAACAATTGCATCCGAAGTTGCCATTTTTGATTTAACCAAGTGAATAAGAATATACACCAATGAACGTAGATCCACTTGATGACTGAATGAGCATGAGAGAAACATGAAGCTTTTTTATGAAGAATGTCGATGAGAATGGTCATAAACATGAAGATTTTTCTTCTTCTGAAGATAAAGCGCACTGAAGCGTACACCTTTCTTTTCTATGAGGAACGGGCCTGGTGTTATCTGCACGCCATAATGATGAAGTACGAGGCCTGAATGATGTGAACATGTCATAGCCGAATGAATTTCAAGATTGAGTTACTTGAACCCGTGAGTTATGAGATATCAATCCATTTGAAATCCATACTTTAAGCCAGTCCATGTAGTGAAGGATCGAAGTATCTGCAATGAGTAAGGACTACCTGCACTAATATTACAAACTTGATTGCATATATTTTGGTTAGTGACATTAGTATCCAAACCCTTTGGGGTTTCACAGTCAACCTTGATTTTGTCATCGTAAACAGCTTTCCGATAGGAATCCACCTAAGTCCAACATCCTTAAACATTCTACCAGACGGTATCCACTTATGTCAAGGTCTAGGATTGTTAGGCTTCTTATGCATAGTGGAAGACTTATCATTATTCTTTTCCATAGATTTGCAGTTGGTATCCATCTGGGCGAAGATTTTGGTTTGTTTTGCTTCGTATGCACAGTAGATGACTTAGTGAAAATCCTAGACTTAACAGGTTGAACCTTTGTATGAGCATTTACTTTTTAGGGATTTAAAACAATTTTCATGATTTGCCTTAAAGATGCATTTCAGACAATTTGATCAAACAACTTGTTTGGATTCAGAAAATGATCTAGAGTTCTTAGAGTGATCTGCTATGGGAATAGCTTTATTCGAAACGAAACTACTCTTAGATACAAGCCAATCCCTAGTCTTTAGTTGAGTGTTCCTAGGTAATGGTTTAAAACTATAAGCGTGCCTTGAAAACTCGTAGAATTCATCACCCTAGGTCTTGAACCTAAAATTCTATCTTTTCGAATCTGTGCCTTTTTCCTAGCTTCTTCTAAATAATAGCTCTTCCACAAGTCATTCATATCATATGAATTCTGAATTTTAATGTTTGGCTTTGACACATTTTTTGAACCAATCCTAGAGTGCCGGGAGTAGAAGTAGCTGCTTGTTGAGGTTTAGAGGAACTAGAGGCATAATTCTTAGGCAACTCAGGTGAAGTGACTAGTTTTGACAAAACTTGTATCGCATCAACTTGGGAGGTAAGCCTTGTCTTTAAAGATTTTGTTCTTTCAGATATAAATGAGAGGTCGCCTAACAATGGACCGGTCTCTAGTGGGATGAGAAACTGGCTTCCCAAGGTTGATGGTTTTGTAAACTTAGTGTTCACACTTTTCCCTACAGTTTCCTAAGCTCATTTTTTAAGGCAATAATAGCGAAACTCTTTTCCTGAAGTTGAGCTTTGAGTTCATCAATTTTTGCTATCAAAGAATTTGTTTGTTCTATTGACTTAGTTCTAGCTTCTTTGACAGAGTCACTTAGTTCTATGTGATGCTTTCTCAAAGACTCATTTTCCTTTAGTAATTTAGCCACACAAACCGATGATTCATCATTTCTTATTTGAATATCATCAATAGTATTAACATCAGAATTACTTGTAACCAAATTACTTTTCACATGCATATTAGAAATATGTTTCTTCAAATTGTTGATAGTTGACTCTTTGTCTTGAAGTCGTGCTTTCAAAGTGTTAATTTCAAAAGTTCACCTGAATTCGTGAAGTTCCGATTTTACATGGTTTGTTAATCTGGAAACTTTCTTCTTTACTTTGTATCGCAATTTCAAGAGAAATGCAATGTTTTTCAAGATTTGAGAATTAATTTGAAAGTTCATCAAAAGCCTTTTTATCAACCATATTGTTTGTTTTGGAACACTTAATCTCGACTTCGCCATGGACATTTATCAGGGCTTTCATGTTCAAAGATCATGATCAGTTTGTTTAAGTACTTTAGCAGATGCACTATATTGAATGAAAAGGGTACCCTATTACATGAAACACCTGTTCAATTTCGGGTCTCGATATCTGATCCACATCTTGTGTGCAGGAGTTACTGAGTAGCTGGTTACATCATTCTTTGTTGTCTCGATATTCTCGCATTCAAGAACACTGATTTTCAACCGATACATTACCCAACTCATCACAACTTTCTCTCAACTGCACTGCACTCTCATCCACTTTTTCATCTTTCTCGAAGTAACTTCCTCAATATACCTCTCCACATTATTCATAAGGTGGATAAGTGTCTCTATGAACACGCTTAATTTCCACTCCAGATGTTCTTGAAAGACATTTCAGGTCAAGTGTCTTGATCATAATCGATAAATTCTACGTAAGAATGAGATCAAATTGGTTGTGGATCACTTGAAGTGCAGACTGAAGTATCCTTTTGAACATTTTCTTTATCAAGTTGTTGTTCCAATTGTTCTAAGTTCAATAGTAATGTTCCGTCAATGTGATAAATTTTGACGGAAAAGGGCATTGCATGTTCGTTCCATTCCTATCGATGTAAGTAACATAAGGTGTGAGTGAAGTTGCTGAAAGGGCACAATGCAACATTCCTTTGCATGGAATTCTCAGAGCATGGCGAGTGTGCAAGTCTTTCTCATTGGACTCAGAGCATGATGAACTGAAATCATCATTGATTGAATCCATCATCCAGAACCGCTTCAAGATAACTAATATTCTCATGGTTGTCTACAACATCATACAATTTAAGTACTTCCAAAATCATCGATCGAGTGTAAGACATGATATTGCCATGTGTACACCGGGATTTTACAAATCTATGATTTAAACCGAGAAATAGAATCTTTAGCGGGATTTTACAAAATCAAGAAGAAACCGTGAAGCAATGACCAATAGAACGCGGTTAAGATGACCGATGGATCGACACAATGATAGACAATTGTGTGTTAGGTCTTATGATTGTTTGTAGGATAATCAGAGATATTGTTTGGTTGTGATCAGGATTGGTTGTTGCACGATTTTACGGAGAAATTTAGGTCTAAAAACACAAAAACCTCAATAACTTCTGTTCGGAGCGGATTTAGGCCTCGAAGGTTGACCCAAAGAAAATTTAGTTTAGTTTATTTGGCATGCCATTCTCCTCGTTCTCACGGTCGTTTTGATGGGTAGAACGCTGAAAACGGAGTTACGGTTCAAAAGTTATGGCCGTTTGAAGTTTTGTCGGGAAAAGTCAACATGTCGCTAGTAAGACAAGTCGCTAGAGTGACAAGTCGCTAAGTCACCAAGTCGCTAAGTAACAACTCGCTAATTGGACAAGTCGCTAAAGAACAACTCGCTAAGTATCCAAGTCGCTAAGGAACAACTCGCTAAGTGGACAAGTCGCTAAAGAACAACTCGCTAAATGGGCAAGTCGCTAAAGAACAACTCGCTAGATCAACAAGACGACCACTAATTACTAATGCAGAGATTATATGTCGCTGTCTCCAAAAGACAAGTCGCTACCACCACAACTACAAGTCGCTAATAATTATAAAATCAAGTCGCTACCAAGAAAACAAATCCGAGACTCAAGTAGCTACCAAGAAAAGTTCAAACACAACACATTTCAATCCAAAAACAACCCAACCACAGTGATTCAAACCTTCCAAATCAAAACCTAAGCACTTATAATGATTCTAAACACAAAAGTACAATCAAAATCCAAACTTTAACACTAGAAATGATCCAAATGATGCAAAAACCACTAAACTTTTTCAAACCCAAAAACCATATAAAACCACTAGAAATCCAAGAACATGTAAGAGAGATGATCAAACCATGGCTCTTGATACCAATTGATACATATTAGATTTCACAAACACATAGATAATCACAATAACGGGCATATGGTTTAGAGTTTTAGAGAGAGAAAGTGGAAGATGGGAGCCTTTCTAGAGAGAGAAAGTGAAAGAAAACATAGAAGGTTAGATTAAGTGAAAGGTCCAACCCTCTACCTTGGGAGGTAGAGGGTATTTATAGTTACATACTACACGTCCTCCTACAGACTGTGGATTAGGCATACAGTGGGTAAAGACCCGTCCGTCCTCCACGGTGTTGCTCTAAACTAAATAACTAATAAATAACGTAATGTCTACGAGCTAACATATGCTAGACTAAAGTTGGGGTGACCGACTCTTCACTATGGATTTTCTAAATCCTAACCTGCACGGAGACAACCACATAATGATATTACACATAGTAGGTTTTTTTGTTAGATCAATATCATAAAGTACATTTTATTCTTCTACATTACATAATCTTGACGCAGCGATATGATTTTATAGAATAACAATACTATATTTTAAATCCAGCCATAAATTTTTGCCACTGTGTATTTATAGTTATAAAATTTTGCCACTGTGTATTTATAGTTATAAATTTTTGCATATTATATGACGTTGTAAACTTATTTTTTTTGTTTCCATTGCAGACCAAAAGACTGTCTCGAACAACAGTACTTCTAAAAGTAATGTTGCACACCTATCATAAAACTCTATAACACAACTTTTTATTTTAACGCATTGATAATAAGACTATATATTCTTAATCTACTAAGAATATGTTTTGTTTCACGGCCAAGAACACCTACAAAATTAACTCCTAAAGCAAGTCAAGCTGCTAATGGTGTTGGCTCGACAAAGGACTCGCTTTACACCTCGCCGAGGGACATCCACGCGCATTAGTAACATTTCAACCCGTAAGACACATTTTGTATTCAACATGTTATGTAATTGTTATTATACAGATATAACATCACACAATGTTTAAGTAACAAAATAAAGTAAGACAATTAATTATTTATATCCCGATGCTACTTGCATTAGGTACGCCTGATCAAAAAGACACTCCTCTTGGTTCAATAACTTCTAAATCTACGATACTTAATGGTTCAGTTCATGGCGCTGCGTATAGCGAGACAACAACAAAAACAACAGGTATTTGTATGCTAATGTTCTTAATAGCCTTAATGCACCCAAAGAAACAAACATTGTGTGCCTCTAAAACTAATAAAGTTAATTGGCACAACTGACAACTTATGATGCCTTTTAATATACTTTTTTGAGCTATGTAGTTGCAGTTAATTCTTAATGTAAATTTGTAAATTATGTAAGCCTTTAATAAGTGTTATCGAATACAAATTATATATCTTAAACATATATTTACCATTCTCCTAGGACACTGTCAAAGGCCTTACGTAAACTATGATTCACTATTTTATATATTAGGCAGGAACCTTCTTGTCGAGGAAGGCAGACCTTTCACAGCCGATTGACCATAGATTGAAATAAGATAGAATATATAGATTAAATACTAATGATGCACACACATACATAAAATACCGAAGAGATAACATATGTGTAAGGGGTAAATCTAACAGAGTTCTGTTTTGGCCGATCTTGAGGTATGGACCGTGATCACGGCGACATATAGGCCCCCAATAATAAGCTTTTCTCTCAATATCAAAAACATCTTCTTGGCAACATCGACCAATCAGAGTGGATTTATCATTTACAGGGAGAGCATGAGAAATCCCTTTCAGATTTCTAGGAATATTGATCCGTCCTAGATTCAGGTTCTCTGTTCCATCTGAATGTGTAAATACTACCTAAAAATTGGGAATCACTTTGTTTTTTGAACAAGCTTGCCATTACGTTATATAAATCTTTAGGTAATCAATACATGTTTTATGCCTTACGTATGTACATATAATATGCCTTTGTTAGATACATAAGGTCAATACATGATTTCTATACATAAGCACTAAAACCAATACTGAAAAAGTAAAACAACACCATAATGAAAGACCGTACAATATCGCCAAATACCTGAACCAATCCACCAAAGCTGACAAATAGTCATAGCGAGGGCTAAATTAGGACAACCCCTAACAAAGACCAACACTTGTCTGGACAACCCCTAGCAAAACCAACATTCAAAAACTTCCATAAGCAGAAACCTGAATTTTTACCAATCACATATACAATTTGTTTACTTACTACTTACAATATTTGATTACTTACAGATACATTTACAAGGAAGAACAATTTTTTGAGGTTTCGGAACCAGACACCAGTGAAGTTTAATATAGGTAGAGATTTAGATTATGAAGCCATCATTTAACCATTTTATGGTTTAGCATATTTGCAGTTTTGTATCAACGTTGAATACCTTAGAACACGAAACTAATGTAATAATCTAATATGCAACAGGTTCTACATCTTCTAAAAAGGATACACTATGCAGTGGTACATATCCTATGCTTCCATCTAACAGGAAGAAACTTAAAGGGAAAATGCTTTCCAGCCAATCATTATGTCGTATTAACTTTACGGAACCTAAACATGAATTTGAAAGTGAAGCACATATGAATGCATTTGTTGGAATTTCAAACGGTATGCAATACAAAAATCAACACTTATCACAATATTAATCAAATTTCTCACAGATTGTCAATAATCAGATTACATTGATAATCTCGATTATTCATGTTCATCTTGTGGTGCAATGCTATGGTATGCCGAGAGTATCCGAGGAGCAAACAACACATCTTCTGAATCGTACTCACTTTGGTGCAATCCATTTTGCAGGTTCTTTGTTGCCCAAAACTGGAAAGACTCCGAAGTTTGCCCAACTGTATATCTTTGATACTGATAATGAGGTTCGCAACAGAATGGCTTCTGTCAGGTATAAAACAAATCCTATATTACATAAACAAAACTTAATGAAATCTTCCCTATTTTTTCCTAACTCTTATAATTTTTTGATATAGCAATAGAGAATTAACCTCTTCAAGAAACATGGAATTAGACTACCAGCTTCCACGGATATACACGACCTGCTTGATTCAATAAATCCATTGGTTTGTAACTTTCACATGGCTGGTGAGCATCTGATGTCTTTAGATGAGTCTCCAAATTTAAAGCTTCGACTTATTAGTACAAGGCAGCGAGATGGAAGAAACTATAATCTACCAACTGCTTTGGAGGTGGCTGATTTAATTGTTGGAGATTTGACTCAACAAAACATAAGAGGGATATTATTCTACATACACAAGATGACGATCTTAAGAGAATCGATGAGTCAAGCACCCTTCTATCTTGCATTGCAATACCCTTTATTATTCGCACGCCGAGGATGGCTATCGATCGATATTCACCATGAAGGCGTAGAATCAATATGATGAAACAAATAGAGGAACACGTGTTACAATGAAAGAGTGGTTTGTATATCGCATACAAGACATGCCAAATGAATTCTCATGATGTCAATGGAAGATGATTGTTTCAACAATTCTGTAGACGCATACACAATGGTGGAAGCTGAAAGGATCAAATTTAATTGTAAATAGCAAAAGGAACCGAGGAGTGAAACATATTCTAATTTGGCAAAATTACCAGAGTCATCAGTCTCTGGAGTTAAATTACGTGGTAGAAAGGTGATTTTGCGGTCCTCATTTACAGGAAGTCCAAGGTATATGATGCAGAACTATTTAGACGCCATGACTATTTGCAAGTTTTATGGTTACCCTATTTATTCATAACCTTCACTTCAACGAATTGGCCTCGAGATTGCACGGAGATGGCCAAGAAAGGTTTGAAATCTGAGGACCGTCAAGATGTAATAACAAGAGTATTTAAAATTAAGCTTGACAGTCTCATGAAGGAATTAGAGGATCAACGTACATTTGGACGTGTTAAAGGAGGTAATCACCGCGCATACATCGATCTTTATTTTATTCACTCCCGATTTTGTTTAATTTTTACCTTATTACTTAATCAGTATCCTTTTATTTTAATTGGCCGCTTACACCATTGAGTTTCAAAAAAGAGGACTTCCGCATTGCCACATAGTACTATGGCTTGAAACTAAAGATAAGTTAACCACTACAGCAAAGATAGATGAGTATATATTTGTGAAAATACCCGATAAGGATGAGGATCCTGATCTGTATCAAATTGTGACAGATCACATGATGCATGGCCCATGTAGTCCTGAACATCCAAGTTGTCCTTACACGGTTGATTTCAAATGTACCAAGAATTTTCCTAAACAATTCAACGAAACCACAATCATTGATGACAATGGTTATGCAATATATAGAAGACGAAATGATGGCAATACTATCAAGAAAAGTGGAACAGATTTGCATAACGGTTGCTACGGTTCCATACAACCCAGGATTTCTCAAGCAATACCAGTCACATATAAATGTTGAATGTTGCAACCATGTTGGGTCCATAAAATATTTGTTCAAGTATATAAACAAGGGTCCGAATAGGGTTACTGTTGCTTTAGGCGATGAAGAGGTCGACGAGATTCAAGATTTCTATAATTGTAGATGTCTTCACTGAAGTGTACCATGCGATTTATGGCTTCGACATTCATTATAGGAAGCTCTCTGTTGAACGGTTACCTTTTCATTTGCAGGATGAACAGTCCATCATATTTGACCAAACTGAAAGCATTGATTACGCATTAGACAAGTCATCGGTTAATGAGACCAAATTTGTAGCATGGATGGAACTAAACAAGATTGATGCGTTTGCACGATCATTGCTTTATGTTGAGATCCCTAAATTTTATGTATGGAATTAGAAACTAAGAATTTGGACACCGCGTCAGAGAGGTGTTACTCTAGTGCCCTCCTTCTTGGGGCGAACTTTATTACTTACGTGTATTGCTAAACAAAGTCAGAGGTCCGGAGGGATGGGACCACCTCAAGACCTTTGACCATGTTGTATATCCCACATTTAGAGACGCTTGCTATACGCACGTACTTTTGCAGGATGATAAGGAGTACATTGATGGTCTACTTGAGACCAATCAATGGGGAATGGGCGATTATTTGCGTTCTTTATTTGTCATGCTCCATGACGATGATAATATGTCTCGCCGAGATCTTATGGGAAAAAACTTGGCATGTTATGGCCGGATGTGTTGTACATGTGGATGATAAAGCGGAATGACCCAGTATTTTGTCAATTTTTTCAGACAATTTAATAAGGATGTGTTTGTTTAATCTTATATATGGCCTTATGAGCTTGTTTGATTTTGGATTATATTTCATATGCGCCAATTTTTAGGCTTATTATGAGATTTATAGGTTTATATAAGTTTATCATATCATAATAAACTTATATAAGCCCACAACTAATATTAATGAGCCAAAAAAAATATGAAAGATAAGCCAAAACACAAATAAGCTTATAAGCTACATATAAGTTTGAACAAACACCCCCTAAGTATCATATAATTCGTTGTTAAGTTAAATTGAGAGTAAGCATAATATGTGATACCACATGTATTACATATACTAAAAACAATTCACACGATTTTTTTTAAATTATTTTCCAAATCATTTTAAATGCAGAATTGAAGCTTTTAGACATACGGAGGATGAACATTTGTCTCACTTATATTGAACATATGCTACTTTGTAACAATAAGAGTTTAAAATCTATACAAAACATGCCGTATCCGAATCAATATTACACGATGGAAGGGTATAACAGATTGATATATGATGAGACAAATTTTACAACAAAGATGAATTAAGGGACCAACATGAAAGATCAGACGGTAGTTTGACATCCAACAGTGTAAAGGTATTTAGGCCATCTATGTATGGACGCTGACAAAAATAAAGGTGGCATGTTATTTGTGTATGTTTATGGTGGCACTGGAAAGACATACCTCTACAAGATAATGTCGGCTGCATTACGGTCAAAAGGTGAAATAGTCTTGAATGTGGCATCAAGCAAGATATTGCCGCACTTTTGTTGAAGGCGGAAGGACAACACATTCCCTCGTTTGCAATCCCAATCAATGTAGTTGAAGATTCAATGTGCAACATAGCTTCAGATAGCGACCTCGCTGATTTGATACGCTAAGCAAAGCTGATAATATGGGATGAGGAACCAATGATTAACAGACATTGTCATGAGGCATTTGATAGGACCTTGAGAGATATTTTCATGTCAGACCCGTTGTTATCTTCTAATCAGGTTTTTGGCGGAAAAGTGGTTTTGTTTGGTGGCGATTTCCATCAAATTCTCCCTGTCATCCTAATGGCACCAGAAAGGATGTAGTGCATGCCACAATTAACGCCAGATCTATGGAACACGCATGCAGTGATGAACCTTACAAGAACATGAGGTTAGGTTCTCTGGAACGTAAAACCTAAAAAAAGGAAATACAAGAGTTTGCGGATTGGATTTTAGATATTGGTGATGGAAAATTGGTGGTAAGAATGATGGCGAAGCTCCATCGTCGTTTTCAAGATAACATACGATTCCGTGAGTCCGATGATGATGTTGGTGCAATTATAGAGGAAACCTACCCGAAACTGCTCAAAAACCTATGGAACCCTTTGTTATTCCAAGAAAAAGCCATTCTTGCGCCAACACACGAAATGGTTGATGTTATAAATTAACAGATGCTTTCTTTAATTCAAGGAGACAAGAAGTTATATGAATCTTCAGACTCGTTTGTTTGGTGATTCGACTGAATTTTGATGACTCGATATACACCATCAATAATTCTTAATCCAGGTATAAGGATGTCAGGTGTTCCCCGACATAGCTTAAAGTTAAAGATATGTACTCCTATAATGTTGATGCGAAAAATTGATCAAAAAGCAGGACTATGCAACTAACTAGGCTTCGTGTATTAGGATGGGGATCAACATAATTGAAGCTAAGATCATATCCGCATGGTTGGTAGAATATGCGCTATTCCGCTGCGTATGGTCGCGAGGCCCTTCAGACACTAAGATGCCTTTAAAATTGAACCGAAGACAGTTTCCTCTTCAGGTTTGTTTCGCTATGACGATTAACAAAAGTCAAGGCCAAATATTGTCGCAGGTTGGTTTGTTTCTACAAAAGCTGGTATTCTCACACGGACAACTATATGTGGTGGTGTCAAGAGTCAAGAGCAAGAAAGGATTGAAGGTTCTTTGTTGCGATAAATAAGGAAACTATTCGAACTCCACAACAAATGTCGTTTACAAAGAAGTGTTATTTCGTATTTCAATTCACATTATCAGAAGAAAAAACTAACTACTTCATAATTGTTTTTAAATTTCTGGTCTTTAAGATATTGTGTAATCTTACTAAGTAAAACGTGTCTTTCTTTCTTGACTAATAATAGTTTATGGTTTCGTTAATTTCTTAGCTGTCTTCTTATTTTTATTTTGGCATTAAATAGAACACAACTACTAAAAAAACAAAATAATAATAAAAAAAAACATTTACAGATCATAAACTAAAATTAATTTCACAAAACCCATATAAAAAACTAGCATTCAAAACCAGATCCTACACTTGAAAAATTTCCCATTCAACAGTTAGTGTAACATTAAACTATCACATGCATCAACAAGAATCCTTTCATGATTATTATTCAAGAAATACATGTTCAGGTTCTTAGAATGCGATTCATACCATGTTAATATTAACTTAGTATTTGGATCATAAACGCATCAATGAAAAAGAATAGAAAAAATTACCGATTGGATAAGTGTGGAAAACTAGAAGGAGGGGGGGGGGGTTGAATAGTTTTACCAATTAAAACTTCATTTTAAAATATTTAGATCGACTTATGTCAATCCATTTAGATGCGTATGTTGGACATTGATAGCTAGATATATAAATGTGTAATGAAAGATAAAGAGTAAGAAGCACATAACCACGACACGAGTATTTATAGTGGTTCGGCTACAAGGACACCTTCCTTTCCTACTCCACTCCCCGAGTCACCTACTCGAGAGTTCGTAATCACTACACAACACCAACTCCTTATGGCGAGAAGCCTTCACAATGTCAATGCATCTTTTTTTCCGTACTAGGCTAACCAATCGGTTCTTCACAAGGGAGAACTACACCTACCACAACGTCGCCTACCCTTTATCCGGTACTAGGCTAAGTACCGAGTTCCATTACAATGGAGGAACTACTACCCAACACTACACAACACCTAACCCCAAAGGAGACCCACTCCTTATTACAATACCATCAAGGATATCAATATCCTTGGAAACAAACTATCACTATTTGTATAACGATGCACCTCATCGATTATACGACCTTGGCACCCTTCACTAATGCCACTTGATTTGACTTCTAGGCATCTTTCACTAATGCCCTTGACACCGACGTTTGGCACCTTTCACTAATGTCGCCTTCGCTCGACTCCTTTAGCATTCTTCACTAATGCTTATGACACCTGACGCTTAGCACCTTTCACTTATGCTTCGCTTTGACTCTTTTCGCATCCTTCACTAATGCCTTGGTCACAACACTTCTATTGAGGGAGAAAGAAGTATCAACAAGAGAACCTCGCAGAGTCTTGATGATGACGAAGCATGGCAACTCATTGACTTGAGCTTGCTTGACTTCAAGAGGTGGTGATCTCGCCTTTAAGAGGAACCTAGAGAGTCACACAAAAACAAAAGACAAACTACATAGAAAGATCCTTAGGATCTGTGGTTGGAAGGTTACAATACTTGGGGAAAGTATTTGTGGGAGTGGCAACCCAAAAGGAAGAAATGGCTCATCTTTTTTATAGAAGAAAACAACTACTTTGACGCATTCCACGGGATCCTCACTGAGGGATCCGGCCCGTATTATGGGATCCGTAGACGGCTCCCTTTGCCCATGGGTTTTGGGTCATGGGTCATGGGTCATGGGTCATGGGTCATGGGTCATGGCTCATGGGTATCTAAGTAGATACAATGTATCTACAAGATGTCGCATCTAGTCCATGGTTCATGGATTCAAACCATAGGTCATGAATTAAAACCATGGGTCTTGGATATTCAATGTATTTAGTCAATGGGTCAAATACTTAAGTTTCTACCCATTATAATACATACTAGTTGTGTATATATTTGCCCAATATGTAAACACTAGTTGTTGTACATATGTATTACTAAATCATAAAATCACTTATACTTGTTTTAGTGTTTTATGCGAAAATGTAAATGTGTTAGAAAACTATTGGCTCAAACTATTTACGTATTTTATTTGTTTCGTTTAAAATGATTTTACGTTTGTTATCGACAAAACATTAGAAGACCATAAAATATAAATTAACGTTTTTACGGATTATTTCAGATAACATAAGGTTTGTGGTTCCGACCGTGGCCGCTATTAAGACGCGTGACACGGCGTATGCTACTGGGCCACAAACAAATAGGGTCCACCAAAAGTTGCAAACTTTTATTATAGTATATATGGTTTTGTCATTATCCAAATACAATGGTACCAAAACTACCAATTTGTATAAATGTTAGATTGTAACCAATATGGTTAAGGCCAATATATATATATATAAATATATATATATATATATATATATATATATATATATATATATATAGGGTATGAGCAAAAGAATGCTAAATGGGGTTTTATGATAACGAAAAGAATGAGAAGGAGTAAGGAGGTGACATGTGTCACTTTTGCCACATCACCATGCCATGCTATATGACATTTGTCACCCCACCCCCACCCCACCTACCCCCCCCGCAAAATTTTTTCCCGCTTCAAAATTTTTTATTGGGCAAAAAAAAAAAAAATCCCACCAAAAATTCCCACCAAAATTTATTATTGCATCAATAAAATAATACCGCATCACAATCATAATTGTGATGCAAGTAATTTATAACCTTAATCACTAAAATCATGATTATGATGCAAAAATTTATAACCGTGATGCAAAGAATTTGTAACCTTAATGCAATTAATAAGTTTTGGTGCATTTTTATTATAAGTTACTGCGTGATCATAGTTAACAGTTCATGCATCAACTATGATGCACTAAAATCAAGGTTATAACCTTAAATGCACTAAAATCATGATTGTGATGCAATAACTTTATAACTGTGATGTAGTAATTTATAACCTTAATGCACTAAAATCATAAATATGACAAGAATCTTATAACCTTAATGCACTAATAAGTTTTGGTGCATCTTTATTATAAGTTACTCGATCATAGCTTAATAGTTAAGTGCATCAACTATGATGAACTAAAAATCAAGGTTATAACATTAATGTACTAAAATCATGATTGTGATGCAAGCAATTTATAATGTGATCATGATTTAATTTATAACCTTAATGCACTAAAATCATGATTGTGATGCAGAAACTTTATAACCGCTGATGCTTGAGTTAAAAAAAAATTTGGCGAGAAAAAAAAAGTTTTTTGAAATTTTGGGGTGGGGGTGGGTATGGTGATGTGGCAATGATGATGCAGCGAATAACATGTCACCTCACATGCCTTCCATTCTTTCATTATAAGCAAACTTTTCATAATAACCCAAACCTATATATATATATATATATATATATATATATATATATATATATATATATATATATATATATATATATATATATATATATATATATATATATATATATATATGGAGTTATATATATATATATATATATATATATATATATATATATATATATATATATATATATATATATATATATATATATATATATATATATATATATATATATATACAAACGCTGGTTGAAGAGACCCATTAATTGATGAATAAGAAAACTGCTCTGAATCTTGGCTCTTGACTCTTACGAAAATATTTTTGTTAATACAAACAAACCGTAAAAACGTTTATTAATATTTTGCGATCTATTTGTGTTTTGTTGATAACAAATGTAATGTTATCTTAAGTAAAATTATAAGGATACATGTTATTTTTGTAAAGCATTTACATATAGCCATTTAAATACAAAAATGTAATAATTAAGCATTTGTTGTAATAGTTTATTAGGATGGGTAAAAACCATAACCCATGGATCTTAAACCCATACCAAAGAAGACTTGATACAATGTATACTTAGATACATTGAATCTAGAGAAAACCCATGGACCAACCCATAACCCATGACCCATAACCAAAAAACCCATGGGCAAAGAGGAGCGTTACCACGGATCTCTAGGTTTACACTAGACGGATCCCAAGTGGAAGGGATCCGTGGGATCCGTGGAACAGAGGAGAAATTTGCCTATAAATAGAGAGCCATTTCTTCATTCTAACTCACCCCTCTTCTTACTAAATCTCTCATACACTCTCATTCTCTTCTAACATATAGATCACTTGATCTAGAGAGTTGTTCTTCTTTCTTTCTATTTGTGATCCTCATATAGGTCCTTCTCTAAGGCGAGATCACGAGCATTCTACAAGTCATCCAAGCAAGGGGTCCTTGATTGATTTGTCACCTCAAGCAAGATTTCTCGTAGCAAAGATCTTGTTTTTGATATTTCACATATTTGTTGTGTAATAGTTGTGTTGGTTTGGTCCACCGTGCTACGGACTCGTTATCTAGCTTTGTACCGGAAAAAGTGTAAGCAACGATGTGAAGGCTTCTCCGCCAAGTGAAGGAGTTTGTTGACATAGTGCTTGAACTCTCGAAGTAGGTGACTCGGGTGGTGGAGTAGGGCAAGGAAGGTGTCCTTGTAGCCGAACCACTATAAATCGGTTGTGTCATTTCTATCCCTTAACTTTATTTATTTGCTTGCATTATCATTAGATCTATACGTTCTCAACATCCATACGATTTCACATAATATCGAATCTAAAGTTTTTGAAATCAACTTAAAATCGGCAAAACTATTCAACCCTCCCCTTCTAGTTTTCCACAATTGGCATCAAGAGCTAAGTTTATAAAAGTTTTAAAATAAAATTGTATTTTAAAAACTTTTCGATCACTATGGGTTCTGAAAATTATAAGGAAGGGCAATCTATGCAACGACCACCACTACTTGAAACTAATGGTTTTATATAATGGAAAAATAGATTTGAAACATATGTGAAGTCTAAAGATATTGATCTTTGGTACATTATTGTTGAAGGTGATTTTGAGGCTACCTCAAATGATGATAAAGGAAATTTAGTTCACATACCTCATGATAAACTAAATGATGAAATGAAGAAAAAGCTTTCTAAAAATAGTGAAGCAAAAATGGTTTTATATAATGCTTTACCGAAAAAGGAATTCGAAAGAATTTATATGCTTAAAACCTCTAAAGAAATTTGGAATTCTTTAGTTGTAACTCATCAAGGCAACCAACAAGTTAAAAATAATAAAATTGATTTATTTGTTCAACAATATGAACAATTTTCATTATCGGATGAGGAAACTATAGATCATTCATTTGCTAACTTTAATACTATTATTACATCTTTACAAGCACTTGATGAATCTTTTTCTAGCCGTAACCATGTTAGAAGATATCTAAGGGCACTTCCATCGAAGTGGAGATCCAAAGTGACGGCTATCGAAGAGTCAAAAGATTTGACAATCCTCACCCTCGATGAACTCATAGGCAACCTAAAAGTCTACGAGCTTGTCCTTGCTAAAGATTCCTCGCCTCAAAGGTGAAAGAGAAACACAAATCTCTTGCCCTTAAAGCCAAAAAGGCTTCGAGCGATGAGAAGAACTCATCTTCGAGTAGTGACGACGAAGAGCATATGGCCATGCAGGGACTTTAAAAGTTCTTAAGAAGAAAGGGTAGATACGTCAAACAACCGTATGATGATAAGAAAGGCTTTCGGAAAAGCAAAGAGGACGAAAAGCCAAAGGATGATCGTAATTGCTTTAAATGTGGGGACCCAAACCACTTTATTAGTAAGTGTCCCAAATGGGATGATCAAAAGCGTTCGTGAGCTGCACGGGGAATGAGCTTATTTTGACGAGGAGGACGTAAGAAATTTGTCTCATAGCAAATGACGAGGTATGTCACGAATACTATAGTAGTTCATCACTTGATGACGACTCATTGCATAATGAATATGACAAACTATGCAATATTAGCTTAAAACTAATTAACAAAAACAAGCTTTTAAAGAGTCAAAATCAACGTTTAGATAAAGAAGTCATAGAATTAAAAGCAAAACTAAAACGCTTAGAAAAGGGTAAAATAGCAAGTGGTGAATGTGAACTTTGCGTTCAACTTCAAACACTAGTTGATCAACTAGATTCTAAAATTGCTAGAATGAGCACGAATTTAATACAATGCTAGATAGTATTAAAACTGAGGACAACCAAAAGGTTTAGGTTCCAAAAACTTGATCCACAAACTAGTGAAAATAAAGAAACAAACTTTGTTAAAACACAAGAAAAACAAGCCATGTTGAGCGGATCCCACGGATCCCCTAAAAAGGAACTCACCGTGTACGGAAAAGGATCCGTGGATCTGCTGAGCAAACAAGATAGCAATAACGTAGCTTCCTCATCTAGAACTGAGTTTGTCATAGTTAATAAGAAGAAACCAAATCATGTCACCACTAGACAACCACCTCCAAAATATAATCCTACTTTTGCAAGAAACAAAGCTCCATCTTTTTCAAAACCTAACTCATTTAGGAGACCTAATAACGTTTACCGGAAAAGTAACCATCAAATGGGATGGAATCAAAACATGCAAAACGGTTTTCCTTTTCAAAACTTTGCTCCATGGAATGCATACTCATCTTATCCATACATGTCTAACATGAATGGAATGTTTAACACTAATGGACCCATGAACAAATGGGGACCAAACTTTTGAGTTTATTATTGTTTTAGGTGTGCTTAAAGGTCGACCTAGACCCCGATGAATGGGTCAAGGATAGCGGTGCACAAGGCACATGACCGGAATAGGGATCTATTCTCCACATATGAATCCATTAATGGAGGTAATGTGGTGTTTGGAAATAGCAAAGTAGAATCATCGGTAAAGGTACGATTTCTAACAAATCTCTAACCATTAACGATGTGTGTCACGTAGAAAACCTAAACTTTAATCTCTTAAGTATAGGACAAATATGTGATAAAAAGTGCAATGTACTTTTACCTAAACCGTAGTAAGATTCTTAAAAAATGGCATAACCATAGGAAGAGGAATTAGGAAACATGGAGTCTATGTCATTAAAATCGGTAATGAACCTAAAGACAAATTATGTCTTACCTCTATGGATGATACTTCGACCTTATGGCATCAAGATTGGTCACGCCAACATGCGACTTCTTCAATCGCTATCATCCAAAGATCTAGTAAGAGATCTACCTAAGTTAAAATATGAACATCATTTTGTGATGCTTGTAATGTAGGAAAACAAGCTCATTCGAGTCATAAAGCTAAAAACATGGTGTCCACAACCAGGTGTCTAGAATTACTACATATGGATTTATTTGGTCCATCCGCTATCCAAAGTTATGGAGGCAACTACTACACTTTGGTAATAGTGGATGACTACTCTAGGTAAACATGGACAAAATTTTTAAAGAACAAAACGGAAACCTTTAACTATTTTGAAATATTAAGCAAAAAGATCCAAAGACAACTAGGAAGTCCCATAGTGTCTATTAGGACGGATCATGATAGGGAATTCGATAATGAAGTGTAATTCGGAGCTTTTTGTGACGCTAATGGTATTACTCACAACTTCTCGGCCTCCACGACTCTACAATCGAATGGGGTAGTAGAAAGAAAGAATAGAACTCTACAAGAAATGAGTCGAACCATGCTTAATGAACAATCCATACCTCAAAATTTTGGTGTAATGCCGTTGATACTTCAACGTATATACTCAATCGAGTCTTGATTAGACCAATCTTAGGAAAAACTCCATATGAGTTACTTGAGGCAAAAAACCTCGTTAAATCATTTTAGTGTCTTTGGTAGTAAATGTTTTATTCTTAACACTAAAGATTACCTTACAAAATTTGATCCTAAATCAACCGAAGGTATCTTTTAGGTTATTCGCCAAATAGCAAAGCTTACGCCATATTAAACAAAGAAACAATGAAGGTAGAAGAGTCATTAAATATAAATTTGATGAAAGTCCACCCAAACCCTCTCCACCTCTTGTCGATGAAGAGATTATAGAAAGTGAAGCTATAGTAATAAAGAAAAAGATAAGTGAAGAAGAAGAACCTCTAAGTGATGAAATAATAAACATTAAAGAGTCCAAAGATCACCACGTAGATAAAGTCATAGGAAAACTAAACGAACGAACATTAAGGTCTCAAGTTCAAAACCAAAGTAGCTTGTTTTGTTTCGTTTCAACCTTAGAACCTAAGAATACACAAGAAGCCATAAAAGATGAAAGTTGGGTAATGGCTATGCAAGAAGAACTAAATCAATTTGTTTCTAATGATGTTTGGACACTTGTCCCTCCACCTAGTAATCAAACCATAATAGGAACCAAATGGGTTTATAAAACAAATTAGATGCAAACGGAGTAGTGTCTAGGAACAAGGCTAGACTCGTTGCTCAAGGGTATAACCAACAAGAGGGACTTTGATGAGACCTACGCCCCCATGTGGCTAGATTAGAGTCTATAAGAATACTTGCGTATGCTTGTGCTAATGATCTAAAGCTTTATCAAATGGATGTCAAAAGCTCTTTTCTAAATGGTGTCATAAATGAAGAAGTATATGTAGCTCAACCTCCAGGCTTCATTGATTTTGAAAACCCAAACATGTGTATAAATTAAAGAAAGCCCTTTATGGTCTTAAACAAGCTCCAAAAGCTTGGTATGATAGACTCAAGTCATTTCTAGTTAAACACAACTACACCATGGGGTTAGTTGACAACACACTTTTACTAAGAAAAGAGAGTCACATATAATCATAGTACAAATATATGTAGATGATATTATATTCGGATCCACTTGTCAAGACATGTGTGATGATTTCTCTAAAATCATGCATGACGAGTTCGAGATGAGTATGATGGAGAACTTGGTTTCTTTCTTGGTCTACAAATAAAACAAGTAGAAGATGGTATCTTCTTTAATCAATCTAAATACATCAAGGAGATGTTAAAGAAATTCGGTCTAGAAGAGTCAAAACCAATTAGGACTCCAATGTCATCCGACACCAAACTCACAAAAGATGAAGACGGAGAATCCGTAGATAATACTAAATATCGTGGCATGATAGGTAGCCTTCTCTACCTCACGGCAAGTAGGCCGGATATCATGTTTAGTGTTTGCTTATGTGCTAGGTTTCAAGAAGACCCCAAAATATCACACCTAGAAGCGGTAAAAAGGATATTTAGATATATTAAGGGTACAACACAATTAGGATTATGGTATCCTAAGGGCACGGGAGTAGAAACAATTGTATATGCAGATTCGACCATTATGCAGTGATTACGTTGATAGAAAAAGTACAAGTGGGTATGTACTTTTATGGGATGTTGTTTAACATCATGGTTTTCTAAGAAACAAACGCACTTTGCAAAGATATCAACAACCGAGCCGAGTACGTCTCCGAGGGCAAAGCATGCCAACAAGCACTATGGATGAAACAAGCGTTAGTAGACTACGACATCCATCTAAGCAACATAGCCATCCTATGTGACAACAAAGGTGCAATCGATCTAAGCAAGAATCCGGTATTGCATTCTCGCACAAAGCATATAGAGATTCGTCATCACTTCCTAAGAGACAATGTTCAAAAGGGGAACATCTCTATTGAGAAGGTAGCATCCAAAGACAACATAGCCGACGTCCTCACCAAACCGTTGAAGTGGGAACAATTCAACCTACTCGCCTTGGTCTTGGTCTAATGGAACAAACGTCGTAATTTAATTGACTCTACAAGGTATGTAAACACTAGCCTTCTTCTTTCCGAGTCTAGGATTTCTATTTCACGCACAACTCACAAACAATACGGGAATTTTCAAAACCCAAGATGAGTTTTCCACTTATAGCTTTCTTATTTTTTTATATACACATTTTCAAAGAAAACCTACTTTCACAATGTTTTCTAAAAGGATGATACCTTCCGTATCAATTTCAAAAGCAATTTCACGCCTAGGACAAATCGCTTTTTTATTATTAATACAAAGTAAAACCCGTTTTCATTGCATCTCATGTCTTTTGAATGCTAAAGGGACACATAACTAATATGTGTTTTCGGGTACATTCATTTAAGCAACAATGAAATTAGGAGCATTGATAACATAAAATTACGTACTCGTGTACTAAATATGTGTTTTCGGGTTATCTCAATAGGATGGTTTTATACTTCTAGTTTATTTTCTATTTCTTTTAGGAGTCGAGATAACCGAAACTCCAAATAGTTTGCATATAGGCACACACTAGGCAAAATGTTTCCAAAAAGGAAAATTTTGTGTTGCCTCAAACACCGACCATCTCGGATCCGGCCTTTATGCCGACGGATCCCTCAAGGAAAGGATCCGGGTTCCGTGGTAACGTAAGTCGTTTTCAACTTCTATTTTTCACTTTGGATGAAAAATCCACATTTGTTTCATTTTTGGGAGTATGATCTTTAATGCTTGTGTTCTCATGATCACATGCCTTGAATTCATATCTAATCATTAGATTTTAATCCACATTTTGGGTCAAGCATTCATTACAATGCTTTGTTTTTCTATATATATAACTCCCAAAATGCTTGCATACTCCATCTCCTTCTCACAAACACACTTCATCATGTCATCCAAAACCCTTTAGGAGAATCATCTAGTACAAACAATCATGATATCCAAACCTTTGTACTTCCACCATCCAAAATACCACAATCAAATGCTAGGATATCCGCACGGATTAGTATCCGATCTTGTTGTTTAGCAAAACCAACCTCAAATGGTTCATCCTCAACAAATAACTCACCACAAGATGCTTCCATTATAGCACCACCTTCATCACCAACAAGTACACCAACTTCATCACCACCTAAAATAACTCTTTGGGAACTCCTTAAGACTCCAACAAGATCTAACCAACCTAAAGAAAAAGAATTAGTCTTTTCAACACCCCCACATCTCCAAATACTATCTTTCAAGATCTTGAAACATCACCACCATTAGCTCCCATCACATTACAAGAACATCTAGGTTCTTTCCACCACCATTTACAAACATTTCGGATATTGATCCATATTTTCCTATTTTTCCACCACAACTTCCGCAAAACTCAAATCAAAACAACCCGAAAACTTCCGCACTCATTACCCACATCATTTACATTGTGAACATTGCCAATCCACTAGGAAAATTGCAATAGAAGTTAGGGAAGAAATGCGTTTCATACTCAACCTCATCCTTGATCGCATCAATACCATTACTCATCAAAACCTCCATCCATAACCTTATGCAAGCATGGAAGGAATCACTACTACTATTTTCTACTTTTAGTATTATTTTTCTTTTGAAGTCATTTTCAAGAACAAGTCTTGTTCTTATTTTAACATGCTTGTAAGTGGCATACATACCACTACAATTTGTTGTTTTATTACAAGGCCTTGTTTACATACCTTGGCTCCTAATCTTGATTCTAGACAACCACAAGATTATATAAGCATGTTACTAACCTTTCTTTTTATAGGAATTTTTATTTTTTCTTCACTTGACGCCCCAAACAAGGGGGAGCTACCGTCAAGGAGGAGTTAGGAGTTTGTTTATTTCTTCCAAGGGTTAACTTTTTGTTTCACAAAAAGGGAGAAGAAGTAAAACTTAGGGGCTTTCAAAACTTACATCTAATTTTAAGTTTTACTCATCATAACATTATGTTTTGTCATCAACAAAAAGGGGAGATTGTTAATACAAATAAACCATAAAAACATTTATTAATATTTTGCGATCTCTTTGTGTTTTGTTGATAACAAATGTAATGTTATCTTAAGTAAAATTATAAGGATACATGTTATTTTTGTAAAGCATTTACATATAGCCATTTAAATACAAAAATGTAATAATTAAGCATTTGTTGTAATAGTTTATTAGGATGGGTAAAACCATAACCCATGGACCATAACCCATGGATCTTAAACCCATACCAAAGAAGACTTGATACAATGTATACTTAGATACATTGAATCTAAAGAAACCCATGGACCAACCCATAACCCATGACCCATAACCAAAAAACCCATGGGCAAAGAGGAGCGTACCACGGATCCCTAGGATTACACTAGACCGGATCCCAAGTGGAAAGAATCCGTGGGATCCGTGGAACAGAGGAGAAATTTGCCTATAAATAGAGAGCCATTTCTTCATTCTAACTCACCCCTCTTCTTACTAAATCTCTCATACACTCTCATTCTCTTCTAACATATAGATCACTTGATCTAGAGAGTTGTTCTTCTTTCTTTCTATTTGTGATCCTCATATAGGTCCTTCTCTAAGGCAGATCACGAGCATTATACAAGTCATCCAAGCAATGGGTCCTTGATTGATTTGTCACTCCGTAAGATTTTATAAAGAAGATCTTGTATTTATTATTTCACATATTTGTTGTGTAATAGTCGTGTTGGTTTGGTCCACCGTGCTAACTCTGATTTCTAGCTTTGTACCGAAAATGTGTAAGCAACGCTAGAAGGCTTCTCCGCCAAGGAGTTTGTTGACATAATGCTTGAACTCTCGAGTAGGTGACTCTGGGAGTGGAGTAGGGCAAGGAAGGTGACCTTGTAGCCGAACCACTATAAATCGGTTGTGTCATTTCTATCCCTTAACTTTATCTATTTGCTTGCATTATCATTAGATCTATACGTTCTCAACATCCATACGATTTCACATAATATCGAATCTAAAAGTTTTTGAAATCAACTTAAAATCGGCAAAACTATTCAACTCCCCCTTCTAGTTTTCCACAATTTTTTTTAGTATCTATTCTATCGAGAGTATCGACTATTCTAAAGTTTTGCTATTAATCTATCAGGTAACTCTCAAACTTATTTTTCTACCTTTTTATAAATATTTTTGCTTTCTAGAGTATATGCTTTAATCGTTAATTGTTTAGATATTTATTAGTTAGATTAGTTATTTACTTCTTTCGATCTAAGACATACTATTTTACTTAAGATGTATGTTTTGGTATTATATACTCTGTAATATAAGGTAGCACCGTAGTACTAATTAGATATTTGTTGTTATTGTTTCGATGTGTTCACCTAAATTAAGAAAATACGCATCTGGACATTAAAAGCGTTTAAAGAAAAGAAAAACTGAGAGTCAAATAAGAAAGAATTTGGGTCTATGCATAGACACGTTAAAATAAAGTCAAATGTTACAAGCGAGAATCTAAATGTTGATACTGAAAATAGCGACAATGATAATAGTAATGATGGGAGTGCCGATGATGTTAATGTCGCATAAATATGGAGGCTGATAATATTAATTTTAATGATGATGTTAATGATGCTGATGTTGATGTTGATATTGGTGCTAATGATCACGATCATGATGATGAGGTTGAGGATCATGATGCTAATGTTAATGTTGATCATGTTGATATATTTGATCCAAAAACTGGGATAGTCTTACTTCAGACATGATTAATGATTTAGTGACAGAGGGTCCTAAAAGAGATAAGTCTATCGAAAAAGGTCCTAAAGATAAAAATTTACGATGATTTTCAACCACTTTTTATACCAGAATTTTACCAAATAATGAGAGGTGATAGAAAATGGTTGGTATATTCAAAAGAGCTTGACAAGGTTTTGCTTTGTTGTCAAAATATATAGAAAAGGGATTGAAATCATCTTGCTAATGAGGGTTTTGGAGACTGGCAACATCTAAGTAATAGACTAAAAGAACATGAAGTTAGCTTTGAACATGTAAATAATATGGCTAAATGGTTTGAGATGCGCCGAAGATTGAAATAGAATGAAACAATTGATAAAGTGGAGCAAAAGCAATTTGAGAAGGAGGGGGATCATTGGAAAAATGTTATCTTTAGAATTATATGCATTTGAAATTTCTTGCCAAACATAATTTAGCATTTCGTGGTTCAAATGAGAGGTTGCATCAAAGAAACAATGGGAATTTTTTGGGTTTGATTGAAATGTTGGAAATGTTTGACCCGTTTATTAAGGAGCATGTGCGACGCATCACAAGTGAAGAGGTTCATTTTCATTATCTAGGTCACAACATCCAAAATGAGTTGATACAATTACTTGCGCATGAAATTAGGTCGGCAATTATCAAGAAAATAAAGCAAGCAAAATATTTCTCTGTGATTCTTGATTGTACCCCTGATACTAGTCACCAAAAAGCAATCTTTGATATTAAGATATGTGAATGTCTCCTCAACCTGTGTTAGTGTCGAGGAATCCTTTTTAGGATTTTTAACATTGATGATATCACTGGTCAAGGATTATTTGATGTTACACAAGATGAATTGAAGGCTCTTGATCTTGATATTGATGATGTCCGTGGTCAAGGCTATGATAATGGTTCAAATATTGTAGGTCCAAAAGTTTATGGATCCAAGTAGCCTTGAATGACTAATATTAAACTTGAATAAATCCAAATTACTATATGAAGAACTCTTTGCAAAAGCTTAATGTGTTAATGCGGAATCTTAACACACTAAGTATGAAGAACACAAGAATAACTAATTTCGTAATTACTATTAATTTGCTCAAAGGCTAATGCTTACAACTCGTACATTAACCTAACACCTTAGGGATCCTTTTATACACCAAGGAAACCCTAATTAACTAACAAACTTGTAGAAGGGCAAATATATCTTTTCCTAAGATGTCTCTACACATACATATATATTCCTAATGTAACTCTAACAACTATTCTGTTTTTGACATAAACAAACTTAACTATCGACTACAAGTTCTGCCAGACTTAACTCCATTAGTATCAAGCAGACTTAACTACTAATGCATTTAATTTCATTTCACTTAATTAAAACTAAAAGTAATTAACACTAAATAGACTTAAACATACTTAAATATGTTTTTACAAAATATAATTCCCAACAATCCTCCCCTAACTTGATCTTCACTTGTGAACTTCAAGTTCTTTTGTCATTCTTGAGGATCTTAGAATTATTGTTAAGCCTGATCTTTAAAATTTCCTCCTTATGTGTTATGTAGATTGGACAATAATTCATTAGCACTCCATGTTCTTTTCAAAGATCTCAGGACTATTTGTACATCAAAATATAAAAGTTTGCATCATTCCTATCACTTCCAGGTGTGTAAACTCCCGTGAGAGGTGAATCATAGAAAATTTTAATGGATTTGATGTCTCTTTACCAATTAGCCATTACTATTGGAGTAGCCAATGTTTTGGTGTATAAGACCATGGTACATTGATAACCATTTGATTTTTAGCAAACCAGCAGCTATCAATAGATTTGATTAGTCTTTACCAAAAGGTATACCCTTTTGGACTAGTCATGGTCTTCCACTGCCTTTACCACAAACCATGATCTTGTGGGCTAGTCAACTCTTCATCCACACGGATATGATGAGTTGAGCACCATACAATTTTTGACAAATTGTCAGCCATAAATGAATTTGAGATATCTTTACCAGATCCAGTTGTCATGGATTAGTCAGTTCTTGTGTGGGTTAGACATGGTGAACTGATAACCATTTGTTGTGATAGTACAAAATACTTTCACCAAGTGAAACCCCTCAAAATCCATTTTATTACATTTTTCAACTTATAAACACTATACTCAACAGCTTAAGAAAATTCTCTCAAACACAGTTTAAAATTTATTGCTGTTGAGCTTTTGATTCAATTTGTTTCAAAAGCTGAAAATATGCATTATCTTTTATTTCACCAAAAAGCTTCTTATTAAGCATGCCCATGCAAGTTTTACTTGAAAGTGGATAATCTACTTCAGTTAGCATATAAACAATTAAGTTTTCCAATTCCAAGCAATGAACCTGACAGGAGTGAAAGTATCTCCATCTTAGTACTTGCTCCTCATTAGCCTGCTTCCATAGTCCATTATCTGCATCAGGTGGCTCAAACATTGTCTTTAGATCTCCCTAGAGCACTCTTTCAAAATCCTCCTGAGGTGCTTGACTACCATGCTTTTCCACCATTAATGTATACAAACACTTCAAATCATCCCTAGACATAACACACATCAAACCAAGAAAGTTAACATATACAGTACTGGTATAGTCTTCCCTTACCACCTGATGAGATGCCTTGCTTCCAGTCTTGATGATCTTGATATTTGCTATCTTTGCAACCACTGGACCCTCGGCGATAGTGCCCATAGTGAACTCTTCATATGGAGGCTCTTCAACCTTGTCCTCCATATAAGCCTCCACTTCATTTTTTAATTCAGTCTTTTCTTTCTTGGAAGGTTTTTTTCCATGAGACTTCTTCCTAGTCCACCTGATGATAGGCTTTTTAACTTCATCATATTCCTCCTTCTTTACAATACTAGGCTTATCCTCAACCTTTTCTACTTCAGCTACCTCTTCAACTTTCTGCTTTTTGGCTTCTTCAGATTGAAGGTTAAACCCGTTTCTCTTGACCTTAGAGGCTTCCATCTCAGAATCCATTGGGACAAACCTTTTGACCTGATCCACCACCTTCTCAAATTCTGTTTTAAGCTCATCAGATGTCAGCTTCCTCAGTTGAGTAATCTTCCAGCTAGGATGTCCCTGAATCTTAATGAAGTTGATCATGTACTCTCTCTGTTCTCCTTTGATCAGAGGCTTATTTCTTCTTTCCCTATACCTCTGTTCTCTTAGCTGCTTTTTCTTTTCATTAATCATATCTACCATCTTTCTTGCGAAGTCTTCGGCTCAATGGTAGAATTTCCTGTTTACCTCAAGCTTAGCTCGATGGTATCCGGCCATCCTGTAATATTTAGCCACTCTAAGATCTCATCCTGTCTTTTCTTCTGTTCCTCAGTTAATTCTGGAGGTTGCTGCAAATTCCTAGCTAAAAATGCATCATCCATCTGTTGCCTTACAAGCTTGGATGTTGTAGCTTCCTCCTCAGCTTTAATCTTGGAAATTTCTGCCATGCTTGCTTCATCCTCTCTGATCTGTTTCTTAGTACTCTTGAGCTGATAAAACTCTTCCATGACTCCATTGCCTTCCCTTTGAGAGTATTCCTCACTAGACTTAACAGATACACTGGCAGACTTAACCTCAAAATCATCACCAGACTTAACTGCAGAATCACCATACTTCACCTCAGAACCTATAGCCTCTTTTCTGATTTTCTTTTCTTCTGACTTAAACTCTTGGCTAAGATTTCAGCTGCTTCACGACCTTGAGGACTGATAGTCTCTTCAGAATATTTCTTTGGTGTTCTGAACTCTGATCCCCTCTCTTCCTCCATATTCCTCCCTTGTTTGGGAGAATTTTCTTCCCCTTCAGAATCAGTGATCACTATTCCCTTGGCTTTGAATTTTGCTTCCAACTTCTTGACTTTCTGAACCAGTCTGATCACAGTATCAGCCTGAGCTTTAGTTGACCTATGTAGATCCTTCTCTAATTTCTCTATCCTAGTCAGAATTTGGGGAACTAGATTGATGAGCTCCTCTTGAGATAGATTAGCTGGATCAGATGCAATGGGTGTTGGAGGTTTTGATTGAGGAATTTTAGGGGATTCTTCCTCATATACTGGTGGGGAAGGTGGAGGTGGAGTAGGTGTTCTTTGTGGTGATGGTGGTGTAGATGTCCTTTGGGGTGATGGTGTGGGTGTCCTTTGAGGTGATGGAGTGGGTACCCTGCAACTTCTCTGTGCTCTCGTGCCTCGGACTTCGACAGCAGTTGATGTTACCTGTGGTTAGTAACACCAGCCAACATAGAAGGTAACAAAGGCCTGTCAACCCCTTTAAAGCTTCTTTTCATGTTTGCAAAAATCTTTTTGGTAAAAGCTACAACAATACATTGTTTCTTGTTTGCTGTTTCAACATTAAGAATCTTTTGCAAAAATCTAGGATACATCAAAAACTTTTTCTCTTTATTTGAATTTGTAACCATTGCATCAAAAATCATTTTTGAAAAATTGAAGAGTCTACCAGTGGATAGACAGACCAATGCAGAAGCAATGGTGCTTCCAAATTGATCCCATCCACCACTTTTAGAGCTCAAGCAATGCAAGAGATGATGCACAAGGAAACGCCATTGAGGAGTAAAGTGACTTTTCCAGAAAGTAAAAGAGCCATCAGTAAGATATCCAATATTTTGAAGTCCATGGAAAAGTTCATCATTTGATAGCATAGAAATTCTTGAGGCATCGGCCAATTGAAGATAACTTCTGACTGATTCCTCGATAATTGTATAATCCAAAGTATCAATGGTTGCCTTTAAAGCAATAGTTCCATCATCAAGAGCGATGACAGTTGCTGACTGCCAAAACTGCTTGATGACTGAGATATAAATAATTGGATTATGTGTAAGTGCATACCGAATATGAGATCCCTTCAAGAAATCCAAAATCTGCTCAAAACCTGTGCTTTCATTCGGTTTCTTGAGGAAGCCTACTTGGTTGTGCTTGTCATTAAACTTAAATTGAGCCATGAATGTGGTGAATTTTAAGTACTGGTAGTGCGGCGCAAGATAGGGTTAATGCTGGTGAACAGACTTTATCGAGAGAAAAGATTTGAACTTTTAAAGATTTTAAAGAAAGTAAATAATGGATAAATATAGATTTTATTAAAAAGTATCCATATATATACTTCTTACCGCCTAAGAGTAGGTAACGGTACTATTTATATAGTAAAAACGAATTTTACCTTGACCAACACTAACGGTAATATTTTTGCACTACCAAACTTAAAATAGTCAAACAGACTTAAGTGTGACATCACCAGTTTTAACTCTGAATAGTATCACTTCCATACCTCCCCTATCTTTGATAGATATTGCATTTCCCTGAAAATTAGGCTAAAACCAAGAGAAATACAATAAGTAGGTCTTAAAAGCAGAATTAACTCAAAAGCACTAGAATTAATTCATAAAGAATTAAAAAAAATTGTTCAAGCACACCAAAGGTATTGTAGCAAACAAAAAAATTAAAAGATGTTCACAAAACCACCAAATCACACCAACACACAGTTGTTCATAATACTTTCATAAAAATCTAACTATGCATAGGTTAGCCTATGCTGCCTCCAAAGGTAACAGAAACTCCTTGGACTTCCTCAAGCTCATCCAAGTGATCCTTGTTACCAGTCATATGCCCAGAACATCCACTGTTAAAGATTCCTCTTTCTCCCATGTTCAAATAAGGATGTTCCTGCACAGAAAAGAGAAATAGTTTCTCTTGGGGACCCAGGCCTTTAGATGCTTGGGTCTGCCTTGTGGACCTTTAGATTTGTTAGTATTGAAATAAATTGGTCCACTATTATACTTGAAGTTTGGTTTGGTCTGTCTCCAAATATAACCTGCCAAGGGCTTAACAGCAGTCCCCCAATTACCCCTTGCAGCATAAGATTAAAACATTTGAGCTACATTTTGAGTCATTGGTCTTCTTACGGTGAAAGAAGTGAGAACCATAATGAAGTCTTTGATTAAACTGTTCACCTGCGGGTTTTCTAAACTTGGGACCGTGAAGGACTGGTAGGTTTTGATTCAGCATTCATATACCCAAAACTAACTTTAGCTTGGCCAGGCTTAACATGAACAGTATTAACTCTAAACATATTACCAATATTAAAGTTTTGCCTACCAGTACTAACTTGTACACCAGTACCGACCCTTGTTCTAACATAATTAACATAAGTAGTACCAGTATTAATAGGTGCTGGTCTAGTAACAAACTTATTAGCATGGTTAATCCTGTTGACATTATTCCATACTGGTTTATGATACGCGTACAACGCGCGTTCGGGGTCAAAGGAACTTCCTTTTCGTCGAGAAAGTTTTTCAACACCCTAGGCAGTGAACCTAATCGTTGTAGTGTAGTATTAGGGTAATCCTCAGGAATTGATATCGTTCTCTAGGGGAATAGGAATGCTAGTGAGAAATTACTACGCTAAGGTTGGGGTTGAGGAGGATTATTTTTTTATCTTTTTTATACTTTTTTAGAAAATTGAAAGGTACGAATATCGGGGTGGCATTTCTACCGATTACTCTACTTATCTAATTATCTAATTATCTAAACTAAGGTGAGTTTAGTCTATGTCTATTGTTGTGTGCTCTTATGATGATTAAAAATGTGTTTACTTAGATGCTATTACTCCCTAGTTATCTCCTATTGATGGTTGAATTGTCACGTCCTTATTCTTAACGCGTTGTGTCTTCTAAGGTCGTAGGGTATGCGTTTTTCCCTAACTCTTTGAAACTACCTTAACGTTATTGCCTACGAAATCTCTAGGATTCATAAACTAACTCTAAGGTTATCTTTGGATGTTTAGACTACAATAACTCTAGGTTATTATAAACTAATGCTCACAAAGATTACTCAATCATTAAAAATACAACGAATGACCTATCGCAATACTAGGTCAATCACAATTAAGATAAGAGACAACCAATCAATATTCAATACCTATGTTTCATAGATCTAAGCAAACACACAAGTAAATTAGCCGGACATGGAAAACATGCAAGCATACACACAAACAATTGAAGACATAATTGAATTAATGAAGGAAATCATTTATCTTGTTGTAAAATAGGGTATGGAACCCTAAGATACTGCCCAAGACAACTTATGTTCGGTTTAGGTTTTACTCCACAAAACTACCTCTTAAAATCTTGAAAATTCAATTCTATATATAGAGTTACAATATGCGTGGCTTCACTCTTTAATTGTGACGCAGTGCCGCCATTAGTTTTCGTCTTGGCCACGTCAACTCGCGCGTGACGGCGTCAACTTATGCTTGTGATAATCGGCTTCATCTTCGACGCGTCGGGATCCAAATCTAGCCGTCGAGTTGACGCCATACTCTTTTAAACCTCGATGTCAGCCATGTAAAATAGCAATTTGCTCTGAGTTGTCTCAAGGTGTGTCGTGACGGCGTGAATTGGGTCAGGACGAGTCCCTTCGCCAAATTAGCGGCTTGAGTGTCTTGATTCTTGACTTTGGCCATTTTCTTCGTATATTCGCGCCTTTTCGTCCGAATAAGTGTCATTTCAGCAATTTGCCTTCAAGAGACCTAAAAAGTCAAAAAGAACGAAATTAAGTAGTAACGGAAACAAAAGTGATAAATTAAGGGCTTAAATGACCCCTCAAAAGTGTACCTTTTTGTTGAGTTCAGTAAATACCCAAACCCCTTAATCTAGGATTTGAATAGAAAATAGCCCAAGTGTCTAGTCCATTAAACACTTATAGGTCACTGAGTGCATGGTCTCTCAGTGAGCCATCTTCAGGATACTCAGTAAGAGGCAACAAGATAGTTTCTCCACTCAGCAAGGCGGAACTTAAAAGGTGTAGACTGAGTCAAGTAGAAGATGGTGAATTCAGTGAGCGATGACAATAACTCACTGAATCCCTAAGACTCCTCTCTAACTACTTACATTGAAGACAAACTGAAGTAGAAGACTGAAGAATGTAAAGACTAAAGAATGAGCGGGACAAGGCGGGATAAGTTTGAATCAGATAAGACGAAGTACTTATCAACCAAAGTCAACTTTCCATGAATGGCAAAAGATCAGGCTTAGTGTCATCACTGACCTTAGGAAAGTAGTCTTGTCTCTTACCTAGAATAGCCTTTGTAAGCAGAGACAAAATGCATCAGTATTTTGTCTTCTGTAAGATGTCAGTTTGTCACTTAGGAAAAAGTTAAATCTCATACATGTATAAATAACATAAGAGATGGAGTGAAAAGGTTAAGCTTGTGAATTGTAAAAACACACATACACGCAAAGCCATCTTTTCACTCCTCCAAATACAACTTAATCCCTGAGATAGCTCAGTGGGTTCTAAGAGTTGTGCTCGAGACTTAGCCTTAGCTTAGAGAGGAGTCACCAAACTTTGTCATTTCAATCCAAGTACTGTTCAAGCAAGTACTTGGGTAACGTATTCTTTTTGATTGATTTCTAATAAAGAATATGATGTTGAAAATTACTTTGTGTGTTTTACTTATGTTAATTTGGTCATTGTTCACTATTAACTTGTTTTATACTTTTAAATAGTTTTAAACAATAGTGAACGGGGAACAACAAGTGGTATCAGAGCAAGGCTAATTATAAAACATTTTTTAGGCAGCTCTAAAAGTTTTAAATTAGGATCCTTAATGGTGAAATTGATGTACCCTCAACTAGTCGATAAAAGGGTGGAGCTTATTCAAAGGTTTGCCCTAGACTTGAAGTTGACAAATTCAACAAATGGAAAAAGCGAATGCTTTGCTATTTGATTTGGATGGAACCTTATTATATCAAGTGTATAAATGAAGGTCCATTTGTCCCAAAGATCTGAGTGAGGTTTGCCTAAACTCAAGCTCGTGACCCAAGATGAAAGGAGAGTGGTCAACCAGGACCAAAGACTCAAAAGTTTCATAATATCTTGTCTTCCTGACGATATTATGGAGTCTGCTATAAGTCTGTACCACAGTAAACAAACCTGGGATGACCTAGTTCATAGTCATGAAAGACCATCCGATACCAACAACTAAAACAGATAATGGACTGAAACTTGAGTATAACACCTTCAGGGCTAAGGACTCAGAGACTCTCTCTCAAACTTACACCCGGTACAAAACTCTTTTAAATGAACTGTCAAATGATGGTGTTAAGTTGTCCAAACATGAAATCAATGTTGGTTTTGTCAACAGTCTCCCGGAGAAGTGGTTGAATTTCTCTCGTGGACTTAGGAATGCTAATCATATCCGAATCTTGAGCTTCTGAAATTTATGGGAAATTTGTCTATGAGGAAAACCTCATCAACGAGATACCCGACTTAAAGAAGTCTCTGGAAGTCAAGAAGTCCCTGACCACCACCTCATCACCAATATCAACTGCTTTCTATTCTAACAATGTTGTTCAAGATTTTCGTGAAAATTAGATGATGAGCTGATGAGAGATCGTGAGAGTACCTAAATTACCGAACACCGAATTTCGTGGGAAGGGCACTCCTTGCTAACTCTCGAAGGTTTATAAAAGAAACAAAGGTTTTTCAAATGCCAAAGCAAATGAGGACACCGAATGCTTTAAGTGTCACAAAAGAGGTCATTTTGCAAAAGATTTTTTTCAAAACAATTTCGAACCCCCTTATAAACCATCGGGTCAATCGGTCCTCGAGGCTTTAGCAAATTTCAACCAAAATCTATCAGTCTCATCAAAACTTTCAAAACAAAACTGATCAAAACAAAACTGTTGATTTTGAAGCTAAGTATAAGAAAGTCAAGCTAAGCTTTGCATTGCCGAGGCCGCCCTCGAAACAACAAAAGTGTTCAATCAATGCAGGGGTAAAACAAAGGCCTTGTTGCCTGAGACCTTCGACCGATGAAGAGCTGTCACAGATGATGAAATGGTGCATGTCGTAGTAATGGGATGGCTCTCTCGAAGATGACAAGCTAGCTGTTGGAAAGAATCATGACAGAAATGGAGAATGGGTCAATATCACAATGAAGAAGGTAAATATCTTACTTTCTATGGATGACTCGATTGGCGACCTATATGAATTATCTTCATGTTGACCTTAAGTTCGTAGAAGAGCAAAGACTGAATCTTTTTTCAAAATACAACAAGCTAAGTTTTGAATTGAACAAGTGTAGGGATGAACTGCTTCTTTTAAAACAAAATAAGTTTGAGGCTATCACTTTGCAAATTCAAAACACTGAATTAGTTAAAAGAAATCACGCTTTTCAAGATGAACTTAAGAAAGAAAAAGATATCATTGCTAGTTGGACTACTAAGAATCCAAGAGTCTTTGATGCTGTGGGAGCCCCCAACAGCAAAAAGAGAGTCACAGGTGAAAATCATCTCCCTGATTCTCATAACAAAGACCAATCTCCCAAATCATTTGTGTCTAGTGGCATGATTACCAATGTGTTGACTAATTCCAAGCCTAGTGATTGGATTGATAGGGTTAACCCTGATAGTAAGCTTCCTAATTTCGATTCTGGAAGAATTCTAGAGCCTGAGAGTCAAGCTCTTAAGAGCATGCTTGGACTCCCTAATGTGCCCAGTAATACTGAACACATTGAGTGCAAGCGAGTCCAATGCTACGCTTCCACCCCTAAACCTCTTCTGGTGTTTGCACCAAGCTCTGATCTTACTCCAATGCAATTCAATCCTCATTCACCAAAAGAAAGGTCTGGACTTGGTAGAACCATCCTCAAAAGACCATTAAAACCAAATAAACAAGAGTCTACTCCCACTGAGACTTCCACATCTTCGACTCCCAATCGAAGCGCACTACCAAGAATCGACTGAACTTGTGAGGAAGCTAACTAAAAGATGGAATCCATTGAAAAGGTCCCTGATCAATCAAGGAGACAAAGTCACTTTCCTAGTTCCTCAAAGTCTAAGTCAAACCCCAAATCAGCAGCAGTGTGATCTATGCCACTATACCACCATACCATCGAAAACTGCTATAGAATCCTTTTGTATGATCGCAAAAGGATGATCACAGAAATTTTGATCACTTACAATATGTAAGTTCACTCAGTGAAGCAAACTATACCAAAGTTGGTCATCGATATGCTTCATCCTCCAAGTCAGCTCACAAACATAGAGCTAAACTCTTTCCTCTTTGCCCAGAGGCTTCAATGATCATCATCGGGATGATTGTCTCATGAACAAATTGTGATATATGCGTAATCCAGCTCAGACATCCCAACATGACAGATCATTCATGCAAGGAGAGGTACAAAACAACCCGAGTTACTGAGTCATCCTCGTCTCTAAATGGAAAACCTGTGGTAGCACAATGCACTCAACCACTGACCATGAGTCAATTGCCAAATTCAAACAAACCTTGAGACCCAAGCCCACTGGAGTGTGGGTCACTAAGAGAAACTAATTCACTTTACTACTTGTGCAGACACGCCAGTGGAGCCTATTTGGCATCTAGACAGTGGATGCTCAAGAAGCATGACTGGTGTGAAGGAGTATCTGCACAAGTATGTAAAGGAACCAAGACCCAAGGTAGTATTTGGTGATAACTCATCATGTCCCACTGAAGGTTATGGTTCAAGAACTGCAATGGAATAGTTTTCTCTAGAATAGCTTATGTCAATTGTCTAAAATACAATCTCATCGTGTGGGTCAACTATGTGATGATAAGTACATTGTGCAATTCAATGACAAACAAGGTACCATCTTCAATGCCAACAAGGAAGTTGTGTTGATAGCTCCTAGGAGAGATGATGTTTACGTGTTAGACATGTCAACACTCTCCAAAGATGGAACTTGTCTCTTTGCTAAAGCCACTGAAACTATCAATTGGCTATGGCATAAGAGACTCTCACACTTAAACTTCAAAAACCTCAACAACTTGGCAAAACAAAACAAGGTCCTTGGCTTACCATCATTGGTTTTTGCAAAAGAAAAACCATGCTCACTGCTGTGAAAAAGGTAAACACCACAGACCATCATTCAAAACCAAACAAAATTTCTCCATCAAAAGTCCTTCACCTCCGACATGGATCTCTTTGGACCTCGGTCCCCGGATCAATCCGGATGAGAAGTATACACTTGTCATTGTTGATGAGTTCTCAAGATACACTTGGGTACTTTCTTTCCAAAAGAGTCAAGTACCGATACAATAATGTTATTCATCGAAGATTGAAAACCGAGAATGACATTAATGTTAAACAAATCGAACCCACAATGGTACTGAAGTTCGAAATCAAGAGCTTGAGAGTTTCGTGATGAAAAGGAATTTCTCAAAATTTCTCATCTCCTTATCCCCCTGAACAAAATGGGGTCGCTGAAAGGAAAAACAGAACTCTCATTGAGTCTGCAAGAACCATGTTAAATGGCTCAGTCCTCTCAAAGCATTTACCGAAGAAGCCAAAACGCCTGTTACACTCAAATCAGGTCAATCATTGTCAAAAGACATAACAAAACCCCATATGAGATCTTCAAAGGCGCTTCACGACATCACTATTTTCACGTGTTTGGATGTCTTGTGTTCATTCATAACCACAAGGATCATCTAGGAAAGTTTGTTGCAAAAGGCGATGATGGATACTTCTTAGGCTACTCACCGATCTCCAAAGCCTCGTGTTTTTTAACACAAGGAGACAACAAGTTGAGGAAACCTTTCATGTCACCTTTGATGAAAGTTCTAAAAGCATCAGGTTCACCAACACCTCTGTGGAGGAAATAGGAATTGATGACTCATCAAGATATCCTCCTCGATGAGTACAACATGAATTCAATTCCTCATATCAAGTTGATGTTGACATCTCATATTATGTCTTACTCACAACCTTCCCAACCAACTATCGGTGAATTCACCGATAATGAATCAGCCCCTATTGGGATAGGTAATATGAACCAAATGTTCGGAACCTCGTGATTCAAGCTCCCCAACCAACGGACATCTCAACAGATGCTCTAAATGACTCGCTGTTCTCAAAACTGAACTCACTCGAAGTTTCCAGTGACCTCTTCAAGCTCGATCCTAGACCACAAAGTAAGTGGACAAAATCTCGTGACATTGAGCTTGTAATATATTGGTGAACCCAATCGGGGCATGCTCACTAGAAGCATGGTCGCTAAATTAACTACAACTTCACCAATGAATGTCTATATATTGATTACCTATCATAAATAGAACCTAAAAGTGTCACTGAGGCTCTAAAACACCCAAGTTGGGTTCAGGCTATGCAAGAAGAACTGCAATAGTTTGATAAAAATAATGTCATGACCTTGATCAAATGTCCTCAGGATGTTGTAGTCATAGGAATGGAGTGGGTTTTCAAAAACAAAATCATGAAAACGCGATCGCCAATACCAACAAAGGCAAGAAGGCATTGACTATTATGAGACATTTGCTCCTTGCAAAATGGAAGCCATCAGAATCTTCCTTGCATATGCAACATACATGAACTTCATGGTCTACCAAATGGATGTCAAAAGTGCATTCTTAAATGGTGATTTCAAGGAAGATGTGTATGTTCAGCAACCTCCTGGCTTTGAGAGTAGTGAATTCCCGACTATGTCTCGCAAGCTTGACAAAGCCCTTTATGGACTTAACAAGCTCTCAGGGCATGGTATGAAACTCTCTCAGACTTCCTGATACAAAACAAGTTTGTCAAAGGAAAGATAGACAATACCCTGTTTGTCTATAGGACCAAACAAGATGTGATACTGGTTCAAGTGTATGTTGATGACATCATCTTTGGCTCAACAAACTACAAGCTTTGCAAACAGTTTGAAAAACTAATGACAAAGAAGTTTGAAATGAGCATGATGGGTGAACTCACATACTTCCTTGGACTACAAATCAGGAAAACTGATAAAGGAATCTCCATCAGTCAAGAGAAGTACACCAGAAATCTCTTGAAGAAATATGAGATATCTCGATTGCCTCTGAAGACACCAATGGACCCTACTAACAACCTTGGACCTGATCTCACTGGAAAATCAGTCAATCAAACCCATTTCGGAGGGATTGTTGGCTCACCGATGTATCTAAGCGCTACTAGACCGGACATACAATTTTCACTGTCTAATAGCAAGATATCGTCCAATCTAGAATCCCACCTCACTGCGACCAAAAGAATACTCATGTACCTGAAGGGAACCCCAAACCTTGGACTCTATTATCCAAAGTGCTCAAGGTTTGATCTCAAGGGTTACTCGATTTTGATTATGCTAGCGCAACATGGACGAAAAAGTACCTCGGGGTCTGTAATTTCTTGGAGGAAAACTGGTTTGTTGGAGTGCTAAAAAGCAACAATCAATGGCTATGTCTTTAAGGCGAAGTATGTGGTCTGCTGCAGATGTCTGTGCCAATGTTTTATGGGTGAAAAGTCAACTCAATGACTATGACATCCATTACAAAATGGTACCCATCTTCCGTGACAACACCAGGTAATTGCAATCTCCAACAACCCCGTCCTTCATCAAAGAACCAAATACATTGATATTAGATATCACTTCATCAGGGACCACATAATGAAAGGAGACATAGAACTCCATTTCATCCCACTGAATATCAATCGGTGATATCTTCACCAAACCATTGGATGAACCTACCTTCAAGAGACTGAAAGCTGAATTGGGAATGCTTGACATTGAAAGTCAGCATCCAAAACCAATCTCAGAAGTTCTCTGAAATGATTCCTCCTCCCTGAACAAAACCCACAATACAACCTCTCACTGAATGAGTAAGACTCATTCAGGGACCCTGACAGCTAAAATTGAGCATTGAATGAGTAACTAAATGATCCAAGTATCAGTTACTTAAATGTCCTAGGTTGGTAACTATGCCAATTTAATATAGGAATATATGTCTCTCTGTCTTACTGTCAACCATATCAAGGGTCCCTCACAAACTTACCTAATCCCCACTTGGCATTAAATGCCTCCTCACATGAAATATCTTATTGATATTTTATTACTGCAAATATGCACTTTTATCACGTGACTGCAATGTTCCCTTGAAAACCAGATTTTCATGCGGGTGGAGTGGTGGCATCAAATGTGGAGATTCAAAACGTTTTCATAAACTGACTTTACAAATTCCCATTTATGCACTTTCCACCCCTCTCACCACTCTATAAATACCCTCTTCAAAACCTCATAAACACACACACAAGATTTGCTAACAAAACTCACAAAATCTCTTTTAAAACCCGAAATGTGTTCTTCAAAACCTTTTCTGAAAATCTTCTCTGTAAACCTTTACAAAAGTTTTTCATCACAACTTAAGGGATTCAAACCTTTGATTGTTCTTGTCAAGAAATTTCTTTTCAAAACCCTAAAACCTTTTTAATGGAAATGGCAAGAACACAATCTCTTCAGTTTGCTTCACATAGTAGGTGTGATCTTAGCAATGTTGAATTTAAAACAAATAATGTCATAGGCAACTTTGAATATCCTCAAAATGTCCCAGCCTATAAGGACATTATGAAATTTCTATATAACCTTCACTAAAAATGACCTTTGTTCAGTGTCCCTCTATTCTGTACCAAAACCTCCTCAGGGAGTTTTGGGCTACAGCCAAGGCCTTTGACCCGACACCCTCTACTGATGAGAACAACCTCGCACCACTCGGGAATATCTCATCGATTTATCTAAATGGGGCAACAATTCACCCTGGATTATAAAACCTTTTGCACCTCTACAGGGTTAGACTACAACAAAGGTGTTTATGTCGCCCATCCTAAACCCTCCACAGTGAAGGATGGGTTAAAACAAATTGTTTTAGATCCAACTTTTTGGACAGACCGGTCACCAAAAGTTCATTTCCGTGGCTGGAGGATCCTATTCACTTTTGTGATTGGGTCCTCTGGGGAACCACTCATCCACCTGAACAAGTTAACTCTATTCAGTTGATGATGGCATAACGCTTGATGAATGGGGTCACTGTCGACATAGGGGAGATCATTTACAGTGATCTCGTAACTAAGCTACAGAGCAAAACTAGGACAAAATATGTTTCGTATCCTAGGTTTGTCTCTTGTGTTACAGTGTTACTGGGTACAAATTATCCTCGGAAGAAAAATTTGGTGCTTTACCCGCATCCTGAGCCAATCAAACTTTCAAAAGGACCCATCCCTTGTCACAAATATTGAATTGACGGCCCATATGGTTGCTGTAAACAACCAGAGGGAATCAATGTCTACTAACCCTGCTCCTATAAAGAGAAATGGGAAGTCTCGTGACCGACTAAGACCAAACCCAAGTCTCAGGCCCCGAGGCTTCAGGAGCACAGCCTAAAAGGCAAAAGAAGCCCCCGACTCAACAGACACCCACTGGAGACAAGGCAACATCTATCCATGGGACAACGAAGGACATCGAGAATCACGCCTTGGTCCAAACTACTACTCCCAAGATCCGAGGGAAACATACAACCCGGTAGGGGAGCCCCTTCCACAACGCCCTGTGATGACATTAGCAAATCAAAGCCTTTGTCTGAGGGCACACTGAATGATCCCAAAGACTTAGAGGAACCAAACAACCCGCCGATAGGGATTCCACCTTCACCGACTCGCTAAAGGCACGGAAAAACCCATCGGTGTATCAGGGGTCTCAGGGGGACAAAGACTCGGAGGACAGAACAACCCGCCGATATGGAACCCAAAACCAATCCCGACCAGAGAAGACACTAGGAAATGCCCACCGTCCGAGGGGTCAACGGGGCACAAAGACTCGAGGGAAATATACCACCGCCGATATGGAACCCATCACCAACCGCTTGTTAACCGCTATTGATGTTACCGGATACTATTTTCTGAAGACGAACTTGCTGACAGTGATGATGAAATTTTATCAGCAGGGGAAGAAGTGGACGCTGAGGTTCAAGCTGACAATGATGACTCTTCTTCCTCCACTGATGAGTTCAAACGATTTGATAATGTTCTTCCACTCACCGAGAAGCAGCTTGTTCAGTGGATCACCAAAGCTTCAAGGAAGTTATACTCTGGGGTCACTAAAACATTGTGGGAACAACACAATGAGGCTGCCGCAGCTATGATGATCTAAAGGCCGGTACAAGCCTTTGATGAAAATGTTCATGAGCACAAGGATCGATGTATGACAATCTTCACAGGCGGATGAAAACTTGGCTAAATTTCTCGGCACCTTCGTGAGTGTAGGCACAAAGATAGATGAAATCAGAGAATTTGTCAAAGAAGATCAAGCGCTCAACTCTCAAGTCGAGGCTACTGAGGCTTACTTGAAACAATCCTCCGCCCATCGAACTGGTCGAAATGCTCCATCTGCAAATGTTCGGATCTTCAATCTTCAGTCCAGTCTCTTCAAGCTACATTGGGCTCTGTGAATACTTAGGTGGCTACTTTGGCTCAGGCATCTTCTTCCCTGGCCGGAATCTCGGCCCGTAATGACTGCCTGAAGTTTCTTAGGCTAATTTGGAAGCAAAAGTCACTGGTATTCAAACCGACACTTCATATATCAAGGCTATGATCTCTGAAATTTATCAAGCCTTCAAGGGTCAAGGCACCGTCCCCCTCAGCACCAACACCAACTCTTGCCCTCACCGGACGCCCGCAAAGTAAGGGGAGAAAAAGCAAGAAACGCCACACCGGGGGGAGACAACACCACCAGATCTGCAGCTCCAATCTCATCATCACCACCACCAAAGCAATACCAATGTCATCAATCCCTCCACCAACATCAACAACAACAACAACACTGACAGTGATCACACCAATAATAACAACAACACCACCGTGGTAGCATCTTCTTCTTCGGCCAGAAAAAGGAAAAGGCATAATGACAACACCACCTGAGCCTGAGAAGATTCCCTTTAAGATCGGCGACACTGAATACCTGCTCACACCACAACAACTAAGTGCCTATCTTGCAAAAGAAGTAAGGAAACAAAAACTTGCTGATTAAGAAAGAAAAAGCAGAGAGGCACTGGTAAAGGTGGTCGTTGAAGAAGCTGAAAACGTTGGAATAGATGCTAAGAAGCTTAAAAGGGTCGCAGGACAAAATTTCAAGGAAGCTCAGTGCTCGGATGGTGAAATGAGAAAATAGTTGGAAGAAAAGAAGAAGAAAAATGAAGCCCCGTGCAAAGCGAATTGAGCATTACAACCGACACAATAACAAGGCTAACTAAAAAGATCACAAATTTCAAAATCATCCCCAATACCAAACCAGCCATGAATGTTGAGAGGGATGATAAAGACACTTCGAGGTTCATGATCCCCTAAAATTCACTGACTTTGGGATCACTGAAATCAATGAGCTTGGTCCAATTATTGAAAAGAAGAAGAATGCGGTAGTTAAGGAGCTGATGAAGATGCTCAGTAAAAGATATGAAAGACTGAGGGATACACCAGCACAACTAAGGATTCAGCCTGCCTTAACTACACCTCAAGGATCTCAACCACAATCATCCACTGGCAAAAGGAAGAGAGTTGAGTTCCAGCCTGAGATAAAAATGCCTGGTTTCAATGCAACAGGAGTCTCCTAAAGGTGTTAAGTTTGTAAACCGTTTGTGATTGAAAAGCCCGAAAGAGGGCTATTTTTCATTGATGAATATGGAAACCCAGCGTTCCAAAGATGGAGCGATATTGATAAGGCTGGAGTGACAACAATCTTGAGCTACATACCGTGGCTTCTCAAATTCAGACTCAAGCAAATATCAAGTTTTGTGTTGACTTAAATGCCAAGATAAGAGAGCATCCTCGACAGGAAACACTAATCACAAAGAAAGTCAAGCTTGAAGCACGGGAATCCATCTAGACTGGTCATTTTGATTTATGTTTTGTACTAGTGATAGGAGCCATGTAATCTGATCAATAAAAGATGTATGTTTTTGTTAAATTACTCAATGTTCCTGATTGTATTCATGAGTACATTCAGTGTAAGAAGAAGCCATTTGCTCACTTAGACTGATCAAACACTTAGGCTATTTGTATATCTAAATGGGGAGACCTGGGTTCAAGAAATACCCAAACCCTTAATCTAGGATTTGAATAGAAAATAGCCCAAGTGTTTAGTCCATTAAACACTTACAGGTCACTGAGTGCATAGTCTCTCTGAGCCATCTTCAGATACTCAGACGAGACAACAAGATAGTCTCTCCACTCAGCAAGGCGGAACTTAAAGGGTGAAGACCGAGTCAAGAAGAAGATGGTGGATTAGAGCGGTGACAATAACTCACTGAATCCCTAAGACTCCTCTCCAACTACTTACACTAAGACAAATGAAGTAAGATGAAGAATGTAAAGACTAAAGAATGAGCGGGACAAGGCGAGATAAGTTTGAATCAGATAAGATGAAGTACTTATCAACCAAAGTCAACTTTCCCTGAATGGCAAAAGATCAGGCTTAGTGTCACCACTGACCTTAGGAAAGTAGTCTTGTCTCTTACCTAGATCAGCCTTTGTAAACAGAGACAAAATGCATCAAGATTTTGTCTTCTAAGATGTCACTTTGTCACTTAGGAAAAAGTTAAATCTCATACAAAAAGGATCAGCATACAGTATGGATAAAAAGTTAAGCTTGTGAATTGTAAAAACACACAGTTTCATCTTTTCACCCTCCCACAACTTAATCCCCCGAGATAGCTCAAGCAATGGAGTGCGCATTCTTAGCCCGAGCTTAGAGAGGAGCCAAACTTTGTCATTTCAATCCCAAGTACGTTCGCAAGTACTTGGGTAATATATTCTTTTTGATTGATTTCTAATAAAGAATATTATGTTGAAAATTACTTTGTGTGTTTTACTTATGTTAATTTCAGTCATTGTTCACTATTAACTTGTTTTATACTTTTAAACTGTTTTAAACAATAGTGAACGGGGAACAACACTTTTAAATCCTTATCAAATATCCCTACACTTGGTATTTGCTTGTCCTCAAGCAAATGTGCTTTTGGCCAATTAATTTATAAGTTAGGGGGCATGAAGCATTAGTTTAGAACAATTCGCAACACATATAAGCCTCGCAAAAGTCATAACAAGCACGGAAATTACATACTAGCACCTCACAAGTGGTGTTTGGATACTCTCATCTCTCGGGTGTATATGAAATATATCAAGTTAGAAATGGAAGATAAACACTCATTAACCGGTCATAGTACATAGATTACCATAGGCTTGAGACTAGATCAAACCTCCATCGCTTTTGGCGTAAGCACCTAGGAAAAACTATCCAAGAGGTCTTTTAAAGGGTTGTAACGTTAGGCTTACGGTAGGGAAACAAAGGGTTTGGTGGGATAGGCGATTTAGTGGTGGCAAGTCAAAAATCTTTATGTTACAACTATGAGAGGAATGGCGTTGCTAACCAAGACTCGGCACTCTAAACTCTAGATAAATTGAAACAAACAAACATAAATTTAAAGATAGATGTATGATGGTAGCCCGTATGTTTTTTATTTTTTTTACACTCTATTTTCTTCTTTTTCTCTTTTTTTCTATTTTTTTTCGATTTTTTTTTCATACACTTTTACTCTACCATTCTCTACGATAACATCAAAATAATAGGGATTTATAGGCACATCCCTACACTTGAGTTTTTATTACTCTAACACTAATTTGACCCGAATTGAAAGGATCAAAACACTTGGAGTACATTATTACGCAAATAAATGGAATTTGAATTTAATGTTCCTTCACGTCATTTCTTAAAATTTAACTTTTCCCATGAGTCCCAATCGTCCCAAAACTGTGTACAAAAGATATGACTCGACTTAGCAACTTATGCAAGCAACTAGATAATTGAACTAAGGGTTTAGTATGATAACAATAATGCACTAAAAGTGAGTGCATACAAGGTAGACTAAGGCGATTTGGGTGTACGTTTGGGAGTGGATTGTAAACAATGCTCTTCATTGATATTTCGGAAAACCGAAACATCACGAGAACCGAAAAAAGGATAGGCTCTGAGGGGTTAACTAGGGGTATCATGTACTAAAGATGAGTACAACGCAAGGGTGTGGTGGAATTACTCAACCGATGTGGAAGAAGTAATTATATTACGGGTATCAAACAAGGGTTATCCTAATGCCTCTTATCATTTAGTTATTCCTAACTACACAAGTGTAGTCTCACTAGCGATCTCGAAATGCATCACAAAACAAGTTCTAGAATCTATTATACTACCGGTACACACTCGAAGCATTATAGTGGAATGCTTTAATTCCTACAAATCTAAGGGCGATCCTCACATTTTGGGTGGAATTTAAGTGGTAAAGGGTTTTTTGTGCTAGTCATATAACTTCCTATCCATGAGACACTTTATTAAGACTCATGGCCCACTCCTACATGTCATGAAAAATTTTAAATTTGGTGCCAAAATTACCCTAACCGATATTTCTCATGGTTTATTACACAAATGAATTTGGACAAGGAAAATAGTCAAGGATAAGCATAGTTTCAAAGTTTCCATTTTATTTTCCCTCCCTACACTTAAATTGAACATTGTCCCCAATGTTTCCTGAAAGTATCAAAGTTATGATAATGGAAGTTAATTAAAAATGAAAGAAACTAATACTCCCCTGATTAGCTCGGTAGGATCCGTGTGAAGTAGTGGTTAAATATTTCTTCAAGAAGAATGTATGCGTGAAAAGCTCCTTCCAATCTTATGTATCTTCTTCTTGATATATAAAACCTGCACACTTGAAGAAAACAAACGAAACCTTCGCGTAAATCGGCGGTAACAATATATATATAACTCTACTAAACTAAGATATAATGCTTGTGGAATGGATGTTTACAGATTTTCTGGAAAATTAAGACCGAAAATTCAAAATTTATAAGTGCTCTGAAAACGAAAAGTAGTAAGTCTGTTTCTACTCCTCCCGACGCCGTTAGGTTATCCGACAAAAGGTTTGCGATTTTCTCGAAAAATTTCGAAAATTTATATCTTTAAAATCTGGAAAAATTCCTGCAAAACATCCATTATGACTCGATACAAGAATTTGAATCGAACAAACACACATGTATATCTTTTAATAATCGTAATTCTCATGTTCACTTTCTTTTTGAAAAATGTGTAATCCTCCCTACACTTATCCCTTTTGTAAAATACCTTTATATGTAATTAAGACGAGGTTAAAGACAAAATAAAGCATTTTACAAATTCAAACATGAGAATAAACAATCAATAAAAGATATACGACAAACAAACAAGCAAACAATTAAGCATGGGTTGCCTCCCACGAAGCGCTTTCTTTATTTATGAGTCTTGTAGCTAGACTCAAGTCGTGCCCTAATCGGACTTCATTACCGTCACCTTCTTTCCTTTACTAATCCTTTATCAAAAGGTTGTAGACGCTTATTTTTTAATGTGGATTCCTTCCCAACGCCGCTCATTATGATAACGTTTTATTCTTTAGATAAGTTTCTTTCACCGTATAAGGCCCAAACCATCTTGGCTTGTTTCTACCTCTTAATGCTTTTATTCTTGACTTGTACAAAAGTACTTTCTCTCCTTTAAAAATCCTTAGGTTCCTTTGTGTTTGTGTATTGGTAGGATTATTTCCTAACTTTTATCGCTTCCACAATGTCGCATGTAGTCCTTAAACCATGAAATCTCTAAGCCCTTTTTCCCAATCGTTAATTTTCTTCCTAACCATATTGTTAGGGATTTGTAGATTCTCATCCGTAATCTTCTCCATAATCTTTAAAGGATACCTTGGAACAATAGGTATCCTAGCGTATCCCTTGCCACTTTTGAGTATCATGATGCCCTCACCGCATTTGATGGTTGCTTTGGCAGTGGCCAGAAAAGGTGTTCCAAGAATGAGTGGCATATTTCTATCTTTCTCAATGTCTATAATCATGAAGTCTACCGGATAGACAATATTGGCACCTCTATTAAGACATCCTCCGCTATTCCTATGGGGTAGACATATGTGTGATTTGCTAAGGAAAGTCTAAGATTGGTCTTGGACGGCTTCTCCTTAGTCAACTTATTATAGACTGATAGCGACATTTTGTTCACATCAGATCCTTGATCAGCTAAGGCATTTGTATTATCAATGTCACCTATGCTACATGGTATCACGAAGTTCCCTGTGGTTTCTCGTTTTTTAGTTACTGGGTTTTTAGAACCAGCTCATACATAGGTCCCATAGGCATGGTGTCATACTCTTTTTCTGTTACTTCTCCTTCTAGGGTTTTACTAAGAACCTCATTGTACCTAAAGTTTTTCACTTGGTTAACAATTGTTTTTTAATTAATCTCGTGCTTAAGGTAGTACTCAATGGTCTCGGACCCACCATTGGTTTCAGCCTCCTCCTTCTTGCTTTTCTCAGTTTCCTTCTCCTCAACTGTTCCATCTTCATCAGGCACAATGGAAATGGTGTTAACAAACGAAGTGGGGGGAGGGTGATCATTGCTTCTCACTAGCACCTTTTTGGGAACTTTTGTTTTAGTATACTCTTTTACGAAGTTCATCATCTCCGTCATCTTTGCCTGCATCTCCTCCCTTTGCCTATAAACCTCCTCTTCAAATTTTGCTAATCTTTCCATATGGGCTGCCATGTACTCCCTCATTTGTTCCTTAAAGCTCGGTGAGAGTGGTATTAGAGAAGTAGAATAGAAGTTCCGTTCAAAATTGAGATTTTGCTCACGACTTGGGGATTCAGAGAAGGGTGTTGGGTGGTTGGTGGAGTTAACGGAATTAACCATTTCACGAAGGATTCGTTCAGGAGCTCTCCTTTGCCTCTCAATTAGATAATCGATCCTTATCTCTAAAGCACTCGTTTGCTCTTCAGTGATGGAAGACTCTTGAGGAATCGATATGGCATTGATCACCTTGACGGGGGTTTCATGGGACTCACTCCAATTTTCATAGCTTTGATTGGCAAGCTCTTCTATAATACCCCATGATTCTTCTGCGTTGGAGTTGCTAAGCCTTCCACCGGCAGCTCGATCAATGGGTTGCCTTGTAATGAAGTCGGTGTGGTCGTAGAAGATTTGGATTTGAAGCCAAAGATCAATGCCATGATGAGGGACTCTATAGAGTAGGTCTTTGAATCGGGTCCATGCCTCGTAGAGAGACTCACCTTGAAGTTGTTGGAACGTTAAGATATCTCGTCTAAGCTTAGTAGTTGTCCCTGGTGGGAAAAATTGGGCAAGGAAACGAGAGGTGAGATCATCCCAACTTGAGATGGAGCCGGCGGGAAGTCTCTTAAGCCAATTACTAGCTTGGTCCCTTAGAGAGAATTGGAAGAGACACAAGCGCGTGGTCTCCCGAGTAGTAGCATCGAGGTCGATGGAATCGATGATTTTAACGAAATTCTTAAGATGATGATTAGGATCTTCGGAACGAAGTCCATGGAATGCACATCCGTTTTGCACCAACCTGATGGTGTCGGATCGGAGGGCCGTAGTTTGGGATTGTTCGGGAAGCTCAATGGTGTTCCTATAGCCTAGGAGGCTTGGTCTTGAGTATTCACCAAGAGTATGGCCTCTTGGCGGGTCATTTGGTGGTGGTTGATTATCACCTTCCATGATGAAAAGTGATGGGGTTACTAACAAAGGTCACGAAGAAGGAGGTTAGACTATGAGGAAGCTAAAAATGGGAAAAAAGCTTACTTGATAGGAATCAAGCAAGGAAACCTGAACGAGGTGGAAATCTAACTAGCTATTCTATTCCCCGGCAGCGGCGCCAAAAACTTGATACGCGTACAACGGGCGTTCGGGGTCAAATGAACTTCCTTTTCGTCGAGCAAGTTTTTCAACACTATAGGCAGTGAACCTAATCTTTGTAGTGTAGTATTAGGGTAAGCCTCGGGAATTGATATCGTTCTCTAGGGGAATAGGAATGCTAGTGAGAAATTACTACGCTAAGGTTGCGGTTGAGGAAGATTATTTTTTTATCTTTTTTATATTTTTTTAGAAAATTAAAAGGTACAAATCTCGGGGTATTGGATTTGGGGGTGGTATTTCTACCGATTACTCTACTTATCTAATTATCTAATTATCTAAACTAAGGTGAGTGTAGTCTATGTCTATTGTTGTGTGCTCTTATGATGATTAAAAATGTGTTTATTTAGATGCTATTACTCCCTAGTTATCTCCTATTGATAGTTGAATTGTCACGTCCTTATTCTTAACGCGTTGTGCCTTCTAAGGTCGTAGGGTATGCGTTTTTCCCTAAATCTTTGAGACTACCTTAAGGTTATTGGCTACGAAATTTCTAGGATTCATAAACTAACTCTAAGGTTATCTTTGGATGTTTAGAATACAATAACTCTAGGTGATTATAAACTAATGTTCACAAAGATTACTCAAGCATTAAAAACACAACGAGTGACCTATCGCAATACTAGGTCAATCACAAGTAAGATAAGAGACAACCAATCAATATTCAATACCTAGGTTTCATAGATCTAAGCAAACACACAAGTAAATTAGCCGGACATGGAAAACATGCAAGCATACACACAAACAATTGAAGACATAATTGAATTAATGAAGTAAATCACTTATCTTGTTGTAAAATAGGGTATGGAACCCTAAGATAAGCCAAGACATTATGTTCGGTTTAGGTTTTACTCCACAAAACTACCTCTTAAAATACTGAAAATTCGAATTCTATATATAGATTTACAATATGCGACGGCCACTCTTAATTGTGACGCCGGCCGGTCGCCATTAGGTTTTCGTCTTTGCCACGTCAACTCTGTGACTGCGTCACCTTATGCCTGTGACGCCGTCGGCTTCATCTTCTGACACCGTCAGGATCCAAATCTAGGTCGTCTGAGTTGTGACGCCCTACTCTTTTAAACCTGATCCCATCAAGTGCAAAATAGCAATTTGCTCTCCGAGTCGTTACAAGGTGTGTCGCGACGGTGTCGTGAATTAGCTGTGATGTCGTCCCCTTTAGTTCCAGCAGCTTGAGTGTCTCGATTCTTGAATTTGGCCATTTTCTTAGTATATTTGCGCCTTTTCGTCCGAATAAGTGTCATTTCAGCAATTTGCCTTCAAGAGACCTAAAAAGTGAAAAGGAACGAAATTAAGTAGTAACGGATACAAAAGTGATCAATTAAGGGCTTAAATGACCCCTCAAAAGTGTACCTTTTAAATCCTTATTAGTTTGACAAAAATATTTTCAGTGCGTACAGCCGATTTCTTTCTTAACTCAGCCTTCTTAGCCATTCTTTTCTCATGATAGTCACAGTCTCTAATTAAATGACTTAGGCTTACACATACAAAACAACTCTTTTTAGTGAAAGAGTATCCATCCCCAAACTCTATCTGCATTAACCCGTTCCAGTCTTTTCTGTCAATCTTAGGTGTCTCAAGTTTAGTCTGTTGCCTAGGAGTTTGGACACAACTAGATTTAACTGTTTCTGGTTTAGACACAAAAATGACAGGTTCAGTTTGTTTTGGCACATAAGTATCACTATTTAAAATTGATTTAGAGATCCTTATGGGTTCAGACGTAAGTTCTAGAGAACATTCAGAGATACTTCCAGTGGGTCCTCACTATCATTAGATTGACAGGAAAAGTACACACTGGTCTTATCTTCTGAGACACTAGTTTCAGAACTTTTCTCACAGAATCCTTTACTGTCATTGGATTGACAGTTAGCAAATTCAATGGAATAGTCTTGAGAAGCAAGAGTCTCAGGGTTCTTCCAATTTCTATAGTCAAATAAGGACTCATCATATTCTTTTTCAGGTTTAGGAATATAATCATCATTAATTGGTGGTGGAACTCCCTTGTTGTTGTTAGTTTTAGCAAATCTATGATATATAGGTTTACCTTCAAAGTTACCTTTCGAATTAACAAAAACATTTTCCATCACCTCTTCCTCATATCCTAGAACCTCTTTATCTGATTTTATCCCATACCCTAAACCAATTTTACTTGTTGAGCTCATTCCTGAATTTACTAGCTTCCACAGATTTTTATTACTATTTTACCATGAGTCAACTATCTTTTTCAACTCTTCTTTATCTTTAACTGCCTTCATTCCAATTCTTCTATATTTTCTAAGCTTCTCATATTTTTCAAATATTTCATTACCTTGGAAAGTAAGCTTTTCATTTAGAGATGCATTTTGTTTTTGAAGAGTATTTGCTTGTTTTTCTAATATTTTAACACCATTTTCATAAGCAAGTAATTTAACTTCTTGATCACCTAATTGACCCATCTGTTCATCACAAAGAGATTGCAGTTTCTTTTATGAATTAATGAAAATTTTTGAGCATAAAGTTACCTCACTGCTGGAGCTTATGGCCATGAGAGCATGATTGACTGCCTCAGTAGGATGCTCTCCCGCTTAATCACACTAGCTTCCAAAGTTAGCAGCCCCATCTGACTCTTGTCTTCCTTCTCATCATGCCTAGGATAGAAGGAATCCCTTTTCTTTTCTTCATTGGCCTCATTTACTGTACATTCCTTAGCAAAGTGACCCCTTTCTTGACGCCTGTAGCACTTAAGCTTTGACTTGTCAAACCCTACTGGTCTCTTTCCATCAAAATGAACTTGCCTATCAGTCTTCTTGAAGAATTTCTTCATCCTTAAGGCAACCATGGCACACTGCTAGTTTATATCCATTTCATCCATCTCCTCATCTTTAATCTGATCCAAATCTTCATTTCAAATGTTTTTAGATTGATTAGAAAACAGAGAGTAGATGATCTTATCAGCAAAACCAGCAGTCCCATCCTTTTTCATTACACCAGAAGAAACTGTATAGCTACTAGAACTAAAACCACTACTAGACTTAACTTTGATTTTAGTACTTTTGCCTTGAGAGACAAAAGCAACATTGTTGTCATTTGAAGAAGCCTTTGAATTCCCCTTGATGTCTTGTTCATAAACCCTAGGATTATTATACAAGTCATCTATTAACAGTGTGCCAATATCTTCTTTAGTTCTCATGATCATTTCTAGATTTGACCATTCATTGGGCAATGATCTGAGAAACTTCATATTTGCATCTTCATTAGACACTTCGGATCTATGTACTTCTAACTTTGATAGGAGTTGTTGGAATCAGTCATAGCCTTTCTCCAGGCCTTCAGAGCTGCTAATGGTAAATGCTTCAAACTGTTGTTTATAAACAGGTTTTTGCATTTCCTCCAAATCTGGTTCTAATAGCCTCCCATATCTCCTTAGCATCATCCATATTGTGGAACCTTCTGAGATTTTCCTTTGGTATGGCCATCAATAAGAGAGTTCTTGCCTTTCTTTCTTTCTATAAAACAAGTATATTTGCAGCAGAAATTGGTGGAAGAATACTGACTATGCCATCTTTACCTTTGGAAATTCTCTTCTTTGAATTCCCATTCTGGATCACTTTCCAGACCTCATTATCTACATATTCCAGATAATGTTCCATCTCCATGGCCCAGATGTCGTACTCTTCTTTTTTCAGAATAGGAAGTTTGAGGTTGGAGATAGTTGTTGTTGCAGGAATTTGTTGTTGTTGTTGTTGTTGTTGTTTCTATTGTTGTTTCTTAGATCCTGCTTCTGATGCTTCAGTTTCATGGTCAGTGGCCTCTTCATCACTAAGATGATTTGAGAAGTCATCATGATGAGACATTCTTTAGGATTTTTAAGTGAGATGAAATGAGTGTTATTGGTGAGTTTTGTTTCTTCAGTTCAGATTCCTTCAACAGGCTCTGATACCACTTGTAGGTCAAAAAGTTTATGGATCCAAGTAGCCTTGAATGACTAATAGTAAACTTGAATAAATCCAAATTACTATATGAAGAACTCTTTGCAAAAGCTTAATGTGTTAATGCGGAATCTTAATACACTAAGTAAGAAGAACACAAGAATAACTAACTTCGTAATTACTATTAATTTCTCAAAGGCTAATGCTTACAACTCGTACATTAACCTAACACCTTAGGGATCCTTTTATACACCAAAGAAACCCTAATTGACTAACAAACTTGTAGAAGGGTAAAGATATCTTTTCCTAAGATATCTCTACACATACATATCTATTCCTAATATAACTCTAACAAACTATTCTGTTTTTGACATAAACAGACTTAACTATCGACTACAAGTTCTGCCAAACATAACTCCATTAGTACTGGTAGACTTAACTACTAACAGACTTAATTTTGGTCTACCAGACTTAACTACTAAAGCTATCAGAATTAACACTAAACAAACTTAAACATACTTAAATATGTTTTTACAAAATATAATTCCCAACAAATATGAAAGGGAAACATCGTGGAGTACAAAAGAGATTTTTAGATATAAATCCAAGAGCATTTTATACTCCTTGTGGTTGTGATAGCCGTAATCTTACATTATGTGACATGGCTAACACTTGTACCAAAGCTAAAGATTTTTTTGCAATCATACAACGCATTTACACAATATTTGCTAATTCTTCTAAGAGATGGCAAATTCTGAAAGATAATGTGAAAGGGTTGACTCTTAAGTCATCGTCTATGACTCTTGGGAGAGTCGGTTGAGAGTGTCAAAGCCATCGATTTCGCTTAGACATACAAGAAGCTTTAATTCAAGTTTCAGAGAAAGATAACGATTCCATAATCCAAAGCCAAGCAAAATATCTAGCAACAAATGAGCTTGGTGATTTTGAGTTTATAGTGGCAGTAGTAATTTGGTTTGACATATTACACAAGGTAAATTTAGGTAGCAAAAAGTTACAGTCTGATGATATGCTAATCAATGTTGCTATGACAGAAGTGCAAAATTTAACATCTTTCTTCAAGGAGTTTAGAGTTACCGGGTTTTCTAACGCAGTTGATGTTGCAAGGCAAACTCCCATCGAAATGGATATCAATCCATTGTTCATTCAGAAGCGTTTTATTCATAGAAAAAGACAATTTGATGAGGATTCTGTTGAACAAGATGTTATATTATCTGCTGAGGAATCATTTACGGTCAATTATTTCTTATACATTGTTGATCAGGCAATTGCTTCTCTTACAACAAGATTCGAACAATATCAAGAGTATGAGGATATGTTTGGTTTCTTATTTGCTTGTGACAAGTTGAAGCTCTACGATGACGACCGTCTTAAATCATGTTGTAGGCGTCTTGAAGCCGCACTCAAGAATGGTGATCAATCTGATATTAATGCAAATGAACTTTATGTGGAGTTAAGGTCGCTTAATAATTATTTGCCAACCGAGAATATGAGGCCCGTTGATGTCTTAAATTATTTGAAACAAGATGATTGTTATCCTAATGCAATAATTGCATATAGAGTATTGCTGACTATTCTAGTAACAGTCACATCTGCAGAAAGAAGCTTCTCAAAATTGAAATTGTTAAAGTCATACTTGCGGGAAACAATATCACAAGAAAGGCTAAATGGATTAGCACTGATAGCTATTGAGAATGACATATTAGATAGTGTTAACTATGATGATCTAATCAAGAAGTTTGCTTCTAAGAATGTTAGAAGAGTCGCACTATTTAAATAGTTAATTTTGATGCTTGTAACTCATTTAAAACATTTCTTTTAATATCGTTGTTTTAATGTTTTTTGAATCTTAGTAATACATTTTACGTTTTATCAATGGATATTTTATTTATGCATTTACTTTTGGTATTTAGTGGGGCCTCCGTGTAGTCATGGCACAGGACCACCGAAATCCATAAGACGGCCCTGTTTGGGACCGAAACATTCTTGTGCCCAAATTACCAATTGGATAAGTGTTGGAGTGTAACAAGTGCTAACCCCTCTCTTTTGATTCTGCAATCGTCTCCGGTATATGAATATGCTACATCCAATAGATAATGTAACAGGAAGATGGAAGTGTAACAGGAGATGTATTTTGTCTGTGTTTATTATGTGAATTTTTATTGACCAAGTAGATGCCACTTGAAATAAAAAATGGCACATCAAATTATGGTTCTATGTCTAGAGTGGAGTAACATGTAATAATCAGGACTAAAAAATATCTGGTTAAAAGATATGGTTTCATTTTTTTTACGTTTATTTGAAATACAAAAATGTATGTTATTATGTTAAATATGATTTTTAAAAAAAATCGTATTTAGACCTTTTTTATGACTACATCATACATGTTACTACACATACTACAATTACACAAACTCAACAACAAACAACGTTTACAAAGAAGTTTTATTACGAGTATTTGAATATACACTATAGATTTGTATAATTTAACAGCGAATGTAGCTTTCATATATATTACACTAAAAAAGTAGCTACTTATATTGTGACGTTTTCAAGGTTCTTTGTTTCTACAAAGACGGTGAATACACAAGGTATATAACAAAAGTTGTGTATGAACAAGTTTTATTTACTCTATTAATAAGTACTATCTAATTCAGTTGTTCTCAAACCTTTCATTATTATTTTTACATATGATACATTAACAATTTCATTTTTTGTCTTCCAATTTATGTTCCTAGGATATCTTGTCGTCATTCGATATTTGTTTACGTCCATTTAAAGTACATCAAGTAATCTTATGAAGCTAGCCCGCCCATCCAGGCTGGCTATGAAGCTAGTATATATATATATATATCTGTGTGTGTGTGTGTGTGTATTGTTAGTGACGTTGCTATCTTGCCGGAAAAGTTCAACGCCTCTGTCGCGGGTAGGGTTGCAATCGCTGTCGCTGTCGCCGCAAGAGTTTTTGCCGCCGCCGCTTTAGGTGGATAGGCTTGCTGCCTCCGGGTAAGATCTATGGATTTTGAAAGCTCTATTTCTTTAGATCTATGTATTTTTTTTATAGATCTATGTATTTCTCAAGCTTTAAAATTTTATTTGAGTAGAGTTCTTTTTTAGAATATTGCCGCCGCCAGAGTCACCTAGTTTCAATGTACCGAAATCTGCTTAATTACCTCCGGAATCTGTTGTGGTGTTGACTGCTATCACCGGAAAACGTTTAGTTACCTCTCAATATTTGTTGGTATTTTTATATAAGTTTATATGACATTTATGTATTTTTTTTATGTAAATCTATTTGTGCACTTTGGTGTGTAATTTGTTTGCAAGTTTATTTGCAAATAATTTACATGATGTAAAGTTTATTGTGTATTTTGTTGTTTAAATTTTGTCACAATCGTATTTGATGTTTGTTATTTTTTTAAATTTGTTTGTAAATTTTGTTTATAAAGTGTAAGTAAATTAGATAAAGTTTAAAAGTTTTGAAATTTGAAATATTTTTAAAATTTTAAAGATCCAAAAGTTTAAAAGTTTTTAAATTTGAAATTTGTAACAGTTCTTGAAATTTTTACGATCTAAAATTTGGAATGAATTAAAAGCGTTTTATTTATTTTTGTTTTTAGAAAGTAACTTATTTATGATGATTTTATTAAAGACAACCTTAATAATTGACCTAAATACAAATATTATTGTTTCGACCTAAAACATGAACATAAACAAACAAACGTTAAACATTCTGTGTTTAAAAAAAAGAAAAAAAAAGTTAATCAAAACGTCTAAAACACAGAATGTTAACTTAACCTATCAATAAAATGAGAACCACAAATAAATTTACAATTTTTGTATTGATATATTTAAACCATAAAAGAACATGCAAGCATACACACATAAACGACTATCATAATAACTGCATATACCTCATTTTTTTAAAACTTAATTATTTTAAAATTAAAGTTAATTGTCTAATTTACCCCTTTAATACCCCTTATACTTTCAAATGAAAACTATAAAAACTAAGTAAAGCCGTTGAAAAATTCCGTTGCTGTGCACATGTACAACCGTTTGCAAATTACATTTTGATCTTTTCACGTTTATTTTTAACGTTATACGAAACACTTACCACAATATCGCATATCGTTAATTGTCTACCGCTAGGAACCTCCGTTGCTATGCACGGGTACTCGTCTAGTAAAATATGAGAAAGAAGGTGCTGAAGTTGCGGAAAAGTGATGAGAAAGAGTTGGGGAGACATAAGTTTATGACTTAAAACTGGTGTAACGATGATGAAACCTGGCCACTCTGCACGCTTAGCAAGACCAAGAAGACACACATTATTCTAATTTACATTTGTTGGGGGACTAATGAACAGTGCATAATTGGGATTTTATTTTTCGGACCCGACCCGGCACACTTCTTTCTTTTAACTCGGGTAATATAAGTGACCCGTCCCTGTTACCTTCTCCTCACAATCCCCGTTTACCTTTTGGATCCGAAATCTCCAGCTCCGACCAACAAATCCAGCGTCCGTTGATGCTTACCCGATTCGAGACCAACAGTGACATTTTTTTTAATTCATTTTGTGGTTCTCAATTGGCCATGTGTTGTGGTTGCATCTAGAACTCCATTTACAGCCACATATTTGGGTTGGGTGATCTGATAAAGTGATATGTGTTTCATTTTGTGTTGAGAAAAAATAAAAATAAAAACCATCGCTGTTGTGATAAGGTTTGGATTCCTTATTGTGTTTTCTGTTTTTTTTTGCGTGTTGATATGTTATTGATGTTTGATCTAGGGTTTTAATTGATTCAATTGTAAGTAGATTAGGGTTTGCAGACTTGAGCTTTTGGTTTATCAAGCGTGTTTAAAGGTATAATTTTTATGATTTTGAGTAGTTTAAATGATTTGATTGTGTGGGTGTCGCGGAATATCACAACCCCCCAGAAAAAAAAATCCACGACCTATCTATGATATCCAAACAATTTACGACCTATCAAAACACTAATCTCATTGATTTTCTTTGATACGAGTTTGTTGTAAATTGTAATTGGTGATGTGGGTTTTTGATTCACACACCAAATCTTCGAATCGTAACAGTTGGGTTTCCAATTTGGGGCTACTTTTTAGGTTTAAGTTGGGGGAATTTATGGATTGCCCACACATTTTTGGTTGGTGGTGGTGCTACTGGTTGGAAACCGAACTCTGCAATCCATAAATTTGTGGTTGGTGGTGGTGCTATTGGTTGTGGTGTGGCGCTTGATGCTGTTACTAGAGGTTTGAGCATTGGATTGGTTGACCGTGATGATTTCTCTTCTGGGACCTCTTCTCGGTCTGCCAAACTTATTCATGGAGGTACTATAGAAATGTTTAGTTAGGGTTAGGAGTTTGTGAATTTTCAAATGATAATGCGATTTTTGTTTGCGCGTTTCTGATGTTATTATAATTAGGATCCTTTAAACAGAATTCGAAAGCTAAATGCGTGTTGCCATTATATTCTAAACACCAAGCTTAAGATTATATAATGGATTTAGGTGATTTAAAAGTTAACGAGCCACGATATTGTTTTAAGTTATTGTGGTGTAAGTAGTTTATATTTAAATATCTTTTGGGATTCTTTATTGAGTTATGAAAATTTAAGAGTTATAACGGATTAGTTTGGGACCATGTCATTTGAGTGCATTGTAAATTTTTAATTAAATATGATCTTTAAAAGAAATATGGACCCTCTCCTCTTAATTTAGGTTGTGCATTTACACTCTTGACGAGAAATCTAAACCTTCAAGTTTATTATTTGTGGATTTGGAGTTTATAACTATACTAAACTTCATAACAGATTTCTCACTAGATAATGGCCTTAATATCAGATCTAACGTTAAAATGCTTAACAGTTGCCTTAGTTGGGAAAGGAGGTAGTGTTTGTTTAGCTTAAAAGAGACTTTATCAGTAGATAATGCCATTTGTAAGAAAGGTAAAAGGTATCCGATATGGTATAGAAGCCAAATAAGTATCGCATGTACAATCGATACTCAAACAGTCAGACTTATATCAATGATATAATTTTGTTGGAAGGTGTTGAATCAATGTACTTTCCAGTCGCAATTTGTTTTAGTTTGGCTTCAAGTTTTCCAAGGAAATCGGACTTATTCACAACAATTCTTTGCCTTGCTAAATTGTGGAGTAAACTACCACTGACACTAAAGGACTTTCACTAAAGGACAATAAAGGACTTTCACGAGTTGTAATAGGTAGCTTTATTATGGCCTTTATGTTTGTTTAAGGTCAAGCTTATGTAGAAGGCCCATAAGCTTGACCCATGCCCAATAAGGATAGGAAGGGAACTAGGAGTGTTGCCCTAGCTTCCCTCCTATAAATACCTCTTGTAAACCTTCATTTGAAGGTTGGTTGTTCAAGTTATTTCTCTTTCACTCATACCTACGCATAACCGGTCGTATTATTGTTTGTGTGTGTGTTAGATCTTGTTCAATCGCCTCATCTCCTTTCTTTATAAGCTTGTGTTGTAAAACTAGTGACCTAACAGTGGTATCAATCGCCATCTAGTTGGGTGAAACGGTTTGTTTTTGTCTACTCGAAAGTTCACGCTTTTTAACCTTTCTCACGCTTAAAAACTCATTTTTTACACTTTTCAATCCAAGATTCTTGTACTTTAAAGGTTATTGTGTGTTAAAGTTTAAGTTTTTGGCAAAAAGTTTGAAACTTTATGTGTGTAGACTCGCTTTTAAGCTAGTTTTGTACAAGGGTGCTTTCCTACTGTAATCGCTTTTAGAAGCTTGATCATCAAGTTTCACACTTTTGTGTTATTTTGGTGATATTGAAGCTATTTCATCACAAAAATCTGGTTTAGAAACATCTTTGGGCAAAATCAATATTACGAGTAATCCTACGCGTAGTAAAACCCTAAAACTACGCGTAAGTTATTCCTTGGTTTGATCTTCGTTGTCGTGGTTTACTCCGTGTTTTCTTGCTTGGATAAGCCTGAAAATACATCGACTTTGGATATCTTTTGCACTGTGATAGTGTAAAAGATCATTTGGGATAAAACCTAATCTTACGCATAAGCATAAGCTTACGCGTAGAAAATCCTACGCCTAAGATTCATCTTACGCGTAAACCTAGTCTTACGCATAAGGGAATCCTACGCCTAACTTTCTACGCCTAACTTACTGTTTATGCATAACTTTAGTCTTTTTTCCCTGTTTACGCCGAAGCTAAACCTACGCGTAACTCTTGATTGTTACGCTTAACTTTGGTGTTTTTACGCTTAAGTGCTACTTGGTTATTGTGATTTCTACGCCTAAAGACACTTCATCAACAGCTTTCATTCGAAGTTTTTGGCGGAAAATTTGAGTAAAATTTAATTTTTCGAGGAGACTAAACGCTCAATTTTACGAGATTCAAATTTTGGTTTAACTTTGAAAATTTTGGTCAAAAATTCAAATTTTTGGGCCCAAATTCAAATTTTTCGGTTAAAATTTGGCGTCAAAATTGTCATAACTCAAATTTTTCTTTCAACCTTAGAATTGGATTTTATAGTGAATTTCAAATTTTGAGAGTCAAAATTTTTTCAAAATTATTTTTGGAGGGAAACTGAAATTCACTATATCGACCTTCTCGGTGCTATATCGACTTTGCACCTTCTTCTCTTTGATTCTTCTGCAGGGGAGTGAAATGGATTCTGATCATAAAGATCCATTTGTGGCATTGCAAGAAGGATTCTTGGCTATATCTCGGCATTCAAGCATCGACAAGATCTAATTCCCAATATCCCGTAGTCGCACAAGGTGCACGAAGTTGCTGTATATGAAAGGAATGCTCAAATGGACGCTTGAGAATGTTGTGAGTACATTGCGATCCGGTAATGTGGACAATGAGGTTGTAGCATTGGAAAAGCAACATGACAGCTGCAGATCTGGAGAAGATATCATACTTAACTACGACACCGAGCCTAACTGTGACGAAGAACAAATGGTTGAGGAAAATATCTTACCCACCTATGCCATGACACGAACAGTATGGTCGAGGTACACCCATCGTTGATCATATTCTCGCCTCGCAAATGCAATACAACAAACCGAGCAACCTGAATTCAAGAATGAAGGAGAGGTTGACCAGTGTGTTGCACAATGTCCGGACAACTATCTCATGTATGAGCCCTTACTTGTTAACAATTCAACTAAACGCCAAATCAAACTCTAGAATCGAAATCATTCTTCAAAAAGACCATTGCCGCTTTCATAAAGATTTTTCAAAACTAGAGGCACATTGCATCTCTCTTGACCTTAAATTACAAACAAATCTTTTTCTCAACACAATGGTCACTTTCAAATGAACAAAGTAATCGTGTGGATTTATTAGTAAAAGAAAATGAGCATTTAGAGGCTCAACTTCAAGCAAAGGGGCTTGCACATGTTGCTTTACAAAACACACTGAGAAGATTAACTGGCAAGAGTGTGGATACTAAGTTTACAAAACCAACAATCTTGGGGAAATCGTTCTCTTCAACCAATCGAAATCAATCAGAGTTAGACAACCAACCGCTTTTAAATCTGAACGTTCTAAATCTTCAAAACACTTTGCCTCCCAAGTTGTTGAGAATAATCATTTGTCAAAACCAACCACTCCACATTCCGTGCCCAACAATAATGTTTCGTTTCTATTAAACATGTTTCGTTAAACCTGTTTCGTATACCTGTACAAGTGGCTGCTCGCCAATCTAGGATTTGTTCGAACACCGTGTCTAAACCGAGCATTAAACGTAAAAATTCATATGATTCAAATGACGCGATACAAGAACTATGACCTAGAAAAGGCTAAGAAAAGGGCACTACTACAAAAGGATGGAATCTTAGGTTCACGACCTAGTGTATCACCTTCGAGTGTATTACTCGAACACTACCTGTAGTTGCAAACCAAAACCTAAGTTAACTCAACAAACAGTTAGAAATAAACCCGTTGATCTAAATGTAAACTGTCGGAAACCTAATAGGTGGATCCATATAGGACGCAAACTCTTCCCAAAAGAAGTTTCCACATCCCTTAGATCTAACCTTAGATGGATACCAATGGGTAGAGTTTTCAAAACCTGCCGGTCTTAGGTGGATTCCTACATGCAAGATACTAAGTAGTTGCACCAAAACAAGTGTGATACCCTCTACATCCATCCGCGAGGCAGAAAGGAAATCATCAAAATAGCATGTTCAGGTGTCAAGAAGATAATTTGACACTACATCTTTATGCTCTAACACTGGAACCCAGTTACACTTGGGGATCCATATCTTTCTCTTCCTTGCCCCCCTTCTATCTTTCTATGCAGTACAATAAAGCCTATGGCTCCTACTGCAAAACAACGAGGACCCGCTTTCTCACCGTCAAAATATCATGATCCATCAGCTGTTCCACCATTGTACTTAATCGTCATGTATTGGAAACATTGCTTGCTCCTCCGTTAAAGATTCGCCAAAAGTCGTGCTTCGATGTATCAATGTTTCCGCGTGACAACCGATAATACTCTAATTTCGATACACCTGATCTACAACAACAACCGATCTTCTATAATGTAAGATCAAAGCTTCCAACAACAATGATACACTGATGATCAACATTATGAACAAAGAAGTTCTATCGCCATTGACTCTCTACATATTTTTGGTACTTCTCACTTGTTCGATCAATGGACATACATGGTTTCATTGCCTCCTATACATGGTTTCGCTGTCTTCAATTCATCATCAACATACGTGGTGTATGATTCTCAATCATTGAAAACGCCGAGGGGAGAAAGAGTGTAGGTGATCATTGCTTCCTTGTTCTTCTACATGCTTCTTTGCGAAAACCCAATGCCTTCTTGAATTTCTCCATTGGGGAAGAAATAAGACGATTCATGGCTCAAACGTCTCACTTTGGAGTTATCGTCTCAATTTCACGGGTGATCTTGTGTGAAGTTACCCAAATATGATGTTAAGATGCCTCACACACGGTCTTAGTATCGAGTTATTAGCATTCGTGGAAAGTCGTGATCATTTCGCTCTTCGTGGTTTGTTTGGTGTGATGCGCCTACATACGCCAGAAGATCTTGTTGATTTCGCATGTTACCCTCGAACGATCTTCCGAATTAGTCGATTTTGTGTGGTTTCTTCGCCATCTACATTCACGTGATAATGGAAACCTCAAAAGTTAGAGGAAATGTAGACTTCATCAAAGTTTCAAATCAAGCTAAAGAAAGTTGTCAATTGGGAAACTGATTATGAAACTCCTTCAATGGCTTCGAGTATAACAGCCTTAGAACCCGTCACAACCGCTAAACTTCCCTCAAACCCCATCATCACCAAGAAAGCCCTCAGCCTACTGCCACCAAATGGAAAGGTTATTTGCTCCACTGCTCAGTGACGATATTGATGAACGTGCTCCGTGTGTATCCGCCAAGCCTCACCGCACAACCCGATAATATTCCTATACCCGATACACCTGCTACAACAACTACCGCTGAAGAAGCACCTACACCATTGACTCCAACACAACAGCTTGAACACACCGCCCAACAATGATGAACCAAATGATGATATTCTCAATGAAATACCCCACCTGCAGATTTTGATCCAAATGCGCTCTTCAACCCGCTTGCTAATGAGATCGCTGCACCAGATGTCGCTGAATCTTCCACAAACCATTTGAATCCTCGGGACCGCACAATGTATACCAACATCAACCTCCACACATAGATGGACAAAAGACCATCCTCCGAAAACATTATTGGCAACCCGATCAACCACCGTTACGAGACAACGCCTTCACACGTGACGGTGAACATTGCATTTATGCACTCACCGCCCGCCAATCAACCTAAAACATCAAAGACGACATGACAAAAGACAACTGGATTGAATCCATGCAAGAAGAACTCAACCAATTCAAACGCCTTGAAGTATGGGAACTGGTTGAAAGACCAACAGGAGTCTACGTCATTGGTCTAAAATGGATTTGGAAAACAAATGGGATGCCGGGAACGCCATCCGATACAAGTCACGCTCGTCGCTAAGGGTTATCGCCGTGAAGAGGGATTAGACTTTGAAGAATCTTTTCTCTCTGGTTCGCCTCTGAGGTCGCTCGATATTTCTAGCATTCGCAGCTCATATGAATATAACGGTCTATCGATGGATGTCAAAACCGCTGCTTCAATGGACAACTTAAAGAAACGGTTTATGTCACCAACCGTGATGGATTCGCTGATCCCGAAGTTTCCCAATCATGTCTACAAACCGAACAAAGCTCAGATGGTCTCAAACAAGTTCTCTGCATGATGCCGACCACGCAGATGCTTAGACTCACCAGCACTTCAGAGCTTTACAATTTCTTGGTGATAAATCGGGTGTCTTGGCAATCGAAGAAGCAGGATTGCATACCGCTCATCAACCGAAGCAGAAAATGTAGCCATGTCCGCATGTTGTGCTCAAGTCATATGGATGAGAACACAACTCAAAGACTATGGTTACGATTTGACGTAATCCCGATGTATTGCGACAATCGGAGTGCAATTGCAATCTCGCGGCAACTCGTCAAAGACTAAATCAAAGCACATCGATCTTCGATATCATTTCATCAAGGATCACGGAACAGGTACCGTTGAATTATATTTTGTGGGTACATAATACCAATTGGCAGATCTTCTCACCAAATCCTTGCCTCCCGCTAGGTTTAATGAGTTGGTCCACCGGATTGGTATGAGGTGTTTGACTCAAGAGGAATTGATGATCTCCTAAAACAGCCTTAAAACCTCCAAACACCAAATTCTTTTGTAAATACTTTTTTTCAAAACAAAATACAAAATTATAAAACCTGATAAAAACAACAAAAATATTCTTCTAATCTACTTTTCTTTCAACATTGCAAGTACATTTTTCCTCCAACACTTTAATCTTTCAAAATTCAGTATTTTTCCGATCAAGTGTTGAGGGGAGAAAATAAACTTACACTGCTTCAAATCACCTGTACTTGCATGTTATCACATCTCGCTTGATTCTTTTACAAATGGTGGTACATTTCTCGGTTCAAAGACACTCCTCAACTTTAATTAATAACCTTTATTATTTTCTCAAGTCGAGGGGGAGTGTTGTCATGTTTCTTTCCAAAAATCTTCGTTTGGTAACCAAAATGGAAGTTAAAAGGCTTTGGTTGAAAATGGAAAAGGTGGAGGGACCAAACTGCCAAAACCACAAAGTCATTTTTGATAAAACTCTCCACCTAACTCTTATCCTTCACATTTAATACACCAAACCTAACAAGATCCTACGCCTATAATTCGCTCATCATATCCGTATTTGATCATCATTTTGTAAGTAGATTAATTTCTAACGTTTTTCAAACATTGGTCTCGAATTTTAAATGAATCCAACGGTCAAATCTATGGACATGAGTGATTTTGTGTTCTTCGCTATGAAGAACACTTGATCAGGTGTTTTGTGTTTGTGGCTTAAATGTTAATGTCAAAATGTTTTAAAACCATCATTGATATGTTTTCTATCATCTAAACAAACCCGTAAACACGAAGTTGATGAATATTTTAATTAGGGTTTATGTGTCGAATTGGGCATTTTTGAATGTGAAGTGTCTTTGTTAAAAAGATTGTTGTTTTATGCTCTTATGCTGTTAATTTGATGATTTCCAAAGTCTATAACCACCGTAAAACACTAATTGGTCATCAATTCGAAACTAGGGTTTAAAGTTCATAAGCTTTGGGTATTTTTGATTCTCAACAAATTAAGTGTTACAACTCGCTTACATACTCACAACACATCTTTGAACTACCGTAAAAGTTTAGTGCATTATCTATGGCTAGAATCCATACGCGTAGATTTAGGGTTTAGGCTACGCGTATGTATTCTACGCATAATGCTTAAAATGAGCTAGTATGCTGTAATCTGTGATAAAATGATGTTTTGTGTTAACTTTGATGATTTGATAAACTTATTTCGTGCTTGTTACCGTGAAAATCGAATCAAGGTCATTTGCACTCTACGCGATAAGGATTACCCTACGCGTAGTCATGTTACGCGTAGAATAATCCACGCATAACGCTACGCATAAGGTTCTACAATGGACTACGCCATCCTGTGAAGGATATGCGAAACAGTGACCTCTACGCGATAAGGTCAACTCTACGAGTAGCCTTACAGTAAGGTTAATATATGCCTACGCAAGCTCTACGCATAAGATCTCCTTTCCTACGCTGCAACACTCTTACGCCAGTAGTTAGATTCTACGCTGCAGAAGTCTACGCTAAGCATATATCATTCCCGCTCACGCATAACTTTGCCAATACTACGCTTAACCCTGGATTGACCTTCATGATGAATTGTTACTTGTACAAACTTGTAAATAAACTAATCATATCATCACGAATCCTAAAATGTCACTAATAAACTGAAATCGCTTGATATGTTGTGAACAATAAGTGATAAAATAAACTTTAAAACTTAAAGTTAACTAACTCACAAAACATTTCACGACGTCATTGGACTATTGAATATACAAGTGACTTAGGACTCGAACAATCATCATTGACACTCACACTCAATAACTAGACAATAAGACCTTCTGTTGAATAACATTATGTCTTTCGATATGTTGGTTCTTTTGGCTAATGTTATCTCGAGATCACGACATGGTCAACAAATGAATATGGATGCACCTGAAGTTCTCTCCATTGCCGATATCTATCCTCATGGCTATCCAATGAAGATAGGAAAGAATAATCTCCGTGTTGACTTTGACAACCTCACTTGCTCAATCTTCGTGTTTAATTGCTATTGACATTCTCAAGACTCATCCGTATCGTAACATGCTTTCACACTCGCAAATCGTTCTCGAGATCTACATCCAACAGCTCGGAACACTATGGAAAGGGTTAAAGGACAAACGCCGTGACGGTGACTCAATCACAAACAAGTCACCATTACACCCGCACTTAAGGGCTCTCCTAATTCCCGATGTCGATCCAACCAAACTATATGCCACACCACAAGAGCTCACTCTCCAGTTCTTAATCAATATCGGTTATGACGAGGCTACGGGAGTAATCACCAAGCATTCTCACGTAGAGCTTAAGAGTATTCCTCAACCCCGGAGAACTCTCTACATGATCATCACCAAGTCTCTGCTGTCGCGATACGGCTATGAGCACCCTAAGCTCATAGAACTCGCAAATATTCTCGGCATTGGTCAACAAGAAACACATCGCTATCGGCTCGATTTGGGATGACATGATGTCATTTCTCAACAAACTTGGCTCAAAGATTCCCTACATCGGATATACAAAATTGTTGATCCAGAGAGCACTTGGACTTCATCCTGACATTCCCAAGAGGCTCAATGACCCCAACAATCACGACATGTTGACGGAACCCATTCTATCCGTTAGAATCAAAGAAACGTCTACAAAGAAACAAGGTGCCGTGGCTACCGCATTTTCTAATCAAGATGTCGAAAGCTCAAACGCATAAAAGGTATCGGAAGCAGTAGACAAGGCAAAGTTGGTCATCTCGACGAAAAATATCTCGAACACCGTAGGAGAACCAAAAGAGGAAGTGCAGAAGTACGCAAGTATCGTGAGTCAAAGGAGTTCCCCAAGAGGAACCCTCCTTCAAAGAGGACTGTTCCATCTAAGGAAGCTGCCCCCATCCCAATTCCCAAACCCGAACAAAAGAAAGCTTGTGGACTAAAGCTCAAGGTACCCATACTGATGAAGAGATTACCTTCTCTCGACCGCAACCAGATCCTCCAAAGCAGCCTAAATCTACAAGTCCAACAGCCGAACATGGAAAAGGAAAGACTCCCTACTTGAGTCTCATGATGAAAGCTCAAGAAGAAGAAGAGCAACCGGATCAATCATACAGAAGAAGTTTAAATTAGTTAGACAAATTCAAAAAGTCAAGAATTTGCAAAAGATCAAATGGGTATTCCCGGAGGATCAAGTGGTGTGTCCACTCTTCACCGTGTCCCGGCGGTTAATCAACCCGATAAGGGATCCGTGCCACCACTCTTGTGCAACAACATACGCTTGTGAAGGAGTCTACTGATCTTAACATTGAGGAACCGTAAAAGAATATGACCGAGAAAGAGATAACTGATGAAGAAGCTAAGGAAGACGAAGAAAAGGCTAAATCGACATGATGACGAAGAAGATTATGATGACTTTCTTCTCGCCAGCCCAACTCATTCCAAGGAGGATACTTCCGCACTCCAAAGGACCCCGAATCTCCTCATGTCCCTCCTCTCATTAGATTCTTCATCTCACTCATCACCACCACCATCGAAAAGATCAATAAAATCATCATCCAAATCTGAAGAAACCACTCGATCTTGGATTTCAAGCTCATAAACGGATTCACAAAGCTCAAACAAGTCAAAGAAAAACGCGGCTCAACAAAAGCTAAATTTCTTTGCCGATCACATACAAAGATATGTATGACGAGCATGACAAGATGGAGAAAGAAAGGAATTTGTTCAGAAGTTCATGAAGAGTCATCGTAAAGAGGAACTGAACTAAATGATCGAAGGTTACACTAACAAGTACCTTCGTGATATCGCTCCTAAAATCCAAAAGGAACTGAAAAGACAAAGAAGAGATCATACTCACAAGTTTCTTCTTGACCGCCCCTGTGACTAGAGAAATATTTTCCGGATAACTCACCCCTAACATCGTAGCATTGGTTAAAAATACAATGGCCAAAGAAGCCGATCTCATCTGAAGTTAATCGCTCAACTTGTGATACAAATGTCAAAGCGATCCGAACGCTTACTCGATGAAGCTAAATTTTTCAAAATCTACTTGATTTTCAACTCAGATCATCATGCAAGGAGTCAGTTGATCAACCCAAACGACCAAGAGATGACGATGATAAGGATAAGGAATCGCACCTAAACGCCGGCAACCGTAAATCTACCTCTATGCCACCTCCTCCATCACGAACTTCTCTCAACAAAGTCTCCTCCACCTCGGTCTTCTATGATAAACCTCGGACGATTCCGAAGTTACCACCCCCGACTCAAAAAACAGGTGATTACTTTGAGTATACGGGTGGTGACGATGAAGAGGTCCTTGAGCCCCAACAACAACCCACCTCACCCAAACAAGTAAGTGTAAACCAAGATCATCATCAAGGCCTTCCAAAAGAAGAAGAAGACGACTCACCGAGTTGTCTCATGGCCAGATGACGATAAAACCGAAGAGTTTGAATGGTTCTCCACACTTGTCAATCAAACTCCCTACCCCGATGAAGGTCAAGAATTGGTAGACGGTTCTACATTGAGCACGCAAAACTTTTGCAAGAAAAGTTCCATGTGAAGAAAATGACGAAATCAGAATTGAAGCGAATCAAGAATGATGCATTCCAACTTCTTAAAGACAGCTCAAAGCCACGAGGTCGAATATCATCTTGAGAACATCGATCGAGCTATGTCTAACGACATGGATTGGCTCAATCCGGAAGCAAACATTGACTTCACACAAAGGGACAACCCTCCATACTACAACGATTGGACCAAACCCCTACCGACCATTGGCCAAACAGACGAACCACGGATTCCCTTCCGATACTTTAACAGAGACCTGATTTTCTTACACGGTAGCGATGGTTCGCAAAAATACGCTACATCATTGACTCTTCCATTCCCAGCGGCTATTTACTCAAACCGCATAGCTATCGAGGAACGTGCAAATCACTTGTTTTCTCGACAACGCAAGCATACGACCAAGATGCATTGTATGGGATTCATCATTGGCCTCAAGAATCTACTACGTAAGCCTCGGTTCAAGTCTCAACATGCTGTATAGTTCTAAGGACATCGTCGCCATCAAACACATTGATCTCAAGTCTAAGTGGGACTATTCATTCTTAAAGAATATCATAGTCAAACGACAAGATGAACAGAACTATGGATTCTCCGAGGTCGACTTTGAGAACTTGTCCCTCAACGACATCAAGACATGTACCTTGCCAAGGTATGTGGTCGTATGAGACAATTCTCGATCGGGTTCAACGTGAATTTATCAAGTCTTCTCATCTTCATTAGACGATTGTGATCAAAGAACGGTTGAAGATATCCGTGATGGTCGTTGAATCTTATCGACGCTGTCAACCTCACTCCTCCAATGCTTACTCTTCCCGATCTCAATCGCCTACCTCAATATACGCCATCGCAAACCTTTCGAGTTTTTACCGCAAAGGAACTTCAAAGAAACTCAAATGGCGTAGTGATCTTCGTAAATTCGGGATCATACTTTGAAGCCGTTAGGGACGGATTAGCATACTGTGTTGAAGGATATATACCGAAAGTGGGATCTCGTGAACGGAATTCTCGTGAAAGGAGGGATGTGAAGGATCATCACCATGATTGATGAACTTGTTCGGACGGGATCGCCTCGATCATGGAGAGCTATGTTGGTGGTCCACCCAGAGAAACATCACCGCTTTCAACGCCTCGGCACTCCCCGGGAACATCATCGCACTTCCTACCCCTTGAATTGTTTCCCTCATAATTTTGGATGTATGATATAATATGTCTATGGCTTGTGCACACATAATAAAGGTACAACCCGTAATTGTCAAGAAAGGACCCGTGGTACGCCTCCTGCCACAATCCTTATGAAAGAAGCTAAAGCTTCTTACTTTTGAGTAAAACCTATCAAACCTTTCATTTTTCAAGGTTTTGCTCAAAAGAACAAGTACTTTCCCTTAAGAATTTCAAAACCTCAACCGCTTATATCACTTGTTGAGGGGGAGTATTTGAAACTTTGTTCACAAATTGTTCACGGTGGTCATTCTTCCCGCAACACTCGAAATGGTCATATTTATTCTCAACCGCTCAAAAATAACACTTTAATATGCCATTTTTGAGGGGAGAAAATTGTGTGATAAGAAATATGTTGTACAAAATGCAAATGAATTGTACCTGACTTAACCAACGAATTGACGGTATTAAACTGTTAGTAACTCGAAAAGACTTGTCCTGGACGGGTAATAATTTCAAGCTAGTTCGCTAGTGATGTAAACGTTCTCGAAAGGACTTGTCCGAGTAGAATGTACCATTCGAGAAACTTTTGATAGACATGAACTCTGACGGGTTTGACAACCTTCCAAGGTTTGTCTACACCTTCAAGGTAGTTATTAGAGCTAGTTGTCACCTAAAAGCCGACAATGTAACTCTTTAACTATGCAACGTAACCGTGTCTCTCGCGGGATTGTCTATCTTCGTGAATCAATTCAAAAAGCGCGCTTCTTTCCTCACTGTGCATTTAACCATTAAAACTATTAAGCACATGTGGAGGGGAGTATTTATGCAAAACATCATCTCTCACAATGGTTCAAACATGTTTTTCATTAACAAACCCTTTGAGAGACATTTTTCATACGCTGGTTTTAATGGCAAACATAGGTTAGTCATGGAGTTATAAGGTGACTAAGGTTAGAATAACCGTCCTATGATCCGCCAGAGTCGGAGGGATCTACCCAAGGACACTACCATTAGTTAGTGTTAGAAGTCCTTAGGTATGATTGTAAAAAGGAGAAAATGAGAATCGGAGAAAGAAGGAGTTGAAGAATTAAAAAGAAATGCAAAGAAAAGGGTGAAAAGAAATAGCCCTCCGGATTATTCAACTTAGGCATAATCGGTTCAATTCATATGCTACCGGGTTGTCACTTAGTGACGCGGTATTGAAGATTAAAAGTCGCCATGGACCCAAAGTGACGCTGCACTAAACCTTCTTATCCACTCAAGTTTCTCTCAATATAAGCTTGTTTCATTCTCACAGGGAACCCTACGTAAACTATCGGCTTTCTCCTAGAGATTGCCGGTATTGAAGAAGGAGACCCTCTCCCTAGTCTCCGCTCCAGAAAACCAAAACGCACTATTGAGTCTAGAGCCACGAGATTCATCAAAAGATCTCTTAGGAACACTTGACATTTAATCACTTGATGATCAACTAATAAGATCATCGGTGGTTCATATCGAGTCCTTCACATCTTAGCAATCGAGAAACATTTATGAGAGGTTCACATCTGTGATCCTCGCTGATTTATGGAAACTCCCGCCAGGTGGTCAACATCAAACGTACTCGCCGGTGTCACTTCGTAACTCTCCGCGATTACGGAGTGTGGCTCAAACGTCTAGGTCAGAGGTGATGCTTCTGTACCTCAAATCATCATCTCAATCAGATGTACTTCTGCACATCGCTATCTCACTTGTGGGACTCCCGTAGAACGGCCTTTGTAAGAATTAGAGTTGTGTCCTCACACTATGCCGTTGACACTCGGTTCAAACTTGTAAGTTCCGGAAACCGCTTACTACTAACCGTTTGAAATGTTTTCTTCTTATGGAAGCTCCGGAGCGGGATGATCGTGGCCGATTTTCTCATGCTCACGCCAACATCATCACTAATGGAAGTTCTATTCAAAAGCAACACAATCACGAATGATTCTTCACAAACCAAAGAATCTACAAAGTTAAAGACTTAAAGAACTTCATCAAGATTGAATTCCAACGCCAAAGAGCGCGGTGAGCATGTTGAAGAATGACGGGAGACACCGAGCAACGAAGGCACTGGGCGCACCGATGCATAACAACATACTATCACTCTCACCACAAAGAACAATGATCAAAGAACAAAGTTAAAGATGACGCCAAAGCATAACCGCTCAAAGATAACTATCTCTACACCGGGAGATTGTTCGATCAAGGCAATTCTTCTCACAAGAAAGAAGAATGTCGAAGATCGCCACCGCTACTATTACATCAACGCCTTCACCGTTTTCATTCATATATACTTGAGGGGAGATTGTTGGAATCACTCCTAAACAGGATTTCAAGTATTTATATTTCATATGTAATAGGTAGCTTTATTATGGCCTTTATGTTTTTTTAAGGTCAAGCTTATGTAGAAGGCCCATAAGCTTGACCCAAGCCCAATAAGGATAGGAAGGGAACTAGGAGTTGCTCTTTCCCTCCTAATACTTTGTAAACCTTCATTTGTTGGTTGTTCAAGTTATTTCTTCACTCATACCTACGCATAACGGTCATATATTGTTTGTGTGTGTGTGTTAGATCTTGTTCAATCGCCTCATCTCCTTTCTTTATAAGCTTGTGTTGTAAAACTAGTGACCTAACAAAATTGTAATTGGTGATGTGGGTTTTTGATTCAAACACCAAATCATCGAATCGTAATTATATTAAAGCTTTAAAACTGAAAAGATCAGCATGTCAAAAAGATTGGAGCTTTAAACATTGGTTCAAGGACTTTAGCCTTTGAAATGTTAAATAGATCCCGTCTTAAAAACTTTCGGCCAATGATTTAAGTCTTTATAATGTCTAAAAACTGAATTGGCAATTGTCTTGCCTTATCAGTTTATTGAAAATTTGATAAGCTTATAAGTTAATTCCTTATGTGCTTAGCTACCTGAGCTTATTGCTTATCTAAGTTTATAAGTCCAACTTGAAATGGTTGATGAAAGGTGTGTGAGGTCGTGTTACCGTAGCCCTAAATATTATGTTTGGCCGGGCTCAACTGTACCTGCTCAGGTTACTCCCGAGATACCTACATGTGCGTGTATGCCTCATTTTATGTGACAATGTTATGCTCTTATGTCGTCGTAATTGATGTGTCATTTTTACCACATCCATTGCAGGGTTGGCTAGAGAAATGTTGTTGTCTTGGATTTTGAAGCTGGAGTGCCCGGCCGTGGGTCGAGTTCGGCTTACAACGACCTACGTAAAGGAGGCCCAAACCCATTGTCCATTAAAAGGAGCGGGGACCTCGAGAGTATGTTAAGATTGATTCCTTGCATTTAATGATGGTGTATAGTTGTTGATGTAAAACGTGGTCTCACTTACTTATCACGACTGTTTTGATGTTTACAGGTGTGGTGATGCTCAGTTCATGTAAATGTTTTGGGAAGCCATGAGGACGCCATTAATCAAGGTATCACGTAGTGCTTCAATAATGCGGTCCATTTTAATCGTGTCGTGTAGTTGGTAATATCATTTGCATTTTTACCACAGACAACGGAATATGAGCGACATCAGTGGCCAATACAGCTGCAAGTAGCGCTGCCGCTTGGGTTTGTCTGTATCGCTTAAAAACTACAAGAATCGTTTTTTGCGTTATTACTTGATTTATGTTTCTATTATGTTGTCAGTTTTAATGCCTTGGTAAATATCATTTTCATGTGGCCAATATTAGTGCGAGTGTGTGATTGCTAAATATCGTTTACATCTTTATCACAAAGTAACAGAATCGAAACACATCATCAGGTGACTAATACATCTGTCGTTGGTGATGTAAATGTTCATAGGAAGTGTGCAAGGACAGACATTAATTAAGGTGTAACGCGCTGCCTGTTTCTATAATGTGCTCCATTTTAATGGTGTAATCTGGTTGGTAAATATCATTTGCATTTTTTATCACAGGACAACGGGAATATGAACGACATCAGGTACCCAATGCAGCTGCAGGTAGCGCTGCCGTTTCGGGTTTGTCAGGTAGGTGCTGTTTCGAACAAAATTTCAAGAAAATTTTTTTTCATCCTTTTTGCGTTATTGCTTGATTTATATTTCTATAATGTTGCCCATTTTCATGGCTTGGTAAATGTCATTTTCATGTGGGCCATTTTAATGCGAGTGTGTCATTGCTAAATATCGTGTTTGCATCTTATCAGGCCAACGGAATCAAACACATCATCGGGTGACTCATACACCGGACGTGATGTAAATGCATTTAATCGCGTGCGAGGCCAGCCATTAATCAAGGTCTGATGCACTAACTGTTTCTATAATGTGCTCCATTTAAATTGTGTAATGTGGGGGGTGAATATTAGTTGCATTTTTATCGCAGGCCAGCGGGAATATGAGCGGCATCAGGTGACCAATACAGCTTCACGTAGGGCATGACTATAGCTTCAATAAGGAGCAGGGAGTTCCTCAAATGAAACAACACCATAAGTCTGAGAAAAAATTTAATCCAAACACACCCATACTCTTTTCAATGGTAATTGCTTCCCACACAGCATCGGTATCCCTAAATGAGTCTCGAATAGAATTTCTTCTATGCGGTTTGTCCTAAAAAACTATGCGATTTGTCTCTAAAATGAACGCTTGTTGAAGCGGTTGTCATCTTTTGTATGCGATTTGTCATATATCGTGAAGCATTTTGTCTAGTATGCGGTTTGTCTATTGATACAAAACCACAAGAAAGGACAAAGTAGTGAAAGTAGTGGGTGTACTTGTGTACTATGCGATTTGTAAACTTATGCGGTTTGTGTGCTATGCGTTTTGACTGTTATGCGTTTTGTCAACTTAATCGATTTGTCTCTTAAGCGATTTGTTAAGTAAGCGGTTTGACACTTAAGCGTTTTGACGCTTAAGCAGTTTGTCTGGAAAGCGATTTGAGTAGGAAGCGAGTTATCTAAAGCAGTTTGTCATCCGTGGGTTTGTCAAAAGAGGATTGTTAGAACCGGTTTGTGCTTAATAGTCTGATATTTTATTGAATATTAAGACTTGACATCTGATATTAACACAATGTCTTACACCATTGATCCCGTAATCTCTAATGTGCTCAAATTATATGATACTGTGGACAACAAAGAAAGTATTAGTTACTCTGAAAGATTAACCATGATTGATTCAACCAATGATGATTTGAGATCTTCATACTTTGAGTCCAATGAGAAAGAATTGCACCTCGCCATACTGAATGCCATGCAAAAGGAATGTCGCACTGAGACCTATCAGCAACTTTACTCTCACCTCATGTTACTTCTACCCATAACAATGGAACGAACATGTATTGCCCTCTTCCGTCAGGACTTATTCACATTAACAGGAACTTTGCTGTTTAACTTAGAACAATTTGAGCTACAACTTGACAAAGAAAAGGTTCAAAAGGATGGTTCCAGTGCTGCACTTCAAGTAATCTACAAACAATTTCAGTCGTTCATCAGTGGGGAATAATCATCAAATTATGATTAACACATGACTGAAATTTCTTTCAAAAAACATACTGGGATGGAAATCCATGAGTTCATTGAGACATTTATCCATCTTATGGACAATGTGAAGAAGTACATTGAGGAAGGTACCCAGAACAATGATTACATGAATGAATGTGAGATGCAGTTAATAGAGAGGTGTGATGAGTTGGGAAACTTATTAGTCGAATCATCGGGTATTGCTGAAGTCAGAATGACAGACACAACAAAAATGGATGCAACAAGATGTTCAAACTCTTGCCTCACGTAGGAGGATGCCGAAAAGTGCACGTGAATGAACAAGCATTGGGTGTAGAACCTTCGTAACTATTAATAATCCATCCGTGTTTAATTCGGTAAATTGATGACCTTACAGAACAAAATGCTGATGAATGTTCTCAGAATCGAGGCTGAGTCAAAGATAAAACATATCATGACTAATAACGTGGTTGATAAGAAAATTTTTGACGAACTTTCAAACAAATACTCAATTCTTGAAAACCATTGCATTTCTCTAGAAATTGCAATACAATGAAAAGAAGAAAGTTTTCAAGCTACAAAACCATGCATAAATCTAGAATTCCCAGAATTTCGTGAATTTTTTGAAATCAACCAGTTAAAAACTCAGCTTCAAGACAAAGACTCAACCATATGTAATCTGAAAAAACATATCTCAGATATGCATAAGGAAATTAATATGAGTGTGAACAATCTGGACATTGAGGTCAGTGATACCATTAAAGCTAGGAATGATGAATTAGCGTTATGTGTGGCCAAATTATTAAGAGAGAATGAGTCTTTGAGAAAGATTCACTTAGAACTATGTGTCCCTGCTAAAGAAGATAGAACTAAGTCTCTAGATCAAACTAGCTCTTTGTTAGCATACATTGAATTTCTCAAAGCTCAACTTCAGGATAAGAGTTTTGCCATAGTTGCCTTAAAAATGAGCTTAGAAAAACTACAGGGAAGGGTGTGAACACTAGGTTTGCAAAACCATCAACCTTGGGGAAGCTAGTTTCACATATCACTAAAGAACGGTATGTAGTTAGGCAGCCTAATGCATTTATGTCAGAAAGATCTAAACCCTCAAAATTAAGGCTTGCCTCCCAAGTTGATGAGAACACAGTTTTGTCAAAACCAGTCACTTCACTAACTCATTCTGATAAAATGAGAGACAATGATTAGGTTAAAGCTCAAATTTCTAAGACCAGGGATGTAAGAAGATCATCTAGTGCACTTAAGACGTATCATAAGTTTGACCACTCCCCTAAGAAACCAGTTAACAACAAAATGTCTAAAATTAAGAATAGGGAAATGGTTACAACTTCTACTGTGACTAAGGGATCTAATACTCCTAGTTCTTCTCTTAAGTGAATGCCTACTGGTAGATTTTTTAAGAAAATTGACTCCAAATGGAATCACTCTTAGCTCCTGTCTTAAGTGGATGCCTACTGGAAAAATCTTTAAGAATGTTGGATTTAAATGGATTCCCATCAGCATACTGGCCACTAATGACATTCCAAGGGCTGACTATAAAACATCCAAAGGACAGGATACTACTGCTACTAACCCATATAAATGCAATTCTACATATGCTATTAGTGCATATATTCCTCAGTCTTTTTCAGGTACAATGCTCAATTCAATCATGAACATCATGACCTGGTTTCCAACTGAATTGAAGTCTATTCATCTGGGAATCTCAGCTTGTCAGAATTGATTTGCAAGCACTATGACTCCTGATCATCTCAGCTCAGGACTCGTACCTCATCTATTGATGGGTAATAAAAAAAATTATATAGATACATACATATACAAGATATCTCATTACAATTCCTTAAAATCCATAAAATTTTGATAAAATCAGAAAATTACAAAAATATATTCAAAGAAATGTCTTCTGGTATCGATAACATCTACGGTCCTAGAAATGTCATTCAATAATGACCCGGGTCTTTAGATGAAGTTTGAATAGAAGTTCAACTGTTCTTTTTTTAAACATGTCTATCTTTCATCTACACTCACATACCTATGAAGCTTTGGGTTCATAAATGGGTTTAATTCAATGAATGATCACTCATTTATATTCGTGTCACTGATTGAGGGGGAGATTTAATTTCGTATTGCTATTCCTGTCAATCAATTCCTTTCTGCATGGTTGCATCTATATGATTTCTTGAGATATGCATGTGTTTCTAAGTATCTAATTGGTGCAAAAATTCTTGCTCTATACATGTCATTATGCTTCTTGCATAATATGTACTGTTTGAATTGGTTTGTGTATCTCTTGTATTTGGTTTGTGTATCTCTTGTATGCATTTATCATGTGTGATATGTCCTATTTGGATTTATATGGTCTTTGAATATGTTACATGTTACTTGGAAGGATAGAATCTGCCAAATAATGTTGAGATAGATGTTGTGTGTACGAGGTTTGTCTAAATTAATAAGCGGAATGCGGTTTGTCTTGACCAAGAGGTGCATCTGTTTTGTTTAAATCAAATATGTCTTATGCGGTTTGTCAAGTTCATGTGTTCAATGCGATTTGTCAAATCACAGGGACTAAACATGTCAAATGTGCAATCTTGATTTTAGGTATATAAAGATGCGATTTGTATTATTGGTCAAACTTAACTAAACCTCAGTCAAACATATCATCTTTTCTCTCTAATCTTTCTTCGAAGCGACTTGATATAACGTGCTCACTTGTGGTATGATTTAACACTATGACCTACATCTAATTACTAATAGATCATCATGTACACACATTTGATTAACATCTTCTTTGCAGATTCCCTCTCTCTTATTCCTCTCGTTAATTCCATCATCTAGGTTTGTTTTTCGTTACTGTGTTTACTATATGGGTTTAGATAGGAATCTGTAGAGGTTTCTGTGTTTACTATATGGGATTGTCTCCCCTTTAAGCTTGCGTGTCTCTTAGAGTGGATTTGGATTAAATCGTACGTAGTGATTTGATTGATGTTAGTGAGTTGCGTGTACGATTAATTTGTGTGTTTATGGTACATAAATGTGGAATTTTCATGCCTGAAGTTTGTGTGGAATAAATGATGGTCATAATTGTTGATTCTCGTATTATATTCTTGTAAGCGATTTGAGGGAATGTTGCTTGGATGCGTCTTGTCTTTTAAGATTCTTGAATGCGTTTTGTCTCGTATATTCTTGAAAGCAAGTTGTCGTTTAAAATAATTGATGCGATTTGTCATTTCAAATGTTTAAAGCGGTTTGTCTATTTATATTCCTTATGCGTTTTGTCATATGCGACTTGATGAATGCGATTTGATATATGCGGTTTGTCCCATGCGTTTTTCATGTGTGCGGTTTGCTGTTATATGCCATTTATCCATAGCGGTTTGACCTACGCGACTTGATGTGTGCGGTTTGTCACATGCGACTTGACCATAGAGTTTTGACCTATGCGTTTTGACATATGCGATTTTTCCAGAACTTTAACCAATGCGGTTTGATGCATGCGTTTTGACTCATGCGACTTGTCTAACTATGCGGTTTGACCCATGCGGTTTGACCCATATGACTTGTCTCTATGCGATTTGATTCTAAGCGTTTTGTCCATATAATGATTGATCTTATGCGATTTGTCTTATATGATGATTAACATGTATCCATCATTATACTTCTTTGGTCATTGTGTGTTGATCGTATACCTCCTATGTCTTTGTGCATTTAACCATCATTCACTGTCAATTCTTTGTGATGTTTATGTGTGTCCATTGCTTAATATGCCTCTGTCTCATTAATATCATGTTCACTAATATGTGTATGCTATGTCATAAGCTTGAATTACTAATTTAGTATCTAAGATATTTTGTTGCAATAAGGTTGATTTACTGACCTTGTCTAACATAACAATTTTCCGAATATTGTTGTTGAATGTGTGCTCTATAGAATTGCAATGGCAGGCACCACATCTTCTGAAAATCTTGCTACCGCTGCACCACCCACCGTACCTACTGATGAGGAAATCCTTCCGTATGAGGAATGGGTGACAATAGAAAAAAGCAACTTCTTTGTGGATGTGGAAAGAAACCAACCTAATCCCATCTACCGAATAGCAATTGATCTGTTGAAGAACACCAACTCTTTTGGTGCCTTAACCATGCGGTGCACAATTCCTTCAATATACCTGCAACAGTTCTGGAATAATGTATCATGGGACAAGATCACAGCTGTATACACTTGTAAACTTGAAGACAAGTGGTATGACATTACCGCAGAGACTCTCAGGGAGGCCCTTCAAATCACTCCAAGAGACCCCACAAATCCATTCGTCACTCCACCTACAACGGAAGAGCTAATGGACTTTGTTGAAGAATTGGGATATCCAGGGAAGATAACAAAGGTCTCGGCGGTCATCACCAATGAAATGTATCAACCATGGAGAGCCATTGTCACCATTCTCAACCTTTGCTTGACGGGTAAGACTTTAGGGTTTGAGAGAGTGAGGGCTCCAATTCTACAAATTCTGTAGGGGATAGTTAAAAGGGTAAACATTGACTTTGCGAAACGCATTTGAGAAGAATTCTCCTTGGCTATGGACACCTTCATCACTGATAAACAAAATTTTCTGAATCAAGTCAAGGGAAAGAAAACATAAGACAAGAGGGTGATTCCCAACATAAGGTTCTCGAAGCTCATTGTCCAACACATGCAGCAGAAACATCAGTTCTCTCCAAGAAGTGAGTCAGCTCTCCATGAAGCCGGTGATGAATTTGTTCTTGGTAGCTTGAAATTTGTTGCCAAAGGATTGAACAAAGAGGTTTTTGGAATGCCAATCCCTGAAGCACTTCTCACAGAAAGAATTAAGAAAGCCGACTACTTCAAGAAATATATAAAAAAGGCGTCAGGCACAACTTATGAAGACACACCCAATCCAACTCCCTCACCACCCAAATCAACAAAATCTGTATCACAAACCAAATCATCCTCAAAGTCTACTTATGCAAGCCTCCCTAAGAAAAGGCAAGAAAGGTCAGAGTCTGCTGATTCACCATTACAAAAGCAGAAAAGAAGAAGGAGAGACGCAGGAAAGGGGAAAGGAAAAGGGTCCAAGGTACCCGAGAAAGAGATGACCTTAATGGATGAAGAAGATGTTGCGCTCCAACAAGGCATTCAAGAGAGCTTGCAAAGTCTTGAAGTATCTCAGAGACAGCCAAGGAAGGGGGTTATGATACAGGAACCTGAATCCACCACGCCAACCACCTCAAGGCACAAGGCAAAGGAAAAGGGAAAGCTGGTGAAGAGGTGGAGCAAGCTGCTCAGATGTTGTTGACTATCTCCACTCCAACTCCAAAGACTACAACGTAATTTGAACTCAAGAAAAGAAGTGTTGAATCATCTTCTGCACAAGAGCAAATTGGAGTGGAAAAAGAAGTGTCTGCTACACTAGAGGACACTCTTGAATCCAGTGACACCCAAATCAAAACCACGATCCCAACTCTGACAAAAGTACGACCGAGACTTCTATCGAACTGCACTGTAACCGGAAACAGTAAACCGAGCAAATGGATACCTACAGTGCAAGGCACGAGGTAGTAGGGAATGAAGCTGGCGCAAGAAACACACTCAACTCTTGAGGAGATTCTAAAGCCGAAGATCGAGGAACGATGCGTTTTGAAGAAGCAGCGATGTCAACAAGATCCTATCTTCTCGAAGAACCTTGATGCAAACATAACCTATGGTGACCAATTCCTCCGAGGCGAGGCCCTCGGAATCTTTGAGTCGGAACAAATAGAATGATGAAAAGGAAGAGGTTAATCCATGTTCTCGAGTCACCATCGAAAGATGATACATCAACCTGTTTCCTCCTATGTCGGCACCAATAGTCTCTACATCAACAACAGACTCCGGCAACGCGCTTCCACCACTTGTTCCACTTATATCAACGCACTTCCACCACTGGTGTCCTGATACAACAACAACCACATCCTCCACGGTTTTCATTGTTAAAGACTTCTCACACCTCCAACGTCTCTACACCTCCCGACAGACGGTGAACAACTTCTTGATGAAGCTCTAAGCGCTGAAGCTCTCAAGAAGCACCACTGCCGTCAGTCAATCACCTTGATCGCCGCGTCTATCCAAGTTGGAGAGTTCAATTCGATCCGATAATCAATGCCATTGAAGCAGAAGTCAAGGACGCAGTTGAATGGGCAATGAAAGCTCCACTTCATAAAAGATTCAAGGATCTACCTACTTCGGATATGAAATTTGTCCTCTTCGACAGAATGTTTGAAACTGATGAGCATAAGGAAGAAGTTCACATAAAGTTGTATGAAGCTCTCCAGAACTCTATCAATCATGATAATCATTTGCAGTTCTTGGAGGATATTAAATGAAAAGGAGAAGAAAGAGTGGTTTATGCTTGAATCTATGTCCGGAGTCCCTAAACCACCACCTCCTCCTCCTCTAACTGGTGGAGCTGGATCGTCTGGGATAGGTGAATCATCTAGGACAGCTGAAACTCAAAGGGCAAATCCACCAACACCACCACCAAAGCCTTCAAACCAATCTGGTTCATCTGCTGGGCAAGGGTCTCGAAAGACATCTAAAACCTTACCCTATGCAGCATGGACTACGATTGACTCCCGATTCACACCTACTTTCACCAAAATCCTAGAAGAGCAGGCAATGAATGAAGAGTCCTATGTTGTTCAAGAATTAGATTCAGAGGATGATGATGCCACTAAAAAATACATTCCCAAGCCCTCAGATGATGAAGATTGGTGGAATGCATACATAGAAGGAAAATGCATCAAATCATCTAGAGCTGCATCTACTAAAGACATGAGTCAAAGCTGGTGGCCCGAAGAACAACCTGAATCTACTGAACCATCATGGGCAATTCCGGTCGATTTGACTATCGACAATAACTGGCAGCCACCATTGCAGCCAACCATGAAGACCCTTCAGAATAATCACTCTTGCACATTACTGGTGACATGGGAAGCTTCATTAAATGGTATTGTGAATAGCAGGGAATCTCATCAATCACCCCATAGAATCTTGAAGGCCCAACTTATGAAATTGTTAAAGTCTTTCATTCTGATGTCGCTCATCTGCAATTCCAAATGAAAGAATGTCACAAGTTGTTGACAGATCAAGTAGATGATAATATCAGTCTATTAAACGTCAACAACCCTCTTCCTCTTGGTGGTGAACCCGGACAGAAGACCATTCAATCGGAATTCTTCTTCAATAAAGATCTGGACTATCTACGGGCTAGTACTCAAGGAAGAAGACCTGCCTGATCTATTTCTAAGATGAAGGCGCAATTTATTTAGATCCAGGTCTTGAGCAGATGGTACCCGATCAATTTTGGACTGATAAGGAACACGTGTATGATATTTCTGCTTCATACGGCATCTCTCATTGGTGGTTCAAAAAGAAGAAATTCTACATTGAGAGACATGGTGCAGAAAAGAAAGCCTTGAGCCGTTGGTCCCAAAGCTCACAATTCTAAGCGTGGTCAGCGTGGAAATCTTTCCAATATATGGTTATGATTATCTGAAGAAGATCATTCTCAGAAGAGCTGACATGAAAGACCATGTAATTAAAGAAAATGACTTCAAGCATTTGTTTCCAAGTGACTTTGAAGATCTGTACGTACTGAACCTCCAAGGCCACCTTGATCATCTGCCCATTCGTGAAAAGAAGTCTCTCGCTGCAGCAGTTAATCTATGGATAAGAGGGTTAGTGATACGACAAAGAGTAGGTGACTTTCAGCTTGGAATGGAAAGCTACTAGACTCAAGTCAATCTCACCAAGCCTCAATGGGAAGCCACTGGGTATGAATTCAGGCTTTACTACTCAGTTATTGACACTCCAAGAGCAGTTGTCTTTACAAAAAAATATGGATCAAGGATGCTAATGAGACTATGCGAGCTGTACAAGTTTAGTGACGGTACGCTAAAAGTTGTAGAAGAGGAATTGGATTCGAGGGTCAAAGAGTTTAAGCTCAAGATGAAGCCAGGGGAGAATACAAGGTTCTGGATGGTGCATGATGTTAAAAGATGTCAAGAGTTCATTGCTGCTATAGAAAGAAGGCTTAAGACTACGAAGATCTTCCGTAGTCTAGAAAGTTTTGTGGGAGGAAGAGTTCGCGAAGGTCATTACAAGCTACTGCAGAGAACAGAATGATGATATCTTCTTGTGGTGGTTATTTTTTTTAACTCTTATGTGTAATGTGGTGGTTTTACTATAAACAATAATAACTGTAATGTATATAGTAGTGATAGGTTATGGCTTGTAGCTTCCCTCTCTTTCTTAAGAGGGAGCATTGTAGTGTTTCATTTCAGATGAAATAAAATCAGACACATTTTTCTCCAACAAGGTTTTTACATATTTAAATCACTTGAGATCCAAAATCTCATAAGATTTGAAATTTTTGATCGGGAGAGAAAATGTGATATAAATATGCAATCTGATAAAATGTGATTTTCAAGTCTCAATAAATTGGCATCTCTTCCCATATGTGCTAAACTTTTTCGTATATCGAAGCACATATTGAGGGGGAGCAGTTCAAAAATTATTTAAAACTATCTAGGTACTAAAACATAATATTCTTTTCATAAAGTATCTTGATTGAGATTTTAAATGGTTTTATTGGCTACTATGATCGTGAAAATTGCATCATATTCCCCTTGTAAGCTCTAAACTGTATTAAAACTCTTTTCGATTATCGATGCACACATCAAGGGGGGAGCAATCAAAAGAAAACCTCATCCTTTCCCAAAATATTTAACTCAACGTGTTCAAAATACTGTATTTGATCGGGGAAGTGATGATGATATTTTTAGAAAATGATTAATCAATGATTGGATTTGTTAATCTTAATCTAAGATTTCAAAGTCCTCTTGCCTCCACGTGATAAAAAAATTTCAAATACTTAAAGCACATGTTGAGGGGGAGCTTTTCTAAAATATCAAAAACAGTTAAGCTACAAAATGCTTTGATTTTATATCACAAGTACCTTAATTGTTTGTCAAATGGTTTTCAATTGGTTTCAAGAAGGACAGAACAATACCAAAAGACCGACCAAACTTACTTTATGCACGGATATATAAGGATGGTTAGGTTAGGTATTAGTTCCCACGATCCCGCCAGAGCCGGAGGGATCTTCCCAGGGACAATCCACTAGATAGTGTAGAAGTCCTTAGGTATGATGAAAAAAGGAGAAAAGTGAGATATGGGAAGAGTGCGGACTGAGATAGAGCTAGAACTGGAATAAACCCAACAAGTTCTAGTTATGAAGTCTCGGTAAGCATTGAAGGGGTTGAAGAATGAAAAAGAAGTGAAATGAGAAAAGGGTGAAAAGAAATAGCCCTTCAATAATTCAACCTTAGGGCAGAAACCGGGTTCAATACATATGCTACTGGTGTTTACTAAGGTAACACTGGTATTGAAGACAAAATGTCACGGACCCAGTGACACACTGCACCTAACTTCCCAAGATACTCAAGTTCCTCTTAAAAGGGCTTGTTTCATTCTCATGGGGAACCTACATAATCTATCGACTTTCTCTTAGAGATTGCTGATATTGAAGAAGGAGACCCTCTCCCTAGTCTCCGGCATAGGAACCCAATGTGCACTATTGAGTCTAGAGCCACTAGATCATCAATAAATCTCATTAGGACACAATTAATGAAGACTCACTGTTTCACACAATGTGGAAAGTGAGAATATATTTTAAAGATTCCTACGCATTATCCTTGTGGTATTGCCCGAACATCCGAGTGATATGTTAACATATTCACAATGAAGATGGAAAGTCTTCTAGAGCCAACATCAAACAAGCTCTTGGTAGGTGGCATGTGAGATCTATTCAATAGATCAACCATGTGACAACTGGACAGAAACGATGGGGCGATTCACACTTGAATCAATCCTGGTTCAGGAAACGGATTGACGGATACCTTTGAAAAACCGGTCATTGTGCTCAAAATTCCTTTCTCTAGCACATCGACCATGTATTATGTTTTCAAAATCAAAAGGGTATTGATGATTGAAATTTGATTTCTCATATAAAACCTTCGTCGTATTGCAAAACTCTTTCTTCAAGCAATACGCGATTGTTGTCAAATCATTTTTTAATCAATCAGTAAATCTCAATTTGCTGGCTCACTCACTCCATGTTGTCTTCTTTGAGACTTTCCGGTTTGAGAACGGCTAGAGCAGCTGCGAAACCCTGTCAAGGAGATTCTTCGGAATTATAACTGATCACAGGCAGTACTTGTACTGATCAACGGGGAACCTTGGTTCTTGCAACCTATTCAACGAAAGTGATCAAAGACACTTTCGTGCTCTTTATTGCTAATTGTTGTTTGCAGAGATACCTGACGGTTGCAGCTGATCAGACTTGAGGCGTCAATCCATAAGCTGCATGCTCACACTACACACTCACTTCTAAAGAAATCATGATAAATGCACATCATCATCAAGTGGCTCTGATATTTCCTCCATGCTTCTGCTACACCGCTGCAAATATCATGAATCAACAAAAGCTTCCGCAACTCTGACAAGAAGATATCATGATCCAGAATGTAAGCATGTTGGTCCAAATGTCACAACTTCACATGTTGGCAATACTACATCGGATGATCTGGAGATTATGTGTTGCAGATGATCTCAATTAAAGCTCATGATCACTTATCAAAGAATCAGTCAAAGCCAAAGAATCACTACTACAATACAAAGTTAAAAGCTTGAGAAGCTACAAAGTCTACGAGCTCGAGCATTAAAGATTATAGATTAAGTGCTAGGACATTCAATGTAATTCTTGGGATGACCTCCCTTGGGGGAGATTGTTAGGATTTAGAAAATCCATGTAAAAGTGTCGGTCACCCCAACAACTGTTTAGCATATTACAGCTCGTAGACATAACGGTATATTAGTTAGATTACTAGTAGTATAAGTAATAACGTGGAAGAAGGACGGGTCTTTACCCACTGTATACCTGATCCACAGCCCGAAGGAGGGCGTAGTCATTTGTATAAATAGCCCTCTCCCTTAGGGAGAGGGTTGGATGTTCACATGCTAATCTAACCTTTCATTTAGATTTTATCTCTCTAGAACATCTCAATTTCTCTCTCTAAAACTCATATTATACGCCCCATAGATTTTTGTGATTGTGTGTTTATGAAAACCAATATATTACAAATTTTTTTACCATCCGTGTATACATGTCTAAACAAGTAGTGTGCTTTATTTAAGATCATATAACGTTATCTGAACAAAGTATTTTTCTTCTCTAATGTGGGTCAAACGGGTTGGTCGGGGTTACGCTGACTCACAAATATAAGTTCAGTATCTGTCTTGATATAATCTGATGTATTTTCCTTCAAGGTGGGTAAAACCGTCATACTATTTGTGGAGTTAGTATATGGGTAAGAATTATAAATCCCACACAGCCCAGTTTAGAATACAAATAAACTCTCAACATTCGTATAAAGAGTGATAATGATTTCTGACTTTTCTATACGAATAAACCCTAAACTATTGCAGTAAGTAGCCTAAACGACCCATTATGGGTGCTTATGAGTATATAATTTTGGCTCACGGGTTACAAGTAGACCCGTTAAATACATTAATAGAGTCAAAATAACCTATTGTGTGTAATTAGTAAGGTTGCTCGGGCCCGGGTTAAACTGGGCATGGCCAAAAGCAACACACAGACACATATATTGATAGACTCTCATAGATTCGGGCCAAACTAACATGTCTATGTTTCCCTGCTATTGTTTGTATGCAGGACATATGATTCCAAAGGATCAAACAAAGGCTCCAGTTAATAATTAAATGCTGAATAGCTTAACAAAACCAAGTCAAACACCAGCTATAAGTACTGATACTCCTATTATAGATTACAAAAGGATAGCTTGGGGAATATGCAGGCATCAACATTGCAGTCACAATCACGAGAAGTGATTGAGAATGAAACCGAAAGAGAAGTACTTGAAGCACTTAAACAAAACACACCATCAGCTACAGTCCTTTATGTTGCCGGGAACTCTCACGAAACGGAAAGAAACTGAAGAAGATATTGAAGGGTATAATGAAGAGGTAACACATCTTACATCGATTCTTAACGAAGAATGCCAGGCACAGTCACTTGCGTTGATCCTGTTCAGTAAAGGGTATAATGACATGCCAGAATCTCAATCTTTTGGATGGACAAAACCCTTTTCACGCTCTTTTTGGAAGGCGTGATTAGAAGGTAATAATTTTGTTTTAAACTATCTAAGGGAGTGTTTGGATGTGCATTTTGGAAAATTATTTTTTCACTTTGATTTATATACCTACAGATGGAGCAAAACATCACTCTTGCATCAATTGACTGCTGCATAGAGGAAGCTTTACGACTTAACCATCTATCCAGCTCATACTGTAAGTATGAGTACATTGTCCTTATATATAATATGTGAAAATAAGTAGGTGGCAAAATGGGAAGGTCGAGGAAATTAGGTAGCGGGTTAAAAAGGATTTTTTCACCATCCAAAGTTGTATGCATACAAGTGTAACATCATAAATCGTACTCACCTACTTAGGTTGTCCGCATAAATATACTTACTTACTTGAGATCTATTTGACCGGTTTTTAATTTAGCAACTTATTTTGGACTGTTAACCACTAGAGATAGAATATAACATGAAGTGACCCTTTCTTTTTTAGTCTTTCAGAAACTACTTTGGATGATTGGATATAGGGTTGTTTGTATATACTTTAGGGCAACAATTGTGGTTTTGTAACATTCCTTTTTTGAATAAGCAACTCCACACTCCAAACTTGAAGCTGTTCACTCTTACTTTTTTGTTATTTACAAAGTTTTGAACTCTCATTCTCTCTTCCCTCGAGTTGAGAAACACATAGTAGGTTTATAATTTTTTAATGTGCTCATTTTTTTAGGCAAAGATGAAGTAAAGGAGGACAAACAGACTTTTAAAGGAAGCGCTAAACGTAAAGGTGATGTTGATCGTGACCAGAAGTTAAAGATGGCTAAGATCGAAGATGTAATAAAAACAAATAATTGGATCCTTCGAAATTGCAAAGTCAGCCCCACACAAAGAAATTATGGAATATTAAAAATGATCTTAAAAATCCATGTATCAACAGCAGAGTTGCGGGAAATGCAAAAGAGAAGGTACTGAAATTCCTTGAAGCCTAGGAGCAATTGTATCAGATTCTTCTTCCTTCCACTCCTTAGAGACTTATTAATTAACATTGACGTCCAGTTAGAGTAGCAAAACATAAGAAAGCACAGCAGTATTGATTCTTGAAGTAGTTTTAAGGTCTTAATTACATGTATATACGAGTTCCAACTAACCTATTTGATCATTAACATTTTTGTCACCTAATGAGTTTTTTCCTGAATCAAGGCACATATTTAAATTAAACTCATGAGTAGTTACTTTGTAAACTTATAGTATGTATTTTTAAAGTGATTGGATCATGATAAATATGCAGCTTAACCGATTACTTAGTTAGCTTATGTGCGCCTGACATTAAGTATAATAAAGCTACATCTATTTTTAATTGGCACCACTTTTTCATCATGAATGTTTGGCGTCTTTTACTATAGCGTGCGGGTCAGCATCCATCTTTAAGGAAAACACCCGCAACAACGCGCGGGCTCGAAACCTCGTCATCAACATTAACATCTAATGCCTATATTGAATTGAAATAATGTTTTTTTTCAACAATGTCTTATAATTTTTTCTTATGTTAACAGTGCCAAGTTAAAAGGATCTTTTGTAGTTGGATTGAGATCCTCTCATTTTCAAATCTCTCATGTTCTTCTCATGTTAATATTTTGTGAGATGAAACAATTTAATGGGTCTCATATTTTACTAAATGATGGCCCCACTATTTAGTTTTCTTTAATTTGATTGGTTTAACATTACAAAACATGAGAGACAAACTTTAGAGACTTGATCAGAAAAAGGTAAGATCCGAATTTGAGAAGTGGCCAAACTAATAGAGAATTGATACCTACACTACATCTTTTAATACATGCACTATAATTTATGCATTACAATTTGTAGCGTATAATGCTGTAATACACAAATTATAATACATGCATCAAAAGATGTGGTATAAATATCACCCCTTAAACTAATATGCATTTCACCTAACTCATATAGTTGTAGTTAGTGCTGAGTGGTGTTCAACCTATACAAATGGATCTTTAAAAATGCATTTTGTCAAACGTTGGGGTTGGTATGGTTGAATCTAATAAAAAGTTAAATTTTGTTTTGTCAAAAGCATGTTCACGTCAACACTTTGCAAAATTCTGATTTAAATGTTTGCTTTGTAAAAATAACAGATTTTAAAAACTTATAGGCAACGCCGCAACGGTCATAGATTGGTATGTCAAATTTACTTTTTTTATCTTGCTTTTTCTGTCTTTCTTAATACAAAATCTTATCAAATAAGACTTTGTTTATTACATTACCGATGTTTTCATATCTTTGAAACTATACAGACGTAGTCAAACAATATATAGTGACTTTACACAAACAAATTTTTGTAGGTGAGTTATATATTTTTTATTCATACGAAGGCTTGGTATGCTAATTTTCTTTTCACATGAGATGTTGACTAGTAACAACTACCAAATGTTTCTTACAAGGTTTTTAGCCCGCGCTTCGCGGCGGGGTGTTTGCTTACAAAAGTATTATTTAACGTTCGAGCTAAGTGTATTACCATTAGATATGTTTAGTATTTTACGCGTGAACAATATAATTAAGCGGTTGCGAATTTACAAAAAAACATGTTATTAAGCCTCCGCTACGTTGCTTTTTATAAAGACCTTCTTAATTAAAAATGATAGAATGTCGTTATTTAACAACCGTTAAGTAACAGCCGTTAGTAGGACTATTTGTGTAACGAACATCTAACATGAAGGACCAATTATGTAAAAAAAAATTACATCGTTAGTCCCTACAGGACCTATTTTGCAATACAAGTTAAACCTCAGGGACTCTTGTCACATTTTCGTTTTTTTTAAAGCATTAAAAAAAGAAAAAAAACTAACGACCGTTAGTAGATAACGGACGTTAACTAACGACCGTTAGTACTGTACATTCTACTGTTCATCCAGGCCCTTAGCAAAAACAGGATTGCCCCTAGCAATCTCGCTGTCATAGTTTATGTGTAAAGTACTGTAGCTAATGCTTGTTGGGTGTGGAGCTAGCAAAAAAAAAGTAGCTAAAGCCACATTCATAAATGTATTTATAAGTAATTACATAAAATAGACATAATGGTAACGAAGAAACTATACTATTAATATTGTTGCCATTATAGTGCAAATGAATCGAAAATTAAGGGTGACAACATGTTAGTATTAGATGATAGGTTAGTTAGTTCAAATTTAATTGTAAGTTTGGGTCTATTAAATTTAAAGTTGACATTGCCAGTTCACTAAAATATGTGTTTATTAACATCAATTTAAGTGGAAATGTGAGTTGGCACTGTTCTAGAAGCCATCGAGTGGGAAGTCAGCTTGAAGGAGTAGGACGGCTTGCCTGCATTGTGTAGCCGCAGCTCGAGCCGACACTGTTCACACGCAGAGCCGAGCCGTCGGCTTAGAGTGATTAAAATAATGTTAGTGGGTACTTAGTGGGTTAGATAGTGGATTTTCTTAGGTGCCACTTATTTAATAGGGTTCATTGCATTATACACATGTTTTCCATTGCCGTTTAGTTTATCACTCAGATCTTAGGGTTGGCTGCATGTTGTACACCTATTTTTCATTATATCGATGCTAAAATCACTTACAAATGTCAATACCGGTTTATTTGTTTCCGCAATTTCTTTTTCTAAGCACACAAGGTGGTTGCTGTTGGGTTATATTTGGGAGCACGGTGAGTGTTTAGGGTTTAGGTGTTTCAAAAATTGCTAGCGACGTTTCGTTGTCGTCAGATTCGTTAATATAAGGTATGTTAGGTTTCTTTCTTTAGTTTGTATATATATATATATATATATATATATCTGTGTGTATGTGTAACACACCAACCCTACAAGGGTCCGAATGTCACATTATGGAGTCATATCAGAACATACTAATAAAAATTTGCAAGCGGAGGTCTTATTAAATAAAAATACGAAGCCATATAAACGAATGACTTACAAAGGAAAATACATAACCCAACATGTCTAACAGATACGAAATATCAAAACAAATGTTCTTTCAGATGAGTCCAAAATAATAAGGGAAATTAGGGTCGGTTCACTCAAAAGCTCCTACTCTCAGCCCATCAAAGCCCAGCATTCCACTTGGTACCTGCCGCATAGAAAAGAAATGTGACTGAGCTTAAAAAGCCCAGTGAACAGATATAACAAAACAAAAGCTAAACATAATCAAAAATACAAAACGAAACAAAGGAGACTGATAACAAAGTCGTAATGAACAAGCACAATGAGTCTATGAGTCAATGAGGAACCTACAGGACAAAATATTAACAGATATCCAGAAGGAATAGAAATCAAGAAAACTAAAGCAAAGTAAAGCAGCGAATCATTGAACAATTATAAGCACATGTAAATAACCAAACATACATGTATCAGAACATAATCACATAGGAGTTGATGAACAATATCATAAATCAAATAAAACGACCAATAGTGTAAAAGCATATCAGTCAGCGGATCAACTAAACATGAATATGGCAAAACAAACAAATCAGATAATCAGATATACATAAGCTAAGCTGAAATCTATAAACAGATGGGAGCAACTGAATAGAATGTAAGCATGACAATCACACAAGTCGGATAAGCAACAATTACATAACAAGCGGAAATACCAACTGAATTATAAGCATGTTAGTCACGTGTATCAGGTAGAAATACTGAACGAACACCATAATTAAATGAAGTAACTAAATAAGAGTATAGCATGATCAACGGATAGATCTAATGATTACATACTAGCATGACAGCCAGATGAATCAAATAGTCACATAATAGCATGATAAGCGGATAATTAGATATTCGCATGATAACAGATGAATCAGGTAACCACATAATAACATAGTAGACAGAGAATTCGTGTAATCATATAACAACATGGTAAACAGATGAAGTGATAGTCTGAAGTATAAGCTTGTCATCCAACCGAAATGGAGTGAAAGCGTAGTATATCAAATGAATCGAAGACTGAGTGTAATAACCAAATGAATTGAAGTATGAGTCCGATAGTCAAACGAATCACATAAGAATACTGAGTGAATAAGTAGCTAACTGAATGACTGAATAGGCATAGTAAACGAATGAATCAGAATATCAGATAGTCACATAATAACCAAATCAGAATGTTGCCACGAGCACCTAATACTAAAGGAGATACTCCAATAGCCAAATCTAACAAATCACATATCATAACCCATATATGCCAAATCATATCAATCCGTCAAATCATAAGTGCACAATGATGGGAGACCTCTCAAGTACCAAATGGAGTAGCTAGCTCCCAAATGTGAGGGGGTGTATTGCACACACGCACCACATCACCAAAACTGAACTGAGTACCTAGGATGCATCCATACGCTCCCTGCAAAACAAATCATATATACATATGCCAGTTCGAGACTGTACATACGTATTCATAATGGCCAAGTGATCACATATATCATATCATATCATAAAGGGAACGCCGGGGACTAATCACACCGCCCCAAATAGTTTCATGCCATTGGTGCATCAATGACATGGTCATGGTACCTCCGTGACTAGTTAGCTCGGGCAACTGAACACAACGAATCATATCAAATCATATCCATAATCATATCATACTCAAACCAATCATATCAACATAACTGAATCATATCATAGCAAACGGATATGAACGGATACCACAACAAATGTCATAACAAAATGGATAGCAGATCGAATATCATGACGGATGAAATCGTATCAAAGGAATCATATCAAAGGAATCATAGCAAAGGAAATCATATCAAAGGTAAGGAATCAAAGTCAAGGGTAGAGGAGTCGTGAGAATAAACCCTTAATGAGAAAGCGTAGAATATATGTACCTCAATTGTGTGTGCGTAAGAGTAAGGCACACAAGCAAGCTCAACGTCCCCGCCTCACTAAATATACATTAGGACATATCATAAATCACATATGTGTTCCATTTATAAGTCATGCTTAACTTATCTCCCATTTATACTTAGTTTCAAGTTCATTAATTTCTGTCTTTTAGTATTTCGAATCCGGACCAAACTTTAGCGATTTTTATAAAATACTTACTTAGCTCAAGTGAAATCAAGGAAATTCCTAGGGTTCCCATATGAGTTAAGAGATTCTCCAAAAATTGGGGGACTCTATTTCTAAGTCAAATGGCCTATGGAAAATAATAAGTCCAGACCTGTCCAGAACTCACCCAGATTTACACACACCAAAAGTATAGCCCAAACAAACACACTCACCCTACTCCACACATCAAACCAAAAATTACAGGTGTCACACAATATATAAACATCATAACCACTAAAGTAAAAGTTCCATAACCTCATAGATTTAATACTAAAAATCAAATACTGCATCACAAATTTAAACTCAAGAATTTAGATTCAGACACCTTAACTCCAAAAATGTAAAAATCATACTTCCAGGTATGCAAATGCTACAAGGCTTATATTTCTAGAAAGCTATTTCAACGTACTAAAATTTAGGCTCAAGAATCACTCAAAAACATGCAAGTATCATCATATAACACCTAGATGAATCCAACCTAAATTCTGGACAGCTTAACAAGCAATCATAACCAAGCAACAAACAAGTCACCAATCATCTCATAAGCATGCCAAACATCACAAAACTCATCATACATCATTATTAGGGTCTAATATCATGAATTTTACAGAGGTGTCATCAATTTAAACAATGAAGCATAATATCAAGCATTTAACATATTATAAGTCCATAATTTCATGTAGAAGATTAATAACAAGTCCTAAACATGTTGCAACCCTATCCATCACCCACCAAATCATATCCACAAGGCAACCATCATCAAATATCAATAAATTACAGAAATAAAAGTCTAGCCATCCATCTCATACAATTCCCCATCCAATCTCATAAGATTACAAGTTCTAGTCACATAAACATCACCATAACCTTCACATAAAATCATGAACTTCTAAGCTATCAAATTCATCAATAAGCATGTTATCACCCATCATTGAAAGTTTATGTACTCATTTTATAAGACATATAAACATGTTATGAAAGCCGTTTCCAAACTCTCATATCCTAAGTACCATTTTTAAAGCTAACATGTCCACATAAAATCATGAATTCATAAATAGAGTTTAACATGAAAATGGTTGATAAAAGTTCACAATGATTCCAAAATCAAACATACACCACTTATATAAAACTAATAACGTATAAGGATCGTTATATATTCATACCCATAATCATTTACAACATAATTTCATTCACAGAAAATCAAAAATCAACAAACTATTACTATTCGTAGAATATGACACACACTACACGAAACCCTTATTCCAAACATACCATACACGAGCCAACCCATACGCAACCGAACCAAACACACCCTAGTCGAAACCAAACAGCCCCGTATTTAATTACCTAGGGTTTTCTAGGTTTTACTTCTTGTTTTCCACAAGTTAAAAGGTTCGACTAGTATAGAAATTACATGGGTCGAATAGGTTCAAACAAAAAGAGAAAGAGCATCCAATTGATTTATTAACGGCTTCATGATGTCATATTTTTACATGTTTACATACGTTTATAGTGTTTGCTACATGATTTATATTAGAATACATGTGTCGAATGGAACAAAAAAAAACAAAAAAAATGGGCGATGATACCTTGCTTATGCTAAACCACGACACAACAACAAGAACCCTAACCCACGAATCATTAATCCTAACCCACGAATCACAGCAAAAATGAACCTACGAATCATGATCCCTAACCCACGAATCACAGCAACAATCCTTTATGTCTTGAACGAATGCTACATCCAAACCCCCACGATCACGAGTTACCAAGACCACGAAGGACACCTTTTCTGCACTCCCTTTGATCGACATAATGACTGGAAAAAATGGCAGCCGTGGTTTCTTTGTGTGCTAGGGTTTGAGGATTTTGAAATTCGGTTTTTGAAAAAATAAAAATAAAGGTGGTATACGGTTTTTAATTGTGCCGAGTAAGAGGGGGGAGAACAAAAGGAAAGTGCCTTAAATCAAGGAATGTAATTGGAAACCTTCCTCATTTACGCAAATCATGAATCTGGACTGTATTCTCGACTCGATACATTTGTGTACTCAAACTTTCGGTTAGGGTCAAATAAAAGAAAACGTGACACAACATAAATGTGTATAAATTATTTTAGCATAAGTTTTATTTCCGTATTACTTTTACTTGTTTCAGATGATAACGGTTTAGATAATTAAGTTATAGCCATGACGAACTATTTTAATAATTAACGTCTTTCATAAGTTCGAAATTAAAGGGGTATTTTGGGTATTTTAACTTCTTCAAAAACGTGGGTTTTACAACTCCTCCTCTCTAAAAAGAAAATTTCGTCCTCGAAATTATAGTCGCAGAAGTTAACGGGGAGTACTAGTTTAAGGAAGGCGTAGCAATCCATAGTTCGCATAATCACAACAATTTCCGGTCTTACCCGTAACAGATGTCAGTGAGAAAGTCGCCAGGAGGTACAGAATTCCAAACAAATGTGAAAATTGACAAATAACGGATACGAGTCCTAGTCCAACCAACGCACCAACCCCCGGCATTTCCCAAGACGTCGTATGATCCCAATAAGTTCAAATTATATGATCTCTGTATTATCACGTTGATCAGGCGTCAGAATACTTGCATCACATAACAAGTCCATACTGTCATCATATTCTATCTCGGGTCATGACGAACCACATAACCAATTATCACGTCAAAACAGATACACATATAGGTAGCAAGTAACATACCAAATCAAACCAAATTCACATACAGGTGACAAGCATATCGGCAACTAAACTCCAAAAAATTCTCAGAAGACTAAACGAAAACTTACCAATCCACGGAAAGAAGGAAGGTGGCCGTCTTACTTGAGAGGGTTCCTCATGACTCATTTCTGACGATCCAAAACGATCTCAGGCGCACAAACAGTGCCAAATATCCCAAATCTGATCTTGCTGGTACGAATTACATAAACAATATAGATGATAATCGAAATCTGTCATAGAGATATGAGATATGACACAAAGTTGAAATATTACCAAAATGCTAAATCATAAAACTTCATGATTCAAACCGAGTTCTGAACAATTCAAAGAAAGTAATACTGATCAAAATCACATAACAAATATCAAAACGCGTGACAAACAAATCTAAGTAACACAAGTCGCGCCCAATCACATGAAACAGGTGAATCTTCTCAGCATCTCCACAGTTGGCCTGTTGACCACAATACGCCTGAATCTTGGTAGTAGCTTCTCCGCACGTCTAAGGAACGACGGTCATACTTCTTATGCTCCTACGTCTTTCAAGCGCCCACCAGTTGAATCTTGTCTCCGTCTTTTGCCTTTGGTTGATCCGTCCAGCTTCCTTCAGCAGCATCCTGATGTCTCCAGCAGCATCACGATCGGGTGCGGCTTCTGTTTCACGAACCTCTCCAAAATTGTTGCAAAGAACGGTAGCAGGTCGACACCATCATCTTCGGCCCTAAGAGTAAACTCCATCTAAATGATCGACAACCGAATGCGCGATAATAAAACAAACAAAATCAATGCGAAAAGAAGAAGGTCAAATCAACGAAGACAAAAGAGTATCGAGGTCAGATCTGAATGAAAATCAAAAGAATCGGGAAAGAACAAAACAGATGGAAGCCTAATGTCTACCCAAGTTCTCAAAGGTCAATCCTAAGGTCAACAAGACGAAACCTTTGCTCTGATGCCATAATTGTAACACCCCAACCCTACAAGGGTCCGAATGTCACATTATGGAGTCATATCAGAACATACTAATAAAAATTTGCAAGCGGAAGTCTTATTAAATAAAAATACGAAGTCATATAAACGAATGACTTACAAAGGAAAATACATAACCCAGCATGTCTAACAGATACGAAATATCAAAACAAATTTTCTTTCAGATGAGTCCAAAATAATATGGGAAACTAGGGTCGGTTCACTCAAAAGCTCCTACTCTCAGCCCATCAAAGCCCAACATTCCACTTGGTACCTGCCGCATAGAAAAGAAATGCGGTTGAGCTTAAAAACCCAGTGAAAAGATATAACAAAACAAAAGCTAAACATAATCAAAAATACAAAACGAAACAAAGGAGACTGATAACAAAGTCGTAATGAACAAGCACAATGAGTCTATGAGTCAATGAGGAACCTGCAGGACAAAATATTTACAGATATCCAGAAGGAATAGAAATCAAGAAAACTAAAGCAAAGTAAAGCAGCGAATCAATGAACAATTATAAGCACATGTAAATAACCAAACATACATGTATCGGAACATAATCACATAGGAGTTGATGAACAATATCATAAATCAAATAAAACGACCAATAGTGTAAAAGCATATCAGTCAGCGGATCAACTAAACATGAATATGGCAAAACAAACAAATTAGATGATCAAATATACATAAGCTAAGCTGAAATCTATAAGCAGATGGGAGAAATTGAATAGAATGTAAGCATGACAATCACACAAGTCAGATAAGCAACAATTACATAACAAGCGGAAATACCAACTGAAGTATAAGCATGTTAGTCACGTGTATCAGGTAGAAAAATACTGAACGAACACCATAATTAAATGAAGTAACTAAATAAGAGTATAGCATGATCAACGGATAGATCTAATGATTACATACTAGCATGAAAACCAGATGAATCAAATAGTCACATAATAGCATGATAAGCGGATAATTAGATATTCGCATGATAACAGATGAATCAGGTAACAACATAATAACATAGTAGACAGGGAATTCGTGTAATCATATAACAGCATGGTAAACAGATGAAGTGATAGTCTGAAGTATAAGCTTGGCAGCCAACCGAAATAGAGTGAAAGCGTAGTAAATCAAATGAATCGAAGGAAAGTATAATAACCAAATGAATTGAAGTATGAGTCCGATAGTCAAACGAATCACATAAGAATACTGAGTAAATAAGTAGCTAATTGAATGACTGAATAGGCATAGTAAACGAATGAATCATAATATCAGATAGTCACAAAATAACCAAATCAGAATGTTGCCACGAGCACCTAATACTAAAGGAGATACTCCAATAGCCAAATCTAACAAATCACATATCATAACCCATATATGCCAAATCATATCAATCCGTCAAATCATAAGTGCACAAGGATGGGAGACCTCTCAAGTACCAAATGGAGTAGCTAGCTCCCAAATATGAGGGGGTGTATTGCACACACGCACCACATCACCAAAACTGAACTGAGTACCTAGGATGCATCCATACGCTCCCTGCAAAACAAATCATATATACATATGCCAGTTCGAGACTGTACATACGTATTCATAATGGCCAAGTGATCACATATGTAGGACCTTAGATATATCAACCTTATCACACAAATACCCACATTGTGCATAGAACACGTTAACCACAAACAGTATGCGTAGAATAGAGGAAGAATAGATATGGTGACTTGAATGATAGATCGTGTATGTATTTAGAGAGATAAAGGAAAGAAATGAAAACAATATTTCATAAGTAAAACACACACACACACACACTCAAGCACACCCCTCAAATGAGACTTTGAGGGGTTTATATAGTACAAGTAGACGATGCCCTAAAAGGCTTTCTATGGGCTTCGTGGGCTTGGACATGGGTTGGATTGGATAAAAGGCAAGCTTAACATAACTAGTACCCATTTAGCTTAGTCCAATCCACGAGCCCGTTGACTATTCTATCATGATATCTAACACACGTTACAAAGTTCCTAAATGTGAATGACCATCACTTCTAATAAAAACTATTAAGGCTAACAATCTCCCCCTAAGGGGTGGTCATTCAAAAGATGCTCCACTTGATTTGGTCTTTACTTTTCTTGAGCTTGAACTTTGTGCGTAGATATAGAATAGTCTCGAATCTTTGTTCCTTCAAGCTTTGTGATCAATTAATGTGATTGTTCTGCGCGTTGTCAACCGTTGGTTAGGTGTCTCTACGTCATTCTCCACCATGCTCACACTTCTATTTGTCTTTTGGTTACCAATGATGTGGTTCTCGAGTCTTTAAACTTTGTAGATTCTTTGACATTGACGAAGAATCATCTTTAACTTTGAGTAGCCTTTGATTTTGATGAGAACTTTCATGTGTTGTTGGTATGAGCATGTGGCGAGTGTGCACGATCAATCCGCTCCGGAGCTTCCATTAGAAGAAAACATAAAACAGGTTAGTAATAAGCGGATTCCGGCACTTACAAGTTTGAATTTCGAGGGTGTTAACAACATAGTGTGAAAACACGTCTCTGATTCTCACAAGGGCCGTTCCGAACGGAGTCCCACAAGTGAGATAACGCGATATACCGAAATACATCTACAGTTCAGATTTGTCGCAGAGGTACACCGAAGCATCACCCCACGACTGTAGACCGTTTGAGACACACTAAGCGTAATCCACGGGAGTTACCGAAGTAACTGCTGTCCGAGGTGCTTGATGTTGACCCGGCAGAGTTTCCATTCAATCATCAGAAGATCACGAAGTGAAACTTCTCATAAATGTCCTGGCAGATTGCTAAGATCTGCGTAGGACTCTAGAATATATCACTTGTGTCCTTATAGATGAATAACAAGTGATGTCATGTCATGTGTTCCTATGAGATCTTTTGATGAATCTCGTGGCTCTAGACTCAATTAGTGCATTTTGGTTTTCCTGAGCGGAGACTAGGGAGAGGGTTTCCTTCTTCAATATCAACAATCTCTAAGAGAAAGTCGATAGATTATGTAGGGTTCCCAGTGAGAATGAAACAGATCCTTTTAAGAGGAATTGAGTGGCTAGAAGGTTAGGTGCAAAGTCCACTGGGTCCATGACGTCTTTGTCTTCAATACCAGTGTCATCTTAGTGACAACCAAGAGTGAGATGAATTGAACCCGGTTTCTGCCCTAAGGTTGATTATGGAGGGCTATTTCTTTTCACCCTTTCATTATATTTCTTTTTAATTCTTCAACCTCTTCTTTCTCCTTTCTCACATTACTCCTTTTTTCAATCATTCCTAAGGACTTCTAATACTAACTATTTGTGATGTCCTTGGGTAGATCCCTCCGGCTCTGGCGGATCATAGGATGAATTTCCTATCCATAGACACCTTATAACTCCATGACTGTCCTATTTTTGCCATAAAACCATTTTTCTTGAAAATCTCACAGAGTATTTATGATAGAAAACATGTTTGAAACACTCCGAGAGTTTTATATTTTCAGAAACACTCCCCCTTCATATGTGCTTATAAGTTTTGACAGAAATCTGCACATATAGGGTAGAGTTCGCACTTTTTGAATTGATCGGCTCATGATAGACAATTCCCCACGAGACACGGTTACGTTGCCTAGTTAAAGAGTTCCATTGTCAGTTTTTAGGTGACAACTAGCTCTAATAACTAACTTGAAGTTGTAAACACTCCTAGAAAAGGAGGTTAGACCCATGAAAGTGCATATCTATCACAAGTTTCTCGAGATGGTACATTTACTAACTTTGATTACTCGTCAATTCATTGGTTTCGTCTGAGTCGAGCTCTTTTGAGATTCAAACAACGATCATTAAACTTTTTGATCACATTTTAATCACGTTTCTCCCCCTCAAAAATAGCATATCCATGATGTTTTTGAAACAAAATGATTAAAAGATATGTTTTTCGAAAAGCATTTGGAGAGAAACTGATTTAGCATGAATTTTGGAACAATTTTTTATTTTATACTCCCCCTTAACGAAAGCATATTTTTCATACAGAAAATTTAGAATCAATTAAGGGTTTAGAGGGAGTTAACTTGGTACCAAATGTGAGAGATTTTGAAAAATCTTTTTGAAAAATTTCGAATCAATGGTACTCAAGATGATGAAGATTTTGAAAATCTTTTGAAGATAATTAGAGAAGAATTATCTTCATTTGTTTTAGGATAAGTGCTCGATATTTATGAAAATCGATTTTGCGTAGCACTTTCCTTTCTTTAAAGATCGGGTTGCAAGCTGAAATACTTACAAGCCATTATGTTTTAAGGAATAGTGCTTGAAAAAAATATTTAAAACCTTTGTTTTGGTTAAGCACTTTCCTTTCTTTGAAGCGCGGGTCCTGAACTGATGTGTCCAGAAGCCATTATTTTGAAGTCCGGGTTTCGTACTGAAGAATACGAAAGCCATTATGTTTTAAGAAATTTTGAGAAACGACATGTTTTGGAAAACATTAAAGAACTCTCGCTCAAGCATCTGTACATACCCGTATCATTGTTGAATGACATTTCTAGAAACGTACAGAATATCGATTATACGAGAGACATGTCGTGAGAAGAATATTTTTGGATTTTTGATTTTATATTGTTTTTGTATTTTTTGAAAGTTTTATATTTTTATATTTTTGTTTTTGTTGGTTTTTCAAATTTTGTATTTTGTTTTTCAAAAAATATTTACAAAGAAGATTTGAAGAAAGAGAAATTAAGTTGGGACAAGTAAAAGTGGAGTTAAGAGTGGAACTAGAAAAGGATTTCCACATGCGAATTTGGCATAAAGTTCTTCTTTACCACACGGGGTATATGAACCTTCAACACTTTTACAAGTACCTGCATCCACAGAAGAAGAATTTTCACAAATAACAGTGTTAGAAGTACATGATTCCTCACGGTGAGGGTGATCACTATCAACGGTTGTAGTGGATCTGACTTCCTTATCTTGATGATTGGCACTATTATCTGTGTTGGTGCGAGTATCAAAAATCTTTCCTGTGGGAATCCATCTAAGACCTACTATGTTGAAAACTTTTCCCGTGGGTTTCCACCTAAGGTAAGATCTAGGAGTTGTTTTCTTTTCAGATGCAGCGGAAGAGTCATTTTTAGAAAAACTACGTCCTGAAGTGATCCACCTATTAGGTCTCCTTTCCATGTTCATTTTGTCAACGGGTTTGTTTCTGTTTGGTGTCTTAGTGGATTGTACCTTGGCACGAGAATTATCTTTCTTGAGATATTGTGAGACACATGCATCATGATTAGCTGAAAAGACACATTTTTTACATGTAGTACAGACAAATTCAATATTCTTGTTTAAAACAGCAGCTTTAACTTTGTCACTACAGTCTTTTGGAAATTGTTTCTTGTTCGAAAAAGACTCAGAATGTATAGTGTTGTTTCCTATGTGCATAGCATTTTCTTTTGCGCAACTACTCTTAGATGCAAGCGAATCCCTAGTCTTATGTTGAGAATTCCTAGGTAAAGGTTTACTACTACTAGCATTGCCTTGAAATCTTGTAGAATTCATCACCCTAGATGTTGCACCTAATATTCCGTCCTTTCGAGTCTGTGCCTTTTTCCTAGCTACTTCTAGATAGTGATTGTTGACCATGTTGTTAGATCCGACAGATTCTTTAACTGGATTTTTGGTCACATTCCGTGTACTATTCCTAGAAATGCCAGGTGTAATCACTGTTGATGTTTCAACAACTGCTTTTCCTTTTTCAAAACTTTTGACAATTCTCTTTTTAATAGGCAAAGACTGTGGAGTGACTGTTTTTGACAAATCATTTTTCTCATTGACCTTTAGATGAAACTGAGAGATAGACATTTTTGGTTTGAAAACCGGTTTGGGAACATTTGGTTTCTCCTCAGTCAATGGTTTTGCAAACTTAGTATCCACAACCTTTCCTTGTAGACTTCCCAGCTGAGCTCTCAAAAGATCATTTTGCTCTTTCATGTCCTTGTAGGCACGCTCATACGACAATTTGTCATACTTGCATTCCTCAGATTTTCGATCAAGTTGTTAAAAATATGAGACATTTTCTTTTTCAAGTTTTTCAAGAGCTTTTTCATATTTTGAAATAATTTCGGAGGTCTCAGACTGGATTCTTTCATGATCTTCAACAGAATATGTTTGTAAAATAATGGACATGATATCGGTAGTCATAACATCTTCGAAAAGAGAATCATTCAAATTTTCCATAACTTTGATGTGTTCAACACTGTCATTAGCTTGCTTTACCAGGGATTTATGGTCCTTGACAAAGTCAAATTTGTTTCTTTCAAAAAGCTTGTTCAAAATAAATTACCCTTGAGTTGATGTTATTCAAATTGAGGGGCAATTTCGATTTCAAAAACTTTTTCTGTTCATTATCAAAACTATTGAACCAGATGTTTGTTGTAATATGAGTTTTAGTTTTAACAGTCTCTTGAAGTCTCCTAATTCTAGTTTTAACATCGTCTAAAATGCTTCTGGCATCACTTGTGTTAAAAGGATTGTTTGAAGACATTTGTTCGATTTTCGAAAAGGATTTTAAGACAACTACAGGAGTTGCAACTGGTTTTGAAACTGGTGTGATGGAAAACTTTGACTTTTCATTTTGAGACACAAAAGTGATTCCATTAATTTTGTTCCATTTGTTATAATCAATCGGTTTGATTTCAGAATTCTTTTGTTTCATTTTTGATCTACTCTCCTCAGATAGTTCCAACGTTTCAAGATAATCATGCACAATTATGGGTTCATGCAAAGGTTTTCTATTGTTCAACACATTCTGAGATTTCTGAGCTTTCTTGAGAAAACAAGGAGGTGAGTTACCAAGAGCCATTTTATGAGAAGTATGAAAAATTGGATTTACTTGATTAGAAAGCATCTTGTTTGTCTTAGCGGAATGACCCGTTGTAAGAAGCAAATTATCCAATTTTTTTATTGTTTCATTTTTGTCCAGAATTTCATCTAGAAGAGAATCTTCTCGTTTTGAAAAATCAGCAATCAACTGTTTCTTCTCTTTTTCAAGATCAGAAAACAGTGCTATTTGTTTAGAAAGTTGGTCATTTAGTTCAGAAATTTCTTTGTTTAAAGATTTTATTTTCAAGTTCAGATTCACATCAAGTGTATCATACTTGAGTTGCAATTGTTTTTCTCTTAAAATAGAATCTCGATAACCAATTTCTAATTCGATATTTTGTTTGTATGAAATTCATAGGCTCTTGCATTCTATTTGTAACTCTCAAGCTCAGCGGTCAATTTCTGATTCGCGGCCTTAACCTCGCGATTGACCTTACTCACTTTCTCAATCTCAATACCACAATTATTGATTAATGATTCAAAATAAGCACGGGTTTCCTCATCGGTCTCAGGTATTTTGTGCCACGGCCGCCATTAGGATCCACATCGGAGTTTGAGTTCGTATTGCTACAACTCGGATTGTCCGTATGTATCATAAGTAGGTGTCTGATGTCCTGAATGTTGTTCATCATAAGTAAACTGATTAGCAACATTACTATAATTTGGTACCTCATTGAGTGAATCTGTGTCATAGACTGGAGGTGTATCAAAAGTACCGCTTTGATGTTGAGTCCTGTGATTGATTGTATGGTAGGTTTGCAGATTGATTGCTTTATGTGCCCGTCTTGGATTCATGAATTCGTGATTCGCATCATTCAATTTAATTCGATTCTTCTTCGTGCTAACATCAACATGTACTGGATCCTTTCAAGCTTTGTCGGTCGTTTGACACGCATTCGGATCAAAATACCCTGAATATTTGTTGTGATTGTTAGAGGTAGCTTGCTGAACCGAAGTCATAAAACAGTTATTCCCATTTTGATATCCCATATTACGATTCACAATCGACCCCTTGATGTCCATCAAACAGTCCTGCATATTGCATCTGATTCCCCATTTGTATACCGTAGCAAATCCATTCTGATTCCCAATAACATCAACCATTTGTCCTCCTTGACCCATATGCATACTTGGTTGAGCAAACTGCGGATTATACGATGAAATCCATTGGTTGTTGTTATTTGGTGTTGTTGGACTAATGTTTAGGTCATTGAAGAATGAATCAAAGAAAGAAGTTTTGAGACGATCTGCCAGAGTTGCCATTGAGGAAGGTATGTATGATAAAGTTGATGTAGGATCGATTTAACGATAAAGGAGTTGTGTTTGAAGAAGATTAGGCTTCGGTTGAGGTTTTTCAGTGAATCTTACTCGTAAACCTGTTCGAAGGCGTAAAATTTTTCTCTCCCCAAATTTGAAATTCACAGTAAAAATCAATTCTAAGGACGTATGAAAGATTTGAGTTATGACAATTTTGACGCCAAATTTGACCTGAAAAATTTGAATTTAGGCCCAAAAATTTGAATTTTTGACCAAAATTTTCACAGTTAAACCAAAATTTGAATCTCGCGTAAAAATTGAACGTTTAGTCTCCTCAAAAATTTAAATTTTACTCAAGTTTTCCCGCCAAAAACTTGATGCGTAGAAAGAGTTTAGGCGTTGACCAAAGAAGTACGAGTAGAGTTGGTGCTTATGCGTAGGTTGCTTAGGCGTAGAAAGACCCTTACGCGTAGGATAAACTTATGCGTAGAACCCAACTTACGCGTAACACAAGAGCTTACGCGTAGGTATAGCTTACGCGTAGGAATAGCTTACGCGTAGGAATAGGGTTTTGCCCAAAAATCTTTTACACTATCACAGTGTAAGAGATATCCAAAGTCGAAGTGTTCCACAAACTTATCCAAGTGAGGGAAGCGAGTAATCGTTAAGCTCAAGAATCGCGCACAAAAAGTTATGCGTAGAACCTTATGCGTAGAAATAGGGTGTTGACTTTCTTACTAGAACTAGGGTTTTGACCTACGCGTAAAAAATTTCCAGTGATTCAAACGATTTCTCTTGCACAAACAACCTTAAAAACACTCGAATAACACAAAAATGTTGACTTTTTTCACCCAAAGTGCTTAGAAAGCTTACGAGTAGAAATGATCAATGAACCAAAAACGAAGTTCAAAATGAAGAAAAACACGTAAAGCTTGAACTTTTGCAAAAACTAAAACTTTAGCACCAAATAAACCTTAAACCACAAGAATCTTGAATTTTTAAGTGCAAAAATTAAAGCTTTAAGCGTGGCTAATATGAATAACGTGAGCCTTTACGCGTAACCCTTCAAAACAAACACAAACACTCCTAAACCATTGTTAGGCGATTGATACCAATTGTAGGACCTTAGATATATCAACCTTATCACACAAATACCCACGTTGTGCGTAGAACACGTTAACCACAAACAATATGCGTAGAATAGAGGAAGAATAGATATGGTGACTTGAATGATAGATCGTGTATGTATTTAGAGAGATAAAGGAAAGAAATGAAAACAATATTTCATAAGTAAAACACACACACACACACTCAAGCACACCCCTCAAATGAGACTTTGAGGGGTTTATATAGTACAAGTAGAAGATGCCCTAAAAGGCTTTCTATGGGCTTCGTGGGCTTGGACATGGGTTGGATTGGATAAAAGGCAAGCTTAACATAACTAGTACCCATTTAGCTTAGCCCAATCCATGAGCCCGTTGACTATTCTATCACGATATCTAACACACGTTACAAAGTTCCTAAAATTGAATGACCATCACTTCTAATAAAAATGTTACGGCTAACAACATATATCATATCATATCATAAAGGGAACGTCGGGGACTAATCACACCGCCCCAGATAGTGTCATGCCATTGGTGCATCAATGACATGGTCATGGTACCTCCATGACTAGTTAGCTCGGGAAACTGAACACAACGAATCATACCAAGCATATCCATAATCATATCATATTCAAACCAATCATATCAACATAACTGAATCATATCATAGCAAATGGATATCACAACAAATGTCATAACAAAGTGGATAGCAGATGGAATATCATGACGGATAAAATCGTATCAAAGGAATCATATCAAAGGAATCATAGCAAAGGGAATCATATCAAAGGTAAGGAATCAAAGTCAAGGGTAGAGGAGTCGTGAGAATAAACCCTTAATGAGAAAGGGTAGAATATATGTACCTCAATTGTGTTGGCGTAAGAGTAAGGCACACAAGCAAGCTCAACGTCCCCGCCTCACTAAATATACATTAGGAAATATCATAAATCACATATGTGTTCCATTTATTAGTCATGCTTAACTTATCTCCCATTTATACTTAGTTTCAACTTCATAAATTTCTGTCTTTTAGTATTTCGAATCTGGACCAAACTTTAGCGATTTTTTTAAAATACTTACTTAGCTCAAGTGAAATCAAGGAAATTCCCAGGGGTTCCCATATGAGTTAAGAGATTCTCCAAAAATTGGGGGACTCTATTTCCAAGGCAAATGGCCTATGGAAAATAATAAGTCCAGACCTGTCCAGAACTCACCCAGATTTACACACACCAAAAGTATAGCCCAAACAAACACACTCACCCTACTCCACACATCAAACCAAAAATTACAGGTGTCACACAATATATAAACATCATAACCACTAAAGTAAAAGTTCCATAACCTCATAGATTTAATACTAAAAATCAAATACTACATCACAAATTTAAACTCAAGAATTTAGATTCAGACACCTTAACTCCAAAAATGTAAAAATCATACTTCCATGTATGCAAATGCTACAAGGCTTATATTTCTAGAAAGCTATTTCAACGTACTAAAATTTAGGCTCAAGAATCACTCAAAAACATGCAAGTATCATCATATAACACCTAGATGAATCCAACCTAAATTCTGGACAGCTTAATAAGCAATCATAACCTGTTAGCAGACATATTTCATAGCCCCACGTATTAGCTTAGTTTACATGTTTAGTAGGACCATTACTTGTACAATATATACTCATTGATTGTAAAATTATGCATATACGAAATATACAGAATACCCGGTTTACATGGTATCAAAGCTAATACGTGGGCCTATGAAATATGTCTGCTAACAGGTTATGATTGTAAAAAATTTAATTTCGGTTCGTCAGTTTGTTCGCGATAATAAATGTACTATTGAGTTTGACGAGTTTGGTTTTTCTGTGAAGGATTATTGGACCCGTCAAATTCTGCTCCGATGTGACAGCACGGGTGATCTTTATCCAGTCACATTCCCGTCTACTCCTAAAGCCTTTCTTGTCAGTCAACAAACGTGGCACCAACGACTTGGTCATCCTGGAAGTGACGTGTTACGTTCTCTAGTTTCTAGTAATTTCATTTCATGTAATAAGACTAAGTCTCCCGTGCTTTGTCATGCTTGTCAGCTTGGCAAGCACGTGCGACTTCCTTTTTCGCATTCTAAGACAATTGTTAAGTCTCCTTTTGATATTGTTCATTCAGACTTGTGGACCTCTCCACTTCCGAGTCTTTCGGGTATTAAGTATTATGTTTTGTTTCTTGATCATTTTTCGCATTATTTGTGGGTGTATCCTTTGAGAAACAAATCTGATGCATTGTCTAAATTTATTCATTTTCGTGCTTATGTTAAGAATCAGTTTAACTGTGACATTAAATCTTTGCAATGTGATCATGGGGGCGAGTTTGACAATCATGCCTTACACCAATTATTTGCTACTAATGGTATAACTATTCGTTTCTCTTGCCCAAAAACATCACAACAGAATGGCAAATCTGAGCGAATGATTCGTACCATAAACAACCTTATCCGAACCCTCTTGTTTCAAGCACACCTGCCGCCCACTTTTTGGGTTGAGGCTCTCCACATGGCCGCCCATCTCTTAAACATTTTACCCTCCACAGCCATTCATAATGAGATTCCTCACACCCGCCTATTTAAGACAACGCCTAATTATACGGATCTCCGTATTTTTGGTTGTCTTTGCTACCCACATCTTCCCACCAACCACAAACTTGAACCCCGGGCCACTCCTTCCATTTTTCTTGGATATCCGACCAATCACCGCGGATATCGGTGCCTTGACTTAAACACCAATAAAATAATACTTTCCCGTCATGTGACTTTTGACGAAACAGTATTTCCCTACGGGTCTATGACTCCAAATACCCCGCCCTCTTACACCTTTCTAGATACATCCCCTAACATCATACAACAACATATTCTCACTACACCCACCTATACAACCCCAGTGGTCTCGTCCACTGTTTCGACCAACCTGCCTTCACCAATCCATAATCCCGACCCAACACCTATCTTACAAAGTCCACCATCCACACACTCCCCACCTTCTAACCAAGGCCCACCCTTACCACCGCAACCCAATGCAAACTTCGGACCGCAGCCTACTGTCAGTGCACCAACTGCCATTACCACACCTATTCCAAACCCCAATCCCGTCTCGACTCACCCTATGGTCACTCGCTTTCGTGTCGGTACCAATCGTCCTACAAAACGCTTTACTTTCCATGTGTCCACCATTTCCCCTATTCCTAAGTCCTACAACCATGCGTTTAATGATCCCAACTGGTCTAGTGCTATGCTTGATGAATATAATGCCTTAATTAAAAATAATACTTGGGTTCTTGTGCCACGACCTAAAGACGCGAACATTGTTCGTTCTATGTGGCTGTTTCGGCACAAATATAATGCAGATGGTAGTCTTAATCGTTACAAGGCTCGCCTTGTTGCGAATGGTAGTACTCAAATTTTAGGTATTGATGTGGATGAGACATTTAGCCCGGTGGTCAAGCCGGCTACCATTCGTACAGTGCTTAGTCTCGCTATTTCTCGACATTGGCCTATTCATCAGCTAGATGTCAAGAATGCTTTTTTGCATGGTTCATTATCGGAGACTGTTTATATGCATCAACCTCCTGGCTTTCGGGATCCGCAACATCCTGATCATGTTTGTCTCTTGCAGTGGTCTCTTTATGGGCTTAAACATGCCCCACGGGCTTGGTTTCATAGATTTGCAGCTTATGCTACTCGGGTTGGTTTTTATCATAGTCGTTGTGACTCTTCTTTGTTCATCTACAGACATGGGACTGATACAGCTTACTTACTTTTATATGTGGATGATATTGTACTGACTGCATCTTCTATAGATTTTCTTCAGCGGGTTATTAGTTCTCTTCATCAGGAGTTCTCTATGACAGATCTCGGCTCGCTTAATTATTTTCTGGGCATTTCTGTGACTCGTAACTCTTCAGGCTTGTTTCTATCTCAGCAAAAATATGCTACCGATGTACTTGAGCGTGCTGGCATGCTTTCTTGTAATCCATGTCACACTCCAGTTGATACGGATTCCAAGCTGGCTGCTGATGGTGATCCGGTTTCTGACCCTACATTGTATCGCAGTCTTGCAGGTGCTCTTCAGTATCTTACCTTCACTAGGCCGGATATCTCTTATGCTGTTCAGCAGGTTTGCCTTTTTATGCATGATCCTCGAGAGCCTCACTTATCGGCTCTCAAGAGGATATTACGATATGTTCGGGGCACATTAACTTATGGGTTACAACTTTATTCATCTACGACATCATCTTTGATTGCTTACTCAGATGCAGATTGGGCTGGTTGTCCGACTACACGCCGGTCGACTTCAGGATATTGTGTTTTTCTTGGCAACAATCTTCTCTCTTGGTCCTCTAAGCGTCAGTTTATGATTTCGTTCGATCTTTGGTGAAGTACGAGGTGTTGCCAATGCTGTTGCTGAAACTTGCTGGTTACGCAACTTATTACGGGAGCTTCATAGACCACTTATTATGGCTACGGTTGTTTATTGTGATAATGTGAGTGCAATCTATCTCTCATCTAATCCCGTGCAGCATCAACGCACGAAGCATATTGAGATTGACATTCATTTTGTTCGTGATTTTGTTGCCACTGGTCATGTACGCGTTCTTCATGTTCCGTCTCATTATCAGTATGCAGATATCTTCACCAAAGGCTTACCTACAGCGTTGTTTGATGATTTTCGATCCAGTTTGAGTATTCGTTCCTCTCCTGCTCCAACTGCGGGGGGCTGTTAGCAGACATATTTCATAGGCCCACGTATTAGCTTAGTTTACATGTTTAGTAGGCCCATTACTTGTACAATATATACTCATTGATTGTAACATTATGCATATACGAAATATACAAAATACCCCGGTTTACATAACCAAGCAACAAACAAGTCACCAATCATCTCATAAGCATGCCAAACATCACAAAACTCATCATACATCATGTTTAGGGTCAAATATCATGAATTTTACAGAGGTGTCATCAATTTAAACAATGAAGCATAATATCAAGCATTTAACATATTATAAGTCCATAATTTCATGTAGAATGCTAATAACAAGTCCTAAACATGTTGCAACCCTATCCATCACCCACCAAATCATATCCACAAGGCAACCATCATCAAATATCAATAAATTACAGAAATAAAATTCTAGCCATCCATCTCATACAATTCCCCATCCAATCTCATAAGATTACAAGTTCTAGTCACATAAACATCACCATAACCTTCACAAAAAATCATGAACTTCTAAGCTATCAAATTCATCAATAAGCATGTTATCACCCATCATTGAAAGTTTATGTACTCATTCTATAAGACATATAAACATGTTATGAAAGCCGTTTCCAAACTCTCATATCCTAAGTACCATTTTTAAAGCTAACATGTCCACATAAAATCATGAATTCATAAATAGAGTTTAACATGAAAATGGTTTATAAAACTTCACAATGATTCCAAAAGCAAACATGCACCACTTATATAAAACTAATAACATATAAGGATCGTTACATATTCATACCCATAATCATTTACATCTTAATTTCATTCACATAAAATCAAAAATCAACAAACTAATACTATTCGTAGAATATGACACACACTACACGAAACCCTTATTCCAAACACACCATACACGAGCCAACCCACACGCAACTGAACCAAACACACCCTAGTCGAAACCAAACAGCCCCGTATTTAATTACCTAGGGTTTTCTAGGTTTTACTTCTTGTTTTGCACAAGTTAAAAGGTTCGACTAGTATAGAAATTATATGGGTCGAATAGGTTCAAACAAAAAGATAAAGAGCATCCAATTGATTTATTAACGGGTTCGTGATGTTATCTTTTTACATATATACATACGTTTATAGTGTTTGCTACATGATTTATATTAGTATACATGTGTCGAATGGAACCAAAAAAAACAAAAAAACAAAGGGCGATGATACCTTGCTTATGCTAACCCACGAATCACAGCAACAAGAACCCTAACCCACGAATCATTAATCCTAACCCACGAATCACAGCAACAATGAACCTACGATCATGAACCCTAACCACGAATCACAGCAACAATCCTTTATGTCTTGAACGAATGCTACAGCCACACCCCCACGATCATGAGTTACCAAGACCACGAAGGACACCTTTTCTGCCTTCCCTTTGATAGACATAATGACTGGAAAAAATGGCAGCCGTGGTTTCTTTATGTGCTAGGGTTTAAGGATTTTGAAATTTGGTTTTTGAAAAAAAAATAAAAGTGGTAAACGGTTTTTAATTGTACCGAGTAAGGGGGGGAGAACAAAAGGAAAGTGCCTTAAGTCAAGGAATGTAATTGGAGACCTTCCTCATTTACGCAAATCACGAATCTGGACTCTATTATTGATTCGATACATTTGTGTACTCAAACTTTCGGTTAGGGTCAAATAAAAGAAAACGTGACACAACATAAATGTGTATAAATTATTTTAGCGTAAGTTTTATTTCCGTATTACTTTTACTTGTTTCGGATGATAACGGTTTAGATAATTAAGTTATTGCCGTGACGAAATATTTTAATAATTAACGTCCTTCATAAGTTTGAAATTAAAGGGGTATTTTGGGTATTTTAACTTCTTCAAAAATGTGGGTTTTACAGTGTGTGTGTGTGTGTGTGTGTGTGTGTCTTTGCTTTATCTTTGCGGCAATTTTGATATGTGATAATAAGTGCTGATTTTATATGCTTTGTTAAAAGTGCGTTTTATTTGGTTGTGATAATGAGTGTTGATTTTACAATGTAGTCGTGCTTTGCACCCAATACGGTATCTGAGTCAAGCCATAAATAATTTTGCGATTGTTAATAAATTGTTCTCTTTTGTATTCCGAACATGCAAGATATGTTTGAGTGAGTAGGATGGAAGAAATCAATATAAAGTTTTGTTGATGTTTTAATCTTTCCATATTTCTTTAGCAGATTTCTGGATATGTATTTGTGTTTGTTTATGATTTTTGTATGGGTTGTACTGATAATTTGATGGCGAGAGGTGGAAATGCGTTTTGCAGCCACTCTTAGTTTTGGCCTACTGAGAACCGTATGGTATAAAAGTACTTGCTTTGCGATCTTTTTTCTGCAATTACGGATTAGAGAAGGTGAAACTGAGTGTGTGGTTTGGAGGGTGTACTGTGTAATTTACTTATGCTGTTTGGTGCTTCGTCTGTTGCAAGTTTTTGGTTTGTTAGTGTTGTAGGTTTTTAGTTAACTGGTGCATTAGGTGTGCTATGCTCATGCAATTAGGGTTTATGTTTGATGTTTTGGGGTGTTTTATGATATATATTCATGTTTGAGGATATAGTTGTTGGTTTTTGGTAGTCTTTCTTGATGGGTTGTAAGTTTGTGACAGGGGAAATGGTTTTTGGGTTTTAGGGTTTGATTGTTTAAGCTTTTGTGATGTTGTTTTGGTGTTTGGGCGTTTGATGTGTTAGGATATTTTCTGAATTTATGTCTATTAATTTGTGTTTGTGAAATTGAAGATGAGGGAAGTTTTTTATGATTGTGTCAGGTTAACGAGAAAGGTGAAAGCTGTATTTGTGAAAAAAAAGAAATATAAAACAAATATGAATTGATGAAATGGCCCTTCCAGCTAACGAGAAATGCTAACGACCGTTAGCAAAAAAATGGCCGGTCGCGTAATTTATGAAAAAGTTTTGGACTAAAAGTGCGATTTTTGAGAAAAAGGACCAAATGTGTGAATTGTGTAGAGTTTGGGGACTAGCGGTGTAATTTACTCTAAATATAATATTCATTTCTTATTTACTAAGGAGTAAACTGTAAAAAATTTCCCTGAGTATAGCAAAAAATGCATGTTTAGCCACCAAAAAGATAAATCTACAAATTATGCTACTGTTGTGGATGTTTTTCTGCAAATCATGTCTCTCGGCCTAACGATCGTTAGAAAATCTCGTTAGTTACTGTTCCAAGTAGGGTTTTTTAGTTATTTCATGTTTTCGCCAATTTACTCACCCACATAACTGCTTACACTCCCGATGCGGCCCTAGTTACAGGGACATAACTTGCAACAATGAATATAACTCTTGTATATCATACTCTGATTCATAATCCTATCAAACAACGTTCCAATTTCCTAAAATTTGTCAACTTCGATTCCTTAGTAGTTTTTAAATCAACCCAGTGATCTTCAACACCACCCATGAAATTTTTATAACCCTAATTACACTTTTGCAACACCACCTATAAATTTTTTTCCTATTTCCTAATTACACTTTTGCAAATGGCTGCTACGCGCGATCAAGTGTTTTAGAATGGCAGAGTTTGTAACCAGACTTCTTAGTAAAGAAGACAAAAGAGACAAGCAGCGTAAGGAAAAATTAAAACAACTATGCCTCAAACTCACCACAGCCATAAAAGCTAGGCAACAATCAATTGAAGTACTAGAAACATCACGTGGTCATGTGGCATGTTCAACCGTTCGTCATATGAATGATATGAAAAAACATGATGTTAAACAGGCAATGTCACTTCAGATTCAGGTGTTAGAATCTGACTTAAGTTCCCATGAAAAGAAATACTTCTTGGGTAAAATGGAACTAGGAATCTGAGGTTAGGTTAGGGTTTGTTTTGATAGTATGTTATATATGTTTTTGTTGATCCTATGTTTTTGTAGCCATGAATCTATGTTAATGAATTTTGTTTTGTTTGATCTTTTTTAAGGATTAATTAATTTTTTTTTTTTTTTAGTTTTGCCATTGATTATTGATGTTTTTACTTAGTTGATCATTTATCTAAAAATTTCTTTATGAATTGACAAAGTTTGAATTTTAAAAGTCAAAAGTTTGTCAAAAATTATTGTTATTTTGGACTACACCAGTGTGTATGCTCTGAAGCGCCATCTAAAGGTGTTTGGATGCTCTGATGCACCATCTAAGGGTGTTTGGATGCTCTGAAGCGGTTATTTGGTCAATACAAGTGTGTACATACCAATGCTACACATCATCCCAAAATATTGTACATTAAATTACATTGTCATTGTTTTCAAATGCTACACATCATCCCAAAATATTGTACTTCAAATTATATTTTAAACATACTAGTGATGAACAACTATTTGATGAATCTAGGACTCCAAAAGTTGGATTAACCAAAAACTCCATAGCCTACTGGACCTGCAAATCATAATCAAAAGTTATCAGGTTCACAAACACACCAAAAAATGATATGCAAATCAGTAAAAAAATGGGAAAATAATGAATTATATGTAACCTCACCATTACACACTAGTCCACAACATCAGTTCTTGCCCCCTTTTTGATTGTTGAACGTTGTATCCAATGGCTCTTAATCCAAGCATAATAAACCTGCTTCTAACACCCCTTTCTGCTTCCACATTCATCACTTGACCGTCTTTAATCACCACACCTCCGCTTGTTACTAATGATTTTCTTTTCCCATTTCTAACATACACATCTTCAATCATTTTCCCCTTTCCCTTTTCAACACACATACCTTCAATCATCTTCCCTTTACACTCATCAACACCCTTGATTTTTTTCTTACAACAACTTCCTTTTAGACCTAGTCCTAAGCAGTGTTGAACTTAGGTAACGTATCTAGCATCCTCCTCAATCCACCCATAACCTCATCATTAGACCCATCTACACCTATGTATTTTAAATACTCAATCAGTCCCATAATTATAGTCAACTGTTGAATTTTGAAGTCTTAGTTTTCAACTTTGACCTTAAATATTTTTATTTGTGTTATATATTACTTGATGCAAAATATATGTATGTATTAAGTTTTAAATGTATTTTTCATTGGTATAAGTTTTATCAAGTATTATATAACACAATAAGATCAAAGTTGCAAAATGAAGACTTAAAAAGTCAACAGTGGACTATACTTATGAGACGGAGGGAGTAGTAAACGGATAACTATTGTGGCTTATCTGCAACAAACAAATCTATTGAGCCATGTATTTCTACCGACTCGAACATGACATGAACTCCATTGTTGGTACAGATTAACTTCAACTCGTTTTCTAAAGACTTTGTAGGTATACAGAAGAAAATTCCCATATTTTTTTGCCTAATACTATCCAATTATATAATCTAGGCTAGAACTAAAAAATGCCTATCACATGTAAATGCGCAAATATTTGTAACAAACCCTTCAAAATACCTTAGCGACTGCAAATAAATCATCTTTGTGTATTTTGAAAACCACTTTATCATTGTAATATATGGAAAACTAGAAGGGGGGGGGTGAATAGTTTTACCAATTAAAACTTCGTTTTAAAATATTTAGATCGACTTATGTCAATCTATTTAGATGTGTATGTTGGACGTTGATAAATAAATATATAAAAGTGTAATGAAAGATAAAGAGTAAGAAGCACATAACCATGACACAAGTATTTATAGTGGTTCGGCTACAAGGACACCTTCCTTGCCCTACTCTACTCCCCGAGTCACCTACTCGAGAGTTCGTAATCACTACAACACACCAACTCCTTATGGCGTAGAAGCCTTCACAACGTCGCCTACTCTATTTCCGGTACTAGGCTAACCACCAGGTTCTTTCACCAAGGTGAACCACACCTACCACAACGTCGCCACCCTTTATCCGGTACTAGGCTAAGTACCGAGTTCCATTACAAAGGAGGAACTACTACCCAATACTACACAACACCTAATCCCAAAGGAAATCCACTCCTTATTACAACACCATCAAGGATATCAACATCCTTGGAAATAAACTATCACTATTTGTATAACTATGCACCTTATCGATTATACGACCTTGGCATTCTTCACTAATGCCACTTGATTTGACTCCTAGGCATTTTTCACTAATGCCCTTGACACGAACGCTTAGTACCATTCACTAATGCCTTCGTCTTGACTCCTTTAGCATTCTTCACTAATGCTTTTGACATGGACGTTAAGCACCTTTCACTAGTGCTTTCGTCTTGACTCTTTCGGCATCCTTCACAAATGCCTTGGACACAACACTTCTATGGAGGAAGAAAGAAGTATCAACAAGAGAACCTCAGTAGTCTTGATGATGATGAAGCATGGCAACTCATGGACTTGAGCTTGCTCGACTTCAAGAAGTGGTGATCTCGCCTTTAAGAGGAACCTAGAGAATCACACAAAAGACAAACTACATAGAAAGATCCCTAAGGATCAGTGGTTAGAGAGTTACAATACTTGGGGAAAGTATGTGTGGGAGTGGCAACCCAAAAGGAAGAAATGGCTCACTATTTATAAAATAAAACTAGTTACTGTTCCCCGGATCCCACGGATCCCTCCCTTAAGGGATCCGTCTAGTGTAATCTCAGGGATCCGTGGGACGCTCCTCTTTGCCCATGGGTTTTTTGGTTATGGGTCATCGGTCATGGGTTATGGGTTGGTCCATGGGTATTTCCTTAGATACAATGTATCTAATAGATGCAATGTATCTAGTCAAATGGATATGGGTCAATACCATTGGTTGTGGATATGCTCCATGGGTTGTAGTTTTTACCCATTATAATACATACTATTTATGTATATATTTTCCCAATATGTAAACACTAGTTGTTGTACATATGTATTATTAAATCATAAAATCACTTACACTTGTTTTAGTGTTTTATGTGAAAACGTAAGTGTGTTAGAAAACTATTGGCTCAAACCATTTACGTATTTTATTTGTTTCGTTAAAATGATTTTACGTTTGTTATCGACAAAACATTAGAAGATCGTAAAATATAAATAAACGTTTTTACGGGTTATTTGTATTAACAATCTCCCCCTTTTTGTTGATGACAAAACATAAAATTATTTTAAGGAAAAACTAAAATTCGTAAAAGTTCGAATTGAGTTTTACTCTCTTCTCCCCTTTTTTGTCGAAACAAAACTAGCGTCGAAAAGAAACTAACACAATGTTTTAAGAAAAATATGTAAAAGAAAAAATATAGAGAGCAAGTGACGGGAAGAGTTCTCGTCTTAACTCCCCCTTGACTAGTCCATCCCTTTGTGAGGGCGTCAAGTAAATAAAAACTACTAAGCTAATGTATTGCAACTATGGTTGCAAATGGTTTCGTCGTAGTGACGATAACGCTCCCCCTTAATTATTGCAACTTTGCAAGGGGACGTAACGAAATGTAATCCATATGAGTATTATATTGCAAATGGTTTTGCAATGTATGGTTTGACACAAAGCTCCCCCTAGCTTAGGGTGTCAAAGTCTTCATGTGTATTTTGAAAATCTACAAAATAAAGGTTAGAAAACAAGTATATAGTGCATAATTTCCTGCAAATAAGACTCAAGTTAGTAGAAAATTGGTCTTCTGTTGCACGGATCCCACTTCCCTCCTTAGAGGATCCGTCTCTAAATTCCAGGATCCGTCTATCTGATGACATATTTCAACAATGGTGATGTACCAAGTAATGTTAACATCAAAGAGAGATATGTATTCAAGCAACAAACATATGCTCAAAGCAATATGGCAAATAAGCTATCATTCAATAAAACATAAGAGATAATCAACAAATCTCTAAAACTAAGAGAATGATTTAGCCATGTAATACATATTCTTCTAATACTAATGAGTGACCTAAACTTAAGAAGCAACCTTGTGCTTAAGGATGACCAAACATGAAGTGTGATTCCTAAGCGCTCTAAGTTAAGTTTGAGACTAGGACACCGTTTTAATCCTGAGGCTCATGGTTGTTTAGGTTTGTTGACCTCATCGAAACGTTCGAGGAGGTGATAAAACATGAAACGTTGCTCTTCACGTAGTTCATGTATCAACCTTTCAACATGTTGACAATGATAGCAATCTTTATCATGGTTTTGAAAAGACGGTGGTAAAGGTTGAGTGTCTTGAAGCGGAGGTTCAAGTGAAGTGGGTTGGAGATCCTCAAATGGAGGAGGGATTGGTGGAGGCACATTGAGTGGTGGCTCAACAAGGGTTGATGGTGGAGGTAAGGAAGTGTCAACTTCCATGTGGTCGGGTGGTTGACTTTGATGTCTCCTCATAATCCAAAATGGGCCATTAGAGGGAAATGGAGAAATGGACATCGGTGCAAGTGTTGATTCAACACCTTGGTTTTGTTGTACAATCTTCTCTAGTGAAGAGTGTGTCGGTAATGGTGGAGAATGAGATAGTCTAGGGGGTAACTCCTCTAAGTTGTAGGAATGTAGAGATGATTGTGAGGTGTTGAATGATATGGCTCTAGGCACCAATGATGTTGGTTGGGTTGAAAAGGGTGTGTTTGGTTTAGTAGGAATTGTAGAGTTTGGTGATGATATCTTTGTGGGAAAAATCCTTTTGGGGATTGATTTGATTGGTTGAGTTAAGGAAATCCTAGCATTTGTGGATTTGACCGGAGATGATTCAGTTGAGGAAATTTCGTGTACAACACGAGCAAGTTTCTTGGGTGGTTCTTGGGTGGATGAGTTAGCACTAGGAGCTTTCCTCATGATGAAGTGATTCAAAGAGATTTGTAAAGGTTTCTAAGTGCTAAAATGAGGATGAAAGTGATGACCTTAAGGGTCCTAACAATGTGGTTTATAAAGCAAGATATTTGGCAAGTACATTCAAGACTTAAGCCACTAAGATTCCTTGTAATGTGATGATTAGCATGCACAAGAGTCAACTTCAGAATTGTACTGATCTAGGAACTTAATTAAGATAAGATGGAGTGTTCAAGTTAGCAAGATGAGCTTAAAATGATTGTTTTAGCTAGAGTTAACATGAATCTGTCATACGGATCCCATGGTTCCCTCCAATGAGGGATCCGTCTAGGCTAATCCTAGGGATCCGTCTCTCAGCAGCTAGGAAAATATAACAATGATGTTTTGTAAGGTATAATACCTATACCTTCTTGAGTGTTTCAGTCCATCTAAGTGTCTTAAATGGAAGGGTACTTGAATAATCAAGGGCAATGAGTGATGTAGCTAATGATTGCCTTTTATCGAAGGGAAATGAGACTTTATGATCACCAATGGATGTTCAAGGATGACACTAGGAATTTTGATGGTGTCAAGTCATAATAAATGATTCTAGAAATCAGATGTAAGCTTGAGATGGAGTTTGAAAAATCCTCAAAAAATAAAAAGAATTGAAATACTAGTTTTTGACCCATTTTGAGATAAGGATGACTAGGAACAATTTCCTAAAATTGATAAATATGTCCACCTAAGTGTTTTGAAATGTGAGAAACAATGTATGAGTATTGAAGCAGAAATATGGTGAGTTTTGATGAGTTGATAAATCAAAAGCACTTTGAAATAGATCCTAGGTAAGCTATGGGTGAGTGTGAAGCTTTCAAATGCTTGAGGAAGACTTAGTTGGTTCTAAGGTCTTATGTTTGGCTAGTGTGAAGTGATCTAGTGAGCTGTTTTGATGTAAGGAAATCTGTATTTCTCATCTGTTGTCACGGATCCCACGGTTCCCTCATAGGAGGGATCCGTCTAGGCTAAAACTAGGGATCCGGCAACTGCATATCAGAACCATCACAGAAGCAAAATGCAGATTTTGCACCAAGCCATATACACGAATACCATTAAACTTAACAGCAACATAAGCATGTTATCATATAAAGCATATCATAGATAATAGTAGTAATGGTAATATCCAAGATAACACAAACAAGCGTGTTAAAACATAATCATTCATACACAAATCAAATGTCTAAAAACAAGCATAATCCTATAGTCTCTTTCGTCAATCCTTTCTTTTCCTCTTTCCCGACTTCATGACGTGGTGAGCTAGGTTTTGAATCATACCCCTTAATTGTTTGAATTCTGTAGTCTCGTTTAGAAGAGTCGGAAGTTGTTGATAGTAGTCAAATGGGTCCAATTCGATGTTAGCTTCGGGGTTGACATTTACTTCTTCTTCTTCTTCTTCTTCTTCTCCTACGAGGAGTCCGAGAGAGCTTTAGGTTTTCTTCCATTGACCATGAACCGTTTAAGGGGTTGTTTGGTAAGAGGTACCATAACGCATCGATAGGAAATGATCATCGTTTATAGGAGATGGTTGCAATGCACTAACATACTTACAAAGTCGTGTTAGGATCATACCATACGGAAGTACCAAGTTGGAAACTTTGAATACCCCGGCCATTCTCTTCACCATGTAATAGGCGAGATTAAATGGCTTTTGGTGATTAAGGCAATAGATCATTTGCACGAGACATGCATTTGGATGATCCTTGTTACCGACTAAGCTAATGACGTTTTCCCTAAGAATTTCTTCCCATTTTCTAAAAATTGGGTGCATTTCGAATAGTTCCATTTGAAAGGGATCACAGTGAATGAGCTTTTTGTTTCGGTTGAGACGGGATTGGTCGGCTCTAATTTTGAAAATGGTGTCTCGAATGGTTTCGGGTTCATCAAGAGGAGTATGGTAAATTGGTTTGGGATCAAGAGCAAAAGATTGAGAGGATATTGCCCAATCTTTAGAGTACATACAAATTCCTTCACAAGGAATGCGAAGGATTTGAGCGAATGTGTTGAGAGGTAAAGTGAAGCTTCGTTTATTGATGATGAAGGCGATTGAAATGCTATCATCGGTATTTCGAATGATCCTAATGCTTTTGTAGAATTCAAAGATGAAAACCGGACAAATTTGTTCATCAACGTCAAGAAGAAAATCAAAGTTGATTGCCGAGAAGACTTGACGAATGTCGGTATCTTCAAGGAAACATTCCTTAACCACACGACCTTCGTGGATAAGTCGTTTTCAAGTTTTTGAAGACTTTGCGGTCGGTTTTGAAAATCCTCTTCCGAGATAGTAATGGGTGAGGTAATGGACGGTATCATGGTGGTCTTGTTGAGTGGCTTTAGGCGTGGTTGATCCTAGAAACACAAATATTCCAATCAGGCAAAATTTGTTGAGATGGGTTTATGGTTTTGATTTGTATTAACAATGTTGTGAACACAATCTAATCTTAGTTATGTGAAAGCCCTTTTTAATGATCAATTTTGGAAACCCTAATTAAATTAATTGATTAAAAATTGAGAAACCATAAACCCTAGGATAAGGATGATGAAAATTAGAACATGTTAGTGTAATTACTTACAATGGTGTTCTAGAGAAGAGTACTTGAGGATATGGAGTCCTATGAAGATGAAACCATCTCTTGGGTTGTTTTTGTGTTTAGTAGGGAGAGGGAAAATGATCAGTGTTGGTATTGAAAAGCGTATAGCTGGTTTCTGTCCCACGGTTCCCCCGGATCCCTTGTATAAGGGATCCGGCTAGTACTACTAGAGGGATCCGGCTACTGTAGGCAGAAAAAGAGTGTTTGGCAATATGTTTGTTATAAGTTATAAAATAGCTTATGGAACAAAAATAGTTTTGGGGTAAGAAAAATAAAATGAATAATGTTTGGTCAACGGGATTTGATTAATTATCGAGAATCCATTTGTGACGACGGCGTTAGTTTGACGAGATCAAAGGAATACTATTCCCGATGATGAGTAAGTCGGGAAAGTGGCGAAAGGAGACTTTTTGAAAGACTGGCAATTATAAGAAAAATGGTATTAACATATTCATGTAGATATAAGCTAGCTAATGAAGAGTAAACATACATCTATGCTCTTGATTTTGGTTTGTGAAGACATAAGACCAAAAATACTTCATGAGCTCTTAAAGTAATATGTTGTACTTATAATAAGTACTTGGTGATTACTTTTAGATTCTTTCTTGAAAGTTGACTTCATTATTCTTTGAATAGAAATGAAGGTTTTGGAGAGATCCTAGCATGAAGATTTCTTGAAAAAAATATGTTAGAATAATCTATCAATATCCAACATGAAAGAGAAGAAAAAAAATGTTTTAAAAGATTTCCTTCTTTGTAGTTTTCAAACATACACGGATCGTATCAAGTTTTTAAAGTACAGCATACTCTAAGAAACTTGGTAACGAAGCTCTGGCGCCAATTGTGGAAAACTAGAGGGGGGGTTGAATAGTTTTACCAATTAAAACTTCGTTTTAAAATATTTAGATCGACTTATGTTAATCTATTTAGATATGTATGTTGGACGTTGATAGATAAATAAATAAAAGTGTAATGAAAGATTAAGAGTAAGAAGCACATAACCACGACACGAGTATTTATAGTGGTTCGGCTACAAGGACACCTTCCTTGCCCTACTCCACTCCCCAAGTCACCTACTCGAGTTCAGTAATCACTACACGACACCAACTCCTTATGGTGGAGAAGCCTTCGCGTCTACTCTTTTGGTACTAGGCTAACGACCGGGTTCTTTCACCAAGGTGAACCACACCTACCACAACGTCGCCTACCCTTTATCCGGTACTAGGCTAAGTCCCGAGTTCCATTACAATGGAGGAACTACTACCCAACACTACACAACACCTAATCCCAAAGAAGATCCACTCCTTATTACAACACCATCAAGGATATCAACATCCTTGGAAACAAACTATCACTATTTGTATACGATGCACTCATCGACATACGACCATGGCATTAACCCTAATGCCGCTTGATTTGACTCAGGCATTTTCACTAATGCCCTTGTCTGAACAGCTTGGCACCTTTCACTAATGCCTTCGTGCCGACTCCTTTAGCATTCTTCACTAATGTTTTTTACACGGACGTTAAGCACCTTTCACTAGTGCTTTCGTCTTGACTCTTTCGGCATCCTTCACTAATGCCTTGGACACAACACTTCTATGGAGGAAGAAAAAAGTATCAACAAGAGAACCTCAGTAGTCTTGATGATGACGAAGCATGGCACCTCATGGACTTGAGCTTGCTCGACTTCAAGAAGTGGTGATCTGGCCTTTAAGAGGAACCTAGAGAATCACACAAAATACAAACTACATAGAAAGATCCCTTAGGATCAGTGGTTAGAGAGTTACAATACTTGGGGAAAGTATGTGTGGAAAACTAGAAGGGGGGGTTGAATAGTTTTACCAATTAAAACTTTCTTTTAAACTATTTAGATCGACTTATGTCAATCTATTTAGATGTGTGTGTTGGATGTTGATAAACAAACATATAGAAGTATGTAATGAAAATATAAGAGTAAGAAGCACAAAACCACAACGCGAGTATTTATAGTGGTTCGGCTACAAGGACACCTTCCTTGCCCTACTCCACTCCCTGAGTCACCTACTCGAGAGTTCGTAATCACTACACCAACTCCTTATGGCGGAGAAGCCTTCACAACGGTCGCCCTTTTTTAGGTGTAGGCTAACCACCGGGTTCTTTCACTCCAAGGTGAACCACACCTATACAACGTCGCTACCCTTTATCAGTACTAGGCTAAGTACCACCGGGTTCTTTCACTCCAAGGTGAGCCACACCTACACAACGTCGCCTACCCTTTATTAGGTACTAGGCTAAGCACCTAGTTCCATTGCAATGGAGGAACTACTACCCAACACTACACCAACGACTAATCCCAAAGGAGATCAACTCCTTTTTACAACATCATCAAGGATATCAATATCCTTGGATCTAGTACTAATCTATCTTGTACATCGAAACACACCATATCGAATGTACATCTAAGGCACCTTTCACTAATACCTTTAACTAGATCTTCAAGACACCCTTCACTAATGTCTTGTGTCTTGACTTCTAAGCACCCTTCACTAATGCTTCTTGTTAGGACCGAAAAACATAAGATTTATGTGGTTTGGGAGGTCTAGGTTGGTGGAAGAAGATGAAGAGATTCATCTCTTCTAGTGAGAGAAAGTAGTGAGAGGGAGGAGAAAACAAAGATGAGTTTTATTAAACAAAGAAACAAACACACGCCTAATGATTCACCTCACCCCTCATGGAGAGTCATGAGGGGTATTTATAGGCTCAATAAACCTTAACTTTTCCACTTAAACGATACTAGTCCCTATGGGCAAAGTATACTACGCATCTAGTCTAATTCACGTAAGTGCGTTAT
>OU343218.1:77876192-77933044 GCA_910596185.1 Chrysanthemum makinoi | reverse complement strand
GAGCGGGATGATCGTGCTGATACTTCCATGCTGCCAACATCATCACTAATGGAAGTTCTATCTCAATGCAACACATGATGGAATGATTCTTCGTCAAACCAAAGAATCTACAAAGTTAAAGACTTAAAGAACTTCATCGGTATTGAATTCCAACGTCAAAGAGCGTGTGAGCATGTTGAAGAATGGCGTGGAGACACTTGGCAGTGAAGCAGTGACTGGCTGACCCACGATCTGGAACAACAACATACTATCACTTTCACCACAAAGAACAATGATCAAAAACAAAGTTAAAGATGACGTCAAAGCATAACTGTTCAAAGATAACTATCTCTCCTGCACTGGGGTTGGACATGGAGGACAAAGAAAATGTCGAATCACTCTAAATTATTTCAATATTGTTTTCATATAACAAGGGATTGTTTAATATATAGCCTTATATTTGTTTAAAATTAGCTTTATATGTAAAACTTATAAGCCCAAGCCCAAGCACCAATAAGAATAGAAGGAGAGGAAGTGTTGCCCTAGCTCCTTGCCTATATAAACCATGTAATAACCTTCATTTGAAGGTTGGTTGTTCAAGTTCTTTTCATTAGCCTCTCTGCCTTAACGCATTATTATGCACGTGTGTGTGTGTGTGATAACTTGTTCAATCGCCTCATCTCCTTTCTATATAACTTGTGTTTGTAAAACTAGTGACCTAACAAACTGGGACTTGGCCATGATCTTCACAATAGAAGGCGGGCTTGCGATTTTTGGAAGATGAGGATCCTTTACTTTCTAGGATGTCAACCTTCTTGTTACAGTCCTTACAGGCAGTGTATGCCCATCCCATTTCTTTGTGAAATTTATGAATTGTTGCAAGGACGATACAGTGTGATTTCTGAGATAAAGAAATTTATAAAAAAAAATTGGTGCGTGTTCAAGATATGTGAAAGATATAAATGTAAAAAGTATGGATAATTAACCAACCTACTCACACTCACGAATTCCTCCAACCATTTTTTCACCGCACCTTGGAAAAATTCTACTATTGTAACCACGGGTTTGATAGGTGCGAATAACTCAATCTTAAATTGAGTTTCATCATAGCCATCATGTTATTGTACTCTGAAAGACCTATTACAATTTGCAAATATATAATTTTGAATATCAATTTTGAGCAAAGATATGCAAAGACAGGAATACTAGAATTTTAATAATAAGAAGTCGATACAAACCTAGTCTTGAATGAAGTGATCTCAGGTATGTCCAGGTTGATGTAAATCTTACTGCCAAATAGTGCATTGTGAGCAGGCAGGAGTACTGCATTTTTTCCACTTAGTAAGACATGCGTATCACTAAATTTATCATAAGTATATATATAATTAATAAATTTGAAATCGAAATTTTTAAAAATAATAAAAACTACATACCGTCCCAATATTTAACCTTCCCTAGCTGTAGCACGAAAACCACAATTCCCATAGTCTCATACTTACTCGCATATTTATCCCACAATTTTGCCTAGTTGTCCCAGAAGGTACAATCCAAGCGAATTCCCCTTAAATATAGTTATAGTTATTTGACATAGTATACTTAAATTATGTATAATATCTATTTTATATAATATTAGCATACTTACTCAACATCCTCAATTACAACAGTTCTACCTATTTTTGGACCACAGACAGATGAACCGGACAATATCCCCAATCGCGATCACAGAACCCATGACATATGTTACAAAAAATGGTAGTAAATAACTGGAGTTATGCATTAAAGTAAATTGTAAAATAAAATGTTTTTTTAAAACACATACCAACCGCCTCATGTTCATGGTATTCACGGTTGCCGTCCAATAAGCTGTTGAGTGGCTCAAGTATCAAGCCATTTACATTCTCATCAAAAGGGTCAACTCTAGTCACTTGGGTCCCTTTGAAAAAACTCAGCTTATACTTGTGTGGCAACAGGGGTAGCCTACCACTGTTCTGCGCATACCAAAATTAGAAATAACGTAGCATTGACCCTCTTCAAACAGAGGTTCAAATCGAAACATTAAATCTTTCTTGATATATATGAATCTCATTCTGAAATAAAATTTATAGTTTATATTAGTACACAATAATTTAAATCAATAAAGTTAAATTAAGAAAACATGTTTGTACATAATTGGGCATCCTGTAGGACCAGATCCAGACTAAAAGGATTGTGCTTTTCATTAAGCTTATGGCTATGCCAAATAGAAATACATCTCCTTTGAACGAAAATGTTATCAAGCATTGGATCAATTTCGTTGATCAAAGTAATTTTCTAGTCCTTTTGAAAGGTTGTAACATTGACAATATTTATAGGTAAGCCATATTATAAAGTTTAACTTTGGATCAAAAGTAAAATAACTATCAATAAGGTATCATAACACCATATTTGTATAGTTCGAAACACATCAATTTATACATCGACCATATCACTTAACGTGGCATATGTAGTACCATGTCACATAACAAATACTCAATCAAACCCCCAAACATATAATGTAGTACCATATCACATAACAAATACTCAATCAATCATGCATATCAGTTAACAAATATTTTTTTCATTATGTAGAAAACTTTTCAGTCATAACAAAGTAAATATCAACATTGTGTATGATAAAACATATTACATGAATTAACAAATCATTTTAACCATTAAAAGATAAAATAGAATAAAAAATACGAAAAAACAAAGACTCAAACATGGCGAATTTGGGTGATTTCGATAACCCATTTTGGAACCAAATCGGAATTGCTACGGAGTAATGGGTGATTTCGATAACCCATTTTGGAACCCTTAGGATACCTTTGCATTTTGTTTCGATTAACTTTATGTTACAAAATACAAATTGTAAGTGTGATTTAGGGTTTATTTTGTAGTTGGTATTTGAGATAGATAGTAGGGTTTTGAAAGGCCGATTGAATTTCCAGGATATGATTTGATCATTATGATTCTGAAATTCAAATACTCCGTGATTTGCTGTCTTAATTTTGAAAATCATACAATCAAACCCAGGAAAAACAGTTAATAAAGATGGTATTGATTTGATGAATATTTTGTTTTGATAAGATTTTAGAATAAGCGATTGAAAAGGGGGAGGTTAGGATGAACATTTGACGTTGAATTTTAAGTGTAAATGTTGGAGATAGTATATTGAAAGAAGAATATTACTTTGGAAGTAGAAGATAAAACACCAATATGTTGATTGCCTCAGTGGTTGAGGCGTTTGGCTTTGAACCTCTAAACCCATGTTCGAATCTTGCATGCTACAATGTTTTTTTAATTATGGTAACCGGATGTAGTGCCATGGTGGCATTTCCACCTCATCATAGGATGCGTCATGTCAACATTAAAATGCCTAGTAAGCATTAATGATGTGGCATATGTAGTGCATAGTGGCATTTCTACCTCATCATAGATCTAAATATAAAAAGTCTAGAACTAAAAAAAAAAAAAAAAAACATTCAAAACTTGTAGATTTACTATAAAAATTCAAAATACCTTTAAACTTGAAGTTTTTTGTTGGTGGTTTCTCTCGTGGTAGTGCTACTCAAATGGTGGTGGGACGGGGATGGTGGATTTAGGTCGTGGAGTCCGGTGGTGTTTCCGTCAGGTGGTGGTGGCCTCGGGTGGTGATGGTGTCGGGCGGTGATGGTGTGAGTTGCAGAGTGTTTGTCATGTGTGTTTTGTGAAAGTGTTTTGTGTATGTGTTTTTACTACAATAAATCACCTTTCCAGCTTTTCAATCTTTGCCTTTTAATTACAATATTTCTTTATTTAAGTTTTTTAACATAGTGACTTTTTAACATTCAACAATTTCACTTTGACTATACACCCTTTATAGATAGTATAGATAACTTTTTTTTTTTATATTTTATTATTAAATATACCCTAAAACACACACATTTATACAAAAAATAATAAAATGTCATTTCTCTCTCTTTTTTTGAGACTATAGTGCTGCTCAAAAATATTTATTCGTACACTTTCTCTTTCTCTTTTTCAAGGTTTTTACCACCTTTTCTCATATTTTCCGCTACGCACCTGAAACCTAAAGCAAATATGAGCTAAGAACATGCATCTTTTTCGCATTGTCGTCACCCTCAAACAAGTCAACGATCTTTATCTAAAGATCAAACACCTTGCGTTTGTCGTTTCTTGCCATTCCCTTGGAACTGAAAGGTATGTATTCATCAAGATAGCGTTATAGAGGTTAAGGGTTACCCTACACTTTTAACTTCACAATAAACGTTGATGAACAATTACATTTACAAATATTAGATGGACACATTTCTAACTCGGCACGATCGCTTAAATTTGGAAAATCAATTCATCCTGTACAAAATAAAATAAAATACTCAACGACTAAACCACAAAAGAATTAGCATTTCGGTTCATAAAAACACACTACTAGTTTGACATGGTCTTAAAGTTAGAGTTGAAATGAAACCTTAGCAAAGCATTTCACACTTTACACACACTATTTCCTTCTAACTTTGACTTAGAAAGACAAACGAAAAAAAAAACAACTAATTTCAACCAAATAATAAAAGTGTTTTTCTAACTTGTGCTCTAAGGGGAGGGAGTGGTGATCGGGTAAGGGATCGGCCACGATCCGATCGGTAACACCACCCCGTGTTACTCGGGTAGCGCATTTCGGGTACTAAATCGGATTCCAAGTCCGATCGGTGAAGGTGAGTATTTTCAAAATTTTGGAACGTTGGGGACTAGCCGTTGGCTAGTTGTACATTAAAAAAAATAATAAAAATAAATAAATCCCTTTAAACCAAATATCACAAACTCATTTTTCACAAAAAAACACACACTAATCTCAAAAAACACAAACCATAGATCCAAGAAGAGGTAAAAAACTTCCACTCGCGTCAAGGTCGGTCTCAACCCGTTCAACCCCAACCACAACAAACTCCGTTTCCAAACCAATTTTATTCTCAATCATCTCCGAATCAATTTTACGTTCCACAACCCCATCTCCACATCAATATTACCAATATAATATGGGTTCTCCTCAAATGAATCCACAACACTGCAACATCACTCCTACAAGCGAGTTCTCCCCGTTCGAAAACAATAACGAAGACGTAGAGTGCGTACCGAAACACAACAACCACCAAACGAAAGAAGGCGAAGATGAGGACGTTCAAGAAGTCGATCCGAGAGGGAAGAAAAAGCCTTCTGGGAGGAGGCCCCGTGAAGTTTGGTCGTGGCACAAGAGAGGCTTGGCAGCATGGATTCAAATCTCCGAATGTGGTGTTGTCGGTAATGAACAAAAGTCCGACGGTTTTTGGAAACGGATTCTCGAGCATTACAAGGCAACTTTGGGTTCGACTTCACGAACTTTTCATGCGTTGAATACCAAGTGGAAAACAATGAACACGGCCATGGGTATTTTCAACGGCTAGTACCTCCAAGCGGTACAAGCTATACTTTTTATTTTACATAATCTATATTTTATTATTTACAATTACATTATTTTGTTTAAGCTATACTTTTTATTATTTTGTATATAATGTAGAAACGTGCTAAGGCTAGTGGGTGCAACGACTTTGACGTGGTGAGGCAAGTGAGCGGATTACTCGATAAAAAACAATTTGCTCATAGCTTGGCGTGGGGTTGTCGAGGTCATGATAAATGGACGGAGCAAGAATGTTTTCAAGATGTTGGCGGTGCGACTAGCAATTCTTCAAAAAAGAAGTCGGGGGAGTATGAATCGGCAAGCAACACCATTCCCAACATGAATGAAGACCCCACCCCTCCTCTTGAATCAAGAAAGATGAAAAAAGAAAGGCGCATTCTCGCCGTCGATCTCAAGTGATGCGGATGAAATCAACTCCTACACACGAAAGAAGACACAATATTTGGAAGAAAAACGCAAAAAGCGAGAATGATCGTTGGCGAAACATTGTTGGCTACACAACCGATGGGGTGAAGTTCAAGCACAACGGGGAGATGAAGTTTTTTTTAGCGCATGATCACATTCGCGATCCGCTATGTTGGAATTGGTTCTTACCTAAAAAGCGTGAACTTCGGGAAACACGGATGGGCTTGCAATTTTTAAGTTGTAGTTTCAATATTTTTTTATTTCAACTTATGTAATGTTTTTTTTTAAGTTGTAGTTTCAATTTTTAAGTTGTAGTTTTTTTTAAGTATTATGTAATGTTTTTATTTTTAATGAAATGGTATGTTTTTATTTTAATATTGTATGTAACTTTATGTATTAAAAAAATCAGTACTAGGAATGCATACTTCCTCCACTTAGGGTAGTGTTATGGTAGAATTGGATAGTTTTGAGTTGGATGGTTTTTATTAGACAGATGTGATGTGGCAATTCGGGTACTAGGGTACCACTCCTCCCCCTGGAAGCCAAAAGCTTAAGCACTAAAAGTAAAAGCAAAATACTTTAGAACCACATAAAAGTACACATGTCTGTATTTTTATGTGAAACTCTATTACTTTTCAATAGGTATCAATATCTTTTTTGTGTGCTTAACTTGTTCCAGGGCAAGTTACAAAAACCCAATTCCAACTTCACCAAAAACCAAAATAAACGAACCAAACACGTCACACATATATGTATCTTCCTAACTTTATCTCTCACCAAATCAAAAGAACTACCATTACGACCACACTCGTTGACTTCTTCACCCACCTATCCTGTTTTAATTAGTAGTAACCACTTATTAAGTTATTAGCAACCATAATTTGACTTTATTTGATTCACATTTATACATCATCATCAAAAATTCATCTACTTAAATAAATTCATTTCTGATCAAACACACACACACCCCCAAAATGGCGACAAATCTTAAGAAACTTGGTTCGATACTAACGAAACAATCCAATCTTGTCAGAAGACTGTCGTCGTCACCGTCGCCAGTTAGTGACGGTGCAAATGGGAAATCTATAAATTTGTATACTGCGATTAATCAAGCTCTTCAAATTGCTTTGGATTCTGATCCTCGGTATTATCTCCACCTGCCCTTTTATTATTTATTGTTATTATAAGTTTTATAATTATGTTTGTGATTCTTGGTATATTCTTTGTGTTTTTTTTTAGTTGCATGATATATTGGTGGTTTCGGTTGATTCTGTTTAGGATTTTGGATATGTGGACCAATAGATAAAGCATAAATCCAGATTAAAAAGACCTTCTCATGTGATCACTTTTTAATCTTAAATTAAAGTTTTATTTTTTAAAAGGTACTGTAAGAGAGAAATAAATAATTATTATGTTTTTCATGAAGTGTGTGTTTTTTTTGTGAGAAGACAATTATTTTAAGATGTAAGGAGTAAAAGTTAATTAATCTTAAGTTAAGCAACTCATCTAACCATTTTGGATTTTTTCTTTCTTTTTTTTTTTTTTTCTTTTTTTTTTTTAATTTTTTTTAACGCTGATATAATTCAAAACTATGTTGTATGATTCAGAGATTAGCATGTTTGATTGTTCTTGCTACTTTTTCGAACCGAAGACTTTTTATTGGCAAAATTTATGAAGTACAAGTTTTTGAACTACCAAGTCTAGAATTCAATCAAGTATCTATAAGATTATTTGTGAACGTTAGCTGTTTTGGGTTCACATATGAATTCTAGTCTTCTAACGGCCTCGAAATGAATTGTTAGAAAGTATTTAAATTTTGCTATAGCTAATCTTTTTTACTTGGGTAAATGTGTTTGCTGAGTATGTTTTCAATCACTTCACAGCTCTTATGTGTTTGGGGAAGATGTGGGATTTGGTGGTGTGTTCCGTTGCACGACTGGATTGGCTGATCAATTTGGTAAACACAGGGTTTTCAACACCCCTCTATGCGAACAGGTACTTTAACCACCATGCTCAAATATAAAAATTGGACTTACAAGCTACCAAAGTTTTACATGTATATGACAATCACTATATATATATATAAAAGATGGTTTTTTTTCAGATTCTTTCCTTTTGCAGTTTCATTAATCTGATGCTAGGTTTTTATGATTAATTGTGGGTTGCTTTTTTATAATTTATTCTTCGAATAGTTTATTTCAACTTCAAACTAATGCTTATTTACAACAGGGAATTGTTGGATTTGGTATTGGTCTAGCTGCAATGGTAAGTTCTGAATTATGTTATTGCCAAATCTTTTGGTGCTTCTTTTCATATACTTGCAGCTTGTGGCTTATCATCCTTGCTGTTGTAACAGGGGAATCGAGCTATAGCAGAAATTCAATTTGCAGATTACATATTTCCTGCCTTTGATCAGGCATGTATCTCTACTATGCTAATAGTCTAATAGATCTCACATCCAAACAGTCAATTTTCATTTTATGACTTTTCTTTCTTTTAGATTGTTAATGAAGCTGCTAAATTCAGATATCGAAGTGGTAACGAGTTTAACTGTGGAGGTAACTTGCACTTCATTTATTACAATGAAACATTTTCTCAAGTATCTATATTTTTCTTTTTCTTTATCATAATGTTTCTTTGTGGTTTTCTAGGTTTAACTGTAAGAGCACCTTATGGAGCTGTGGGTCACGGTGGGCATTATCATTCACAATCTCCTGAAGCCTTTTTTTGCCATGTTCCCGGCATAAAGGTATCGAGTCATTCATAAATTTTATATGTCCAACTCACTCCAACCCATTCATAGTCTCATGGTTATCTCTTACATTAATCTCTTCTAGGTGGTTATACCTCGAAGTCCAAAGGAAGCAAAAGGACTGTTGCTAGCCAGTATCCGTGATCCAAATCCTGTTGTGTTTTTCGAACCAAAGGTAATTGCTTTCTTTGCTTGAGTACAAGATCTTGTATGAGTTAATTGCGTAAAAAGTCAAAGAGACCCACGTCTCGTTGCATTGACCTGAAAACACTTTTTTGTTCATTTGTCATATTTTCAAAATAAGTACTTTTTATTACACTAAAATAAATTACAAGACATGCAGAATCTTTGGATATGATGATTTACAAGATTAGATGCAACTATGCATTAAAAATAGATTTTGGATGACTTTCAAGTTTCAACGGTTCAACCGTTTGACCCTTTCCCCTTTTAGCTAAGTTCTTTGATTTGACCCATTTGGATACAACACAACTTTCTTTAGTAAATGGGACGAAATTGCTACCGTCAGTCATCATCAATTCATCATTCTTTAGTTATTTTATTCTTGCTTTTGTTTTCTGTGACCTATTCATCTGAACTAAAAAATTTAAACTTTTGGCAATTTAGTGGCTATACCGCTTGGCTGTAGAGGAGGTTCCAGAAGGGGATTACACATTGCCTCTATCTCAGGCAGAGGTATTGTAACACTCTTAAATTCCTGTTTTACTCATTAGTGGTTCCAACACCTTTTTCTTGATGATTTTCTTGCTTAAACTTTAGGTTATTCGAGAAGGTAGTGACATAACGCTTGTTGGTTGGGGAGCTCAGCTCGCTGTCATGGAACAAGCTTGTATTGATGCTGAAAAGGCAAGGAACTCGTTTGACTTCTAAAGTCGAAGTCTTCATGTCTAAATGGAGACAAGATCTAACTGTATGATATATTTTACAGGAAGGTATTTCTTGTGAACTTATTGATCTAAGAACTCTAATACCATGGGACAAAGAGACGGTAGAAGCCTCAGTAAGGAAAACAGGAAGGCTACTGGTACGAGATTTATATTCCTCATTAGACTTTTAAACTTGACTAGCCATTTGCATCTCATGCTCGATGACCACTTTGTTTCTTTATCGCATCTGTAGATTAGTCATGAAGCTCCGGTTACAGGAGGATTTGGTGCGGAGATCTCTGCATCAATAGTTGAACGTTGCTTCTTGAGGGTATGTCCTAGTATTTAAGAGTATGTTAATTATAGTTTACTGTCCAATCATTCGAACACCGATCTTTAAATATATCAACAATCATTCGAATCCTTAATTAAATTTTCATATTAAAGGAAATATGCTCAATAAATTTTCGGAATGCTAAAAATTGAAAATTTGCAGCTGGAAGCACCAGTAGCTAGAGTTTGTGGTCTGGACACACCATTCCCCCTAGTTTTTGAGCCCTTCTACATGCCCACAAAGAACAAGGTTAGAATGCTCTTACTTTCTATGCTATACATGTGCTAATTAGTAATTACGGTTTGTATGATGATGAAATTCTGGTGCAGATACTTGATGCAATCAAAGACACCGTGAATTTCTAACATGATCGTACTTTATTCTTCGATTCAGTCTCCTTGGTGTCAATTGTCTTCAAGAACCGGCAATTTATAAAAGATATGAGCATGTTGTAGTAATTAATTACTTGCAACTCACAGTTTGTAAACCTTTAAATTTGAATACAAATATCTTCTTTAGCGAAAAGATAAAACACTGCCATTGTCCATACTATGTCTTGTTGCTGATTTTATCTTAGCTGGAGATCAATACATTAATCAACTAACAAAATGCAGTGAAACAAAGGACCTGGCTAAAAAAAATACATCCCAAATCCGCCCTCTCCTGTATAGTAAGAAATCCCATTACCACTTGTGGGATGAGCATGAATAGACTTACCGTGTAAAGCACCATTTTTGCATTAACTAATATCGAAGACGGGATTTCTTAACTTCCAGCAAATCGGGCAAATCATTCTTTTAGTTAGGGTGGTTTTTCGAAAGGTCCATTTATAGAGCTAAACTGTATCCGGTGCCTGGTGGAGCTGAAGGCTCTAATCCTTCCTCTCATTCTTTAGTTTAGGCTTGTTTTGTTAAACGGCATTGTTTCGTTTGGCGGAATAATGGTATATATACAATTGTAACGACTTCAATTACAAAACTGAGGATATGTAAAGACACTGCATGGTCGGTTCTTGAAAACCCATGGAGAATAGTCCGCTGAACCTTTGAGAGGTAACTGAATTTATTGTTCCAAAAACATGAACCATTCTTCTGCTGCAACTATGTTGAAGTAAAAAGCTGTTGCCCGGCTTCCACTCGTGTTAAGTACTCCACGTCTTTGAGGTTTCCTACACAATGAATAGACGTGTTAGCGCCCCGGGTGTGTTCCTAGGACCAAGCTCTGGCGTAAGAATAAGTGTATGTGTGAAGCCGGAAGGGAAAGTAATAAATGTGAGAGTAGATGTATGTGTGTTTGTCGGTTGTGAACAATAAATGAAATGGGGGTATTTATGCTACCCAACCACCGATACTGCCGTTCATCTTGGAACAGGTTTCGCCGACCTAGGCCTAGTCTACTTGATAGGTGACGGTACGTGCGAGGCATAATCCCGTGAAATCTGGATTGGCAGCAGGCTAGGTTCATTGCTTTGTCCAAGGGGTAAAGGGATTCCGGGATAAAAGGAAATACTTGTGCTGTATTGTTCGGACAAGACATGTCATCCGACAACATAGCGTACCATACCATTCGGCACGTGTCGTCCAGATACATACGCCAACAAACTATCACAAATATTTTGGTTATATGCGACTAGTTTTCATACATCTTTTATAAAAGGCATAACTATTCACAAATTTTTTTGTTACATGCGACTAGTTTTCATACATCTTTTTCCAAAAGCATAACTATTTGAATATGTAACTACCTTGTCACATTTTCGAGTGTTATATGCTCAGCTTTAATTTTTACTATTAGAACACCCAAGTTTTCAATTCAGATATTTGGTGTACTTGTGCTCATTTTACCCTTACATTATTTTTACTGCCATATTAACAAGAAAGAAAAAATGATCATTGTACATGAACAAAATTCACATAAAAGTCCGAATTCAAAACTTTTATGTTATAAAGCAAAAATAAAAGACAATTGTATAGAACTTGAAAAAGTGTCAAGATATAATTTTAGATACATTTTAATATAACTAGCAGGATACCCGTAGCATTGCGGCGTAGTCTTTGAAATAAATTTTCGGTAATCATGTATTTTAGTTTATTATGTTCTTTTGACAATATCGGATATCAAGAATTTCATTTAGCGCCATTGGGCTCGAGCGTTGGCCCGTGCTTGTTAGGGCTCGAGCCCGTTGGCTGTGCATGTTCAGGCTCAATTTTTGCGTTGCGTTCGGGCTTTAATATTGTATAATATGCTTTATTATATGTATTAGTGACATTTGTACTTTAATCGTAGCTGCGTTTTGTGGCGGTACCGATATAAAATTTTCAAGTGAATCATGTATTTTAGTTTATTATGTTCTTTTGGACAATAAATTCTGGATTTCAAGAATTTCGTTTAGCCGTCTTGCGTTTGGCTTCGGATTTTATCGGGCTCAAGCCCATTGGCCGCCATTCGTTGGGCTTGAATATTATTTTTATTAGTGACATTTAATGTAGGAATTGTGTTTAATTTGGTTGTACAATATGCTTGATAATTTGTATTTATTATGTTAGGGGTGTTTTAATAACTGTATTTATTGATCAGTTAATTAATTGGCTATATTAAATAGCATTAATGTGGTGTTTTGTTTTTTTTAATATGTGCATTAAAGTGGTGTTTTTTTTTTAATATGTGCATTAAAGTGGTGTACGCTATGTTTCTTGTCTTGAACGTCTGAAAATTATGTGCATTAAAGTCTTGTACATTATGCTTCTTTTCTTAATTATATGAATTACTAATTATAGTAATATGTGTAGGCTTATATTTTTAAGACTTCCTTTTATAGGAAGTCCTAAATACATTATAATGTAGTATAGATTATCATTTTTATAAACTAGTAAACTATTTCATATTTGTGACAGTTTTTCAAACACAAATGGAAGAAGATTGTCTTAACTTGTAAAAACAACGAGTAGTTAAGGAAGTGTGAGCATTGGATTTAATCCAATGGCTCAAATCAAAACTTCTTTGATTTGAGCCATCGGATCAAATCCGTCTCTAACAAAACAACTTGACAAGTTGTTTTTACAGCTTGAGACGATCTCCCTCCAACACAAATACTTTGGTTATATGGTTCCCCCAACAAGAAAGGTAACAAGAAAGGTAAGAAAGGTAACCATTGGAGGTTCTTCAAGAAGCATTCTCATTATTGTAGTTGAGGTACGACTATCTACATCCTATCTCATACATATCTTGCTTGGATAGATGGAGTATTGTAATAGAGATGGTGTCGAAGTATTTTTTTTTGGGTTGTTGCAGTTATCTTTCGGCCTTAGAAATAAGCCTTCGGATACTGCTAAGATGAACAGCGTTAGTCTGCCGGGTGTTATCGGGACGACTCGTAAGAATAAGTATGTGTTTTACCGAAGGGTATAGTATAAGATGTGTGTGTGTGAGAAAATGATACCTTATTACCAATTCAGTATGCGTATTTATACTACCTGCGATGTCACTATCGGTCCCTGGTGCAATGCGTGACGTGGGGCGTTGATGTTCTGCGAGGCATGTTGTCCCCAACATGTCTCGGGGTGGGTGTCGACACTCGGGAGAATGAGACAAAGTGTATCGGGCTAGATGCCAAAGGCTTGTCGGTCAGTAGCGTCCATCGGACGGATGACTTATTTCACATGATACCGTTGGACTATTCTGGTAGAATATTGAGCCTTTGGTGAAGTATGGGACTCTGGATAGCGTGTTGAGCCTTTCGGTCATTGGACCAGAAGGGCATATACGTTGTCATGTCCCCCAGTATCATGTTATTTGTTTTTGACAAGTGACGTGATACTTAGTCTAGTCGTTCGTCGGGACCATTCGGGTCGTTTGGACTTGCTTTAGCTTCGGGCCTTTCCCAAAACAATGGGCCCAAGCCCATCGAGTGTGAGGTTAAAATATTTTACAAAACTGCGGGATTTTGACCGTGGCGGACACGTCGTGGTGGACGGTTGATTCATCCTCGTGATGCCTGACCGCGATGAGACGTTTCGTGTCCCCACCTTTTGGCCTATATAAGGTGTTTTACCCCATTTGTAATTTCCACACTTTTTGGTTCCTTCGTCTCTGCTTGGCAAACCTTTGCAAGTTCGGGTGAGTTTCATCCCACTATTCTTCCGTTGTTTTCGTTGCACCTTCTGTCAATATCCGATGGCTTCTAGTTAGTGGCACCTCACCGGCGTCTGACCCCAAATCCGATATGCATGTGTACTCTTCTTTGTTATCAGAAGGGAACTTGAGCATATCGTCAGCGAGTATGGTATCCCGATCGATTTACACCCCCGTTTACCTCCGGCGGAGTTTACTATGAACAACCTTCCCCTTAATGCCATTGGACTTTATGAGCAATATTTTGCGTTTTCAGGAGTCCGAATTCCCTTTTCCACATTTCTCTTGAGCGTGATCCGACACTTTAAAGTGCACATTTCTCAACTAGTACCCATCGGTTTGAACAGGTTGGTTATGTTTGAGATCTATTGCCGAAGCTTAGAGATTGAGCCCAGCGTGAATTTGTTCCGGGTTTTCTATACTTTGAATAAGCAGGGACATTGGTTTTCCTTCCAAAGAAGGACCGGAGGAGAGTCTCGTCCGCGTCTTTTTAAGGAAACATGTTCAAGTCTAAAGAACTGGAAGGATAGCTTTTTCTTGATTGACCGGAGGGCTATCCCTGATGCCATGCCGTGGAGGCATCCGGATTCAAATGTTTCGGATAGTGTTCCCGCTGGAGGTTTTTCGGAAGGCGATGTTCGGAGGCTGTGTGAAGGGGTAGTTGAGCTCCGACCGGTTCATTCCGGACTTTTGTTTGAGGTCGGGTTGACTAGAATTTGGAAGCATTCCGGGTTTCGTGTGGAGTTCAAGGATATTGACAAGAATGGTAATGCGACCTTCTAAGTTTATTTTGCCTTCCCCCCTTTTTTTTGCGATTTCTTTTCTTGTCGGTGATCTTTTTTCTTTCTTATGTGTAGTTATTACCATGTCTCAGTATCTTCGCTTGAGGTCGGATCAGGGGTCCCGGTTGGGTAGGGGACGCCGTTGACTGAAGAGGGAAGAAATTCCTCAGATGTAACTCAGCCATGAGAGCGATCAACCTGTTCCCGAGGTGAGTAGACTCAGAGGATCGAGGAGGGTGATTCTGCCGTGCTTAAAGCCAAAGAAAAGAAAAGGAAGCAGGCGGAGAAGAGGCCTACCGGTGGAGCCTCGTCACGTTGAGAGGAGGAAGGCAGAGAAGTCTCCTCCATCGAAGTGTTGTCTAGTCCGAAGATTCTCACGCGCCATTCGGCTTCTCCGTTAACACTTTGAGAACAGAGATATTGTGGACGAGACGGACGGGAAACGCGGGGGTGGTCAAGAGGGGGATCTCTACAAGAGGGAATGCTATCAGTCGAGGATCCTCCGATTCTTTCAGGACCCACTCCAAATCCTGCCGCCCAAGGTATGCTCTTTTTTTTTTGGAGCATGCTATATGTTCTTCACTTCTGACTTCGTTTTCCGCATGAATTGAAGCCGGGTATCAGGGAGTGAATGCGGGGAGACTATCCAGATCCGGCGAGAATACATCAAGATTACTCAGGAGGTATCCGTTGTCCTCGCTCCCTTCTTCGTCATTTTTCTCATTCTCTTGATCGTTTATCTTTTGTTTGCGTAGGTTTGTTTGGACGGAGTGGATCCGGAGAGCCTTTTATCCTCGGCTGGGGTTTAACGGCTAACACGAGCCTAAATGACGCTGCCCTTTGCAGAGACATGATGGCTAATCTTGCTCCCCCCTTTCTTCGCGCCGAACAAGAAGATCAGACTGATGAAAGGGCTCTATATAGGGGATGGTTTGAGTTGTGCCACGGATCCCTCGCGGTTGCCGAAGTCTTCAAGCGGTTTGAACGATTGAATCGTCATTACGCGGAACTGCACCGAGCCCACTCTGCTTGCTCTGGACTTGAGCCACTACTTTCCGAGACTCGAGCTAGTCTTCATTCCCAAGTTGCTATTAACGAGAAATTAACCGCTGATCACCAAGCCCTTCGGGAGGCTCACCAAGTTTGTGATCAAAAGGAAGGGGATTTGAAGGCAAAGCTGGAGAGTTTAGAGGCTGAGGTTGTGTCGCTGAAGGCTAAGGACACGGAGCAGGCCAAAAGGATCAGGTCGTTGGAGAAGAAAACTTCGGAGCTAGAGGAGTCTGAGAGAGATGCCTCGGATTTGAGAAAGAATATGCAAGAAGTTGCCATCAGAGCTGGCTAGGAGGAGATGCTACGTTTCAACTATGTTAAGGAGTTGCTCCCTACGGTGATTCGCAGGTGCAGGTAGTAAGGAGTACCAACAAGCCTGGGGGCAGTTTTCAATACTGCGGATTGATTTGGGTGGCTAGACGGGGTCAGGGGAAGAACGGTCGAAGAGGAGGTCGAAAGGATCGTGTGCTCAGAACGATTTCAATATGGAGGCCGTGCAGGGATTTACCAGGGCTTATGATGCGATGTTCACCCGAAGCTTCCCATACATAGAGAAAATCAAGCGATCCTATCACCTCCCTTTGGCTGATTTGATGAATATTCTTCCCGAACGGACCGGGGCCACTCCTGGGCGGGCTACTTCGGAGGATCTTAGTCTTTACCTTGTTTTGTAGATCTTTGAATGTTAGGATAATTTTATGTTTGTGTTATGGTGGGCCTGCGTGCCCTTGGGTTATGTAACTAAACAATTTACATTCGTATTTTCGCAATGGTTGACTGGCAGTGGTATTCAGGTCGTCCGTATATCGGACGGCCATTTTGATTATCTATGTATATGCTTGTGTATGCATTTTGTGTTTTTACTAGTGACTTGGCACTTTCGGCGTTAATTTATGCCCATAAGTAGATATATTCAGGCCTTCCCTGATGACTTAGCATCTTTTGGGGTAATATTTCGCCTGTTGGTAAGTTTACCTGGTGGCTCATCCCTGGCGTCGTCACGCCTCCGGGGTATCTGCGTGCCGTTCGGGCACATATGCCTCGCTCGTCCTTATTTCTTAGCATTATTCGGGGTATGCGTCGCTACCGAATGGTATATGGCCTTCCCTAGTGTCATTGCACTTACGGGGGTAGATTTATTTTAATTGAAAGGTTTTTGGATGTACGGGCGGAGGTAGTAGTAATCCCGCCGGTTCATACCCTTCCCTTTGTATGAGATGCAGTCATGGAAAATTTTCCTCCTCCGTTATAGGCAGGGGAATATATCATTGCTTACTGATAACGGATACAACATAATTCATGCCCGTAGGCTTACATTCTTCTTGTGAATACCTTTAAAGAAAACACTTCTTTAAATTCACTGCATGCCACTTCCGGGGAATTTCCTCTTCATCCAAGGTCTCTAATTTGTAGGATCCGTTGAGACCCGCTTCCTTGATCAGATAGGGACCTTCCCACTTTGGTCCCAGTTTTCCTTGATCTTCGACTCTGCTGGCTTCATTCTTTCGGTATACGAATTCTCCTGGTTTGAAGGATACCAGCCGTGCCTTTCGGTTATAGTATTTTTCCAGCTTTGTTTTGTATCGGGCTTCCATCACCGCCGCTTCTTCCCTCCTCTCGGTAGCAGTCAAGATTGAGGCGAATTTCTTCTTCGCTTCTGCTTCCATCCGGCGAGGGTTTTCTCTTCGAGACCTTCCTGTATTCTTCTCACCCGTAGGTCGGCATGCCTATTTCTGCCGGTATTACCGCTTCACTACCATATGTGAGGCCGAAGGCGCTCTCCATTGCTCGTCTTGATGGATGTCCGAGTGCCCGAGAGAACGCTTGGTAATTGTACCCATCCTGCCTTTACACGTCCTAACCTTGTTTTGATTCCCTCCATCAAGCTTTTGTTTGCCCTTTCTACCAGTCCGTTGTCCTGTGGATGGGCCACGGCGGTGTTGATCTGTTTATGTTGGAGCTTTTCACACCAGCTCTTGAAGGGGTTGTCTATGAACTGTTTAGCATTATCCGTGACGATGATCGCAGTAAGACCGAAGCGGCACACTATGTTATCCTATACGAACTTCGTGACCTCTTTCCCAGTGATCCTTGCTAACGGCTTGGCTTCCGGCCCACTTGGTGATATAGTCGGATGGCGACAAGAGGAATTTGACTTTTCCGCCTACTGAAGGTAGAGGATCCCACTATGTCCATACCCCATTGGTAAAAGGGCCATGGAGCCATGATGGGCGTTAGCTTGGTTTTCGGGAGTTGTGGCACTGGGGAATGGATCTGGCAGGAGTCACACTTGATTATTTCGCTTTCGAAGCGCCCTGTGCATAGGGGGCCAATAGTACCTTTGCCGCATGGCTTTCGCCACAACCGATCGGTACCGGAGTGCTTCCGCATGCTCCCATGTATCTCCCTCGATAACATAGTTCGCTTGTAAGGGACCGACGCACCTCATCATGGGCACTAGGTAAGCTTTTTGTAGAGCACCCCATCTTCCATGACGCATTAATGGATGATTTCATCCTTAGGGGCGGGCTTCATTAGGATCTTCCGGCCAAACTCCTTCCTCGAGACACCGGATGATAGGGGTCATCCAGTTGTCCCCTTCCTCCTCAACGACATTGTTAACCTCCTTACTTTCCACGATCTCTCTCCTAGCACCTCCACTAGTACCTCCTTCGTCAAGTGGTCAAAAGCAATCGTGGCTAGTTTGCTAAGGACATCTGCCTTTTGATTCTGACCTCTAGGGATGTTCCGAATGGAGAAACTTCGAAAACAATGCTATGTACTCTTTTGCCTTCGACAAATACTTGATCATACTTTCGTGACTTGCCACGTAATCCCCGTTTATCTGATTGGCCACCAGCTTGGAGTCTACCCGGACTTCGAGGTCGCGGACTTTCATGCTTTCCGCCAACGTTAGTCCTGCCAGCAGGGCCTCATATTCTGCTTCATTGTTAGTGCTTTCAAATTCAAGCCGGATGGCATAAGTGAACTCCATTCCCTCCGGGTTGATCAGTACAAGGCCTGCTCCGGAACCCTTGTTGTTGGACGCTCCGTCCGTATACAAAAGCCACTTTCCCTCTTCTTTCTTCTTTATCGCCGGCTGCTCAAGTACTATCATCCTTTTTTCGATGGGGTTTTCTCGATAGAAAGTCTGCCAAAACGACCCTTGATGCGTTTGGGCTCGTAAGTGATGTTGTAAGCACCCAATTCCACTGAGTATTTGGCCAACTTCCGGATGCTTCCGGCTTGTTGAGGATTTGCTTTATGGGTTGGTCTGTGATCACCTTTATGGGGTGTGCCTCGAAATACCTCCGGAGCCTTCTTGACATGTGTAATAAACAAAGTGCTAGCTTCTCGATTGGGGCATAGTTTCTTTCCGCCTCATTAAGTGTCCGACTTACATAACGGATCGGCAGCAGTTTTCCTTTCCTTTCGGTGAGCAAGACCGCGCGATGCTTCTTCCGGCGGCCGCAAGGTATAAACAGCGTTTCCTTCAAGACGGGTGTTGTCGCGAAGGGAGGTCCATTATCACCTTCTTCAGTTCTGGAAGCGCCTCTTCCGCTTCTTTCGTCCACCGATACTCCTCCTTGTTCTCCTTGGTAATGTTCTTCAGCATTTCGAAGAAGGGTAGGGTCTTTCGTACGAACGAGACAAGAAACGATTATGGCTGCCAACTTGCCACAGGCTCGTGATCTTTCAAGGACCTAGGTGACTGCATGTCGATGATTGCCTTTGTCTTCTTCGGGTTTGCCCGGATTCCTTCCGAAGTTACCATGTATCCCAGGAATTTTCCTTCTTCCATCCCGAAGGAGCACTTCTTGGGATTTAGCTTCATGTTTATCTTTCAGAGGTTATCAAATGTTTCTGCTATGTCCGCTAGCATTCCTTGTTCTTCCCTGCTCTTGATGACCATATCATCCACATATGCTTCTAGGTTCCTCCTATCTGTGATGGAAGGCGAGTCTATCATCCGTGATAGGTAGCTCAGATTCTTCAGACGAATGGCATCTTAGTGTAAAGAGGTCCCCTCGTTCGGTGTAGAATCACGCAGTTTTCTTCGTCTTCCTTGCCATCGGCACTGGTGATATCCTTTGTAAGCATCCAGAAACACTTGTACTTGTACCCCATGACTGACTCAATCTTCCAGTCGATCTCCGCAAGAGGGTAGTAATCCTTGGGGCGGTGAGTTGATGTTCTTAAAGTCGATGCACATCCGCCAGCTCGTCACACTTTTTACCAAAACGGGGATTAGATATCCAAGTAGGATATTTCACGGTCTGACAATGCGGCCTTGACCCACTCTTCCTCTACCTCTTTTGTGACGCTCCCCGACTTCTATCGGATGCCAACATTCGCGCGCTTTTGACATATGGGTCCACTCATTGAAGGGTTGGCATTTAGGTGTGCTCGATAATTCCCGAGGAACTCCCGTCATATCCGCTGCTCCCATGCAAATATATCAAGATTCCTTTGTACGATTCTTTGAGGCGCCTTTTGCCCGGACAGGCGCCCCCTATCATTACAGCTTGCTCAGGGAAGGCTGGGTTGATCGTCACTTCTTCCGTCAAATCCACCTCACTTGCTTCGGCTTCTGCTTATCCCTTATCCTGCTCCGGTGGACGGCCAGAAGCCTTTCAACCTTCTACATTCGAAATGATGTGGAGCGAGTGGCGAGCGTGGCAATTCCTGGGGTGTCGGGAACTTCATCATGGAGTGACTGTGGAAGGTATGGCTCGCAGGATCTTCAATCCGGTTCTTCCAAGATTACGTTATACGATGGTGCCCGAATAAATGTGGAACTTCATTCTCGACCTTCCTGTATAACCCTTCGTCTCCGAATGAAACATCCAACTCAATTTTTCCCAGTGGCCTGGTCACCTGTCCGGCGAACCCAAGCAGGTCCGTCTGTGTCTGCTTCATACGGGCCCTTATCTCATGAGGCAAGTTGTTGAAACAGTGTTCAAACATTACTTCCACTGAAGCTCCTTCATCCACAAAAACCCTTCTTACTAGATACCCCTCCATGGTGGCTTCGACAATGAGGGGATCGTCTGATATGTCCCCTTCGTGCATAGGGGGGAAAGGTTATGGGCACGTTCATCCATCTCTCTTCTTGCTCTGGACGACTTCTCTTCTCTTTCGTCCGGGCCATGTTCGGATCATATTGATGACCTTATCTTTGGTTCCCACATCATTCTTAGGAGGATCTTTCCTTCCCTTTTGACGGAGGTCCTTAATCGATGATTCAGTTTTTCACTCCAATGCCAGCTCTAACTGCCTCTTTGAGTTGATAACAGTCATTCGTGTAATGCCCTTTTTCCCATGATAATCGCACAGTATTGTTTGGTTTTTCCTGCATAGCGGTCACGCATCTAGGTTCGGAGGAGGTAGACGAGTGGTGTTCCGTGGCTAAAATTTCTTTCGGGGTTTAATGAGCGAGTCCAAGGTTAAGGGGATTGCTTCATTCAAGTGATCGCCGCGATGGGGTAAATAGGGCGCCGACCGGACACGACGCGCCATACCCCATCTTTCCTCAATAGGTGTAACGCCTTCATTCTTCCCGGCCCTCCATAGTGGCTCCCGGCGGCTCTTTCATCCTTCGGAATGGTCCAGTTGAGGCTCTTCGGTCGTATCATAATGTTCTCCTGGGCGCTTCAAGGTCTTTAAGGCTGCTTCGATCTCTCATAAAATCGTCGACCCTAGTCAGTCATCTCTTCTACGGTTTTAGGAATCGATCGGCGAACCGATGGCTAACTCGTGACATTTACACCCGCCCATGAATGAAGAGATCCTCATGATCTCCCGGCGCTTCCTCAGATAATCCTGTCTCTGGTCCACCTTTCTTTGAATTCTGGTACAAGCTTGCTAGCTCCTCTACTATTTGGTGATCTTGTAGGGGTCCTTGACACAAGCTTTGGCAAGGAGAAACGAGTCTCGAACTGATCCCTAAAGCTTGCCCATTCGTCTATGCTCCCGGTGAGAGTCCATCAAACCATCCCCGCCTTTCCGCCCAAAGTTTGATGAAACATGCGGCACCACACGCATTGGCCATTCTCCATGCCCTGCGCCACGGTGAACCTGAGGTGATCTTGAGGATCCGTTGACCGTCGTGACAGCTTGATGTGGGTGGGCATCTTGTGTTCCTGAGCGAGAACTCGATGATTCGCCACTGAATGGAGATTTCGAGACTTCCAAGGGCTTTGCCGTCTCGCTTTCACTTTACTCCCCGTGACTATTTCCTTCTTCTTATCCACGGGCCGCCTCTTTGTCAAGAGTCGCCTATCTTCAAAATCCAATCGATTGGCTCAATGTGTCCTCCTCGCGTTGTGTTTTTTTATCATAGACTTGGAGAGCTGTACATACCCTTCAATCGCTCTCAATAATGGTGTGGAACTTCCTTCTCCTCCTAGGAGCTTGGTGGTGTCAACCCGCCATTCTATAGCTCTAGTAGATTGAATGCGGGTCCCACCGGATGGCGCCAATGTCGGTATTTTTTTGTAGTTTTGCAGTTATCTTTCTGCCTTATAGATAGGCCTTCTAGATACCGCTAAGATGAACAACGCTAGTCTCCTGTGTTATCCCGGACCGCTCCGGCGTAAGAATAAGTATGTGTTTTTACCGAAAGGTATAATGTAAATGTATGTGTGTGAGAAAAATGATACCTTTGTCTCCAACCACTGTACGCCAGATTTATACCACCGATGCCACTATCCGTCAATCGGAGACCGTTGTACTTATGGACCACCGATGCCGCTGTATCGGCTAATCCCTTACTAATGCCTCGGTGTACTTTCCGACATTCAGGAGAATGAGACGAATTGCGTTCGGCTAGGTGCCAAATGCAATCGTCAGTCAACTCTTCTGGGCGAAATGCCTATCGTAGGTTCATCGGAGCGCATTTCGGTGGTGTTCCGTGTCTTTGGCTGAATCATGAGACCATATACCAAGCCGAAACACTTAGTGACAAAACTTTTTCCGACGGGTTTTTTAATATTCCGACAGCAATATACCCTAGGAAATCCCTCACAAAAACCCAAAGGTATTGATGAAATTTCATCGAAATTTCCTAGTATTTTCTCCTGGCATTTTACTTTGACTTCCTAGTAATTTTAAAATTCTATTTCATTTCCTAGTGGTTCCCCACCAAATTGCATGTGTTTCCTACGCATTTCTAACGACACAAAATCCTTAAAAGCGTACTAGGAAAAAGTAAACTTTTTTCAAATTATAAATAATTATTGAATTTTGATAAATCATTCTTGAAAATACGTAGTATGCTAAAAATTAATTCAATATTAGATAAATTCAAACAATTAAAGAATAGACCATCTAGCATATTCGAAATATTCAAATTCACTAGCATGGATCCAAGCTTATACAATGTTAGTATATCTAAAAGTGCTTAAAATCACTTGCAGCATCTGCAACCAGTCAGTTGATCTACTAAGCTTGCCTTTTTAGTTATTGTTCTTTTCAAAATCTCAATATGCAAATGTGAAAAATAATAATAATAAATAAAATAATTATACAACCTGCATTTTAATAGCAACTAAACAAGCAATAAGAGCATATTAGCAAAGAGCCAAACACCACCTATTTAGTAAAGCCATTTTAAGTAATTTTGTCACATATTACCCATTTTGCCATATCGGAATCATAAATGCTTTTTACCCTTAATAAATGTTGGAATCACTCCTAAACCTTATTCAAGTGTTAGTTACTCATATGTAATAGTTAGCTTATTATGGCCTTTATGTTTGTTATTAGCCTTAAGCTTATGTAGAAGGCCCATGAGCTTAGGCCCAAGCCAATAAGGAAAGGATGGGAACTAGGAGTGTTGCCCTAGCTTCCCTCCTATAAATACCCTTGTAAACCTTCATTTGAAGGTTGGTTGTTCAAGTTATTCTTTCACCACCTCACGCCTAACCGCTTCATATTATCGTGTGTGTGTTTGGAATCTTGTTCAATCGCTTCTATCTTTCTATAAGCTTGTGTGGTAAAACTAGTGACCTAAAAGTGGTATCAATCGCCAAATAGTTGGGTGTACTCGTTTGTTTTTGAAGTTTTTGTTTTGGTCTTACGTAAAGATAACGCATTCTTTGGTTCTCTTAAAAACTTGTTTTTACACTTTTAATCCAAGATTCTTGTACTTTCAACGTTTTAAGGTGTTAAAATACTTGTTTTTGGCAATAAGTTTCAAACTTTACGCTGGATCATTGTTTTTGAACTAGTTTTTATTCGGTGTCATTCCTACGATAACCTTTTGAGTGCTTTGGATCATCAAGTTTCACACTTTTGTGTTTTTTGGTGTTATTGAAGCTATTTCATCACACAAAACCTGGTTTAGAAACATCTTTGGGCAAAATCAAAATTACGAGTAATCCTACGCGTATTAAAACCCTAAAATTACGCGTAAGATTATCCTTGGTTTGATCTTCATTTTTCGTGGTTTATTCCGTGTTTTCTTACTTGGATAAGTCCGAAAATACGTCGACTTTGGATATCTTTTGCATTGTGATAGTGTAAAAGATCATTTGGGATAAAACCCTAAAATTACGCATAAGCAACTTACGCCGAGAAATCCTACCTAAGATTTTCTTACGCCTAAGCCTTGTCTAACGATAAGGTAATCTACGCCTAACTTTCTACCTAACTTTTTGTCACGCATAACTTTAGTCTTTTTTCCTACTTACGCGTAGCTAAAACCTACGCTAACTCCTATTGTTACGCGAATTTTGGTGTTTTTACGCATAAGTGCTACTTGGTTCTTGTTTTTCTACGCCTAAGGATACTTCATCAACAAAGGTTCATTCGACTACAAAGATCCATTTTACCAACACAAGTTTATCAACATGTCACAACCACCATACTCTAACTATTTCCCTACACTTATCCTCATCCTCAACGACAACAACAACTAACACCACAACATCAACAATGGAATCAACAACAAGCAATTTATCAACAACAATTTAATCAACAACATACTCCACAACTTGCTTCAAATCCACAACCTCAAATGGTTCAACCACCACCAAGTCTTCAAGTTCAACCTTACACAAATGACTTCAATCAACATCCATCAAGGAACACTATGAAGGAACCCACTTGGTTTGCAAAGATGTTTGAAGCTTTAAGCAGCCAACAATCAATTCATGAGGTCGGATCACTTGATAGACCTCCAATGCTCACTTCCAGAAACTACGATCAATGGGTGATAAGGTTCTTTAGGTTTTGTGATCTAAAGAAGCCACATGGAAAGTTCTTAAAGAAGGTTATCTTAGAAGGTCCATTTGAGATGCCTACTATCATTGTACCCAGAGATCCAAATGCCATTCCACCAAGAGTTGAACAAACGAACATTGCTAATGCTTGCACTTGAATCCTCAAGAACTTCTACACTATGAAGCCGATGAGCTTGCAATGGAATATATCCTCTTAGGATTACCAAACCCAATTCTTTGTAGTGTTGATGCTCAAAAGATCAAGAAAAAATGTGGATCATATTCGCTTCTTATGGAAGGATCAGACTCAATCGGGAAGATTTGGAATCCAAAATTTACTTGGCTTATGAACACTTCATGATTGAAACTGGAGAGACACTAGAGTCCTATCATCACCGATTTTCAGACATCATCAATGATTTGGATAAACACAACATCATCATGCCAAGAATTGCAGTGAATACTAAGTTCCTAAGTAGTCTTGGTCCCGAATGGGAGAAGTATGTCATTTTTCTCCTCCAAGCTAAAACATGCATCATCTACCTATGGATTGTTGTACATTACTTGAAGCCTCATGAAAAGGAAGTTGATAGGGAAAGGATTCTCCGTGCTCAAATTGCTCCACCCACACATCCGGAAAATCAACAACTTGCCTTATATGCTCAAAAAAGTTATTCTCCTCAACCAGCAACTCAACCAACTGCTTAAACCCACCAAACGACATCACACATCAACCTCAACAAAATCAATTGGTTCCATACAACAACAATGCTCAAGCACTTCCAATAATGAGGAATCCGATCCGTTCCAAGCATTGCAACAAGGATTTGCTATGATTGCTAATGCCTTTAGCCGTTATACCAACAAATCCAACAACCGTATTCGTTCCTCATCTTATACAAGGAATCAAGCTGTTGTGAACAATGGACGAGTTGAAGTTCGAATCGTGGATATGGTCGTCGATGGGCGGTGGTCAAGGGTTTAATGCTGTGGGTAGGAATAACAACAGAGCTCAAGTGGTGGAACAGGAGAATGCTCAGAATGGGTTGAATGGTCTTCGATGCTACAAACAATGAGAAGGGACACTGGCTAATGCATGCCCAAAGCCAAGGACTAGGCGCGTGCTTATTTCAAAGAGGCTCTTCTTTTGGCTCTTAAGGATGAAGCTGGTGGAACTCTCACAACAAAGAACAGAGCTTTATGGCAAATGCTGACCGATGATGATATGGAGGACTTGCAGCCAATGCGCTGTTATGTTGATGGCTAATATGCATGAGTTACACATGAGTGACACGTGCCCGCAGATGACACCGATGGCTTGTCTCGTGCACCGAACAAACCATATTTATCTCTCGATCTCATATCTCCGCCAACATCTGATCCGCAAGGCTCGGAATGTTCAAAATGAGTCATCCACATCTCATTCCGACGATTTTCAACTAGACCCCGTAGTTATATTTGACGATCAAGATGACCAACCTGTTTCCCTTGATAATCAAATTGACTCCGTGGTTATACTTGAGGATCTCCGTAATGATCATGTTGTGAGTCACGTTGAACACGCGAACTTTGCCCATCCGCATTTTGCTCGTTTAATACAAGACCAACAAACCATAGTGGAAGAATGTCGCCATTAATCAGACTTGAAATGCAAAATGCACTGTTAACCAAGGATTTTGAATGTTTACAAAAGCAACTCAACTTTTTCAAAACTCAAGAAAAACGTGAAAACGGTTTTGAAGCGGCCTTTGCCAAATCTTATCAAAATGAAAATATTTAGAAAGACAAATGTGATCTAGCCGCCGAAGAATGCTTTGTTGTCCGATAGAACAATCAAACATGAACATAAAAAGCAAATTAACGCCCTCACCTTGGAAAATCAAAAAGCTAAGGATGAGTTGTTAACTTGTCAAAAAGCCTTCTGCATACAAAAAGCATTCAACGAAACGAATAGATGATCATCTTGAAGAAATCATCGGCTTGCAAAACAAACTTAAAGAGTTTAAAACTGTTGTTTACAAACATGGCGAGTCGGTCACGACCATTGAAAAGTTTACTTTAAAACCCAATCCAAATGGATATGGACCAATCTCGCTGATTACAAACCTAAGCTTTCAACCAAAGCATTCAAACCAAATCCTCGAAGTTTCCAAAGTAGTAATATAAAGTTGATAATTCTGTTATGAATGTTGTTGAATATCATCGTCAAGAGGAATTAGATGCATAAGACGAGAGTCGATCAAAATTAGAAAAAGTTGTTTACAACAAACCTTTTAACTATTCAAAGCGGTCACTTTCGTCACACCAACGGATTCTTCTAACACACCAAGGGTTATCATCAAAACACCCGAGTCTTCTAATGTTAATCCCCAACCAGATTATGCACAAACTTATGGTCCTTTACCTTCCATTAGTGAAGTAAATTCAAAACTAAAATCGAAAAATTCTTAGATATTTTGACATTTTCATGGCTGACCTCAAAATTTTACAACATGAGATAGAATATCGATCCGAAATCAAAGTTGAACATTTTCAATCGCTCGCGAGAACAAAGAGACATTTTCGAAAAAAATCTTTACCTAATGTTAAAAATTTGAAAAGTTGTGCATTGCCTGGAAAAGGATTTTCATAAGGAACTTGGATTGATGAAGGTCGTTTTCAGAAAACAAACATCTATTTCTAATACTAAACGGAAAAAGAAACTGTTGAGAAAAGATGTTGATCGACTCTTGGAAGATGTCATCTCGGCCGATGTCCATAATGTTGTGTTATTGAATTCTTTGTCATATGCATTTGATCATATCTCGCCGATATCAAGGATCGTGGATAAATGTTGAGAACACCGATAATGTGCTTCAGACGAGTCCTTAAAAGTTGAAAACAAACGATTGTCAAACGAACTTTCAAATGCAATTCGCCGTCTTAATTGGTGTCAAAAAGATATTCACGATCAACAACTTGCTTTTCAACACAAAATCGCCTATATGCGTAAAAATCTTCGATCCTAAAATTGAGCAATCGGATGATCAAAACGTGTCTTTTAAGTGTCAAATCTCAAAATATGAACAAGAACTTGTAAAAGTTAAAAGGAATATGGTGTCATATTTGATTTACTCAAAAGACTCGTGATGAAGCATCAAATGAACTTGATCATTATCTTGCACACACTAAAGAAGTTATGCATTTTGTTGGAAATGTTCGATTCGAAAATCAAGATCGATTCACACTATCATCAAGTTAAGAGAAATGTTAGGAAAGTATGAACAACTTCCGCCAACCATCATTAAGAGATTAGCCCCAGTAACACTTAGTACTCATGAACCTAGAATTTCTCCTCCCAAATCACAGTAGCTAACGCGGCTTCCTTCTACTGAACAGAATAGTTGAGCCTTTTCCAAACGTCCGCACTTCACGACCTAGGAGCACTAATCAAGAATAGGAAGTTGCGACCTAAGAAAAGATCAATCAAGAATGCTAAAGTAGAAGAACACCCTAGGACTATGAATAAGACTCACGTTGCCTCCACTATAGATATTGCGTCCGTCAAATGTCATAGAAATAGTGATGTAACTGCTAAACCTAAGTACTTTTGATATTCACCGATGCACCTTGTGATATTTGTCGAAAAGTATGAATTTCGATTGTCATGATAAATGTGTTGCTAAAGCTATCATCTCTCGTTTAAGGAATCCTAAGAACCGGAATACCTCTAGGCCCACTAATCTTTCTAAGTCTGTGGTTGGTAGACCGCCATCTTTAGATTCTAAGAACGCATTGTCGTCCCTGTAGCTCCATTTTCACCTCCTAGGAATGTAGTACCACCTAGTGCATTCACTAAGACTAAAGCAAAGAGTAGTTATAGATGGCATAAATGGATATATAACACACTAGGATTTAAATGGATACCTAAAGCTATTGATGTGTGTATATCTACTATAATGCTACTGGAACCCTCTAACATTTCGGTTCCAACATCTACTTCTATTCCATCCTGTCGCCTCAGGTGTACGGTGTGATACAGATCATTCTCTGGATTGTTGATCGGATGTTCACACATACACGTGCAATCTTAAACTGTTATCAAACTTTATTGCAAAGTTCATTGGCACCGCCGTTCGGAATGATCACTCGCAGCCTATCATGGGCCGAGACTATGTCAATGGGAACATCGAAATTAGCGTGGTTTACTATGTGGAAGGCCCCGGTCATAACTGTTTTAGTAGGTCAATTTTGTGATGGAGATTTGGAGGTTGCTTTCCGGGAGAAAACTTGTTTCATTCGTGATCTACAAGGAAATGACCTTATGTCCGGATCGCGTAATTCTAGTCTCTACACTATCTCTATGAAAGACATGGTTGCTTCATCTCCCATATGCTTACTTTCAAAGGCAACATCAACAAAATCTTGGCTATGGCACCGTCGGCTCTCACATCTAAACTTTCAAACCATCACCAACCTTGCTCGACACAAACTAGTTGAAGGACTCCACGGTTTCGGTATTCTAAAGATCACCTTTGCTCACGTGAACAAGGCAAAAGCACCGTGCTCATTTTCCTTCAAAGGTGGAACACGCCTCAAAGATGTGCTTCATCTTCTTCACATGGATTTGTGTGGCCCGAGGCGCGTGCAAACGATCAATGGCAAACGCTACATCTTAGTAATTGTTGATGACTATTCACGATGGACTTGGGTCTACTTTCTTCGCAGCAAAGATCAAGCTCCACAAATGATCATCACCTTTCTCACGAAAATACAAGTTCAGCTACGAAACACCGCTCGACTAATCGTAATCGATAAAGGCACCGAATTTGTTAATCAAACTCTTCGTGAATTCTATGAGAAAGTGGGAATTCAAAGATCAAACATCTATTGCACGTACACCGGAACAAAAGCGGAGTTGTTGAAAGACGAACCGAACGTTAGTGGAAGCTGCAAGAACAATGTTAATCAATGCTAAACTTTTAGATTACTTATGGGCGTAAGCCGATCTACCGATGCTATACTCAAAACCGTTCTATGATTACAAAACGCCACAACAAAACACCTTTCGAAAGGTCCATAACAGAAAACCGAATCTAAAACACTTTCATGTATTTGGATCTCTTTGCTATCCGAATAATGATCGTGATGACTTTGGAAAGCTCAAAGCCAAAGCCGACATTGGAGTCTTTATCGGATACTGTGATAATTCAAAAGGTTTCCGAATCCGAATCGCGCACAAAACAGTGATGGAAACGATTCATGCTCATTTGATGAACTTACGGAAATGGCTTCGAGTATAATGACTTAGAACCCGGTCACAACCGCTTAAACTTCCTCAAACCCCATCATCACCAACAAAGCCCCCGCCTACTCGTCAACAAATGGAAAGGTTATTTGCTCTACTGCTCGGACGATATTGATGAACGTGCTCGTGTGTATCCGCCAAGCTCACTGCCAACCCGATAATACTCTTATACCGATACACCGCGCAACAACCATCGTTGATGCACCTACACCCGCTTGACTCCACCACAACAGTTGAACACACCGCTTCCAACAATGATGAACCAGCTGATGATATTCTCAATGAAATACCCCCACCTGCAGATTTTGATCCAAATGCGTTCTTCAACCCGCTGCTAATGAGATCGCTGCACCGATGTCGCGAATCTTCAACAAACCATTTGAATCCTCGACCGCACAATGTATACCAACATCAACCCTCCACACATAGATGGACAAAAGACCATCCTCTCGAAAACATTATTGGCAACCCGAATCAACCAATCGTTACGAGACAACGTCTTCACACGACGTGAACATTGCATTTATGCACTCACCGTCCGCCAATTCAACCTAAAACATCAAAGACGCAATGACAAAAGACAACCGGATTGAATCCATGCAAGAAGAACTCAACCAATTCAAACGCCTTGAAGTATGGGAACTGGTTGAAAGACCAACAGGGGGCTTCGTCATTGGTCTAAAATGGATTTGGAAAACAAATTGATGTGAAGGAAATGTTATCGAAATAAGTCACGCCGGTGGCTAAGGGTTATCGTCGTGAAAGAGGTATTGACTTTGAAGAATCTTTTGCTCCGCTGCTCGTCTTGAGGTCGTTTGGATATTTCTAGCGTTCGCGGCTCATATGAATATGACGGTCATCGATGGATGTCAAAACCGCTTCTCAATGGACAACTTAAAGAAACGGTTTATGTCACCAACCGGATGGATTCGTTGATCCGAGTTCCTCGAATCACGTCTACAAACCGAACAAAGCTCAGATGGTCTCAAACAAGCTCCTGCATGGTACGATAAGCTATCATCCTTTCTCATTGCCAATAATTTCACCAAAGGTTCGGTTGACCCAACTCTTTTTATACAATATCACGGGAACATATCTTAATTGTTCAAATTTACGTGGATGACATCATTTTGGGTCTACACATAAAAAGTTTTCAATCGCTTTGCAAAACTAATGAAGAAAAATTTTGAAATGTCCATGATGGGTGAACTTACATTCTTTCTTGGACTGCAAGTTCATCAATCACCCGTGGTATTTTCTTGAGTCAGTCCAAATATGCCCTTGAATTGTTAAACAAATTTGGAATGCAAAACCGTGACACCTATGCCACACCAATGGCTCATACCAAGAAGCTAGACGCTGATTTACATGGGAAATTAGTGGACCCTACAAAATACCGTAGTATTATTGAGTCTCTCATGTATCTAATGTACTAGCGACGATATTGTCTTTGCCGTATATCTTGCTCCCGCTATCGCCGCGACCAACCTGAAACCCACCTCTCGAGGCTAAAAGAATCCTCCGATACATAAAGGGAACCATTAATTGGGGATCCGTATCCAAGGATTCGGTTTTGAACTAATCGCCTGACACCACGCAGATGCTTAGACTCACGGAAAAGCACTTCGTGAGCTTTACAATTTCTTGGTGATAAACCGGTGTCATGGCAATCGAAGAAGGGATTGTACATCAGCCGCCTCAACCGCGAATATGTAGCCATGTCTGCATGTTGTGCTCAAGTCATTTGGATGAGAACACAACTCAAAGATAATGGTTACGTATTTGTCACACCCCAATTAATTGCTTTGCAATGGAATGGAATTCGGGATCGATCAAGTCATAGCACCACAATCATTACATCGATATAGAATCACCTAAAGTGTCGCTTTGAAAGAAATATCGTTTGATTTAATAAAACAATCAGAGTTTACAAAGTATAGGTCCCAAAAGTTTATAAAGTTTGCGGAAATATAAAATATATTACAAGTCCAAACGATGGTTTTGAAAGAAAATGCCATAATGTACAATGATGTAAGTCGACGCCGCGACTAAAAAGGGGTTCCTTAACCATGCCATGATGAGTATGCCTTAGTTACCAAAATACATTGCAAACGGCAATAATGTTGGTGAGAAATCATAGGTTTATGTAAATGTTTTATACGACATTTGGGGTATAGATCAGCATGACAATCATGTCACGTAAAAATGTTACTGGTATGACAATTATGTCACATAAAAATGTTACAATTGCTTTAAGCCCATGACACCGAAACTAGACTGTTCATAATGTAATGTATGCCCCTGCAGAGTGTTTGCCAGACAACTCAATAATGTTATTAAATGAAATGCATCCGTATGATTAGTTGGGATTCACCAACCCGATGGAGGCTGTCACCCTCGATAGATCTATCCACTCATCCTCGCTTCAAAGATTAACGGTTCATGTTCAGGTAATGGGGACTTTCAATTGGCAAATGTGGTAACTTAAGCAATGTAAATGAATTTAACATACTTGGTATCGTAATAAAAATGTTGTGCAATGTATTCTCCCCCGTAGGTTTGAAAATAATTAAAAGCATGATCGACGGGGCTATGAAAACTCACTTGATAAACTGGTATGATGACAAGAGTGAGTACACCGAGGTATAATGTGATGCTTTAATATGGACCTATTACCAATGATATGATATGTAATGAGTTATGATGTATATGTATGATATGCATGCATTACGTATGTTATTTATACCATTTGCGAGTTTTGAAATAATACTATCGTCGAAAAATACTCTTTTGACGTCTTGACCATTCTTAAATCACTTTATAAGTATTTACGCCAAAATGTCATCCTACAATGGTTTCGTAATGATTTATGGTGAAATTTTCACCTTTCGTCAGAAATAAAGTCGTCGGAAATTTCTTGAAAGTGACAAAATGGCTTTGAAAGACTAGTCGTAAAATGGTGTACGTCGCACGTTAGGAAACGAACTCGACGGTTTTGGAAAGTTTGTATCGAAATCTAGAAGTTTTAGTTCAGGAGTTTTCGTCAAAAGGTCCGAACATAAAGATAATAAAGGTTAAAGATGGTGATTTTGTCTAATTGTTGTGTGAAAAGTGAGTTTCGGCCAAGCTTAAGCATCCGTAAATAATTTATTAAAACTCCGCTATACAAACGTTGATTGTTTTAAAATATGCTTGGTGATCTTAATTTCATTAGAAGACATTTCGTTCCAAAAAGTTCCACATCCACGTTAAAAACAGCCCTCAATATGGTCATTTTAGTTACCGTAATACTTATCTCGTAAAAAATAATATAGTTTTTCCAAAATAATACGGCAATTTATGAAAAGCGTGCATATCTTAGTCGTTTCAAACCGTTTTCTACGTATAATACGTCCTTAGCTTCGTATCAAAGTATACTAATATATTTTTGACAAGTCGAAATAATTTGTAAAGCTTAAGGCTCGTTTTTTACTCGAATAAAGTAAAAATAACTTGCTGAAATTTCTGAAAAATATATATTTCGTCGTCAAACTTTAAAAATTCATAACTTTTTCGTTATAACTCCGTTTTATTCCGTTCAAGCGGCCACGGATTCTTTTTAAAGTATATTTTCTAAATATCAAGGCCAAAATTTCGTGCCTACTGTCGGATTTTCCAGAAAATCAAAATAAGGACAGACCACTTTATATACTTGTCGAAAATAGTTTTTCTCGTACTAAACCTATTCCAATCCCTTCAAATCAACTCCAAAGCTAATCTAATCCTACCATACACCTTCTTAGGGTGTCATGGGTTCCTAGACATCATCAAGGCCAACATATACCAAGGGGATAATTATAGGATGACTATATATATTAAACTCTTAAAATCATTGTAAAATGGTATAAACAAACACAAGTCATGCATGTTTGCTATGAAAATGATAAAATACATATGTAATGATAAGAAAAGATGAAAAATGAAGTGATATGCTTACAAGTTAATATGATGAGGTGCTTAGAACCAAGGTTTAACCTAAACACTCTAGGTTTTTATTTCAAAACCTAAACAAGAGTGTGATCTAGATTGTTAAAACACTTGAGCTAGCAAAATTTGATGATCCCTTTGTACACTCTTGATATGGCCGGTTTTTGGAAGGAAAACAAGAGAGAAGAAAAAGTTTCTTGACTTGTGAATTATTGTGGTTTAATGAATGAAGGAAATGTATAGATTAAGTTTGTGAAAAAAAATATCTACCACTTGACTCCTCCCCATGGCGGATATGGGGATTATGTTTCACCATATAATTTTTTTATACCTTTTGTGTAGTTGTTACAAAAATTGTGTAAGTGAAATGTGTAATTTAATGTAACTTGTAAGGTTTAATATACATTTGTATATTTAGGTAATTTTTAGGTGAAAGTAAATTTTTAATAGATCAAAGTAGAGTATAATGATATCATAAAAATTGTAAAATACATTCCTTGTAAAATTTGAGTGATATAATAATTATCGTATAGTTTTTAAGAAAAATGTCGTAATAATATAACTTTAACGATTTATATACCAAATAAGTTTAGAACACTAGGTAAACTCAAAATATAGTTTTTATAAACTAAATATAAGTATAAAAATATATCGGGATCATTTTTAGAAGTAACGGATTAAATATCCAAAATTAATAACTCACGCGATAACGTTTATTTAATATAAAATTTACGCGGTTAAGGTGAAATGCAATGTCATGAATGAACTAACGTGATGCAAATGATGCTAATGAAATGTAGACTAAACTTAGTCCATATGAAATGTACGTGATATTATGATCATGAATTCGCCGCTAAACCATAAAGGTTACACGAATTTGGAACACGTAAACCTAGTTTACGATAAATGTTGAAATTGTGAAGCATAAATTGTTTTGAGAAATGACCTGACAGTACGAGTTGTCACATTCGCCCATCCAAAAAGGAATTCAGTCCCTGAATTCAGTCGTTGTTAGTCTATCGAATCTTTGAGTTTGTGATGAATATCGAGGAGAAGAGACATGGAGAAGTGTCGTTACGGTTATCGATGATTGAGAGTGTACAAAACATCGTAGTAAAGAAAATATCGGATGAATCTCCCATAAGTAACACTTTGACATTAAGATTGATAAAGTTAGCAACAGGCTATGCATAATTATGAACGGCGACGGACGTTCCGTTTAGTTGTTATAACTCTCAATGTTTACAAGGATTTAAACCGTGTCGTTACAATGATAGTTAGAGTAAAAGGAATTAAAATTCTCGGTAATAAACAAATCGGAAGAAAATAAAGTACGATAGATGAGAATATTTGGGTCGAATTGGTTCGCCAGTGTTTAAATCGTACTAACGCCTTCCAAGACGGGTCCTTGTGCATAATTTGTTGCCCACTTGAGGTTCTAATGGTTTGCGGCTTATGGGACATATCTTCAAATTTTGCATCGTATAACGATGTAGCTTATCTAGCTATATGTTGTTACTTGTAACTGATTCTTGATTTGTATGACTTCTTTGTTTGTTTCATGAATGGGTTATGGACTAATGAATCGGACTTTCCTGATTTTAATCCTTGAATAAGTGATTGATTACCTCAACTTTACAGTGTCTCAATGGTGTAGTCAATATGCTCCTGAACTAACTATTGTTGCAAAGAAACTTGTCGATGGAGAATGATTTACCTAACCATTTCTAAAAAGTCATACTGGCTTGAGCATATTATCTAATGTGGGAATTGCTCTCTAGCTCTAACCATTGAGCTGAGGATAGTAGGCGGTAATCATGTCCTAGTAGTTTTCATGGAAATCCTGAAATGATTGTCAGCAGTCTAAGGTGAATCGAATAGCTTATAATAGGTACAACTGGAATTGATACTACGTATCTCGTGTTAGATTTCAAAATGTTAAATCCGTCGGAAAGGACCTTATTGAAAAGAATAGATTATAGGTAACTGCGCGATTCCTCGTGTTTCTAGTCCTATCAAAGGTCATGACCTGAGCCTTACTTGCCTAAGGTGCTTAGTCTCTATGACTAAAATGTTTATTGTTTGATTATCGAAGTGTTTCCATGCTCCATGTAGTAAAGTCACAAACCTTAAATATTTAAGTAAGTGTGTGTAGTGGTTTTCAAGATTTGTTTCGATATTGAGTGCTTCCAAAAATAGTTCATCACTAATATTGTTATCATGCTAGCAAGAAAATGTATCACTCAAACTATGTCAAGAATGTTTGTTCTAGTTTTCACTTGTAGATGGGGAGTCATTGATTGTCGACATGTTCACAACTGTGGCATCTCTTGATATAGAAGTGAGGTTACTTGGAATTTCTAGAGAACACAATGCCTTAGGGAAGTTTATATTGATAACCTTAATTTAACCAAATTTTCCTTTAAGGGACACTCATCAGAGGAAAGTTCACCTATTGTTGAAGCTATGTTTAGTGAAATGTTCTGTAGTCTCGATTAGAATATTTGGTTTATCCCTATAGTGTTGTTTAGTGTGTATTCGCTTCATACTAAATCTCGTAACTCGATCTAACTAATACTTTTGGAATGATAGAGTTTGGATTCTAATCCAAAATAGTGGTTCGGAAGGTCTCGTGATGTCTTAAGATTTTTGTTGAGTTTTGAATCATCCTACCACTTAGTTCTAGTCCTTGTTGGTAATTCCAAAATCCTTCCATTGTTTTCTTGTATCGAGGAATCCTCCTCACAGATGGTATAGGAAGTCTTTCCTAAAAGGTCACTCGTCAAATCCTAACTTATCGGTTGAATGAGAGATAAATGGCGTAAGCATCTATAGAGTGTTAACAAAAGAAATGTTTATGCACGATATATCTGATTATAAAACTTTGCTTTCAAATGAGAATTGTTTTAGGAGATTTGAAATGATGCTTGTTACTTTCATATCATAATTCTTCCTGATTATACATAGTGATCAGGCCATGTAATAATCGGGGACAAATGATGTGATTTTTTTGAAATGGTATTATGTTCCTCCGACGTTTTAGATGGTATTCAACGTTTTGTTTTGTAAGATAATGGCTCAATGAATTTTCAGAGTAACATGAAAATCGTTTCGCATGAGGATATTAAATAGTTGATAAAATAACTGAAACCAATTGATATGTTGGTAATAAAACAACTTACGTTAAAACTTTATGAAACAACGTTTCTAAGATGGTGATAAAATAGTTCGAACTAAAATCAAGTGAAATAATTTCATGAAATAGTAGCAGGATAAATTGGAATAAAGTTTGTTGGATGGTTTGTAGGATACATAGGAGAACCTTTTATGGTAGCAATAGTCTACTAATTGGTCGAGAATAAAGTTGGCCTAACCCTAGTAAGATAGTGATATATCGTCGTGAAATGATGGAAAATTGGGCAATTGAAGTAAGGAATGAAATAAACAAGGTGGTGATTATCGTAGAGATAATAAATGATAAAGATTACATTAGCTAGAAAGGTGCTTATTATCTGTTCATGTTGGTGGTCTAATCGTGTTTCAAGTGTAGGAGTAGTAGGCGGTCTAGCAACGATAGCCCTAGAACTCTCACAGTCCTCAAACCTATGAGATGGTGTAGTGTCTATAGTCTTAGTGGTAGATGGTAATGGTGTGTCAAATCATGCACACCTCCCAAGCTGCAAGTCGTGTATGAGTATCTGTATGAGATGTGATGGTACGGATGGTGCTCGAAATGATAATGATGATGAAAATAATGTTAATGATGATAATGGAATCCTTGTGGTGAGTTAAGAAAATAGATTCATTAGGATTAAGCCTATAAGTTCTACCCAATGGTATGATCTGTCCCAACTGAGTGATAAAAATTGTCCTGATCCTACAGTGAATCAATAGTGATCGTGATGGTGTAGGTGCAACTTCGTCCTCCTAAAGGTCTCAGTGTCATCATCTGATGTTATCGGTGTTGAGTCAACTAATGTTAAAAATTATGATAGGGACTGACAAGGCATTCTCCATGTCAAAGTGATGTGAGTATAATGGGATGGGTATTTGAAGGTATCTATGTGACAACCGCTGTGAAATGAAAGTGAATAACTCGAAAATGTATGTATAAATCGCATGTGCAAAGTGAAGCACGCACTTATGATGAAATGATGAGATGCTATGATAATGTAGTTATAGTCTAGGGTCAGTGATGCAACCTAGTTCTCTATAATGAAGCTCGATGCCAATTTGTCACACCCCCAATTTAATTGTTTGCAGCGGAATGGAATTCTGGGGATTGACTGTCATAGCCCACAATCACAGTATAGAACGACCTAAAGTGTCGTTTGAAAAGAACATCGTTTGATTTAATAAAACAATCAGAGTTTACAAAGTATAGGTCCCAAAAGTTTATAAAGTTTGCGGAAATATAAATATATTACAAGTCCAAACGATGGTTTTGAAAAAAAGTGCCATAATGTACATGATGTAAGTAAGTCGCCGCGACTCAAAAGGGGTTCCTTAACCATGCCATGATGAGTATGCCTTAGTTACCGAAAATACATTGCTAAAACGGTCAACAATAATGTTGGTGAGAAATCATAGGTTTATGTAAAATGTTTTATACGACATTAAGTATAGATCGGCATGACAATCATGTCATAAAAATGTTACCGTATGACAATTATGTCACATAAAAATGTTACAATTGCTTAAGCCCATGACACCGAAACTAGACTGTTCATAATGTAATGTATGCCCCTGCAGAGTGTTTGCCAGACAACTCAATAATGTTATTAAATGAAATGCATCCGTATGATTAGTTGGGATTCACCAAACCGGATGGAGGCGTCACCCTCGATAGATCTATCCACTCATCCTCGCTTCAAAGATTAACGGTTCATGTTCAGGTAATGGGGACTTTCAATTGGCAAATGTGGTAACTTAAGCAATGTAAATGAATTTAACATACTTGGTATCGTAATAAAAATGTTATGCAATGTATTCTCCTCGTGAGGTTTGAAATAATTAAAAGCTTAAATCGGGGCTATGAAAACTCACTTGATAAACTGGTATGATGACAAGAGTGAGTACACCGAGGTATAATGTGATGCTTTAATCTGGACCTATTACCAATGATATGATATGTAATGAGTTATGATGTACTGTTATGATATGCATGCATTACGTATGTTATTTATACCATTTGCGAGTTTTGAAAATAATACTTATCGTCGAAAAATACTCTTTTGACGTCTTGACCATTCTTAAATCACTTTATAAGTATTTACGCCAAAATGTCATCCTACAATGGTTTCGTAATGATTTATGGTGAAATTTTCACTTTTCGTCGTAAAATAAAGTCGTCGGAAATTTCTTGAAAGTGACAAAAATGGCTTTGAAAGACTAGTCGTAAAATGGTGTACGTCGATCGTTAGGAAACGAACTCGACGGTTTTGGAAAGTTTGTATCGAAATCTAGAAGTTTCAGTTCAGGAGTTTTCGTCAAAAAGGTCTCGAACATAAAGATAATAAGGGTTAAAGATGGTGATTTTGTCTAATTGTTGTGTGAAAAGTGAGTTTCGGCCAAGCTTAAGCATCCGTAAATAATTTATTAAAACCCTATACAAACGGTTGATTGTTTTTTAAAAAAATATGCTTGGTGATCTTAATTTCATTAGAAGACATTTCGTTCCAAAGTTCCACATCACGTTAAAAATGCCCTCAATATGGTCGTTTTAGTTACCGTAATACTTATCTCGTAAAAATAATATTGTTTTTCAGAAAATAATAGTTACGGCAATTTTATGAAAACGTGCATATCTTAGCAAGTTTCAAACTTTTTAATTATAATACGTCCTTAGCTTCGTATCAAAGTATACTAATATATTTATGACAAGTCGAAATAATTTGTGCTTAAGGCCTGTTTTTGACTCGAATAAAGTAAAAATAACTTGCTGAAATTTCTGAAAATATATATTTCGTCGTCAAACTTTAAAAATTCATAACTTCTTCGTTATAACTCCTTTTTTATCCGTTCAAGCGGCCACGGATTCGTTTTTAAAGTATATTTTCTAAATATCAAGGCCAAAATTTCGTGCCTACTGTCGGATTTTCCAGAAAATCACAATAAGGACAGACCACTTTATATACTTGTCGAAAATAGTTTTTCTCGTACTAAACCTATTCCAATCCCTTCAAATCAACTCCAAAGCTAATCTAATCCTACCATACACCTTCTTAGGGTGTCATGGGTTCCTAGACATCATCAAGGCCAACATATACCAAGGGGATAATTATAGGATGACTATATATATTAAACTCTTAAAATCATTGAAAAATGGTATAAACAAACACAAGTCATGCATGTTTGCTATGAAAATGATAAAATACATATGTAATGATAAGAAAAGATGAAAAATGAAGTGATATGCTTACAAGTTAATATGATGAGGTGCTTAAGAACCGTTTAACCTAAACACTCTAGGGTTTTATTTCAAAACTAAACAAGAGTGTGATCTAGATTGTTAAAACACTTGAGCTAGCAAAATTTGATGATCCCTTTGTACACTCTTGATATGGCCGTTTTTTGGAAGGAAAACAAGAGAAGAAAAAGTTTTTGACTTGTGAATTATTGTGGTTTAATGAATGAAGAAATGTATAGATTGTTTGTAGAAAAAATATCTACCACTTGACTACCTCCTCCATGGCGGATATGGGGATTATGTTTCACCATATAATTTTTTTTTTATACCTTGTGTAGTTGTTACAAAAATTGTGTAAGTGAAATGTGTAATTTAATGTAACTTGTAAGGTTTAATATACATTTGTATATTTAAGGTAATTTTAGGTGAAAGTAAATTTTTAATAGATCAAAGTAGAGTATAATGATATCATAAAAATTGTAAAATACATTCCTTGTGAAATTTGAGTGATATAATAATTATCGTAGTTTTAAGAAAAATGTCGTAATAATATAACTTTAACGATTTATATACCAAATAAGTTTAGAACACTAGGTAAACTCAAAATATAGTTTTTATAAACTAAATATAAGTATAAAAATATATCGGGATCATTTTTAGAAGTAACGGATTAAATATCCAAAATTAATAACTCACGCGATAACGTTTATTTAATATAAAATTTACGCGGTTAAGGTGAAATGAAATGTCATGAATGAACTAACTTGATGCAAATGATGCTAATGAAATGTAGACTAAACTTAGTCCATATGAAATGTTCGTGATGTTATGATCATGAATTCGCCGCTCAACCATAAAGGTTACGCGAATTTGGAACACGTAAACCTAGTTTACGATAAATGTTGAAATTGTGAAGCATAAATTGTTTTGAGAAATGACCTGAAAGTACGAGTTGTCACATTATTTGACAGAATCCCGATGTACTGCGACAATCGGAGTGCCATTGCAATCTCGCGGTAACCCGTTAGCACTCGAAATCAAAGCACATCGATCTTCGATATCATTTCATCAAGGATCACGTGGAACCGGTAACTGAATTATATTTTGTGGGTATTTAATAATCAATTGCATCTTCACCAAAGCCTTGCCTCCCGCTAGGTTTAATGAGTTATCCACCGATTGGTATGAGGTGTTGACTCAAGAGAATTGATGACCTCCTAAAACAGTCTTAAAAACCTGTCAAACACCAAAATCTCTTTTGTAAATATTTCTTTCAAAAACAAAATACAAAAGTATAAAATCTGATAAAACAACAAAAATATTCTTCTATCTATTTTCTTTCAACATTGCAAGTATGTTTCTTCCGTCAACACTATAATCTTTCATTTTTTCAATCAAGTGTTGAGGGGGAGAAATCAAACTTTAACCTGCTTCAAAACATGTGTACTTGCATGTTATCATATCTCATTGTTTCTTTAACAAATGGTAAATTTTTCGGTACAATGACACTCCTGAACTAAATTTATAACCTTTCATTATTTCTTAAGCCTAGGGGAGTGTCGTCAAAGTTTTTTTCTTAAAATCTTTGTTTGGTAACCAAAATGGAAGTTAAATGGCGTTGTTTGAAAAAGGAAAAGATGGAGGGACTAAAACTGTCAAAATGTTAAAGCTATTTTTAATAAAAATACCTCCCACCTACTTTTCTTCTTCACATTTAATACACAAAACCCAACACATCCTACCTTATAATCGTTCAAGATATCTCAAGTGATTGATCATCGGTGTTTAAGTGTTTTTACGATCTAAACATGTTTTTAAGATAAGGTCTTGAATTTTATTCAAATCCAATGGTTAAAAATCATGTTACACGTGATTATGTGTTCTACGCATAAGCGTATGAACACACAATCATTGTGTGTGTGTTTGTGGTTAAATGGATTATGTCAAAACGTTTCAAATACATTAATGATATCATTATAACCATCAAAACCCAACGTAAACACATATTATTATTAATGATTTTTGAAAATTAGGGTTCTTGTGTCGAATTGGGTGTTTTCAAATGTGAAGTGTTATGGTCAAAAGATTGTTGTTATGTTCTTATGATGTTGAATTGATGATATCCTTGCCTATAACCACCCGAAACTCTAAATTATTAACAATTTGGAATTAGGGTTTAAAGTTCTTAAGTTTGGGTATTTTTGATTCACCATGTATTGGATGTTAATACTTGGTTAGTAGACTCACAATACCTTAGACCTACCAGAAAGCTTTGGTGCAATCTCCATGGCTAGAATTGTTACGTGTAATTCTTGAACTATTAGGGTTTTGGTTTACGCTATGTAGTTCTACGTCAACTGTTAAAAAGTGTTCTTGGCATGATTGTTGTTAAATGAATGTATGTGTTAAAATTGATGATATGATGGTTTTATTTCGGGCTTGTTACTGTAATATCCTCGAATCAAGGTCATTTGCAACTCTTACGCATAAGGATTACCCTACGCCGTAGTCATGTTACGCGAAGAATAATCCCACGCATAACGTACGCGTAGGTTCTACAATGGACTACGCCGTATCCTGTGAAGGATATGCGTAAACATTGACCTCACGATAAGGTCAACTCTACAAGTAGCTCCACGCGTAAGGTATATATACGCCACGCGAAGCCCCACGCATAAGGTCCCTTTCCTACGTGTAACATTTCTTACGCGTGTAGTTAGATCCTACGCGAAGCTCGTCTATGCGATATCATCTCAAGCACGCTTAACTTTGCCAAAACTACGCTTAAGCCCGGATTGACCTTCATAATGAATTGTTACGTGTACAAACTTGTAAATAAACTAATCATAACTTCACGAATCCGATAATTTCACTAATAAACTTAATCGTTTGATATGTTGTGAACAATAAGTGATAACATAAACTTTAAAACTTAAAGTTAACTAACTCAAGAAAACACTTCACGACGTCATGGACTATTGAACAAACAAGTGACTTAGGACTCGTAACAATCATTGACACTACACATTTAATAACTAGACAATAAGACCTTCTGACTAACACTATGTCTTTCGATATGTTGGTTCTTTTGGCTAATGTTATTTCGTGATCAATGCATGGCCGAACAAATGAATGTGGACGCACCTGAGATTCTCACCATTGCTGATATCTTCCCAAACGGTTATTCGAGAAAGATTGGAAAGAACAACCTTAGGGTTGACTTTGATACCCTCACTTGCCTCGTAATCTTCCTGCTTGATTGCAAGGATATTCTCAGAATCATCCCTACCAACATGCTCTCACACTCACACCCGTTCCAGGTCTACATTCAACAATTCTGGGATTCTATGCAGAGGATCACTGGTCAAAGTGCAGTGATTGTGACACTTAATCACAAACAAGTCACTATCACCCTTACTTACGGGCTGTTCTCATCATTCCCACATCGCCCAACCGACTTCTTTGCTACCCCTAATGAAGAGACAAATCCGAAATTCTTGATAGATATTGGTTATGATGAAGCTTCGGAATCATTACTAAGCATCTCTCACGTGAGCTGAAGTATATTCCTCAACCATGGAGAACACTCTACATGATCATCACCAATCGGCTCTCCGGACAAAGCGGGCTGAGCATCCCGCTCATGGAACTACAAATTTTCTGGTCGTTGATCAACAAGAAGGACTGAAATCGAGCACTGATATGGGAAGACATGATGGTATTTCACAAGAAGCTTGGCTCCAAGATTCCCTATGTCAGATACACCAAACCGTTGATCCAGAGAGCACTTGGACTTCATCCACATCCCAATGAGGCCAATGACCCAGATAATCATGACATATTGACCGAACCCATATTATCCGTCAATCAAAGAATCGCCAACAAAGAAACAGAGACGCAGGTACCTGACACCTTCTGACCTCCGAAATCAAAAAGCTTGAAACATACAAAGGTATCGGTAGTCGTAAAAGAAGGCAAAGTTGGTCATCTTGATGAAAAATCTTCGGTACACACCTACCGGGAGGACCGAAAAGTGCGTTGCCGAAGTGTACACGGCACAGATTTTATAGAAGCTTCCCAAAAGGAATCCTCCTCGTAAAAGGATTGTTCCCGTAAAGGAATCTGAACCTATTCCCACATCCGAACCGCAAAGAAAGCTTGTGGACGAAAGCTCAAGGTATCACGACACGATGAAGAGATTACTTACTCTAATCTGCAACCGTAACCTCTCTTCAGCCAGCTAAACCTCCAAGTCCACCACTGATAAAGGAAAAGGAAAGACTCAGACTTGTACTGTATGATGAAAGCTCAGATCAAGAAGAAGAGCAACTGGATATATCATACAAGAAGAAGTTTAATATCGTTAGACACCTTCACAAAGCTGAAGAATTTGCTAAAGACCAAATGGGTGGTCCAGGAGGATCAAGTGATGTTGCCCACTCTGAACCATCTCCCCGATGCGTTAATCAACCCGAAGGGGAGCCGGTGCCACCACTCTTGTGCAACAACAAAAGCTTGTGGAGGATACTATCGAATATGAATTTGAGGAACCGGAACCGAGAAGTCCAAAAGATCAAGATGTTGATTATGATAATGTTCTTCTAGAGAGTCCGCGATCAAAGGAAGAAACCTCTGAACCTCCAAGGATCCGAGTCTCCTCATCTCTTCATCATCGATTCGTCTTTCACCTCGCCACCACCATCAATAAAGTCAACAAAATCATCATCCAAACGTGAAGAAACCATCTAAATCTTGGATTTCAAGCTCATGAACGGATTACCAAAGTCACAAACAAGTCGAAGAAAAACGTGCTCAACAAAAGCTAAATTTCTTTGCTTATCACATACAACATATGTATGACGAGCATGAAAAGATGAAAGGAGAAAGGAAGTTTGTTCATGAATTCATGAAAAATCACGCCAAGAGGAACGAACGAAATGATCGGAGGCTACACTAAAAGTACCTTCGAGTATGCCTAAAGTCACAAAGGAGTTGGTCACCAAACAACTTTATCCAAATCTCATGCAGATCGCCAAGCAAACTATTCGATCAACGCCCTTAACCGTCACAATCAATCCAACCGATCCTGTTGTTTTCTCGATAATGAATAGGTGGCCAGCTTGTCATAACAAATAAATCGCACGATTCGATATTTGATGAAGAAAGCTGCTTCGCATTGCTGACTACCAACTTCAAGAAGCTTGTAGATTTGAAGGCTGAAAAGTCTAAACGCCCCAGAGATGGCGAAGACAAGGATAAGGATAAAGACTCGCACTCCAAACGCCGGGCGTCGGTGAATCTTCTTGATGCAACCTCCTCCACAACGGCCTCGTTTCAACAAAAATCCTCCTCGGTCTTCTACTGTAAAACCTCAGACGATTCCGAAGTTACCACCCCCCACTCAAAACCCATGATCACTTTGAGTATACGGGTGGTGACGATGAAGAGGTCCTTGAGCCCCTACAACAACCCTCCTCTCCCAAACAAGTCTCAAAACCAAATCATCATCTAGACCTTCAAAAGAAGAAGAAGACGCTTCAAATCGACGTCGTGATCATGGCTAGATGACGATAAAACATAGGAATTTGAATGGTTTTCTAATCTTGTTAACAACACTCCCTCACCTCAAGAAGGTCAAATTTGGTAGACTGGTTCTACATTGGAGCATGCTAAAATTCTGCAAGAAAAGTTCCATGTGAAGAAAATGACGAAATCTGAGATGAAGCGAATCAAGAATGAAGCATTTCAACTTCTAAAAGACAGCTCTGAAAGTGCCCTCGAGGTCGAATATCACCTTGAAAACATTGCTCGAGCTATGTCTAACAACATGGATTGGCTCAACCCGGAAGCAAGCATTGACTTCACACAAAGGAACAACCCTCCATACTACATCGATTGGACCAAACCTCTACCAACACTTGGACAAACAACAACCAAGGATTCCTTAAGATACTTCTTCAACAAAGACTGGATTTTCTTCTCTACACGGTGACGATGATTCAAGAAAATATGCTACGTCGTTGACACTTCCATCCCAAAGAAATGCCTACTCAAACCGCATAGCCATTGAGGAACGTGCCAATCACTTGTTCTCCAACATAGTGGAGGCATACGCCCGAGATGCATTGTATGGGATTCATCATCGCCCTAACGCCACGAATCTACTATGGCCGCCGGGTTCGAAGTCTCAACATACCGTATAGTTCTAAAGATATCGCCATCATACACGTTGAACTTTCGCTAAGTGGGACTAAACATTCCTAAAGAAGATCGTAGTCAAACGACAAGATGAACTGACTATGCTTTCTCGAGGCTGATTTTGAGAATTTGTCTCTCAATGACATCGAAGACATGTACCTTGCCAAGGTACAGTGTCGCATGAGACAATTCTCAATCAGTAGCAACGCGAATTTATCAAGTCACTTCTCATCTTCATAAGACGGATTGTCATCAAGGAACGTGTAAGATCTCCACTGGCCGTTGAATCTTATCAGACGCTGTGGTCAACTTCACTCCTCCAAAGCTTGATCTTCCCCGATATCAACCACCTATCTCATATACACTCATCAGAAACCTTTCGGCGTTGTTTACCGTCAGAGTGAACTTCAAAGAAACCGCTAATGCAGCGAACTCCACAAGTTCGGGATCATACTTTGAATTGGTTAGGGATGGATTGGCATACGGTTGAAGGATATACGCTGTAAAATTGGGTCTCCTAAGCGCTGGAATTCTCAGGAAAGGAGGGATGTGAGGCGGATCATCACAATGATTGATGAACGGTTGTTTCGAAGGGATCAGTTCAGGCGATTGGAGAGTTATGTTCGCGGTCGCACCCGGAGAAACATAACCGGATTTCAGCATACGTGCACACTCTACAGGAACATCACGCACTTCCTGGTACCCCTTGAATTGTTTTCTTCATATCATTTTGGATGTTTGATTGATTATGTCAATGGCTTGTGCACACATTTCAGTGTACAACCCGTACTTGTAAATAAAGGACCCTGTGGTACGCTTCAGTGCCACAATCCTTATAAAAAGGAGCGAAAGCTTCTTACTTTTGAGTAAAACCTATCAAACCTTTCATTTTCAAGGTTTTGCTCAAAAGAACAAGTACTTTCCCTTATGATTTTCAAAACCTCAACCGTTTATATCACTTGTTGAGGGGGAGTACTTGAATCTAAACTTTGTTCAAAATTGTTCTCCGTGGTCATTCTTCCCGCAACACTCGAAATGGTCATATTTATTCTCAAACGCTTCAAAAATAACATTTTAATATGCCATTTTGAGGGGAGAAAATATGTGATAAGCAATATGTTGTGTAAAATGCAAATGAATCTGTGTGATTCAGACTTAACCAAAGAATTGACGATGCTTAACTGTTAGTAACTCGAAAAGACTTGTCCTGGACGGGTAATAATTTCAAGCTAGTTCGCTAGTGATGTAAACGTGTCTCGCAAAGGACTTGTGCTAGTAGAATGTACCATTCGAGAAACTCTTGATAAACATGAACTCGGCGGGTTTGACGACCTTTAGGATTGTCTACACCTTCAAGGTAGTTATTAGAGCTAGTTGTCACCTAAAGCTGACAAGGTAACTCTTTAACTATGCCACGAACAGCTTGTGTCTCGCTGGGATTGTCTATCTTGAGTGAATCAATTCAAAATGTGCGCTCTTTCCTCATCTTTGTGCATTTTAACCGTTAAAACTCTTAAGCACAAGTGGAGGGGGATTATTTATGCAAAATCTTATCTCAACAGTGGTACTAAAATGTTTTTCATTCATATACACCTGTGAGAGAGATTTTTCACATCAGTGGTTTTATGGCAACATAGGTTAGTCATGGAGTTATAAGGTGACTAAGGTTAGAATTAACCGTCCTATGATCCTCCGGGCCCAGGGAGTTGGATCTACCCCAGGACATCACAAATAGTTAGTATTTAGAAGTCCTTAGGTATGATTGTTAAAAGGAGAAAATGAGAATTGGAGAAAGAAGGAGTTGAAGAATTAAAAAGAAATGCAAAGAAAAGGGTAAAAGAAATAGCCCTCTCAGTTATCTGAACTTAGAGCGGACACCGGGTTCAATTCTATATGCTAACTGGTTGTCACTTGTGACCCGGTATTGAAGATTAAAAGTCGTCATGGACCCAGGGACGCATGCACTAAACCTTCTTATCCACTCAAGTTTCTCTTAACAGAAGCTTGTTTCATTCTCACAGGGAACCCTACGTAAACTATCGGTTTTCTCTTTGAGATTGCTGGTATTGAAGCAAGGAGACCCTCTCCTAGTCTCCGCTCGGAAAAAACGCACTATTGAGTCTAGAACCGCGAGATTCATCAAAAGATCTCTTAGGTACACTTGACATTTAATCACTTGATCAATAATAAGTTTCGAGTGGTTCATTATCGAGTCCTTCACAGATCTTAGCAATCTATCGAGAACATTTATGAGAGGTTCACATTTGTGATTCTCAGTGATTGAATGAAAAAACTCTGCCGAGGTCAACATCAAACAGCCACGGCGGTCGCCCGGCAACTCCCCGTGGATTGCGGCTTAGTGGTCTCAAGCGGTCTGATGCGTGAGGTGATGCTTGGTGTACCTCGGCTGACTCATGGAATCGTAGGTGTACCGGTTTTTGCGTGTTATCTCACTTGTGGGACTCGATTAGGAGCGGCCTTTGTAGAATTAGAGTTGTGTTTTCACACTATCTTTAACACTCTCGAAGTTCAAACTTGTAAGTGCGGAATATTATACTAACCGTTTAAATGTTTTCTTCTTATGGAAGCTGCGGGCGGAATGATCGTGGGATTCTTCTCATACTCACGCCAACATCATCACTAATGGAAGTTCTATCCTAAAGCAAGCAACTGCTTGATCGAGAATGATTCTTCGTCAATGAGAGAATCTACAAAGTTAAAGACTTAAAGAACTCCATCATCTGAATTCCAAGCGTCAAAGAGCGTGTGAGCATGTTGAAGAAGCGGCGTGGAACATTTAGCTTGGCGAAGCGGAGACACGGCGGAACTTGATGGAGACAACAACATACTATCACTTTCATCACAAAGAAAAATGATCAAAGAACAAAGTTAAAGATGACGTCAAAGCATAACCGTTCGAAGTAAACTATCTCTACACCTTTGGAGATTGTTCAAATCAAGGCAATTCTTCTCACAAGAAAGAAGAATGTGGAAGGCGTCAAAGCTACTATTACATCAACGCCTTCACCGTTTTCATCACCAACACTTGAGTGTTTGTTACTCATATGTAATAACACTTGAGGGGAGATTGTTGGAATCACTCCTAAACCTTATTCAAGTGTTAGTTACTCATATGTAATAGTTAGCTTATTATGGCCTTTATGTTTGTTATTAGCCTTAAGCTTATGTAGAAGGCCCATAAGCCTAGGCCTAGGCCAATAAGGAAAGGAAGGGAACTAGGAGTGTTGCCCTAGCTTCCCTCCTATAAATACTCATGTAAACCTTCATTTAAAGGTTGGTTGTTCAGTTCTCTTTCACTCACCTCTACGCCCTAGCAGGTTTATATTAACGTGTGTGTGTGTTTGGAATCTTGTTCAATTGCCTCTCTATCTTTCTATTAAGCTTGTGTGGTAAAACTAGTGACCTAACAATAAACCTCAAAAATTACCTATTTTGTCACCTTTCAAACCAAACCATTTTTACCTTATAGTACCTTTTACATATGCATTGCTAATCTAATGAATATAAGGATTCGTCTTACCACATAGCATAAATTATAAGATCTAAAGTATGTCATAGTATTTAGGAAACTTATGACCCATTCACACCCTATACGACCCACTATAACCTAATATGACCCATTACAACCATTGCAACCCTTCATGACTAGTTGGGATCTATTATGACCCATCACAACCCAATATGACCCATTACAACCCATTTGAATATCTCATGATCCACTAAATCCGAATTGAAAATAATAAGGAATAAATACTAGTCATCGAATAGTAATAAAGATTACATAATATTGATCGAATAACAAGAATAATAAATAAAATTTTATATATTAGTCATATGATGAATAGTCATTCGAAGAATAATCGACTAAATTAGGTTCATCAACATTTTCATTTGAATTATCATATGTATCTTTAAACTCTTGTTCGTCATCACTAATTGGTAAATGAGTATTGTCAGCATACATCACTTACGAATACACCACTTTTGTGTGTAACTCGCCCTATACCTTGTTATTTAGTATCAAACTTGCAACCATTAACTCAATAGCACATTTGGAAATTTAGTTCAATTGAGGGATATATAATACTTGAAAATGGGTTTGGAGGTGCATGATGTACACATTAAGTCCTTGATTACCACGACTCTAATAGTGGTTTGGAGTTACTACTGCTAGTACAATGTTTAAGACTGAGAGTCTTGAGTTACTACTTGCTAGTGCTAATGTTACTCTGTTGGCATAGTTACTCTTTAGTACTAATGTTACTCTTTGTTGGCAGAGTTACTCTTTGCTAGTCTTCTGTTATTAGTTTGTAACTACTTTGACTTATTAATAGGAAGTTTCAAACTTGTAATTAATACCATAATAACTTGGTCTTGTAACCATTATAGCTATAATGGAGGAACATTATGAGGAGATTAATTGGCCTACTAATTCTCATAATTCTATTGACTAAGAGTAATTGATCCTATAAAGAGGATATAGATGCATGTGGAAAAACACACAAAACATAAAACACTTGAAAGCAATTGGTTCTTGATTTGTGCCTAAAACAAGAACACCACTTGGTCTTATCCCATAGAGATATTCATGTAACCTAGGCATAGGGTCGAATAGTTTCTATTGGAAAGTGATAACATAATTTCAAGTGATATCGGTACTCATTGATTATCTATACCCCAATTTGGGAACACATAGAAACTAATAATCAATAAAAACTATTTAGTGATAATCAACGGTTCTTTGCTATGAGGCAAATGGTCATAAAGCTTCTAAGCTGAAAAAGTTTGAAGGTGTCGATTTTAGAAGATGGCAAAAGAATATGCACTTCTTGTTGTCAAGCATGAGTGTGGTGTATGTCCTGAGCACTCCTATGCGATGATGGGGATGATGCAAGTAGAGGGATATAGGAAAGGGAAGAGTAGGAGAATGGCGACTACATTTTGAGAGGTTTAATCCTCAATGGTATGTCTGATCCTTTGTTTAACATTTATCAAAATGTGGAATCTAGTAAAGAATTATAGAATTTGTTGGAAGCCAAATATATGGATGAAGATGCATCAAGTAAGAAGTTCCTTGTAAGTAATTTTAGCATTTTCAAAATGGTCGATTCTAGACTTGTCATGGAACAATACAATAAACTTCTTACTATACTTAGTAGATTAACACAACACAAAATGAACATGGATGAGACAATTTCAGTCTCTTTTATCATTGATAAACTCCCTCCTTCTTGGAAAGATTTCAAGCATATGCTAAAACATAAGAAGGAAGAATTAACTCTTATTGAGTTAGGCAGTCATTTGCGCATTGAGGATTCACTCAAAGCGCAAGGCATCGATAATCCAAAGAGTAGCAATGCTCTTGGTCCATCGATTGTCAATATGGTGGAGCATAACAACTCCACCAGGTACAATGACAATAAGAACAGCAGTAAGCATCAAATAACACCATCGATCTTAACAAGAAGCCAAAACCAACTTGTTGGAATGTGGGAATCACCGGTGCCGGGAAGGATTGTAAGGGTGTTAAAGTTAGCAACAAAGCCAATGGATCAGGCACAAGTGAATCCGGGAATGGTAATACCAATTATCGAGAAGGTCAGAATATATTTAATAAGTCTTTTGATTTATTATGTTACATATATATGGAGGCATACTGCGGGATGATGATGTTGTGGTGGGTTGACTCTAGTGCAACAATCCATGTGTATAAAGATAGAAAGGTAGTTCAAGACCTATGAGTCACTTTGAATAATGGTTCTATTCTTTATATAGAAATGAGTCAAACATTACACGGTGCATGGAAGAGGATGTGTGGATTTAATATTTAGTTTGGAAGATTGTTTCTTTGTTTAATTTTTTTACATGTTTCTAATATTAGAAAGAATTTGGATTCTAGTAGTGTTTTGAATAATTGTGGTTATAAACAAGTTATTGAATCTGATAAGGTTGTTTTGTCTAAACATGGTGTGTTTATTAGTTTTGGCTATTTGTGTAATCAAATGTGAAGTATATTGTTAATGATATTGCTAATTCAGCCTTTATGTCAACCTCTAAACTAAATGATTCAACCCTATGGCATTCTAGACTTGGCTATGTACACTTTAAGAGAATGCGAGATATGTTGGGATGGGTTAATCGGCCTTTTATATGACACAGAAAAGTGTAAAACTTGCATGATGATCAAAATAACTAAGAAACCTTTTCAAAGTGTAAAACATGAAAATAAAAAGTTTTGGGCTGATTCATAGCGACCTATGTGATTTACATGTTACTCCCTCATTGGGGAATAAGAAATACTTTGTGACATTTATTGATGATACTTCTATGTTTTGTTATGTTTATTTGTTACATACTAAGGATGAAACATTAGATAAATTTAAAGTGTTTAAAACTGAAGTTAAATTGCAACAAGGGTCCCTGATCAAAAGATTAAGGACTGATAGGGGAGGTGAGTACATGGATACTCTATTCTTCGGTCTATTGGTATAACCCATGAAACAAATGCTCCCTATACTCCTCAAAAAATGGTATCTGCGAAAGGAAAAACAAGGTCTTGAAGGAGATGGTTAATTCCATCTTTGTCTTATTAAGTTGAGTCAAGGGTTCTAGGGTGAAGCTAGGTTAATAGCTTGCTATTTATTATATAGGGTTCCCAATAAAAGGAACAAGATTACCCCTTATGAACTCTGGACTAAAGAAAAACTAACACAGACTTTCTCAGGGGTTTCGGGTTGTAGGGTTGTTGTAAAACTCCTGATCCAAAGCATAAAACTTTCGATTGAAGAAAGGCTTTGAATGCATCTTTGTTGGATATGCTGAGCATTCCAAGACATATAGGTTCTATGTTATTGAACCTAATGAATGCTTTCAATTAACTCAATAATTGAATCAAGGGATGCAATATTTGATGAGAATAGATTCTCATCGATCCACTAGACAAATCAAAGGATTCCAAATGGAACTAATATAACATTGGTGTTTAGAGGCCTCGATGAGGTTGTGAGGTTCGAGAAACACTAACCTAAGCTCGAAGGAGCAATAGGAGACGAGGACTCCAAAGCCATTTGGACTTGAGAGTTTTAATTATATTTAATTGAAGGAACAAGGTCTCGATAATACTCCTATTGCTTCATTGTTAGGATGATCCCAAAATATTTGAAGAAACGTATAAGTCCCAGGATGATGCTTTCTGAAAAGAAGCAATAAATAATGAGATGGATTCCATCATGGGCAACACGGGTGTTGGCTGATCTACCACCTGGTTGCAAACCTCTAGGTTGCAAATAAGTTTTCAAAAAGAAAATGAAGAAGGTAGATGGAACTATTGAAAATTTCAAAGGCTAGACTAGTTATTCAGACTTTAAACAAAGTCAGGGATAGACTACTTTGATACTTATTCCCCTGTGGCACATATCAGTACCTTAAGATTGATGATTGCTTTGGCATCAATTCACAACCTGATTATTCATCAGATGGATGTGAAGACAACTTTATTGAATGGTGACTTAGATGAGGAGGTTTATATGAACCAACCTCAGGGCTTCATTATGCCTGGCAATGAAAACAAGGTGTGTAAACTGATTAAGTCTCTGTATGGACTAAAGCAGGCACCTAAACAATGGCATCAAAAATTTGATGAAGTGCTTTTGTCTAGTGGTTATTTACTTAACCAAGCTGACAAATATGTGTATAGCAAATTTGATGAATTTGGTAAAGGAGTCATCATTTGTCTATATGTTGATGACATGATAATCTTTGGCACTGACCAAAACCAAGTTAACCTGACAAAGGAATTTTTGTCATCAAGGTTCTCCATGAAAGACCTGGGGGAGGCTGATGTTATCCTTGGTATAAGGATTAAACATGAAAGTAAAAGAATTTCTATCTCTCAGTCTCATTATATTGAGAAGGTGTTGAAGAAATTCAATTACTTTGATTGTACTCCAATGAGTACTCCCATGAATACAAGTGAGAAGTTGATGCCTAATACTGGTAAGGTTGTATCTCAACTTGAGTATTCTAGGGTGATTGGTCGCATGATGATGTATACCATGACTTGTAAAAGACCTAATACTACTTTTGTAGTGGGTAAACTGAGCAAATATACTAGTAATCCTAGTACTCATCACTGGCAAGCAGTTCAGAGAGTACTGAAGTATCTGAAGAAGACTATAGATTATAGTCTCTCATGAACTGGTTATCCTTCAGTATTAGAAGGATACACTGAAGCAAGTTGGATCAGTAACACTAAAGACAATTCATCTACAAGTGGCTGGGTATTCCTACTTGGTGGAGGTGCAATTTTTTGGGCATCCAAGAAGCAAACTTGCATCACGAGTTCAACAATGGAATCTAAATTTGTAGCTTTAGCAACTGCTGATAAAGAAGCTGAATGGTTGAAAAACTTGCTTCTTGAGATTTAATTATGGCCTAAACCTATAACACCTATTTTTATCCGTTGTGATAGTGCTGCTACATTGGATAAGGCTTATAGGCAAATGTACAATGGGAAGTCTAGATACTTAGGTGTCAAGCATAACATAATTCGTGAGCTTATCATTAATGGGTGGTGTCTATAGAGTTTGTTAGATCTCAACAAAATTTAGCTGATCACTTGATGAAGGGTGATGTGTTTCATTGTGCATAGGTAATTCTATGTTATCAAGTTTTAAATTTATATTTAGCTGACTTAACCTATAACAAACACTAACGAGCAGTGTACTCGATCAGTGTAGCCTAGTTGGTAAGTGGAGTGTCGATCACTAAGAGTGGAACGTTAACACTTAGATATCTATCAATATTTTAATCCTAAAGTTAGTCTAATTAAACCTAATCTAACGCAAAGGGTGTTTTCAGCCAGTGAGACTGGCACGATGTTTAGATTAATTAAAACTGTAAATAAGGCGAATGACACAGACGTACACAAATAAGAATACAAATAGCAGATAAGAGGCCTGGCCGATAGTAAAGTAGATTTTATTCGCTTAATTGCTTAGTTATATATGATGAGTACTAATTCTGGTATTTCTCGTTATCATTCCTAAGCCTAGACACATCTAGATCTCTAGATTCTTTGTTTAGGTCTTTCAACAAACTAATCCTGTCACGATTAATTAAACATGCATTAAGAACACCTTAATGATTACTAAGTTTATGTATTATTTATCTCATTAGGGCTTACCTTAATTATGCAATGATATTAATGAAGTAATTGAGTGAGCCTAAGGTCGACATGGCACGATAAACTATGTAAGTAATCAAAACAAACGCATGAACATCCAAATAAACATCAAATAAACTTATAATCGATAGGAAAGCAGATTAAATGTGATTCAAACATTGGAGACAAGACACGCAATCCTGATGGATTATAGAGTACTGATACAAATAAAGCAAAATCTATTTATAAATTAAAACACTAACAGGACCTACTTATGCCTCTGAATTCTTCTCCTGGTTGTGTCTTGTGTGGTCTGGTCGTCACCCTTCTTGTGGAATTATATGTGTGTCGAATGTGGCAATCGATTATGTATTTATACATTCTGGAAACAGAAACGATACGGCGTATCTAGAGTACCTGATACGCGGTATCTATGTAACTTCGTGTGGGGACCAATATTAGTATATTCTGGAATATTCGTACACCGCCATATGATACGACGAATCTTCAGTCTTGATACGGCGTATGTGTCTTGTAATCTTGGAATTTCTTGGTGAATTCTTCAGGTTGATACGGTGCATGTCAAAGTATTTATGCGGCGTATCTTGAGCATATAAGTCAAATCTTTGTGTTGATCAAGGTTTCATATACGGCGCATGGAAGAATTCCATGTGGCGTATTCTTCAAAGTCAGGCAATGGTCTTCACATTCGTATAAGTCTTGATGTACGGCGTATCTGTCTAGAATGATACAACGTATCTTCCTTCAGTTCACCAGACTTTACCAACTTGATC
>OU343218.1:77682591-77876092 GCA_910596185.1 Chrysanthemum makinoi | reverse complement strand
GCTTAAATTTGGAAAATCAATTCATCCTGTACAAAATAAAATAAAATACTCAACGACTAAACCACAAAAGAATTAGCATTTCGGTTCATAAAAACACACTACTAGTTTGACATGGTCTTAAAGTTAGAGTTGAAATGAAACCTTAGCAAAGCATTTCACACTTTACACACACTATTTCCTTCTAACTTTGACTTAGAAAGACAAACGAAAAAAAAAACAACTAATTTCAACCAAATAATAAAAGTGTTTTTCTAACTTGTGCCCTAAGGGGGGAGGGAGTGGTGATCGGGTAAGGGATCGGGCACCCTAACCCGATCGGTAACACCACCCCGTGTTACTCGGGTAGCGCATTTCGGGTACTAAATCGGATTCCAAGTCCGATCGGTGAAGGTGAGTATTTTCAAAATTTTGGAACGTTGGGGACTAGCCGTTGGCTAGTTGTACATTAAAAAAAATAATAAAAAAAAAATAAATCCCTTTAAACCAAATATCACAAACTCATTTTTTCACAAAAAAAACACACACTAATCTCTCAAAAACACAAAACCATGGATCCAAGAAGAGGTAAAAAAACTTCCACCTCGCGTCAAGGTCGGTCTCAACCCGTTCAACCCCAACCACAACAAACTCCGTTTCCAAACCAATTTTATTCTCAATCATCTCCGAATCAATTTTACGTTCCACAACCCCCATCTCCACATCAATATTACCAATATAATATGGGTTCTTCTCAAATGAATCCACAACACTGCAACATCACTCCTACAAGCGAGTTCTCCCCGTTCGAAAACAATAACGAAGACGTAGAGTACGTACCCGAAACACAACAACCACCAAACGAAGAAGACGAAGATGAGGACGTTCAAGAAGTCGATCCGAGAGGGAAGAAAAAAGCCTTCTGCGGGAGGAGGCCCCGTGAATTTTGGTCGTCGGCACAAGAGGAGGCTTTGGCGAAAGCATGGATTCAAATCTCCGAATGTGGTGTTGTCGGTAATGAACAAAAATCCGACGGTTTTTGGAAACGGATTCTCGAGCATTACAAGGCAACTTTGGGTTCGACTTCACGAACGTTTCATGCGTTGAATACCAAGTGGAAAACAATGAACACGGCCATGGGTATTTTCAACGGCTAGTACCTCCAAGCGGTACAAGCTATACTTTTTATTTTACATAATCTATATTTTATTATTTACAATTACATTATTTTGTTTAAGCTATACTTTTTATTATTTTGTATATAATGTAGAAACGTGCTAAGGCTAGTGGGTGCAACGACTTGGACGTGGTGAGGCAAGCTGAGGCGGATTACTATACAGTAAAAAAAAGACAATTTGCTCATAGCTTGGCGTGGGAGGTTGTCAGAGGTCATGATAAATGGACGGAGCAAGAATGTTTTCAAGATGTTGGCGGTGCGACTAGCAATTCTTCAAAAAAGAAGTCGGGGGAGTATGAATCGGCAAGCAACACCATTCCCAACATGAATGAAGACCCCACCCCTCCTCTTGAATCAAGAAAGATGAAAAAGAAGCAAGGCGCATCCTCCTCGTCGATCTCAAGTGATGCGGATGAAATCAACTCCTACACACGAAAGAAGACACAATATTTGGAAGAAAAACGCAAGAAAAACGCGAGAATGATGCGTTGGCGAAACAATTGTTGGCTACACAACTCGATGGGGTGAAGTTCAAGAATACACAACGGGAGATGAAGTTTTTTTTTGGAGCCGCATGATCACATTCGCGATCCCGCTATGTTGGAATTCGTTCTTACCCAAAAACGTGAACTTGCGGCGAAACACGGATGGGCTTGCAATTTTTAAGTTGTAGTTTCAATATTTTTTTATTTCAACTTATGTAATGTTTTTTTTTTTAAGTTGTAGTTTCAATTTTTAAGTTGTAGTTTTTTTAAGTATTATGTAATGTTTTTATTTTTAATGAAATGGTATGTTTTTATTTTAATATTGTATGTGATTTTATGTATTAAAAAAAAATCAGGTACTAGGGTACCACTCCCTCCACTTAGGGTAGTGTTAGGGTAGAATTGGGTAGTTTTGAGTTGGAGGGTTTTTATTGGACAGATGTGATGTGGCAATTCGGGTACTAGGGTACCACTCCCTCCCCCCTAAGAGCACAAGTTAAGCACACTAAAAGTAAAACGAAAATACACTAGAACCCACATAAAAGTACACCTGTTTGTATTTTTATGTGAAACTCTATTACTTTTCAATATGTATCAATATATTTTTTGTGTGCTTAACTTGTGCCAGGGCAAGTTACAAAAACTCAATTCCAACTTCACCAAAAACCAAAATAAACGAACCAAACACGTCACACATATATGTATCTTCCTAACTTTATCTCTCACCAAATCAAAAGAACTACCATTACGACCACACTCGTTGACTTCTTCACCCACCTATCCTGTTTTAATTAGTAGTAACCACTTATTAAGTTATTAGCAACCATAATTTGACTTTATTTGATTCACATTTATACATCATCATCAAAAATTCATCTACTTAAATAAATTCATTTCTGATCAAACACACACACACCCCCAAAATGGCGACAAATCTTAAGAAACTTGGTTCGATACTAACGAAACAATCCAATCTTGTCAGAAGACTGTCGTCGTCACCGTCGCCAGTTAGTGACGGTGCAAATGGGAAATCTATAAATTTGTATACTGCGATTAATCAAGCTCTTCAAATTGCTTTGGATTCTGATCCTCGGTATTATCTCCACCTGCCCTTTTATTATTTATTGTTATTATAAGTTTTATAATTATGTTTGTGATTCTTGGTATATTCTTTGTGTTTTTTTTTAGTTGCATGATATATTGGTGGTTTCGGTTGATTCTGTTTAGGATTTTGGATATGTGGACCAATAGATAAAGCATAAATCCAGATTAAAAAGACCTTCTCATGTGATCACTTTTTAATCTTAAATTAAAGTTTTATTTTTTAAAGGTACTGTAAGAGAGAAATAAATAATTATTATGTTTTTCATGAAGTGTGTGTTTTTTTGTGAGAAGACAATTATTTTAAGATGTAAGGAGTAAAAGTTAATTAATCTTAAGTTAAGCAACTCATCTAACCATTTTGGATTTTTTCTTTCTTTTTTTTTTTTTTTCTTTTTTTTTTTTAATTTTTTTTAACGCTGATATAATTCAAAACTATGTTGTATGATTCAGAGATTAGCATGTTTGATTGTTCTTGCTACTTTTTCGAACCGAAGACTTTTTATTGGCAAAATTTATGAAGTACAAGTTTTTGAACTACCAAGTCTAGAATTCAATCAAGTATCTATAAGATTATTTGTGAACGTTAGCTGTTTTGGGTTCACATATGAATTCTAGTCTTCTAACGGCCTCGAAATGAATTGTTAGAAAGTATTTAAATTTTGCTATAGCTAATCTTTTTTACTTGGGTAAATGTGTTTGCTGAGTATGTTTTCAATCACTTCACAGCTCTTATGTGTTTGGGGAAGATGTGGGATTTGGTGGTGTGTTCCGTTGCACGACTGGATTGGCTGATCAATTTGGTAAACACAGGGTTTTCAACACCCCTCTATGCGAACAGGTACTTTAACCACCATGCTCAAATATAAAAATTGGACTTACAAGCTACCAAAGTTTTACATGTATATGACAATCACTATATATATATATAAAAGATGGTTTTTTTTCAGATTCTTTCCTTTTGCAGTTTCATTCATCTGATGCTAGGTTTTTATTATTAATTGTGGGTTGCTTTTTTATAATTTATTCTTCGAATAGTTTATTTCAACTTCAAACTAATGCTTATTTACAACAGGGAATTGTTGGATTTGGTATTGGTCTAGCTGCAATGGTAAGTTCTGAATTATGTTATTGCCAAATCTTTTGGTGCTTCTTTTCATATACTTGCAGCTTGTGGCTTATCATCCTTGCTGTTGTAACAGGGGAATCGAGCTATAGCAGAAATTCAATTTGCAGATTACATATTTCCTGCCTTTGATCAGGCATGTATCTCTACTATGCTAATAGTCTAATAGATCTCACATCCAAACAGTCAATTTTCATTTTATGACTTTTCTTTCTTGTAGATTGTTAATGAAGCTGCTAAATTCAGATATCGAAGTGGTAACGAGTTTAACTGTGGAGGTAACTTGCACTTCATTTATTACAATGAAACATTTTCTCAAGTATCTATATTTTTCTTTTTCTTTATCATAATGTTTCTTTGTGGTTTTCTAGGTTTAACTGTAAGAGCACCTTATGGAGCTGTGGGTCACGGTGGGCATTATCATTCACAATCTCCTGAAGCCTTTTTTTGCCATGTTCCCGGCATAAAGGTATCGAGTCATTCATAAATTTTATATGTCATAGTCTCATGGTTATCTCTTACATTAATCTCTTCTAGGTGGTTATACCTCGAAGTCCAAAGGAAGCAAAAGGACTGTTGCTAGCCAGTATCCGTGATCCAAATCCTGTTGTGTTTTTCGAACCAAAGGTAATTGCTTTCTTTGCTTGAGTACAAGATCTTGTATGAGTTAATTGCGTAAAAAGTCAAAGAGACCCACGTCTCGTTGCATTGACCTGAAAACACTTTTTTGTTCATTTGTCATATTTTCAAAATAAGTACTTTTTATTACACGAAAATAAATTACAAGACATGCAGAATCTTTGGATATGATGATTTACAAGATTAGATGCAACTATGCATTAAAAATAGATTTTGGATGACTTTCAAGTTTCAACCGGTTCAACCCGTTTGACCCTTTCCCCTTTTAGCTAAGTTCTTTGATTTGACCCATTTGGATACAACACAACTTTCTTTAGTAAATGGGACGAAATTGCTACCGTCAGTCATCATCAATTCATCATTCTTTAGTTATTTTATTCTTGCTTTTGTTTTCTGTGACCTATTCATCTGAACTAAAAAATTTAAACTTTTGGCAATTTAGTGGCTATACCGCTTGGCTGTAGAGGAGGTTCCAGAAGGGGATTACACATTGCCTCTATCTCAGGCAGAGGTATTGTAACACTCTTAAATTCCTGTTTTACTCATTAGTGGTTCCAACACCTTTTTCTTGATGATTTTCTTGCTTAAACTTTAGGTTATTCGAGAAGGTAGTGACATAACGCTTGTTGGTTGGGGAGCTCAGCTCGCTGTCATGGAACAAGCTTGTATTGATGCTGAAAAGGCAAGGAACTCGTTTGACTTCTAAAGTCGAAGTCTTCATGTCTAAATGGAGACAAGATCTAACTGTATGATATATTTTACAGGAAGGTATTTCTTGTGAACTTATTGATCTAAGAACTCTAATACCATGGGACAAAGAGACGGTAGAAGCCTCAGTAAGGAAAACAGGAAGGCTACTGGTACGAGATTTATATTCCTCATTAGACTTTTAAACTTGACTAGCCATTTGCATCTCATGCTCGATGACCACTTTGTTTCTTTATCGCATCTGTAGATTAGTCATGAAGCTCCGGTTACAGGAGGATTTGGTGCGGAGATCTCTGCATCAATAGTTGAACGTTGCTTCTTGAGGGTATGTCCTAGTATTTAAGAGTATGTTAATTATAGTTTACTGTCCAATCATTCGAACACCGATCTTTAAATATATCAACAATCATTCGAATCCTTAATTAAATTTTCATATTAAAGGAAATATGCTCAATAAATTTTCCGGAATGCTAAAAAATTGAAAATTTGCAGCTGGAAGCACCAGTAGCTAGAGTTTGTGGTCTGGACACACCATTCCCCCTAGTTTTTGAGCCCTTCTACATGCCCACAAAGAACAAGGTTAGAATGCTCTTACTTTCTATGCTATACATGTGCTAATTAGTAATTACGGTTTGTATGATGATGAAATTCTGGTGCAGATACTTGATGCAATCAAAGACACCGTGAATTTCTAACATGATCGTACTTTATTCTTCGATTCAGTCTCCTTGGTGTCAATTGTCTTCAAGAACCGGCAATTTATAAAAAGAAATATGAGCATGTTGTAGTAATTAATTACTTGCAACTCACAGTTTGTAAACCTTTAAATTTGAATACAAATATCTTCTTTAGCGAAAAGATAAAACACTGCCATTGTCCATACTATGTCTTGTTGCTGATTTTATCTTAGCTGGAGATCAATACATTAATCAACTAACAAAATGCAGTGAAACAAAGGACCTGGCTAAAAAAAATACATCCCAAATCCCGCCCTCTCCCCTGTATAGTAAGAAATCCCATTACCACTTGTGGGATGAGCATGAATAGACTTACCGTGTAAAGCACCATTTTTGCATTAACTAATATCGAAGACGGGATTTCTTAACTTTCAGCAAATCGGGCAAATCATTCTTTTAGTTAGGGTGGTTTTTCGAAAGGTCCATTTATAGAGCTAAACTGTATCCGGTGCCTGGTGGAGCTGAAGGCTCTAATCCTTCCTCTCATTCTTTAGTTTAGGCTTGTTTTGTTAAACGGCATTGTTTTGTTTGGCGGAATAATGGTATATATACAATTGTAACGACTTCAATTACAAAACTGAGGATATGTAAAGACACTGCATGGTCGGTTCTTGAAAACCCATGGAGAATAGTCCGCTGAACCTTTGAGAGGTAACTGAATTTATTGTTCCAAAAACATGAACCATTCTTCTGCTGCAACTATGTTGAAGTAAAAAGCTGTTGCCCGGCTTCCACTCGTGTTAAGTACTCCACGTCTTTGAGGTTTCCTACACAATGAATAGACACGTGTTAGCCTCGCCCCGGGTGTGTTCCTAGGACCAAGCTCTGGCGTAAGAATAAGTGTATGTGTGAAGCCGGAAGGGAAAGTAATAAATGTGAGAGTAGATGTATGTGTGTTTGTCGGTTGTGAACAATAAATGAAATGGGGGTATTTATGCTACCCAACCACCTCGATACCTGTTCAATCTTGGAACAGGTTTCGCCGACCTAGGCCTAGTCTACTTGATAGGTGCCAGGTTATGTGCGAGGCATAATCCCGTGAAATCTGGATTGGCAGCAGGCTCGGTTCATTGCTTTGTCCAAGGGGTAAAGGGATTCCCGGGATAAAAGGAAATACTTGTCTGGTATTGTTCGGACAAGACATGTCATCCGGCAACATAGCGTACCATACCATTCGGCACGTGTCGTCCAGATACATACGCCAACAAACTATCACAAATATTTTGGTTATATGCGACTAGTTTTCATACATCTTTTATAAAAGGCATAACTATTCACAAATTTTTTTGTTACATGCGACTAGTTTTCATACATCTTTTTCCAAAAGCATAACTATTTGAATATGTAACTAACTTGTCACATTTTCGAGTGTTATATGCTCAGCTTTAATTTTTACTATTAGAACACCCAAGTTTTCAATTCAGATATTTGGTGTACTTGTGCTCATTTTACCCTTACGTTATTTTTACTGCCATATTAACAAGAAAGAAAAAATGATCATTGTACATAAACAAAATTCACATAAAAGTCTGAATTCAAAACTTTTATGTTATAAAGCAAAAATAAAAGACAATTGTATAGAACTTGAAAAAGTGTCAAGATATAATTTTAGATACATTTTAATATAACTAGCAGGGTACCCGCGCGTTGCGGCGGCGGGTACTTTGAAATAAATTTTTCCGGTAAATCATGTATTTTAGTTTATTATGTTCTTTTTGACAATATACGGATATCAAGAATTTCATTTAGCCCGTGCCCGTTCGGGCTCGAGCCCGTTTGGCCCGTGCTTGTTCGGGCTCGAGCCCGTTTGGCCCGTGCCTGTTCGGGCTCAAGCCCATTTTGCCCGTTGCCCGTTCGGGCTTTAATATTTTTATAATATGCTTTATTATTTGTATTAGTGACATTTAATGCAGGGTACCCGCGCGTTTCGACGGCAGGTACCCTGATATAAAATTTTCAAGTGAATCATGTATTTTAGTTTATTATGTTCTTTTTGACAATAAATTTACGGATTTCAAGAATTTCGTTTAGCCCGTGCCCGTTCGGGCTCGAGCCCGTTTGGCCTGCGCCTATTCGGGCTCAAGCCCATTTGGCATGTTGCCCGTTCGGGCTTGAATATTATTTGTATTAGTGACATTTAATGTAGGAATTGTGTTTAATTTGGTTGTACAATATGCTTGATAATTTGTATTTATTATGTTAGGGGTGTTTTAATAACTGTATTTATTGATCAGTTAATTAATTGGCTATATTAAATAGCATTAATGTGGTGTTTTGTTTTTTTTAGTATGTGCATTAAAGTGGTGTTTTTTTTTAATATGTGCATTAAAGTGGTGTACGCTATGTTTCTTGTCTTGTACGTCTGAAAATTATGTGCATTAAAGTCTTGTACATTATGCTTCTTTTCTTAATTATATGAATTACTAATTATAGTAATATGTGTAGGCTTATATTTTTAAGACTTCCTTTTATAGGAAGTCATAAATACATTATAATGTAGTATAGATTATCATTTTTATAAACTAGTAAACTATTTCATATTTGTGACCAGTTTTCAAACACAAATGGAAGAAGATTGTCTTAACTTGTAAAAACAACTTGAGTCCAGTTAAGGAAGTGTGAGCCATTGGATTTAATCCAATGGCTCAAATCAAAAGAACTTCTTTTGATTTGAGCCATCGGATCAAATCCAATGTCTCACAAACACCCAACTTGACAAGTTGTTTTTACAGCTTGAGACGATCTCCCTCCAACACAAATACTTTGGTTATATGGTTCCCCCAACAAGAAAGGTAATCATGTCCCAATGGCTATGTCAGGTAGGAATGACAATGAGTATGGTAACCATTGGAGGTTCTTCAAGAAGCATTCTCATTATTGTAGTTGAGGTACGACTATCTACATCCTATCTCATACATATCTTGCTTCAGATAGATCGAGTATTGTAATAGAGATGGTGTCGAAGTATTTTTTTGCGGGTTGCTGCAGTTATCTTTCAGCCTTAGAAATAAGCCTTCCAGATACCTGCTAAGATGAACAACGCGTTAGTCTCGCCCCGGGTGTTATCCCAGGACCCGCCTCCGGCGTAAGAATAAGTATGTGTTTTACCGAAGGGTATAGTATAAGATGTGTGTGTGTGAGAAATGATACCTTATTCTCAATTACTGTATGCGTATTTATACTACCTGATGTCACTATCTGGTCCCTGGGTCTGTCGTACTTCATGGGGCCGTTGATGTTGCCAGAGCTGACACTGTCCCTGACACTGTCTCTGGGGTCGTGTCTGACACTCAGGAGAATGAGACAAAGTGTATCCAGGCTAGATGCCAAAGGTATTGTCACGTCAGCGCTTCCATCGGACGGATGACTTGTCAGCTCACCCTTTGGTATAGCGTTGGACTATTCTGGTAGAATATTGAGCCTTTCGGTGAAGTATGGGACTCTCCGGATAGCGTGTTGAGCCTTTCGGTCATTGGACCGAAGGGGCATATACGTTGTCATGTCCCCCCAGTATCATGTTATTTGTTTTTGACAAGTGACGTGATACTTATTCTAGTCGTTCGTCGGGACCATTCGGGTCGTTTGGACTTGCTTTAGCTTCGCGGGCCACTTCCCCAAAACAATGGGCCCAAGCCCATCGAGTGTGAGGGTTAAAATATTTTACCGAAAACTGCGGGATTTTGACACGTGGCAGACACGTCGTGGTGGACGGTTTAGATTCATCCGCGTAGATGTCTGACACGATGAGACGTTTCGTGTCCCCACCTTTTTGGCCTATATAAGGTGTTTTTACCCCATTTGTAATTTCCACTTTTACTTTTTGGTTCCTTCGTCCTCTGCTTGGCAAACCTTTCGGCAAGTTCAGGTGAGTTTCATCCCACTATTCTTCCGTTGTTTTTCGTTGCACCTTCTTGTCAATATCCGATGGCTTCTAGTTCCGTGGCACCTACCGGCGATACAGCTCCTAAATCCGATATGCATGTGTACTCTTCTTTGTTATCCGAAGGGGAACTTGAGCATATCGTCAGCGAGTATGGTATCCCGATCGATTTACACCCCCGTTTACCTCCGGCGGAGTTTACTATGAACAACCTTCCCCTTAATGCCATTGGACTTTATGAGCAGTATTTTGCGTTTTCAGGAGTCCGAATTCCCTTTTCCACATTTCTATTGAGCGTGATCCGACACTTTAAAGTGCACATTTCTCAACTAGTACCCATCGGTTTGAACAGGTTGGTTATGTTTGAGATCTATTGCCGAAGCTTAGAGATTGAGCCCAGCGTGAATTTGTTCCGGGTTTTCTATACTTTGAATAAGCAGGGACATTGGTTTTCCTTCCAAAGAAGGACCGGAGGAGAGTCTCGTCCGCGTCTTTTTAAGGAAACATGTTCAAGTCTAAAGAACTGGAAGGATAGCTTTTTCTTGATTGACCGGAGGGCTATCCCTGATGCCATGCCGTGGAGGCATCCGGATTCAAATGTTTCGGATAGTGTTCCCGCTGGAGGTTTTTCGGAAGGCGATGTTCGGAGGCTGTGTGAAGGGGTAGTTGAGCTCCGACCGGTTCATTCCGGACTTTTGTTTGAGGTCGGGTTGACTAGAATTTGGAAGCATTCCTGGTTTCGTGTGGAGTTCTAGGATATTGACAAGAATGGTAATGCGACCTTCTAAGTTTATTTTGCCTTCCCCCTTTTTTTTATTTTTTTTTTTGCGATTTCTTTTCTTGTCGGTGATCCTTTTTCTTTCTTATGTGTAGTTATTACCATGTCTCAGTATCTTCGCTTGAGGTCGGATCAGGGGTCCCGGTTGGGTAGGGGACGCCCGTTGACTGAAGGGGAAGAAATTCCTCAGCATGTAACTCAGCCATTGAGAGCCTATCAACCTGTTCCCGAGGTGAGTAGACTCCAGAGGATCGTAGAGAGGGCTGATTCTGTCGTGCTTAAAGCCAAAGAAAAGAAAAGGAAGCAGGCGGAGAAGAGGCCTACCGGTGGAGCCTCATCACTGTTGAAGAGGAGAAGGCAGAAGTCTCCCTCCATCGAAGTGTTGTCTAGTCCGGAAGATTCTCAGGACGCTCATTCGGCTTCTCCCGTTAATACTTTGAGACCGGAAGATATTGTGGACGAGACGGGACGGGGAAACGAGGGTGGTCAAGAGGGAGGATCTCTACAAGAGGGAATGCTATCAGTCGAGGATCCTCCGATTCTTTCAGGACCCACTCCTAATCCTGCCGCCCAAGGTATGCTCTCTTTTCTTTTTCTTTTTTTTGGAGCATGCTATATGTTCTTCACTTCTGACTTCGTTTTCCGCAGGAACTGAAGCTGGGGTATCAGGAGTGAATGCGGAGGAGACTATCCAGCATCTGGCGGGACCATACACCGAAGATTACTCAGGAGGTATCCATTGTCCTCGCTCCATTCTTCGTCATTTTTCTCATTCTCTTGATCTTTTATCTTTTGTTTGCGCAGGTTTGTTTGGACGAAGGGGATCCAGAGAGCCTTTTATCCCTGGTTGGTGTTTAACGGCTAACACGAGCCTAAATGACGCTGCCCTTTGCAGAGACATGATGGCTAATCTTGCTCCCCCCTTTCTTCGCGCCGAACAAGAAGATCAGACTGATGAAAGGGCTCTATAGAGGGGATGGTTTGAGTTGTGCCACGGATCCCTCGCGGTTTCCGAAGTCTTCAAGCGGTTTGAACGATTGAATCTTCATTACGCGGAACTACACCGAGCCCACTCTGCTTGCTCTGGACTTGAGCCACTACTTTCCGAGACTCGAGCTAGTCTTCATTCCCAAGTTGCTATTAACGAGAAATTAACCGCTGATCACCAAGCCCTTCGGGAGGCTCACCAAGTTTGTGATCAAAAGGAAGGGGATTTGAAGGCAAAGCTGGAGAGTTTGGAGGCTGAGGTTGTGTCGCTGAAGGCTAAGGACACGGAGCAGGCCGAAAGGATCAGGTCGTTGGAGGAATCGTTGGAGAAGAAAATTTCGGAGCTAGAGGAGTCTGAGAGAGATGCCTCGGATTTGAGAAAGAATATGCAAGAAGTTGCCATCAGAGCTGGCCAGGAGGAGATGCTACGTTTCAACTATGTTAAGGAGTTGCTCCCTACGGTGATTCGCAGGTTGCAGGGTAGTAAGGAGTACCAACAAGCCTGGGGGGCAGTTTTCAATACTGCGATTGATTCTGGGTGGCTGGACGGGGTCAGGGAAGAACGGTCTGAAGAGGAGGTCGAAAGGATCGTTGCTGCTCAGAACGATTTCAATATGGAGGCCGTGCAGGGATTTACCAGGGCTTATGATGCGATGTTCACCCGAAGTTTCCCATACATAGAAAAAATCAAGCGATCCTATCATCTCCCTTTGGCTGATTTGATGAATATTCTTCCCGAAGGGACCGGGGCCACTCTTGGGGCTGGCACTTCCGGAGGATCTTAGTCTTTACCTTGTTTTGTAGATCTTTGAATGTTAGGATAATTTTATGTTTGTGTTATGGTGGGCCTGCGTGCCCTTGGGTTATGTAACTAAACAATTTACATTCGTGTTTTCGCAATGGTTGACTGACAGTGATATTCAGGTCGTCCGTATATCCGGACGGCCATTTTTGATTATCTATGTATATGCTTGTGTATGCATTTTGTGTTTTTGCTAGTGACTTGGCACTTTCGGCGTTAACTTGTGCCCATAAGTAGATATATTCAGGCCTTCCCTGATGACTTAGCATCTTTTGGGGTAATGTTTCGCCTGTTGGTAAGTTTACCTGGTGGCTCATCCCTGGCGTCGTCACGCCTCCGGGGTATCTGCGTGCCGTTTGGACACATATGCCTCGGCTCGTCCCTTAATGTCTTAGCATTATTCGGGGGTATGCAGTTGCCTACCGAATGGTATATGGCCTTCCCTAGTGTCATTGCACTTACGGGGGTAAATTTATTTTAATTGAAGGGTTTTTGGATGTACGGGCGGAGGTAGCTCATCCCCGCCGGTTCATACCCTTCCCTTTTGTATGAGATGTAGTCATGGAAAATTTTCCTCCTCCGTTATAGGCAGGGGAATATATCATTGCTTACTGATAACGGATACAACATAATTCATGCCCGTAGGCTTACATTCTTCTTGTGAATACTTTTAAAGAAAACACTTCTTCAAATTCACTGCATGCCACTTCCGGGGAATTTCCTCTTCATCCAAGGTCTCTAATTTGTAGGATCCGTTGAGACCCGCTTCCTTGATCCGATAGGGACCTTCCCACTTTGGTCCCAGTTTTCCTTGATCTTTGACTCTGCTGGCTTCATTCTTTCGGTATACGAATTCTCCTGGTTTGAAGGATACCAGCCGTGCCTTTCGGTTATAGTATTTTTCCAGCTTTGTTTTGTATCGGGCTTCCATCACCGCCGCTTCTTCCCTCCTCTCCTGTAGCAGGTCAAGATTGAGGCGAATTTCTTCTTCGTTCTGCTCTTCCATCCGGCGAGGGTTTTCCTCTTCGAGACCTTCCCTTATTCTTCTCACCCTTTAGGTCGGCATGCCTATTTCTGCCGGTATTACCGCTTCACTCCCATATGTGAGGCTGAAGGGCGTCTCTCCATTGCTCGTCTTGATGGATGTCCAGAGTGCCCAGAGAACGTTTGGTAATTCGTCTACCCATCCTGCCTTTACACGTCCTAACCTTGTTTTGATTCCCTCCATCAAGCTTTTGTTTGCCCTTTCTACCAGTCCGTTGTCCTGTGGATGGGCCACGGCGGTGTTGATCTGTTTTATGTTGAGCTTTTCACACCAGCTCTTGAAGGGGTTGTCTATGAACTGTTTAGCATTATCCGTGACGATGATGGCAGTAAGACCGAAGCGGCACACTATGTTATCTCATACGAACTTCGTGACCTCTTTCCCAGTGATCCTTGCTAACGGCTTGGCTTCCGTCCACTTGGTGAAATAGTCGATGGCGACCAAGAGGAATTTGACCTTTCCGGCTGCCGAAGGTAGAGGACCCACTATGTCCATACCCCATTGGTAAAAGGGCCATGGAGCCATGATGGGCGTCAGCTTGGTTTTCGGGAGTTGTGGCACTAGGGAATGGATCTGGCAGGAGTCACACTTGATTATTTCGTTTCGAGCGTCCCTGTGCATAGTGGGCCAATAGTACCCTTGCCGCATGGCTTTCGCCACAACTGATCGGGGGTCGGAGTGCATTCCGCATGCTCCCATGTGTATCTCCCTGATAACATAGTTTGCTTGTAAGGGACCGACGCACCTCATCATGGGCACCAGGTAAGCTTTTTTGTAGAGCACCCCATCTTCCATGACGTACTGGCTGATTTTCATCCTTAGGGTGCGGGCTTCATTAGGATCTTCCGGCCAAACTCCTTCCTCGAGACAACGGATGATAGGGGTCATCCAGTTGTCTCCTTCCTCTTCAATGACATTATTGACCTCCTTACTTTCCGTCGATCTCTCTCTTAGCACCTCCACTAGTACCTCTTTCGTCAGGTGGTCGAAAGCAATCGTGGCTAGTTTGCTAAGGACATCTGCCTTTTGATTCTGACCTCTGGGGATGTTCCGAATGGAGAAATTTTCGAAGCCAACTATGTACTCTTTTGCCTTCGCCAAATACTTGATCATACTTTCGTGACTTGTCACGTAATCCCCGTTTATCTGATTGGCCACCAGCTTGGAGTCTACCCGGACTTCGAGGTTGCGGACTTTCATGCTTTCCGCCATCCTTAGTCCTGCCAGCAGGGCGTCATATTCGGCTTCATTGTTAGTGCTTTCAAATTCAAGTCGGATGGCATAAGTGAACTCCATTCCCTCCGGGTTGATCAGTACAAGGCCCGCTCCGGAACCCTTGTTGTTGGACGCTCCGTCCGTATACAAAAGCCACTTTCCCTCTTCTTTCTTCTTTATCGCCGGCTGTTCGAAGTACTTATCATCCTTTTTTCCGATGGGGTTTTCTGATAGAAAGTCTGCCAAAACTTGACCCTTGATTGCGTTTCGGGGCTCGTAGGTGATGTTGTAAGCACCCAATTCTACTGAGTATTTGGCTAACTTCCCGGATGCTTCTGGCTTGTTGAGGATCTGTTTTACGGGATGGTCTGTGATCACCTTTATGGGGTGTGCCTCGAAATATCTCCGGAGCCTTCTGGACATGTGTAATAAACAGAGTGCTAGATTTCCGATTGATCATAGTTCCTTTCTGCTTCGTTGAGTGTCCGGCTTACGTAACGGATTGGCAGTTATTTTCCTTTCCTTTCGGTGAGCAGAACTGCGCTGACTGCTTCTTCAGCGGCCGCAAGGTACATGTACAGCGCTTCCTTCGCCCTCGGTGTTGTCAACGAGGGGAGGTCCGTTATTAACTTCTTCAGTTCCTGAAATGCCTCTTCCGCCTCCTTCGTCCACCGATACTCTTTCTTATTCTCCTTAGTGATGTTTTTGAGCGTTTCGAAGAAGGGTAGGGATCTTTCGGTTGAACGGGATAAGAAACGATTAAGCGCTGCCAGTTTGCCGCTGAGGCTCTGCATCTCCTTCAAGGTCCTAGGTGACTGCATGTCCACTATCGCCTTCGTCTTTTTTGGGTTTGCCCGGATCCCCTCCGAAGTTACCATGTATCCAAGGAACTTTCCTTCTTCCATCCCGAAGGAGCATTTCTTGGGGTTCAGCTTCATGTTTATCTTCCAGAGGTTATTGAATGTTTCTGCTATGTCCGCTAGCATTTCTTGTTCTTCCCTACACTTGATGACCATGTCATCCACATATGCTTCTAGGTTCCTCCCTATCTGTGACTGGAAAGCGGAGTCTATCATCCGTTGGTAGGTAGCTCCTGCATTCTTCAGACCGAACGGCATCTTAGTGTAACAGTAGGTCCCCTGTTCGGTGTAAAATGCAGTTTTCTCTTCGTCTTCCCTTGCCATCTGCACCTGGTGATATCCTTTGTAAGCATCCAAGAAACACTTGTATTTGTACCCCATGACCGACTCAATCTTCCAGTCGATCTCCGGCAAAGGGTAGTAATCCTTGGGGCAGGCAGAGTTGATGTTCTTGAAGTCGATGCACATCCGCCAGCTCCCGTCACACTTTTTTATCAAAACGGGGTTGGATATCCAAGTAGGATATTTTACCGGTCTGAAAATGCCGGCCTTGACCCACTCTTCTACCTCCTTTGTGACCGCCTGACTTCTATCGGACGCCAACATTCGGCGTTTTTGGCATACTGGGTCCACTGAAGGGTTAGCATTTAGGGTGTGTTCGATGATTCCTCTGGGGACTCCCGTCACGTCCGCCGGATCCCATGCAAATATGTCAAGGTTCCTTTGTAACAGTTCTTTGAGGCGCCTTTTGCCTTCGGGGGACAGGGCACCTCCTATCATCACAGCCTGTTCTGGGAAAGCTGGGTTGATCGCCACTTCCTCCGTCAACCCCACCTCTCCTGTTTCTGCCTTATCCTCCTCCGGAACGACGGCCTGTAACCTTTCTAACCTTCTACACTCCGAAATGATGGCAGAGCGAGTGACAAGCGTGGCAATTCCTTGAGGTGTTGGGAACTTCATCATGGAGTGGACCGTAGAAGGTATGGCTCGCAGGATCTTCAATCCGGTTCTTCCTAAGATTACGTTATACGGGGATGGTGCCCGTATAACTGTGAACTTCATTATGACCTTCCTGTATAACCCTTCATCTCCAAATGAAACATCCAACTCAATTTTCCCCAGTGGCCTGGTCACCTGTCCGGCGAACCCAAGTAGATCCGTCTGTGTCTGTTTCATCCGGGCCCTTACCTCATGAGGCAAGTTGTTGAAGCAGTGCTCAAACATTACTTCCATCGAAGCTCCTTCATCTACAAAAACTCTTCTTACAAGGTACCCCTCCATTGTGGCTTCGACTATGATGGGATCGTCCGATACGTCTCCTTCAAGCATAGGGGGAAAAGTTATGGGCACGTTCATCCATCTTTCTTCTTGCTCGGACGACTTCCTCTTCTTTCGCCCGGGCCACGTTCGGATCATATTGATGACTTTATCTTTGGCTCCCGTTTCATTCTTGGGGGGGTCTCTCCTTCCCTTCTGACGGAGGTCCTTAATCAGATGATTCAACTTTCCCGATTCCAATGCTAGCTCTAACTGCTTTTTGAGTTGATAACAGTCATTCGTGTAATGCCCTTTTTCTCCATGATAATCACAGTACTTATCTTGGTTCTCCCTGCGGGGTGGGTCACGCATCGGCTTTGGAGGAGGTAGACGTAGCTGGTGTTCTGTGGCCAAAATTTCCTTTGGGGGCTTTATGAGCGAGTCTAAAGTTAGACGGGGGTTGCCTCGGTTCAGATGGTCACCGCGATGGGGCACGTAAGGCGCCGACCTGTCACTGTGGCGGTGCGAGCTTCCCCGATCTTTCCCTGAGTAAGCGTACCGTCCTTCATTCCTCCTATCCCCTCCGTAATGACTTTTGGCAACCCTTTCGTCCTTTCGGAAGGGTCCGGTTGAGGCCCTTCTGGTTGTATCATAATGCTCCCCTCGAGGTAACTCGGTAGTGGCAAAAGCTTCCTCCGACCTTACAAAGTCATCAACCCTAATCATCATCTCCTCCACGGTCTTAGGGATTGTGTCGGCGAACCGTTTGGCCAGCTCGGGGCATTTGCACCCATTCATGAACGAGGAGATCCTCATGATCTCCGGAGCTCCCTGTATGAATCCCGTCTCGGTGGTCCATCTCTCTTTGAACTCAGGCAATGTTTCATTAGCTTTCCTCACTATCTTGGAAATTTCGGTGGGGTATTTGACACATGCCTTGTGTAGGGAGAAGCGGGTTTCAAACTGGTCCCTAAAAGCCGCCCATTCATCTATGCTCCCCGGAGGGAGTCCGTCAAACCATCCCCTGGCTTTTTCGTCCAACGTCTGTTGGAACATGCGGCACCAAACGGGCATAGGCCATTCTCCATGTCCTGCAGCTCCGGTGAACCTGTTGAGATGATCTTGAGGATCCGTCGATCCATCATATAACTTGATGTGAGTGGGCATCTTGTGCTCTGGGGCGGAGAACTCGATGATTCGCCTGCTGAAAATGATTTTGAGACTTCGTTGAAGGGCTTTGCTAGATCTTCATCTTTCACTTTACTCCCGGTTACTATCTCCTTCTTCTTAACTGCCGGCTCGCCTTTGTCAAGGACCATTTCGTCTTCAAAATCTAGTCGTATTGGCTCAACGGTATCCCTTCGGCAGTTATGTTCTTTTATCAAAGACTTGAGCGCAGTTACATACCCTTCCAACTGCTCTCTCGTCATTGGGGTGGAACTTCCTTCTCCCCCGGAAGTTATCGGAGGTGTCGAACCCGTCATCCTATAACTCTAGTAGATGGAATGCGGGTCTCACGGATGGCACCAATGTCGAAGTATTTTTTTGCGGGTTGCTGCAGTTATCTTTCAGCCTTAGAAATAAGCCTTCCAGATACCTGCTAAGATGAACAACGCGTTAGTCTCGCCCCGGGTGTTATCCCAGGACCCGACTCCGGCGTAAGAATAAGCATGTGTTTTACCGAAGGGTATAGTATAAGATGTGTGTGTGTGAGAAATGATACCTTATTCTCAATTATTGTATGCGTATTTATACTACGATGTCACTATCCTGGTCCCGGCCCGTACGTACTTCATTGGGCGTTGATGTTGCGGAGCGTGACACTGTCCCGACACATCGCTGCGGGTCGGTCGACACTCTCAGGAGAATGAGACAAAGTGTATCCAGACTAGATGCCAAAGGTACAGCGCGTCCTTCGGACGAATGACTTGTCAGCTCACCCTTCGGTATAGCGTTGGACTATTCTGGTAGAATATTGAGCCTTTTGGTGAAGTATGGGACTCTCCGGATAGCGTGTTGAGCCTTTCGGTCATTGGACCGAAGGAGCATATACATCGTCAGATGGCAACGGGCATGAAAAAGTACATAACCCGCGGGTACCCGCATCATGGTTGGTGAGAAAACTCGTCATTTTATTAGTTACAGGTGGGTCGTGGGTGAAAAATAAACACACCAATGGGTGCTAGGTAAAGTATATCCATCGTGAGTAAACCTCCTGTACACCTGATATATTTAACATGATATATTTAACAGCCACTTAAACCTATTAAAAACAGAACATACTAAAAGTCCATTTTGAGATCCAAGACTAATCAAAGTATCAAATATGTATACATAATATCTTAATTCTCTGCTCAAGTTCGTATATACTTGCGATTTTAATGCATCAGGTAACATTAGTTTTTTTTCTTTTTACCCCAAGGTTTTATTTCGAACATGTCTCGATGAACAACTCTTACCACCTCAAATTTATGAAGTACCACACAATCACCTCGTACCGATCCAAGAAGGGGACCACGCTCACGTTGAAGAAGATCAACGGAAACAAGAAAACAGGCTCACCAGTATAAGAAGACCCTCGGGAGAGGGGCATACAACAAAAGACCATGTCAGCTTGCTCAAAGCACTCTCACACCAAGGACCAGTCGCAAATAGAAAAAGCAAAGGAGGTTAAGAGGTTCTCAAGGTTCAGTCATATGTTACAAACTATCATTCGTTGGCCTCAGAGATCTTGGTGGATAAAAGATCGTCAAATGAGAAAATCTCATCAAGAGTAGCAAATATTATCTTTACATCACTGGGCAATCAAAACAAAGAAAATTAAAATCAACTTTTTTTAAACACTCGTAATAACATATGATGACAATGATTTGTTTCATCAACATTCTCTAGTCATGTTCACCAATCAGTATTTCAATTGCAACAATCACATTTGAAGATCTATTGTAAGTCTAACACTTAACCTGAAAAATCATTTTCCAAACAACAAATACAAAAAATTAAAGGGGGAAAAGGCCTCAGAGATCTTGGTGGATAAAGAATCATCAAATGAGATTTATATCTCATCAAGAGTAGCAAATATTATCCTTACATCACTGGCCATTCAAAACAAATAAAAAATAATTAATATGATGATGATAAATGAGTCAGAAATGGAAGATGTTAAGATCACATTCCTCTTCAAATAAAAACTATTATAAAGAGAAAATTCATTGGGAATCCGAATGATTTTTTTCATCATCCTCATATATCATCACTAAAACTTACGTTATAAAAAATAATTTTATAAAAACAAATGTATCTACCTCATCACCGGAATCCTGTAGCAAAGAGGATTCAGGAGCTAAAGGTAGCCACATATAGAATTCAAAATATATGTGATCGAAATATTTAGTTTTGCCTAACGATAGATCCCTTAATCTACCGAAAACAATCAAGGGATTTGCAATATTAGGCTTAAACTATCTAAACAGAAATATTAATGACTGCAAAAAAAAATAATAAGCAACTATTGAGATCGAATAAAAAACACACACAAAGTTGAGCTGTTTGTTTAGGGTTTTGATCGCGTGTGGGTTGTATATAAGCTGTGGCTGAATTGTTTACTGGATCATTTTTGGTATTTTGTATTGGGCTGCTTTTAAAAAGAGCTAGGCCCAGTTTTAACAGATTGGTTTTGCTTTTAGTATTACTTAGAGCTTAAGCCGGAGAGTTATTTTACCTACTAAACTTTTTTCACATATCAAGAGACTCATCTTCATCATCCATCTAAAAAAAATCAATGACTAGATTAAAAACATTTTATTATTTCACCTATTTTTTATAATTTAAATATCTTTTAAACCGTTAATCGTTAAGCGAAAATATTTACACCGTCACGACGAGCATTTAATTATTTTTCTATAGACGGGCATTTTGATATACTTTCGGGAAAAAAAATCATTTTTTTCGCCTTCTTTTTTTCTTTTTTTTTACGTTACTGAAATTTGTATGAAAAAATCATATATGATTAAACACTAATTTGAATATCACATGTGATATTAGAGTTAAATCATATATGATATGTAATATCACATGTGATATGATATGTATATCATACGTGATTTTACACTAATATCACATGTGATATTACATATCATATATGATTTAACACTAATATCACATGTGATATACAACTTAGTGGTTAATCATATATGATTTTTTAATGCAAATTTCAGTAACGTAAAAAATCGAAAAAACTTTAAAAAAACGTGGAAAATATGAAAAGAAAAAAAAAAATGCCGAAAGTATATCAAAGTGCCTATCTACAGAAAGATAATTAAATGATCGTCGCAATGATATATTTTTTTCACTTAACTATTAACGGTTTGAAAGATATTAATATTTGAAAAAAAAATGATGAAAGTGGGTTTTTAAATTGTTAAGATTAATCTCATCCATTAGATCAAATAAAAATGGAGGGTGGAGATTGATCCCTTGATATGTAAAGAATCTTTTGCCCTCAAATGATCTTAAATCTAAGCCTTAAAGTGTCATAACACCGTCAATATCAAAAAGTGTTTTCACATCAGCGTCATATCATTATTTTTACTTTTAACACCAACTCTAAAAGATACCCATTCATAGCACTAGGTACGGTGACATGCCAAAACCCATTTTTTTGTGTCACCTCAGCGTCGCATCACCAACTCACTCACACAACAAAATACCTCCTCCCTCATAACTCAAGCATAACACCATGTGGAAAACTAAAAGGGGAGGGGTAGTTGAATAGTTTTACCGTTTTTAGCGTATTAAAATTATACTTTCATAAACTTATAGATCCGAGTTTACGTGAGATCAAACAATCACAATATAAATAAACAGCAATATAACAAACAATAATAACAAGAAGGTATAAAGTGAAAACTAATAATAAAGAGTTAGAAATATTAAACCACAACACGAAGATTTATAGTGGTTCGATAACAAAGCTCCTCTTCGCCTACTCCATTCTCCGAGTACCCAATGAAAGGTAATAATAAAGAGTTAGAAATATTAAACCACAAAACGAAGATTTATAGTGGTTCGGTAACAAAGCTCCTCTTCGCCCTACTCTATTCTCCGAGTACCTAACTCGAGAGTTCATTTTACTACGTCAACAAGCTCCCTTCTAGCAGAGAAAATCGTACAACGTCGCTTACATCGATTTCCGAAACTAAGCTAAATGTCAAGTTCTAATCAAGCTAGAACCAATCTCACTCTCATATGTATTTTCAGGACTAAAATACTAACCCGATCACTCGCGTAGTTTCAGTACTAAAACACTAACCTGATCACTCGCGTATTTTCAGGACTGAAATACTAACCGGATCTATCAACTAAACAATATTGGAGGTTATGAACTTGATGTACAACAAGAATGTAACAAACATTACGAATGCACTAACTACTCTATAACACTTTGTATCTTGATGATTACATGTGTTCTTGTTAGGATTTAGAAAATTCATAGTGAAGTGTCGGTCACCCCAACTATTGTCTAGCATATGTTAGCTCGTAGACATTACGTTATTTATTAGTTAGTTAGTTAGTTAGTTAGTTAGAGTAACACCATGGAGGACGGACGGGTCTTTACTGTTAGCCTTAATAATAATTAATAGAAGTGATGGTCATTCACGTTTAGGAACTTTGTAACGTGTGTTAGATATCTTAATAGAATAGTCAACGGGCTCGTGGATTGGGCTAAGCTAAATGGTTAGTAGCTAAGTTAATCTAGCCTTATGAAAGTTATTATCCAATCCAACCCAATCCAAGCCCATGCCAAGCCCATTAGTGTGTTTTGTATGAGAGTATAAATACCCCTCAAATGTGTCATTTGGGGGGTGTGCTTGAGTGTGTAAGTGTGTGTTTTCTTTATGAAATATTGTTTCATCTTCTATTCCTTTTCTCTCTAAAACACATCATTTATCTCAAGTCACCATACCATATTATTGTGTGAAATGGATTGTTAAAGGGTCCTAACAAGTGGTATAACGAGCCAGGTTGTTGTTTTTACAGATTTGTGTGGTTTCGATTATGTGTTCAAACTGTTTTCACCAAGTTTTATGTGTTGGAAAAAAAAATTCCTCCTTTTTTGTGTTAACAGTTTACACGTATTATTGTATCATATTGGTCAAAGAAAGTCAACAATTTATTTGCAGTTTTCATGTTTCTGTTTCTGTCCAAGATTCAGTCTTGTGGTAACATTTTTTTGTGACTTATTTTTTGTCCATCTCGTGAAAGTCCTTATGGTCAACTGGTCAAAATTAGTAGTCAAATGGGTTAATTTGAAGTTTTTTTCTGTTGGTTTCTGGGTTGATATGTATGAACGGAAAAATGGTCGGAAAAGTACGCCGTAAAAATGGTCAAATGGTCAAAACCCTACTTTTACGCCTATGGACTCATCTACAAGTTGTTTACGAGTAGCTTGGAAAGTTACTCGTAAGAATGCTTACGCCTAAGAACCTACGTGTAAATGTTTACGCATAAGGTTTTTACCCACTGTATGCATGATCCACAACCTGACAGAGGGCGTATTATGTAAAACTATAAATACCCTCTATCTGCTAAGGTAGAGGGTTGGAGCTTCATAATACAATTTTCTTTATCTCACTAGAAGTTCCTAACTCTCTCCACTTTCTCTCTCTAGAACTAAAACTCATTCGAATTCAATTGTGCTTGATTATGTGTTTGTAAAAACCAATTTCTATCAATTGGTATCAAGAGCCATGGTTTGATCATCTACCTTACATGTTCTTGAATTCTTAGTGGTTTTCATAAGGTTTTGAGTTTGAATGAGTTTTGAGTAGTTCTCATCATTTTGATCATTTTTAGTGTTAAAGTTTGAATTTTAATAGTACTTTTGTGTTTAGAATCATCATAAGTGTGTAGGTTTTAGCTTGGAAGGCTTCAATCATCGTAGTTGTAGTGTTTGGATTGAAAAAGTTTAGTTTTTGAAGTTTTTCAAGGAAGCGGTTTGTCCCTCGGAGTTCATTTCTTCAAAGCGTTTTGATATGTATTTTAAGCGGTTTGACTAAGCGATGCGGTTTGTTCAGATTCGGTGTTTCTGAAGCGGTTTGTCCAAATTCGGTGTATATGAAGCGGTTTGACGAAGCGGTTTGACTAAGCGGTTTGTCTTCAGCGGTTTGATCTAAGCGGTTTGATAAGAAGCGGTTTGTATTCCCGCGGTTTGACAATCCTGCGACTTGACCACTGCGATTTGATCAAGAAAACTGAGTTTTGACTTTTACGGTTTGACTACTTGCAGTTTGACCACTTGCGTCTTGACCAAAGTTGACTTTTTACGTCAAAACTTCAAACGACCATAACTTTTGAACCGTAACTCCGTTTTCAGGGAAATACATATCAAAACGACTGGAACAGCCTGAATATTGTGAGGTTTCACCATGAAGTTGTGAAATGAATTTTTCGAGGCTTAAATCCCCTTCGAAATGAAGTTATTGAGGTTTTAAGTTTTTAGACCTAAATTTCACAGTAAAAACGTGCATCAATCGATCCAAATCTCAACCAAACAACATCTCAGCCAATCCTACAAACAATATAAGTCCTAACACACAATTGTCTATCATTGTGTCGATCCATCAGTCATCTTAACACGTTCTATTGGTCATTGCTTAACGGTTTCTTCTTGATTTTGTAAATCCCGCGAAAGATTCTATTTCTCGGTTTAAATCATAGATTTGTAAAATACTTTGAACGTCAACATCATGCCTAACGATTCAGATTCAGTTGTATCTAAGATACTCAGTTTATACGACGTGATCAATGAACATAAGATACCCAACAATGTACAACAGACTATCGTGTTTGAGTCGGATAATGCTAATATGGAATCTTCGTGCTCAAAGTCACAAAAAAGATAGATGCACCAGCCACAACTTGTGCATGCCAATGCAAAGGAAAGCTGCATGAAAGCTTCTCTTGTACCTAGTTGTGCATCTTCTGCTCAAAATGATGATTATGTGTTGCATGATTACACTGCATTTATCCCTGATGACTCATTGACCACTAGGCTTAACATATATAAGGATCAAGTTACTATATATGAACAGCGTGCTAACTTTGAATTGACTACCCGTGAGCAGGAGATGGATTGCCAAATGCGTACACTTATCAGAAAAAGTAATTTTAGGGAAGAAACATTAAAACAAGAGTTAAATTCCTTACAAGAAAAACTTAATAAAACTGTTAAGCAAAAGCAAGAACTTCAAGAAAATGTAAAAGTGCTTAAACAGGAATTCAATGCTAAGGAATCAAATCTTTTAAATGATTTTTCTAACCTAAAAACTTTGAAGAAAAAACTTGAATACAAATTGTACGTACAAGGGAACATCGTTCAGACTGCTCAAATGATCACTAAGCATAGAGTATTAAGCGATGAGCATAGTGTTGGCCTTGTAGAGGAACCCAATCCTGAGTATGGTAAGAAAGCAAAAGCTGCTCAAAAGGTGATCTATGATGGTAATGAAATCCTTAAGCCTAGACAGAAGCCTACTTGTTTAGAGTGCACTAAAGAGGATAGAGAATTAGAAGATGCCTCTAGAGAGAAAATGGAAAAGAAACTAAAAGGTCCTTGGTGTGTAGAGCATAATATAACGTTTAAAACTCCCAATTACACTTAGGATAATTGGATAGTCATTAATAAGTTTAAACCTCAGACTCAGTTAACTCTTGAACAAGTGTTTTGGAAGTAAGATATGGAAAAGAAAAAATCTGATGAGCTTGTTGAAAAGAATCCTCCCCTTAGGAAATTGCCTCCAGCTACTGTGTATCCTCCAAATACACCAATGCATTTAGTGCCTAGAACTCTTCCCACTCAAAGCAAAACCTTAATCAGCTTATACGTAGTTTACCAACTATTCGTTGATTTTGAGAAAACATGTAAGAAGAGAATCACTTCAACAGGAATTACTGAAGGGGAAAGGGGTTTTGAGCAAACAAAATAATGCTATTTAACAAAGGTCATTCCATTCTTTAAACAACTAACAAAACAATTTGAGAGTATGCAAAAGGCCATAGATACAGAAGTTAAAGAAATGAAAAGAATGTTTAATGAAATGGAAAATGAGGTTAAAATGAATGAATGTAAGCTTATAAAACAATGAGATTGAGAGGAAGAATATTCACATCCTTAATGATAATTTAATTTCTAGATGTATTGCTCAAAATGTGTTTTATACTGTCACGAATTATTCTATTACTGCTTCTCAATTTTATGATTTATCGATTGCTTTAAAAGTCTCACAAGATCGTGTCATTGAGCTTGAGACCGAAAATTCGAAATTGCATGACAAAATCGAAAAGGATGATCATGATAACATGGTCATGCATTTTTCTATATTAGAAGTTGAATATATTGATTTACAATTAAAATATCAACATCTTGAAGAAAGAATTAAAACTTTAAATGCCAAGACATCTTCTGATGCTCCTGAGTTTGATGCATATTTTGAAATTAATTCACGTGATGAAAGGATTCAAGCTCACTGCAACACGATCAAAAGGTTGAAAGCTCAAATTTCCCAATTGAAAGGAAATCGGAGTGAAGTGATTGGCACTCTGATACCTCCGCCTTTAGATTCTCAGAATTTCCAACTTCAAAACATCATCAATAAATTGCAAAAAAAAAATGAATGTTTTCAAGCTGAAATTTCAAAGGTTAAATTGCAAAACAAAGAGTTATGTGATTCGGTCAAGGTTAAGTGTTGCAAAACAAGGCCTGCAAGGCCGATTAATCGCCGATTAGGTGCTACTGGGCCACCAACCTTGCCGATTCATGTAACTAGGTCAAACAAGTCGGTCAACATCGGTCAATGGCGGTCAACGGCTGTTAACGGTGGCCAAACTTGCCGGAAACTTTCAAATCTTGTCGGAAATACTCAAAACTTGTCTTGAACAAGTTTTAATCAATTATATTTTATGTTTTTATCTGTTACAAGATGATTTTCAATGAAAGTCTTGTCTAGAATACCCAAATCTCGCCGGAAATACCCAAAACTTGCCGAAAATGCCAATCCGATTAATCACCGATTAATCCCGCCTTGACCGATTACAAGCTATAGGGTGGTCGACCGCCCGACTACCGATTCACGATTTTTGCAACCTTCGTTAATCATGATAAACACACTGAAAAGATAACTTCTTTGCTTAACGAAATTGAGAATCTAAAGCGTATGGTAAAAGGAAAAGTGTAGATTCCCACTTGCAAATATTATGTTCCAAAGGTTTCTGCTTGTAATAATTATGCTATTGATATGTTATATATTCCCCCTCCTCTTCAGAATAATGAACTTGCATACCAAGCTTATCTCTCGTACCTTAAGGATAGTTTAGAAAGTCTAGATGATAGAATAGAAAAACCACTTGATAGTGATGTTGCCTATGCCTGCATGAATGCCAAACGATCTCAGGAACTCTTAGAATATGTCATTGCCACATGTTCTAAATATGGTACTAGGCGAGATAGAATAGTTTCACCCACTTCAATGCCTAAAGTCAAGCATATTACCTTCGATGTGCCTCTGAAAGCCTCAAAACCCAGCACTTCTAGACCATAAAATCAAATGGCAGTAAAGCAAACTAAGGTTCCCATCATCACTACCATAGATGTTAAAATTGACACCAAAGTTAGCGGGTCAAAACCTAGAAGCAATACAAAGAAGGATAGGATTACGCAAACTAAAAGTGATCATGAGAAGGAAGTGAAAGAACACCATAGGGACAATAAGTTTGACTTAAACAAAAAGAACCGTGTTGGTTCTAGTATTAGCTCTAAGCTTACTGAAATTAATTCAAAGTCTTATGCTGTTTGCAAAACATGTAATGAATGTTTAATTTCTAGTAATCATGATAAATGTGTTGTGTCATTTTTGAGGTCTAAGAATCAAACCCCAGATAAGAAAATTTGGAAAGCGAAACAGATTAAGCAATCCTGGAAACCTACAGGGAATGTTTTTACCAATGTAGGATTTCAATGGAAGCCCACAGGTCGAATATTCACGCATGGAAAACCTTGCCCCTTAACCAGATCCACTATGCATAGAGTAGTGCCTGATAAAGTTTGGAAGCCAACTGGTAGAATAATCCCATTAGGCACACAATGTCCTTTGACTAAGTCTGATGCTTCTACTAGTTAAGCTCCTAGTGATAATGCCATAGCACATAGGGTTTCTGCTGATTCAAAGATTGTTTGCGCTAACCAAAAGGAACCCATTTTCACATGGGGATCCAATGTTTTCAAATTTCCACCTTTATCTATGTTCCAATTCAGTTCGTACAAATCGTCCGTTGGTACTTGGATTAAGGCTGCTCTAAACAGATGAGGGGAAATGACTATGACGTTTGAACACAACAGTTCAAGCCTCATTCCTCAAAGAAAAGAAAAGTGTACGCTTCAGTGCTCTTTATCTTCAGAAGAAGAGAAATCTTCTCGTTTATGACCATTCTCATCAACAAGCTTTATGCTTTTTCCATGCTCGCTCAGTTATCAAGTGGATCTACTTACCATTGATTGTATTCTTATTTCACGTGCTCAATCAAAATTGGCAATGGCGACATCATATGCAATTTTTGCGGGGGAAAAGTATGAATATACTGAAGGTTGTTTGACATTTGAGAATAAATGGTCATACGGCTCCAAACTCATGTAAGAACCGAGCTTCTTCTTATCGGGTCATCTTCACATGGAGTTTCTTCTAAAGAGCCGTTGGTTGACATCTTCTCATGGGCTGATATGAGTAATGATAAAGTGCTTCCAGTTAATGCTTCACGTACACATCATCATGATGATTCCGATCTATCAGAATCATCAGGGGAGAGTGAATGTGTACACTAAGGTTTCACAACAAGTTCACCTGATCGGGTTTAATGTCTTATGAAGCGATTTGTGTCGAAGATTGATTGATTCTGTATCTCTTCGTGCCTTATTCTCTGTTTTTCTACCTTATCCACCTTCACCTATCTCGGGCAACAAATTGAAGATCATCAGTGTTCCAACTTGTTAGTTTGGTGTTACCATTTCATGTGTTCGTTGCGGGCTGATTTTTAAACTCCTTGATGAACATCTTTCTGTTCTTGTTTGATTAGGAGAGATGTTAGTTAAGGGGATTTGCTATATATAAGTTAGTTGGAATTCATTTAGTGAGATGAAGATGTTAACTCTGTTCCCTAAATGGACAATCTTGAAGAAGGTCGAGTCTACAGTCTAATCTACATTTTCTAATGCATGTTAGAAGACTAAATACGAGTTGCATTTAACGATCTAAAGACTTCTTCTTAATCCAGGCATTCATCGAAAAGATTGTCAGTTTAAGGGAGAGCACTAATTGGGGGAGAGTGAAATGTAAGATTTAATCCCCAATTAGATTTGCTCACATCATACTTCAGCAAGTTGATTCTCACAAAGACTTCAAGTGATCTTCTCAAAAGATTTCAAGTATTTGGGCTTATAATGTGTTGCTAATTATGAAGTATCAAAACCAGCAAGGGGGAAGGAGACACGCATCTAAACGCGAGTAAACTGGATGAACTTAATACTTCTAAGTGATTGAAGATATTCCGGGAAGACAAATGTCATGACCGCAGAGAAACTCAAGGTTTGACTCATGGCGTTTAGTGCTCTTATTCCAACTATGTAGGGGAAGAAATGTAAGAGACAGTTTCTAAAGATAAAAGAGGTACACAAGTGTGTGATGATTTTGATGTTATCGCAATCATCAGGGGAGAGAGATTTGTACTTCAGGGATGTTCAGCAGATTCACATGATCAGAATTAAGTATTTATTCCGGATTTGATATCCGCATAAATGATCAGTGTCTCTGTTAGGAATTGGAAAATCCATAGTGAAGAGTCGATCACCCCAACTCTAGTCTAGCATATGTTAGCTCGTAGACATTACGTTATTTATTAGTTATTTAGTTTAGAGCAACACCGTGGAGGACGAACGGGTCTTTACCCATCAGTATGCCCGATCCACAATCAAAGGAGGCGTGTAGTATGTAACTATAAATACCCTCTACCTCCTAAGGTAGGGGGTTGGACCTTTCATTCTAATCTAACCTTCCATGTTTTCTTTCACTTTCTCTCCCTAGAAAGGCTCCCATCCTACTTTCTCTCTCTAAAACCTCTAAACTATACGCCCCATTTGATATGTTATGATGTGCTTATGAAATCGAATATGCAACAATTGGTATCAAGAGCCATGGTTTGATCATCTCTCGTACATATCCTTGGATTTTCTAGTGGTTTTAGATGGTTTTTTAGTTTGAAAAAGTTTAGTGGTTTTTGCATCATTTGGATCATTTCTAGTGTTAAAGTTTGAATTTTGGGTGTACTTTTGTGTTAAGAATCATTGTAAGATCTTGGGTTTTGATTTGGAAAGCTTGAATCACTGTGGTTGAGCTTGTTTTGGATTGAAAAGTGTGTTTTTGAAGTTTTTCTTGCTAGCGACTTGGCTCTCGTAGTGTTTTTCATCGTAGCGACTTGCTTCAGTAAAAGTTAGCGAGTTACAGTGTTAGTTGTTAGCGACTTGAGCCTAGCGACTTGTCTATTGAGACAAGCCGACAAATAGTACAAGTTAGTGGATTCTCCACTACGGCTAGCGACTTGGTGAGGTTAGCGACTTGCCTCAGAAATTGTTAGCGAGTTGTAGTGTAAATTGTTAGCGACTTGATACTAGCGACTTGGATCTTAGCGAGTTGTTCTTTAGCAACTTAACTGTGTCTAGCGACTTGGTTCTTAGCGACTTGTTGTCATAATTCTCAGCGACTTGACATTAGCGACTTGGATACTTAGCGAGTTGCTCTTTAGCGACTTGATTGTTTAGTGACTTGGTTCATAGCGAATTGTGTCTAGTGACTTGATCCACAGCGACTTGAGCCTTTAGCTAGTTGTTACTTAGCGACTTGTCTTACTAGCGACTTGATGACTTTTCTCGACAAAACTTCAAACGGCCATAACTTTTGAACCGTAACTCCGTTTTCAGCGTTCTACCCATCAAAACGACCGTGAGAACGAGGAGAATTGCACGCCGAATGAACTATAAATCTGCTCCGAATAGAAGTTATTGAGGTTTTTATATTTTTAGACCTAAATTTCTCCGTAAAATCGAGCATAAACCAATCCAAATCTCAACCAAACAACATCTCTGCTAATCCTACAAATAATCCTAAGTCCTAACACACAATTGTCTATCATTGTGACAATCCATCAGTCATCTTAACACATTCCATTGGTCATTGCTTAACGGTTTGGTCTTGATTTTAGTAAAATCCCGCGAAAGATTCTATTTCTCGGTTTAAATCATAGACTTGTAAAATCACGTGGATTCATCAACATCATGTCTTACACTCCTGATTCAGTGATTTCAGAAGTACTCAAACTGTATGATGCTGTGGACAACCATGAGAATATTAGCTATACTGAACGGTTACAGATGATGGAATCAATCAATGATGATTTGAGTTCTTCATGCTCCGAGTCCAATGAGAAAGATTTGCACCTGTTCAGGCGACAGAATGCAATGCAAAAGGAAAGCAGCATTGAACCTTATCAACAACTTCACTCTCACCTCATGTTACTTCTACCCATATCAATGGAACGAACATGTATTGCCCTCTTCCTTCAGGACTTATCCACATTAACAGGAACTTTGCTATTAAACCTAGAGCAATTGGAGCTACAACTTGACAAAGAGAAGGTTCATAAGGATAGTTCCAGTGCTGCACTTCAAGTGATCTACAAACACTTTCAGTTATTCATTAGAAGTTAATTCACATCCGATTATGATCAAGACATGACTGAAATGTCCTTCAAGAGACACACTGGAATGGAAATTAGCGTGTTTACAGAGACACTTATCCATCTCATGGATAATGTGGAGAAGTATACTGAGGAAGTTACTTAGAAAGATGAAAAAGTAGATGAGAGTCGGGTACAGTTGAGAGATATTTGTGATAAGTCGGGTAATATATCAGAAAGGTCGGGTGTTCTTTGAATGCAGAATATCATAAACAACAAAGAATGATGTAACCAGCTGCTCAGTAACTCCTGGAACACAAGAAGTGGATGCTGTGATCAGAAAGGTGAATGAATGTCAGGTACAATCAATAGATTGTAATGTTGAGAGCAGTAAGGCATTGGATGATGGATCAGTTGAAACTGAATACAGAGGCTCAGAGACAGTTAAGCTTGAAACAGCCAACGGTTCAGTGACTTTTGTTACACATGATGTGGATGCAGATATCAGACCAGAAATTGAGCAGGTGTCATGTAATGAGGTACCCTTTATTGTTCAATATAGTGCATCTGCTAAAGTACTTAAACAAACTGATCATGATCTTTGAACATGACTCGATAAATGTCCTGAACTGAGGCTGAGTCTGAGATTAAGTGTTTCAAAACACACAATATGGTTGATAAAAAGGCTTTTGATGAACTTTCAAACAAATTCTCAAATCTTGAAAAACATTGCATTTCACTTGAAATTGAGATACAAAGTAAAGAAGAAAGTTTCTAAATTAACAAACCATGTAAAAATCCGGAACTTCCTGAATTCCGTGAATATTTTGAAATGAACACTTTGAAAGCTCAGCTTCAAGACAAAGACTCAACCATCAACAATTTGAAGAAACATATTTCTGGCATGCATGTGAAAAGTAATTTGGTTACAAGTAATTCTGATATTAATGCTATTGATGATATTCAAATGAGAAATGATGAATTAGCGGTGTGTGTGGACAAATTACTAAAGAAAAATGAGTCTTTGAGAAAGCATCACATAGAACTAAGTGACTCTGACAAAGAAGCTAGAACTACAACAATGGAACAAACAAACTCTTTGATAGCAAAAATTGATGAACTCAAAGCTCAACTTCAGGAAAAGAGTTTCGCTATTGTTGCCTTAAAAATGAGCTTAGGAAAACTGTAGGGAAAAGTGTGAACACTAAGTTTACAAAACCATCAACCTTGGGGAAACCAGTTTCTCATCCCATTAGAAACTGGTCCATTGTTAGGCGCCTCTGCGTTTATATCCGAAAGGCCAAAATTTTCAAAAACACGGTTTGCCTCCCAAGTTGATGAGAAACAAGTTTTGTCAAAACCAGTCACTTCACTTGAGTTGCCTAAGAATTATGCTTCTAGTTCCTCTAAACCTCAACAAGCAACTAATTCTACTCCCAAAACCTCTAGGATTGGTTCGAAAAATGTGTCAAAGCCAAACTTTAAAATTCAGAATTCATATGATATGAATGACTTGTGGAAGAGCTATTATCTAGAAGAAGCTAGGAAAAAGGCACAGATTCGAAAAGATGGAATTTTAGGTTCAAGACCTAGGGTGAGGAATTCTACGAGGTTTCAAGGCACTGCTAGTAGTTTCAAACCATTACCTAGGAACACTCAACTAAAGACTAGGGATTGGCTTGTATCTAAGAGTAGTTGCGTTTCGAATAAAGTTATTCCCATAGCAGATCACTCTAAGATCTCTAGATCATTTTCTGAATCCAAACAAGCTGTTTGCTCAAATTGTCAGAAATGCATCTTTAAGGCAAATCATGATAATTATTTTTCGAAATCCATAAAGAAAGTAAATGCTCATATAAAGGTTCAACCTGTTAAGTCTAGGATTTTCACTAAGTCATCTATTGTGCATACGAAGCAAAACAAACCAAAATCTTCGCCTAGATGGATACCAACTGCTAAATCTATGGAAACTAGGAATAAGGATAAGTCTTCCACTATGCATAAGAAGCCTAAAAATCCTAGACCTTTCCATAAGTGGATACCGTCTGGTAGAATGTTTAAGGATGTTGGACTTAGGTGGATACCTACCGGAAAGTTGTTTACCGATGACAAAATCAAGGTTGACTGTGAAACCCCAAAGGGTTTGGATACTAATGCCACTAACCAAAATATATGCAATCAAGTTTGTAATATTAGTGCAGGTAGTCCTTACTCAGTTGCAGATACTTCGATCCTTCACTACATTGACTGGCTTAAAGTATGGATTACAAATGGATTGATATCTCATAACTCACGGGTTCAAGTAACTCAATCTTGATATTCATTCGGCTATGACATCTGTTCACATCAGTTCAGGCCTCGTACTTCATCATTATGGCGTCTGCAGATAACTCTTCAGGCCCCGTTCCTCAAAGAAAAGAAAGGTGTACGCTTCGGTGCGCTTTATCTTCTAAGAAGAAGAAATCTTCATATTTATGACCATTCTCATCGACATTCTTCATCAACATACTTCATGTTTCTCCCATGCTCATTCAGTCATCAAGTGGATCTACGTTCATTGGTGTATTCTCTTATTCACTTGTTAAATCAAAAATGGCAACTTCAGATGCAATTTTTGAGGGGGAGAATAGTGAATATACTACATGATGATGAATGTTTGAATAATGGTCATACGACTTAATTTTTGATGATTCTCCTCCAATTCCTAATGCTTCACTTACTAAGGATAACTGGGATTCATTGTTTGGGATTCATTGTGAGGATTTTTAGGGTTACACGGTTATTGGTGTGTCTTTAATACCCGTGGGATTAGGGTAAATTACTGATTTGGATCAAGTTTTTTTAATGTGGTATAATGAATGATATTATTCGTGGTATAATGTTGGTTGATTGGTAATTCAAAATTTCACGGAAGATAAATATTCACGACTTGAGTTATCAATTGATCTTTAATAAGTTCAAGGTTCCTATTCGGTATCATTGACTTGGTGTTGAAGTGTCGGTTCAAACGCTTTTAATTGGACTTGGGGTCGGGTCAAATTCTCTGCAACTTGTTATATGTCAAAGATATCTGAATGTATGAGATGATCTTTGCAAGAATTTACATGGACCAGATCGGGTTGAATAGTTATTTGAACCAGTCTTGAAATTATATGATATTGAATGATGGACTGACGGGCTTCTCTTATTTGGATCGTAGTTGATGAGATTTGATAATGTGATTTTGGTGTATGATGTGATTTGATGATGAGACTCGTTGGGTTATGCAATTTGATACTTTGTTGTATACATTTTCACGAAGAATATTATGTCACGGGTTGAAGCGTTTATTGGTGAATGTTGACTACGGGGTTGGTTGTACGGTATTTCTTATTTGAATTGGAAGTGAGGTTTTTCGGACGCGTCTACTTATTTCATCTTCTTTCTTTCTACCTTTCCGCGAAAATGACTTGTTTGGGAATTTACAGAGTGTGATAAAGACTTGGCTATTTAGTTACGGGTGTGATTCTTTCTCGACCCACAACGTAACTATCACTTCGGTGTCTCATGCAGTTGAGGATACGTCAAGAGTTTTTGTACATTGGGTACACCGTTTCTTCTTCACAAGGATTAGTACAAGTTTAAGTAACAAATCTGAGGAATTCTACTTCATGATCAAGTTTGGTATGTTTGATGAGTACTTCCAACCTCCAACGTATGTTGATCATCCAGCTTCTGAGGCTCATTCTCCGGTTCCTACTGACTCAACTGGTTCACCATCTAAGAAGTACTTCTCAGAATTCTCAAGAAACCTTATCTCTTGTTACTTCACAAGGCGTTGATAATGACTATCATTGCACTACTGAATAATGATCCGCTCTTTGGTATTCCTTTGGCAAATCTTCGCGGATTATTGTTAATGAATAATGATCCGCTCTTTGGTATTCCTTTGCCAAATCTTCACGGATTATTGTTCCTCTCATTGTGCACGCTATAAATCAACCACATGAACATTAAGGAAAATGACTACCTCATCCGCTAGAAGACATTTTTGGTAAATCTTCCAGATCACTTTCTACATGTATACCTTAAGGAAGAATGCATTGATGTTGAGGAATCATTTGCTCCGGTTCATTCAGTGGGTCAATGTTCATCCGATTGTTCACGTGTTGGACATTTGACACAAGTTGATTACTTCGAAGTTACTCATTTATCACTTATTTGAGGTTGAAGTTGACGTTCACTAAGGCGTGTTCTTATTTGATAACTTGCTCAGGCTTAAGAATTTGAGTTGAAGTCTTGGGTTATCTAATTACCAGCAGTCGAGGTGGATGGTTGAAGACCTGGTTAACTATCACTATTAGGAGTTACTTTGTTTTACTCAGTGTCACACGCATATGACGGTGTGGATAATCGCAAGAGGTGTTAATGTCTCATACTTTGCTTGAGTAGTGAGTACTTAGAAATTTGCTTGAAGTATAAATTCTCGACACCGTTCTTCCATTATTAATTGCAAGCTTAAGATACAAATGTGGGAATTTGACTTCAGTTTCAAGTTTGGTATATCGGGTGTTCTTCATCAGTGGTCACTTCAAATTGTCTACATATGGGTTGATAAAGATAGTCAGAGAGAGTTTCTCTAACAGTTGATTCTCACAAGATTCATTTGAGCTAATTGTTGTTCTTCTCTATTTCAAGAATATTTGGTATGTATAATGTGTTGCTGTTTCTGAGGTATCAAAACCTGCAAGGGGGAAGGAAACATACATCTAAACACACAATCAGTACACGTGATGAAACTAATACTTCTTCTCCATTGAAGTAATCACGGGAAAGACAAATGTCATAACCGTAGTGAAACTCAGTGTTTACTCATAGCCTTTGGTGTGTTATTCCAACCATTTAGGAGGAAGTGGTCTCTGGAAACTTTCGGTAAGTGTTAACTCAGCCTTCAGTAGAAAGAAATATGAGAAGAATATTTGGATCGTGAGATGATATTGCTCATCGACATCTTCTACATGACTTATAATAAAGTGCTTCCGGTTAGTGTTTCATGTACACAGTGTAATGATGATTCCGATGATAAAGTTATTGTGATGTCGTTGTTTCTTCTCTGGTTGGGTACTTGTGTACATAATGGACTGATTGGTTATATGGAAGATAACTGGAATGCACTTGGTAAAATGAAGATGTTGATATATGGTTCCCCTAAATAGACAACTGCTCAATCTCGAAGAGTATTGTGTACATCGAGGATGCACAACAAGTTCATGTGATCTCGAACTTAATCATTTATTCCGGGTTTGATAACCGCAGCGATGATCCATGTTTCAACTTGTTACTTCGGTGTTTTCGTCGTCTTCGGGGTGTTGAGCTTCATTCAATAAGACCGCTTTGTCTTCAACTCTACTTCTTAGGGAAATGGTCTTTATTCGATATTTGTCAGTTTGGGGATAAATTACCAAAGATTCAAATTGTGAAGGCTCATGTTCAGACGATTTTCTTAGAGGCCTCGAATGCTTTGGTGGTGAAAGTTTAAGAGATGTTGATTTCTTTCTTCTACAAAGTGCTGAACGATTTCCCTATCTCGGTACTTGTATCATCATCTTCTTAAACTATTACTCTATCTGTACATATTTTTTCACAAAACAAAATAAAAAAATATAAAACCAACAAAAAGAAACGAGAAAATTTTAAAACCTACAAAAACCCATAAAAATCAGAAAATTTGAAAAATACCAAAAATATTGTTCTTCAAAGACATGTCTTCTGGTATCGATAACATCTACGGTCTTAGAAATGTCATTCAACAATGACACGAGACCATAGATGAAGTTCGAGCAGGAGGTGTAAATATTTCTTTCTAAACATGTCTCAAAAAATGGCTTGCAATTACTTTATACTGTAACCCGTGCTTAAAACTATGGTTTGTTATTATTTCAGATAGCAACCCGTTTTTCAAAGAAAGGAAAGTGCTGCGCTAAACCATTTTTCAAAATTCGTGCACTTATCCTAAAACAAAACAAGGAAAGCATGTCGTCAAAAAGACTGTTGTTTCTACACAAATGTTTTTCCGTCTAAAATTCTTCAGAAAAATATTTGTTATTTTTCAAAAATGGTGGTAAATGAGTTGCTTGAAAATCAATCTAATTCAGAGTTTTCGAAATAAATTGAAAACTCAATCAATGACTTCAGTGCTTTTAAACTTTTCAAAAAATGAGTCATTGATTGAGGGGGATAATGTTTTCAAATCTATATCATCTAACGGGCTTTCTTAATTATCTTACGTGCTTAATTAAAAATGATATTTGCCTATGTCGAAGGACTAGGAATTTAGGATATGATTGTTAGGATTAGATGATTATAGTTTGATGAAACACATTATTCCCATGCCTTATATGAACTGATTGATATGTTGGATTGACTTTTATTAGTCGATTGCTGTTTGGGTGTTGTCGACCACCATATATATGTTTGTATGTTTTCTAACGCATGCAGATATCATGGTTCATAAGAATGTTCCCAATCCGGATCCCACAAAATATGTTGATTGGATGCCGAAAGGAAATGGTAACTATATCTTGGGTTGACAAATGAAGAAACGGAGCTTAATTTGACATCTATGGAAAGTTGGCATGATAAAGTGCAACGTAAGAGGTCTCACTGCATCAGCAGATGGTTTTCTTCATCATCAAATGAAGAAACGGAGCTTAATTGGACCTCTATGGAGAGTTGGCATAACAAATGAAACGTCAGAAGTCTCAACTGCATCGCAGGGGTTTTCTTCCTGCCTTACAACAACAACAACAAAAGCGGCTCAACCACCTAACGTATCCTTGTGCAGGGATAATAGTGATGATACCATTTTTCTAAAACTTTGAAAAGTATTGTTTTGAAAATGGAAAAATATTGTTTTGAAAATAAATCGGATTCAAAGTTTTGAAATCAACCGGACTTTATTTTGTCAAATCTTCAGTGATTTCAAATTAAATATTTTCAAACGATATTTCATCAAAAAGTCCGTTTATACGTTATAATGTGGTGATCTAAAGATTTAATGTTATGTCATGGCATGATTTTCTTTAAAAATCAAGGTCTTTCAAAATGAAATTCTTTATGTTCTTGTTTGATTGTGAAATTGTTTTATTTTACTTAAAGATCTCTTAAAACAATCATACCTGAAACTAACAATCTTTAATGTCTTAAAATGGTCCTTATCTGTCATTTTTCAAAATCAAATCTTGCCACGTCTTTCCCCAAAATTTTCTAAATGATTTAAATCTTTTGGGATCAAAAATCTCAAATGGTTTGAAATTGTTGATTAGCGGAGAGATCGTGATTTAAATCTCAAATCTGTTTTAATGGAATTGGTTTTAGTCCTTCAAAGGCACTCCTGCCTCCATGTGCCAAACGATTTTAATATAAATAATGCACGTGTTGAGGGGGAGCATTTATCCAAAAACAAGATGAGTTTTTAAATCAGGCACATTTTCTCCCATGTTTTCTAAACCGTATTAAATCACTTGGGATCCAAAATCTCAAAGGGTTTGATATTTTTGATCGGGGGAGAATTTGTGATTTAATAATGAAATTTGATAAAAAGTGATCATTTTTTTAATTCAAAAGTGCTAGTTCTCTCTAATATGTGCTAAACTCTTTCGTTTATCGATGCACATATTGAGGGGGAGCAAATGGTCTCCTAATGGCTTTTTTAATCGTGGTAGTACTTAAAAGAACTCCTTCCTCTATGTGATAAAATATTTTAAAATATCCTACGCACATATTGAGGGGGAGAATTTTACCAAGAAAATCAAATGGCTTTTTCTTACGAAATTGTGATCAAAGAAAATATTTCAAAGTCCTCTTGCCTCCATGTGCTAAAACAATTCTAAATCATATGCTCATGTTGAGGGGGAGGTTTTCTAAATGATCAAAACTATTATGGTACAAAATGCTTTGATCTCGTATCACAAGTACCTTGATTGTTTTTCCAAATGATTTTTCAATTGGTTTCAAGGAAGAATGAACTGTACCAAAAGACTGACCATTTTACTTTATGTATGGAGTTATAAGGATGGTGAGGTTAGGTATTAGTTTCCACGATCCGCCAGAACCAGAGGGATCTACCCAGGGAAAATCCACTAGATAGTGTAGAAGTCCTTAGGTATGATGAAAAAAGGAGAAAAGTGAGACATGGGAATAGTGCGGACTGAGACAGAGCTAGTACTGGAATAAACCAAACAAGATTCTAGTAATGAAGTCTCGATAAGCACTGAAGGGGTTGAAGAATGAAAAAGAATTGAATGTGAAAAGGGTGAAAAGAAATAGCCCTCCAATAATTCAACCTTAGGGCAGAAACCGGGTTCAATACATATGCTACTGGTTGTTACCAAGGTAACACTGGTATTGAAGACAAGACGTCATGGACCCAGTGACGCACTGCACTACAACTTCCCAAGCTACTCAAGTTCCTCTTAAAAGGGCTTGTTTCATTCTCACGGGGAACCTACATAATCTATCGACTTTCTCTTAGAGATTGTTGATATTAAAGAAGGAGACCCTCTCCCTAGTCTCCGACATAGGAAACTAAATGTGCACAATTGAGTCTAGAGCCAAGAGATCATCCACAACATCTCATTAGGACACTAAATTAATGAAGACTTGTTGTTTAACACAATGTAGAAAGTAAGAATATATATTAAGAGTCCTACGCATTATCCTTGTGGTATTGCCAGAACATCCGAGTGATATGTAAAAGTATTCACGATGAAGATGGAAATCCTTCTAGAGCCAACATCAAACAAGCTCTTGGTGGGTGACATGTGAGATCTATTCTAAAGATCAAGCTTGTGACAACTGGATAGAAACAATGGGGCGATTCATTCTTGAATCAACCTTGGTCCAGGTAATGAATTGACGAATACTTTTGAAAAAACCATTCGATGTGAAAATCTTCTTTTCTCTAGCACGTCGAATGTGTACTTATGTTTTCAAACACAAAAAGTATCTCTGATTGAAAAAATACTTTTGGAAAAACCGTTCAATGTGCGAATCTCTTCTTTTCTCTAGCACGACGAATGTGTATTATCTTTCAAATACAAAAGGTATTTTTGATTGAAAATTGATCTTTCTAATAAAACCTTCTTCGTATTGCAAAACTCTTTCTTCAAGCAATACGCGATTGTTTTCAAATCAATTTTTCATCAATCAGTGAATCTCAATTCGCTGGTTCACTCACTCCGTGTTGTCTTCTTTGAGACGTTCCGGTTTGAGAACAGCTTGAGCAGCTGCGAAACCCTGTTAAGGAGATTCTTCGAATTATACCTGATCACAGGCAGTACTTGTACTGATCAACGGGGAACCGTGGACCGTGTACCTCAATTCAACGAAAGTGATCAAAGACACTTTCGTGTGTTTTATTGCTAGCTGTTGTTTGCAGGTACATTTGGACGGTTGCGGTGATCAAATTGAGGAGTCAATCCAAAGCCGCATGCTCACAGCATCCACACTTAATTGAAGAAATCTTGACTTGTGCATATCTGAGAACCTGGCTCAGATATTTTTATACTATGCTTCTGCTACGCTGCTGCAAATATCTTGAACCAGTAAAAGCTTCCGCTATTCTGATGAAAAGATGTCATGATCCATAAAGTGTGAGCATGTCGGTCCAAAAGTCACAACATCACATGATGGCAACACAATAAAGGGTGATCCTGAGATTTACTGTGGCTGATGATCTCAATGAAAGCTCGAAGATCATCAAAGATGTGGATCTGTTTAAGACCTCTACTGAAACTACAAAAATATGCGGACTTTGAAGAATCGCTACAAAAGCACAAAGACTGCGGACATTGAAGAATTGAAGTCTATGAGCTCGAGAATAAAGTCAAAGATAGAATGCTAGGATTCAAAATGTAAATCATGGGGTGACCTCCCTTAGGGGGAGATTGTTAGGAATTGGAAAATCCATAGTGAAGAGTCGGTCACCCCAACTCTAGTCTAGCATATGTTAGCTCGTAGACATTACGTTATTTATTAGTTATTTAGTTTAGAGCAACACCGTGGAGGACGGACGGGTCTTTACCCACTGTATGCCTGATCCACAGTCCGAAGGAGGACGTGTAGTATGTAACTATAAATACCCTCTACCTCCCAAGGTAGAGGGTTGGACCTTTCATTCTAATCTAACCTTCCATGTTTTCTTTCACTTTCTCTCTCTAGAAAGGCTCCCATCCTACTTTCTCTCTCTAAAACCTCTAAACTATACGCCCCATTTGATATGTTATGATGTGCTTATGAAATCAAATATGCAACAGTCTCAATCTGCTACTTCGGTGCTATCGGCTATTCTCTCTTCGGGCATTTGGGTACTTCGGATTATTGAGCTTCATACACAATCATCAGGAAAGATAAATGTGTACATTGGGAGGTGTTATCAGTTATTCTTTGAATGGGTATATGTGTATTCGGGTTCTTGAGATTTATTCTAAGAGACGGGCTGCATCAATTCAACTACTCGGGGGAAGTGGTCTATTGACACCTTTTTGGTATGCATCGCATCAGACTTCAGTGGAAAAGAAGTGTGAGAAGACTATTTCAAGTGTGAGATGATACGTTGTTGTTCTTCTATCTTGATGATATAACCCCGAATGAAGAATCACAAAGATCATTCTTAAAAGGAGCAGCAAGATCGATGATAATGGTGTGCTTTTTTGTGCACCTGGCTAAGGCAAGCTTGAAATAGAGCTTCGAATCTGCTCAACAAAAGGATTTTCTGTTTGGGGGGAAGCTACCAAAGTCTCACTTTCAGAAGGCGCAATTTCTCTCTTCGATTCAAGAACCTTTGAAGCTTTGGTGGTGAAAGTTTAAGATATGACGATTTCTATCTTCTACAACGGGGCTGTTCGATATCCTTATCTCGGTACTCGTATCATCATCTTCTTAAACTATATCATCTACTCTATCTTTGTAAATATTTATCAAAAACAAAATACAAAAATTTAAAACCAAAAAAAAGAAAATAGAAAAATATAAAACCAACAAAAACCCATAAAAATCAGAAAATTTGAAAAATACCAAAAATATTGTTTTCTCAAGACATGTCTTCTGGTATCGATAACATCTACGGTCTTAGAAATGCCATTCAACAATGGCACGGGACTTTAGATGAAGTTCGAACATGAGGTGTAAATATTTTTTCTAAACATGTCTCAAATTATGACTTGCAGTTATTTCAGACTGTAACCCGTGCTTAAACCATGGCTTGCTATTATTTTAGATAGCAACCCGCTCTTCAAAAGAGAAAGTGTTGCGCTAAAACAATTTTCATAAATTTCGTGCACTTATCCTAAAACAAAATGAGGAAAGCATGTCGCCAAAAAGACTGCTGTTCCTACACAAATGTTTTTATTTCTAAAATTCTTCAGAAAAATATTTGTTGTATTTGAAAATGGTGGAAATTGAGTTGTTAAAAAATCAATCAGAATCAGAGTTTTAATAAAATTTGTAAACTCAATCAATGACTTCAACGTTTTCAAATTTATATCATCTAAACGAGCTTATTTAATCATCCTATGTACTTAACAGAAAAAGATGCTTGCCTACGTCGAAGGACTAGGAGTCTAGGATATGATTATTAGGATTAGATGATTAGAGTTTGATGAACACATAATTCCCATGCCTTTTATGATCTGATTGATATGTTGAGTTGACTCTTATTAGTCGATTGCTGTTTGGGTGTTGTCGACCACCATATATGTATATCTGTTTCTACTAACGTATGCAGATTACATGGTATATAAGAATGTTCCCGATCCGGATCCCACAAAATCAGATGATTGGATGCCGAAAGGAAAGGGTAACTATATCTTGGGTTGACAAAATAAGAAACGAAGCTTAATTGGATCTCTATGTAGAGTGGGCATTATAGATGCAACGTCAGAGGTCTCACTGCATCAGCAAATGGTTTTCTTTCACTCTAAACAACAACAACAGAAGCAGCTTCTACACCACCTAACGTATCTTTGTGCAGGATTAATAGTGATGATACCATGTTCGTATGGTAGAAAAATATTTGTTTGAAAATAATTGGACTAAATTTTAGAAATCAACCGGACTTTATTTTGTCAAATCTTAAGTCACTCAATCAACGACTACGGTTATCGATTGAGGGGGAGAGTAATTTCAATCTTAAATATTTTCAAACGATATTTCATCAAGAAGTCCGTCTGTACGAAATAAAGTGGTGATCTAAAGATTTAATGTTATGTCATGGTATGATTTTCTTTAAAACTCAAAGATCTTTCAAAATGAAATTTTTTCTGTTCTTGTTTGATTGTGAAAATTTTTCTTTAACTTAAAGATCTCTTAAAATTATCATACATGACACTAACAATCTTTAATGTCTAAAATTGATCCTTATCAGTTATTTTTAAAATTAAATCAGGCCACGTCTTTCCCCAAACTTTTCTAAGTGATTTAAATCAATTGGGATAACAAATCTCAAATGGTTTGAAATTTTTGATCGAGGGAGAGTTCGTGATTTAAATCTCAAATTTGTTTTAGTCCTTTAAAGGCACTCCTGCCTCCATGTGCCGAACGATTTCAATATATGATCCACATGATTGAGGAGGAGCATTTATCCAAAAACAAGATGAGAATTTAAACCTGACCACATTTTTTCACATGTTTTCTAAACCTTATTAAATCATTTGGGATCCAAAATCTCAAAGGGTTTGATATTTTTGATCAGGGGATAATTTGTAATTTAATTATGAAATCTGATAAAAGGTGATCGTTTGATTCAATTGTGCATGCAACTCTCCCATATGTGCTAAACGCTTTCGAATCTCGAAGCACATATTAAGGGGGAGCATTTCAAAAGAAAATAAACTCTCAAGGTACAAAAGCTTCTATGTTTTAACATAAGTACATTGATTGATTTTCTAATGGTTTTCTTTATGGCTGTGTAATGGTGAAAGTACTTCAAAGAACTTTTTCCTCTATGTGCTAAATGATTTCAAACAACCAACGGACATATTGAGGGGGAGAATTTACCAAGAAAAAAATCCAAAGGTTTTTTCTAAGGAAATTGTGATCAAAGAAATATTTCAAAGTCCTCTTGCCTCCATGTGCTAAACAATTTCAAAATCAGAAAGCACATGTTGAGGGGGAGCATTTCTAAAAGATAAAAAACAATTAAGGTACAAAATGCTTTGATATTATATCACAAGTACCGTGATTGATTTTACAAATGATTTTTCAATTGGTTTCAAAGAAGGAAAGAACAATACCAAAAGACTGACCAATTTACTTTATGCATGGTGTTATAAGGATGGAAAAGTTAGGTATTAGTTCCCACGATCCTGCCAGAACCAGAGGGATCTACCCAGGGAAAATCCACTAGATAGTGTAGAAGTCCTTAGGTATGATGAAAAAAAGGAGAAAAGTGATAATATGGGAAGAGTGTCGATTGAGACAGAGCTAGTACTGGAACAAACCCAACAAGGTTCTAGTGATGAAGTCTCGGTAAGCACTGAAGGGGTTGAAGAATGAAAAAGAAATGAATGTGAAAAGGATAAAAGAAATAGCCTTCCAATAATTCAACCTTAGGGCAGAAACCGGGTTCAATACATATGCTACTGGTGGTTACTAAGGTAACACTGGTATTGAAGACAAGACGTCATGGACCCAGTGACGCACTGCACCTAAACTTCCCAAACTACTCAAGTTCCTCTTAAAATGACTTGTTTCATTCTCACGGGGAACCTACATAATCTATCGAATTTCTCTTAGAGATGGTTGATATTGAAGAAGGAGACCCTCTCCCTAGTCTCCGGCATAGGAAACCAAATGTGCACTTTTGAGTCTAGATCCAAGAGATCATCCACAAAATCTCATTAGGACGCAAAATTAATGAAGACTTGCTGTTTCACATAATGTGGAAAGTAAGAATATTTTAAGAGTCCTACGCATTATCTTTGTGGTATTGCCAGAACATCCGAGTGATATGTAAAGTATTCACGATGAAGATGGAAATCCTTCTAGAGCCAACACCAAACAAGCTCTTGGTGGGTGACATGTGAGATATTTCTAATAGATCAAGCTTGTGACAACTGGATAGAAACGATGAGGCGATTCATTCTTGAATCAACCTTGGTCCAGGAAATGAATTGATGAATACTTTTGAAAAACCGTTCGATGTGCAAATCTTCTTTTCTCTAGCACATCGAATGTGTATTCATTTTCAAACACAAAAAGTATTTCTGATTGAAAATTGATCTTTCTTATAAAACCTTCGTCGTATTTCAAAACTCTTTCTTCAAGCAATACGCGACTGTTTTCAAATCAATTTTTCATCAATCAGTGAATCTCAATTCGCTGGTTCACTCACTCCGTGTTGTCTACTTTGGGACGCTTTGGTTTAAGAACGGCTAGATCAAGCTGCGAAACCCTGTCAAGGAGATTCTTCGGAACTCTACTTGATCATAGGCAGTATTTACACTGATCAACGGGGAACCGTGGTTCTTGCAACTGTATTCAACGAAAGTGAACAAAGACACTTTCGTGTGTTTTATTGCTAACTGTTGTTTGCAGGAACATTTGGACGGTTGAAGCTGATCGATATTGAGAAGTCAATTCACAACCGCATGCTCACAGCATTCACACTTAATTGAAGAAAATCATGACCATCAAAGACATACAACAAAGATGCTTCCGCTACTCTGATGAAAAGATGTCATGATTCAAAAAGTGTGAGTGATCGCTCCCGAACCGTCAAGTTTTATCACACAAGCTAACCACTTGTGAATGGTCAACCGTGATAAACTTCAAACAGCTCAGAAACAATGCAATGAAGATCAGAGGAGTATAGTGTTTCCCCAGGTCGTTAAGTCCCAACGAGCTGTGCGACTGAATAATCAAACGTATAGTGATCGGGTGATAATGAACGGGAAAAGGGGTATGATTATGAATAATTATACCTAAAGAAAAAGTTTGTAAATTACAGGGGCTTAAATGCAAATTAAAGAAAATTAAAATGATAAATTATATTAAATAAACGCTATCACTATTTTTAAAATTGATTAACGTTTAAAACCTAAAATGTACGTTTAAATTAAAAACTACGTAACGTACGAAATAAAACGTGAAAATAAAGAAGTAAAATACCTACGGATATAGAAAATATATTTTTACAATCCTAATTATACTAGAAAATTATTGGAAAAAGAAAATTATTTTTATGACTATTTATCTAATTATTATTAATTAAAAACTATTTTTAACTATTTAATAATACCCTAAAATATAAGAAAATATGAAATAAAGCTTAGAAAAGTGAAATTATGACTTAGAAAAATCTAAAATAACTAAAGAGAATTTTCAAAACTAATTTTGTATTTTTCTGATTTATATTCTAATTTCTATGATTTAAAAACTATTTAAAACTAATTAAATTGCTAAAAATTACAAATTTAACTAAGAAAATTATGGAAAAATAATTTTTTGGCTTTTTATATTTATCTTAACCTAGTAAAATTGAAAATTTAATTTTTTGAAGTTTTTCTGATTTATTTGCAATAAAAGCTAATTAAAAAGGCTTAAAAACTGATTTAAATTGGGAAAAATAGCAAACAGTGATGGAAAATAATGAAAAATTTAGGAAAAGTATAAAATATTATTAGAAAGCTAAGAAAAATAAAAGAAACTACTCTAGCATGTTGTAAATACAAACTGATGTGAAAATGTACACTAATAAGCTAACTATAATAAGCTAAAAACTATATGAGAGCACCAAAAGCTACAAGGATCTGAATAAAGCTTTAACTACTTAAAATCAATCTAAATCAACTGATTTAAACCTATGGAATACAGGCTGCAAGGTTCTGGACCAGATTCTAATTATAAATCAAACAAGGCTAATGAGCAATCTTTAAGCTTAAGCACAAGCTTCCTGAATAAGCCAAAGAGGAAACCAGAACTTGGATCCTCAAATCAACCAACCAAAGAGCTTATCTACTAATTTGGAACCTAGGACAAGATTAAATGAACCTTTAACAACTGCTGCAAGAACACGAGAATCACTCGGCATTCATGAGTTTTGGTACAGGGCAATATTGACCAAGTTTAAGCCCTTAAAAATCAGTTTTAGAAAAATTATAAAAATAATCTAAAAATATATTGAAAGACATGTCCAACTGAAGTTAATCGTCCCAGAATTTCAATTAAATTGGATCAAAAATGAATCCATGAAAATTCCAGAAAGTTTTGTGAAAACTGACTTTTCTCACTTTTTTGACTTTTGAACAGATTTGAGATTTGACTTTAACGAAATTCTAATGCCTCTAATTTGATCTAAGTGATGGAATAAGCTAAGTTAAGACCTAATTAAGCTAGTGAGATGATTTCCAAACCTAGTGCTAACCTATTTTACTCTTATACCTATCTGATTCAATCACAAGGTCTGATTCAATTGAACTTTGACCAAAGTGATATGCAGAAGCAAGATAAGAATAAGTACACTACACCTATTTAAGCCTGTATGAGCCACTCTTAACTCATCATCCAATCTCTATCACATTTTAAAGGGCAGATCCAAACACTACTTAAGATGCTAAAGTGCAAATTTTAACTAACAATCTATTTAGCTAGTGTAAGCCACTGCCTAATCTAACTATAACTAACCAAAATGAACCTAATTGCAATGATCTGAGCCAACAATTAATACTAACTCAATGAGAACAATGACATGCAATTTGAGCAAAAATTGACATAAAGTGAATGAAAGGCTTACAGCAGTCCAGCTACTAAGGCTTGCACAAATGGTTAAATACCACTCCAAACAAGCTTAATCCAACACCACATCTAGTCCAGGTCAAAGATTCAACCCTACCCTGCTTCATTTGACTTTTGTTGACCGAGTTTGATCCTTATTATGGCTTGAAACTCAAATAAAGTGAAGCTTACCAAAAGCTATATTGAGCTTATATAAGCTTAAGCTAACAGACACCAGAGCTTTTTGAAGCTTAAAAGCTAATTAGCTTTGTTTTTTTTTATGCAATTAACTTGGAAATCCAACAATATGAATCAAACTCAAGTGATGAACTGAATTAAGAAAACAGTAAAACTCAAACAAGGATTTGGGAACAACTACTGAATTTCATTAAAATCTTAAAATTACAACTGGGATTACATGACTGAATTACTTAAAAAAAAATTAAAACTGAGAATACAAATAAAACTATATAAAAACTAAAAAACTACTACTGCTGCTCCAATGCTTCTCTTTCCTTTATATAGTCAACAAAAAGCTTTCACTTGAGACTCTGAACCTTTCCCACCAATAAAATTGGCCGTTGGATGCTTTGACTCAATTTTAGCCGTTGATGAGAATTTTGGCAGGAAAACTCTTTTAGCCAGTTGGGACAGGTTGAGTGCAAGGAAGGGGAAATATTAATGATTCTTGTTGGTTTGTGGAGGTGGAGTGATAAGGTTGTGGGATTTGTGAGCTGGAAGTAAGGTGAATGGAGTGTGTTGCAAGCAGTGGGTGAGGAAGACAGTGAAAAAGGAGGGAAAAAGGGTGGGGTGTTTGACTGGGGTTATATTAGTGGACGGGGTCAAAAACAGGGGGGTCAAGGTGTTTTGGCAGGGGGTCATGGTTCAAAAGGGTTCAAGGGTCATGGCTTGGTTTTAATAACAAGGACCTTTTTTGCAATTCCATAAAAACCAAAGACCAAATCTGCCATTTTCCAAAGTTATTCCAAGGGACCAATTATGACAAGTTTCAATAGTACAAGGACCATTAAAGATATTTTCAAACTTCCAAGGACTATTTTTACCAATTATGAAACTTGAAGGACCAAACTTGCAAATTCTCAAAACTTTTGAAATTTTTCACCAAAGGACTAATTATGACAACTTATGATTTCAAAAGGACCTTTGGTGACTTTTCTTTTAAAATAAGTGCTTAGGGACTATTTTTGACAAGATTTGAAAGTCGGGGGACTGAAACTGCCAATTATGCAAACTTAGCTCGATTTTCATCTGATTTTAAACATTTTGCATCTGAAACATATAAAATACAATTTTGGGATATTTTCAGTATTTTGATGCATTTCTGAGCGTTTTTAAGTGTTTTGCAGTTCAGATTTGACCAAAAATGATGAGTATTTACACACTCATCAATCCCCCACACTAAACTATTGCTAGTCCCTAGCAATCTTTTGAGAAAAACTTAATGGATTTGAATCTCTTTACCAAAAGCCATTACTTCTGGAGTAGCCAAATGTTTCAGTTCAAGTAAGAACCTTGGTACACTGATAACCAAATGATTTTGAGCAAATCACCAGCTTCCAACGGATTTGATTTGTCTTTACCAGAAGCCGTTTGCTTCTGGACTAGCCAACTCTTAGATAAAATATCTTTGGTGAGTCGATTACCAATTATGGTTTTCCAACTGCCTTTACCACAAGCCATAAACTTGCGGGCTAGCCAACTCTTCACTAATTAAAGATATGGTGAGCTGAACACCATACAATTTTGGGTAAATTGCAAGCCGTCAACGGATTTGAGATATCTTTACCAAGAGCCGTTTGCTCCTGGATTAGCCAATCCTTTTGTCTATAAGACATGGCGGACTGATAACCGTAAGCTGAGTGAGTGCAAAACACTTACTCCAAAAAGGCCAAAAGGGGGAATTTGGTGGTATAATTACATGATAAAATTCGTGAGAATTCCCCCCCACACTAGAAATGAATATTGCCCTCAATATTCAAAGTACCGGCTGTTATACCGTAACTGAGAACGTAAAAGGAAAATACTACGGCCATTATTTGAAAGATTTTTTTTTTTTTTTTTTTTTTAATTTTATATTGGGAACTTATATACAACAGCGGGGGGCAACTCCCCCACACTAGGGTGGTAGAAAGTAGAAAGAAATCAGAAATATGGGTGAAAAACCCATATAGTGTGCTACTGTTTTTGATTACCGAGTCGCTAGCTTGACTCGACCCCGAATTAATTTGTTCATGGGGAAGCAAAGTGGAAGAGACAATCTCCATCGGACTTTCATTCAAGATGTTTGGACAAACATTTGAAGCACGTGAAAGTTCCACACCGATGAGGTATACATAGACAGACCCGGCTCACAAATAGTACATGGAAATGCCGGGGTCAAAGATGGTATCTTCACTCCCGAATGAGTGAAGAAGAGAAGAAGTCACGGGATAGGTGAAGAAAAGGAAGAAAGTCATGATGAAAATCATGACTAACTCATCTTCATCCATAGGAGAATCCATAATTTCAGTATTATGAATCTCATCATTTAAGCTCACGTGATCAAGACATATTATGGGTGTGTCATGATCAAAGTGGAAGTTATCATACTCCGGCGGAGATATGATATGAGTGAGTTCACCGGCAAACTCCTCGTGAAGAGAATCAATCACAAGATGTAAATCTGTGAATTCTTGTTCCACTGTGGACTCATCACTATCCTCAATCTGAGTATCAAAGAGTGGATTCTCAGAAATTAAAGTGAATTCAGAGTCGAATTCAAATAGAGGATTAGTGAAAGTTGTTTTGAACGCTTCAGGAACAAAGTGATCAACATTCTCTATTGGACTGTTGGGATAAGAAGTGGGTGAACGATCATTATAAGGGAGACTTTTAATCTCTCCCAGATCGGCTTCGAAATCAAAGAGACCATCATCACTTTCTGATGAAAGTGGACTGATGTGAGTGAGTTCATCGGTGAACTCCTCAAGAAGAGGATCAGACTGTGGGAGTGATGCCTCAACATACTCGATGTTTCCATGGGAAGCACAATCGTCGCTAAGATCATAGAAAGTTTCAAAATGATCTTTTGAACACTCAAGAGGGGAAAGAGAATCACACATATGATCAGAAGTTCCCTGTGACTCTCTCGGGATTGGGAAAAGGTTCTCAACACTAGACTTTATGAATTCGTCCGATTCCTTTTCAGGAACAGTGTCAAGATGCTCATCCCCCATGTTTAGAGAGTGAGTGGGAGCTTCGGGTGTGATAGCAGTTGTTTGAGAATGAATCTCAACTGCTGGGATATCAACTGATGAACTTGATGAATCTTTATAGAATTGAAGGATATCAAGTGTATCCTCATCATCATTGTCATCAGGAATAAAACGAAATTGAGAGCTAGATTTGGCTGCTTTTCTTTTGCAATTGATTCCCTAATAGATTTTTCAAAGGCAATTTGGGAATTTATTTTAGCGACCGCTCTTCAGCTAGCAATTCTTCCATGGATTTCTCATGTGAATTTTGAATGACGGGACATTGTGGGAGTGGAGATTTGTCAAAACCGGAAGGTTGACATTGATAATCATCATGAGGACCCCGACAATATACACAAGAAAAACTGGGAGCATTTCGAAATCTTTGTTTTACTCAACTCCTCAGTTCTTTTCACTAACTCCCGAAGCTCTAGATAAGTGTCTTGTTGGGTTTGCTGAGGAGTTTGAGTCATTTGGCACTGTGGAGGTTGGTCGTGATATGGATAGTCGTAATTGTTACAAGGAAATGGATTCCCTGTTTGACAATTAGAGCTGAAATGGGGACCTCCACAGTTCTCACAACAAAATGATTGTTGTGACTGATTTGGTGAATAACATGGATATTGATCATTTCCAAAGTTCAGAGTGTTATCAGAGATTTGTTAATAGAAAAACGTGTCTCGGTCGACACTCAAATCCTTGGTGAGGACCTCCACAAAATTCACACAAGTATGTCTGAATCTCATGATGTGGTGGCTGGTAGAATGAATCAGATGTGTCATGGTAAGGATAGGGAGCTTGGTTATAGACAGACCCATCTCCTGATTCTACCATGCTACAGCCGGGACAATTCCCACCATTATGAGGACCACCACACCATTGGCAACCAAAATGGTGTGGATACGACATAGGAAAGAATCAAAGGTTTACAGAGGGGTTGGGATGAAGAATCAAAGATGTGAGAGGGTAAAGATGGATATTTTTGGATTTTTGGATAAACATTTTGTAAAAATAAGAAAGAAAATCTTTTTGGGTTTTTGTGTTTGTTGAAAACTGATTTTAAAATGTTTTCGGGAACCGTTTTGTTTTTATATAATAATAATAAGAAAATATGAACAAGGATGGAAAATATACAGTGGATGTATATTCAACAATCACTGATCTGCTAAACGTAAGATTATTAGCACAGCTCCCTGGCAGCGGCGCCAAAATTTGATCGCTCCCGAACCGTCAAGTTTTATCACACAAGCTAACCACTTGTGAATGGTCAACCGTGATAAACTTCAAACAGCTCAGAAACAATGCAATGAAGATCAGAGGAGTATAGTGTTTCCCCGGGTCGTTAAGTCCCAACGAGCTGTGCGAATGAATAATCAAACGTATAGTGATCGGGTGATAATGAACGGGAAAAGGGGTATGGTTATGAATAATTATACCTAAAGAAAAAGTTTGTAAATTACAGGGGCTTAAATGCAAATTAAAGAAAATTAAAATGATAAATTATATTAAATAAACGCTATCACTATTTTTAAAATTGATTAACGTTTAAAACCTAAAATGTACGTTTAAATTAAAAACTACGTAACGTACGAAATAAAACGTGAAAATAAAGAAGTAAAATACCTACGGATATAGAAAATATATTTTTACAATCCTAATTATACTAGAAAATTATTGGAAAAAGAAAATTATTTTTATGACTCTTTATCTAATTATTATTAATTAAAAACTATTTTTAACTATTTAATAATACCCTAAAATATAAGAAAATATGAAATAAAGCTTAGAAAAGTGAAATTATGACTTAGAAAAATCTAAAATAACTAAAGAGAATTTTCAAAACTAATTTTGTATTTTTCTGATTTATATTCTAATTTCTATGATTTAAAAACTATTTAAAACTAATTAAATTGCTAAAAATTACAAATTTAACTAAGAAAATTATGGAAAAATATTTTTTTGGCTTTTTATATTTATCTTAACCTAGGAAAATTGAAAATTTATTTTTTTGAAGTTTTTCTGATTTATTTGCAATAAAAGCTAATTAAAAAGGCTTAAAAACTGATTTAAATTGGGAAAAATAGCTAACAGTGATGGAAAATAATGAAAAATTCAGGAAAAGTCTAAAATATTATTAGAAAGCTAAGAAAAATAAAAGAAACTACTCTAGCATGTTGTAAATACAAACTGATGTGAAAATGTACACTAATAAGCTAACTATAATAAGCTAAAAACTATATGAGAGCACCAAAAGCTACAAGGATCTGAATAAAGCTTTAACTACTTAAAATCAATCTAAATCAACTGATTTAAACCTATGGAATACAGGCTGCAAGGTTCTGGACCAGATTCTAATTATAAATCAAACAAGCCTAATGAGCAATCTTTAAGCTTAAGCACAAGCTTCCTGAATAAGCCAAAGAGGAAACCAGAACTTGGATCCTCAAATCAACCAACCAAAGAGCTTATCTACTAATTTGGAACCTAGGACAAGATTAAATGAACCTTTAACAACTGCTGCAAGAACCTGAGAATCACTCAGCATTCACTGAGTTTTGGTACAGGGCAATATTGACCAAGTTTAAGCCCTTAAAAATCAGTTTTAGAAAAATTATAAAAATAATCTAAAAATATATTGAAAGACATGTCCAACTGAAGTTAATTGTCCCAGAATTTCAATTAAATTGGATCAAAAATGAATCCATGAAAATTCCAGAAAGTTTTGTGAAAACTGACTTTTCTCACTTTTTTGACTTTTGAACAGATTTGAGATTTGACTTTAACGAAATTCTAATGCCTCTAATTTGATCTAAGTGATGGAATAAGCTAAGTTAAGACCTAATTAAGCTAGTGAGATGATTTCCAAACCTAGTGCTAACCTATTTTACTCTTATACCTATCTGATTCAATCACAAGGTCTGATTCAATTGAACTTTGACCAAAGTGATATGCAGAAGCAAGATAAGAATAAGTACACTACACCTATTTAAGCCTGTATAAGCCACTCTTAACTCATCATCCAATCTCTATCACATTTTAAAGGGCAGATCCAAACACTACTTAAGATGCTAAAGTGCAAATTTTAACTAACAATCTATTTAGCTAGTGTAAGCCACTGCCTAATCTAACTATAACTAACCAAAATGAACCTAATTGCAATGATCTGAGCCAACAATTAATACTAACTCAATGAGAACAATGACATGCAGATTTGAGCAAAAAATTGACATAAAGTGAATGAAAGGCTTACAGCAGTCCAGCTACTAAGGCTTGCACAAATGGTTAAATACCACTCCAAACAAGCTTAATCCAACACCACATCTAGTCCAGGTCAAAGATTCAACCCTACCCTGCTTCATTTGACTTTTGTTGACCGAGTTTGATCCTTATTATGGCTTGAAACTCAAATAAAGTGAAGCTTACCAAAAGCTATATTGAGCTTATATAAGCTTAAGCTAACAGACACTGAGCTTTTGAAGCTTAAAAGCTAATTAGCTTTGTTTTTTTTTTATGCAATTAACTTGGAAATCCAACAATATGAATCAAACTCAAGTGATGAACTGAATTAAGAAAACAGTAAAACTCAAACAAGGATTTGGAAACAAATACTGAATTTCATTAAAATCTTAAAATTACAACTGGGATTACAAGACTGAATTACTTAAAAAATTTTAAAACTGAGAATACAAATAAAACTATATAAAAACTAAAAAACTACTACTACTGCTCCAATGCTTCTCTTTCCTTTATATAGTCAACAAAAAGCTTTCACTTGAGACTCTGAACCTTTCCCACCAATAAAATTGGCCGTTGGATGCTTTGACTCAATTTTAGCCGTTGATGAGAATTTTGGCAGGAAAACTCTTTTAGCCAGTTGGGACAGGTTGAGTGCAAGGAAGGGGAAATATTAATGATTCTTGTTGGTTTGTGGAGGTGGAGTGATAAGGTTGTGGGATTTGTGAGATGGAAGTAAGGTGAATGGAGTGTGTTGCAGGCAGTGGGTGAGGAAGACAGTGAAAAAGGAGGGAAAAAGGGTGGGGTGTTTGACTGGGGTTATATTAGTGGACGGGGTCAAAAACAGGGGGTCAAGGTGTTTTGGCAGGGGGTCATGGTTCAAAAGGGTTCAAGGGTCATGGCTTGGTTTTAATAACAAGGACCTTTTTTGCAATTCCATAAAAACCAAAGACCAAATCTGCCATTTTCCAAAGTTATTCCAAGGGACCAATTATGACAAGTTTCAATAGTACAAGGACCATTAAAGATATTTTCAAACTTCCAAGGACTATTTTTACCAATTATGAAACTTGAAGGACCAAACTTGCAAATTCTCAAAACTTTTGAAATTTTTCACCAAAGGACTAATTATGACAACTTATAATTTCAAAAGGACCTTTGGTGACTTTTCTTTTAAAATAAGTGCTCAGGGACTATTTTTGACAAGATTTGAAAGTCGGGGGACTGAAACTGCCAATTATGCAAACTTAGCTCGATTTTCATCTGATTTTAAACATTTTGCATCTGAAACATATAAAATACAATTTTGGGATATTTTCAGTATTTTGATGCATTTCTGAGCGTTTTTAAGTGTTTTGCAGTTCAGATTTGACCAAAAATGATGAGTATTTACACACTCATCAGTGAGCATGTCAGTCCAAAAATCACAACATCACATGAAGGCAACATAACAAAGGGTGATCCAGAGATCTATTGTGACTGATGATCTCAAAGAAAGCTCGAAATTCATCAAGATGTGGATCAGTTCAAAGACCTCTACTAAAAGTACAAAGTATGCGGACTTTGAAGAATCACTACTAAAGCACAAAGAATGCAATATTTGAATAATTGAAGTCTATGAGCTCGGAACTGAAGAAAAAGATAGAATGCTAGGATGCAAAATGTATTTCATGGGGTGACCTCCCGAAGGGGGAGATTGTTTGGATTTATAAAATCCATAGTGTAGTGTAGGTCACCCCAACTATTGTCTAGCATATGTTAGCTCGTAGACATTATGTTATTTATTATTTAGTTAGTTAGTTAGAGTAAAACCGTGAAGGACAGACGGGTCTTTACCCACTGTATGCCTGATCCACAGCCCGACAGAGGGCGTATTATGTAAAACTATAAATTCCCTTTACCTCCCAAGGTAGAGGGTTGGAACTTCATAATACAATTTTCTTTATCTCACTAGAAGTTCCCAACTCTCTCCACTTTCTCTCTCTAAAACCTCATCTCATTCGAATTCATATATGCTTGATTAAGTGTTTGTGAAAACCAATATGTAACAATTCTTTTCTAGCACTTGGATAGATGGATAATTGGATCACTTTAAACAAACTTAAACAAGCTTAATGATCAAAGAAATGAAGTGTAAAACCCTAAAAATATAAAACATATTGAGAGACTAAAATACCCTTGAAATCAAAAGTTATTAAATACGTAAAATACATTGATGTTCATTTAACAAAATTAAAACCTAACTTACGAATATTTAAAAACTAACGTGAGTATATTTAAATAATCAACATTTGTTACGACAAAAATAAAAATAAAAGCCACGTTCATAAAACAATATGAGTCGACTTGTACAAAGAATAGATTAAACCGTATATGAAAATTCGGCCAAGCCCAAGTTTTTCAGCCCATGATCTTTTTCTTTTTCTTTTGTGAACCGATTATACCATAGGCCAATATGGGTCTTTTTCTTGTTAACCGATTACCACAAAAAGCCCAACATGATCGATTTGTATAAATACATCTTCACCCTTCCCATGCAAACCCTAGCTCCCATATTAAAGTCACGGCACTTTGTACCCATCTTCTCCAAGCGAACCAAAACCTGTCGGCAAGGGTGTTTGAAGCTGTTGACCTCTTGGTTTCGTTTCACTTGTACGCCAAGGTATATCGACATCCCTTTTCGTTCCAAACTTTTACCTGTAACTTATAAACATATAAAGCCGTGAGACATGATTAACAAACCATACGAATGAGTGAACTAGAATCAGGCGCTAGAACCTTTATAAAATCTGTAACCGTACCACATATATTTGTCAACCATTGTTGTGTACATACGAATTCAGAAACTCATGTATATATATGTATCGATCGGGTGTCACTAACCGCATAGTAAGTAATAAACATGTGTCACATAAAATCATGACTAAGATGTTCTATATGTAAAGGTCGACACATGAAATCATGAAAATAACAAGGGCTTTGATAAATGTCGATTTATGTTGTCTTGAAACTGTTTCAAATCTTTTTCGGGCCGAACACTTGAACGCCTTTACATATGAATTTTTCCTTACATAAAATGTTATATAGATGAGTTAGAAACTAACCAAAGTGTGGCTACCGGGGATAACGAAATACTATGAATTATATGCTGCTTCATGAACTTGTTTTGTTTGTGAAATCTGGTCGTGTTAAGTCCCTCCATGCACATAAATAATCGTCACATGAAATAACAATATGATATATAGGTATATTAGAAAGAGTACAAAGAGGTGGTCATTGAATCTGATTGTTAAACATCGCGACATGCCTTCCTTAGGTTATTATCGTGTGTACACCTTTGGAAGTCATGGGTGTATAATATTGATGGGATTTGGGTCGAATGGAATATGAGTCTAGGGTTGTTTTGTGTGATCAATGGGGCGTATAACAAATCTGTTCTGGGTGAAGCATCTCGACAATAAAGGGGTAACTGCCTAGGGTCTTGTAAACTTGTACAAATCAAATTAAAATGACTTATACCGTAAATGAGATGCATGATTTAAAAGCTATGACTAAATGATATACACAAATATGACCTATTTAAATGTAAGAATAGATTCGTAATGATTGAAACTTGAAGGCTTGACATGTAATGTGATAGCTAAAAGGGGCTAAATGAGTAAAATACATAAACATGATATAATTTCATTTGTAACCCTATACTTTGAATGATGATCATATTAAACCTTTAGATTTACCAGTTATCATTTGTAACCCATAGGTTCGGCTAATTAACGATTAATACTCTAAAAGGTTGGAATTCCGTCCGTCACTAAAAATGAGAATATTCTGACAACTCTAAAAGTATTAATGAGATTAATCCGTTATAACATTAATGATGCTAATAAGTATTAAATAAATCATAATCCGTGTAGATTCGTTGAAGGAGACGCGACGTTACATCTTCGTATTCCTACATTCGTTTGTTTTCCTCTCATTTGCTTTAAGGTACAGATTGATGAGTGTCTAAATACTCATCATTTCTTTCACATTTAAGCTACAAAAATATCTGAAAGCATACAAATATGCTTCAAAATATTGGAATTATCTCCAAATTATGTTTTTAGGTATTAAAGTGCAAAAAGGATGAAAACTGATGAAAAACATGCAAAACATACATAATTTACAGTTTCAGTCCCTGAACTTTGATAAATTGGCAAATCTAGTCCCTGGTTAATCAAAACTTATAAAAATATCATTTTAGGTCCTTGGGATTCACAAGTTGTTCAAAATAATCCTTTGAAGTTAAAAATCATAAAATTACAACTTTAGTCCCTCAACTTTGCAAAAGTGTCAAAATTAGTCCCTAGGTGTTTTAAAATGGAAATTTATCAAACTACACCCTTATACTATTCTTATTTGACATGATTGGTCCTTGTGATTACTTTGGATATTTTACGAGGTTTGACCCTCAGACTTTGTAGGAATTACATTATTGGTCCTTGGGCTTTAATACCACAAAACCAACCGGACCCTTTTGTATTACCAATTCCAAATCCAATCCAAACTAAACCCGGCCCAATATACTAGCCCAATCTCTTCCCTTTGTAAATAAATAAAACAGACCAAACGAGCCCCCGTTTTCCTCTTCGTCTTCCACCTTCCCTCCACTGTAACTACCACTCACCCCTAATCCAGCTCACCCCTAATCCTACCCACTCTCCACCACCTCTGCAAAACCTAAACACGCCACAATTAATGCCTTCACACCCCATTTTCACCTCAATACCACTCTTATCCACGGTTTTGAGCAAAACCACTCCAACTTGGCCTAAACTTTACCAAATATCTTCCTGACATCTCCACATTACAACAAAAAGATTTAATTAGTCTCAAACTGCCTCAATTCCACGTGGTGCGTTTTGGCCCGCCAAAATGAGTTTAAACGGTTGGGATGAGTTAGACTCAATCAATGGCTGTGGATCAATGTGGGAAAGTATCTGGAAGCTAGTGGGAAGAGAATAGGTGATAAAAACAGAAGAAAGGAGAAGAAGAGAGGCATCATAATTTTAACTTAGTTTATGATCAATCGTAGTTAATCAAAATAGTTTGTATCATTAGTGTAATCTTTAAATTTCTGTTCTCAGTTGTTCATTACCTTTGCTAAAGTGTAATAACATACTTGGTTACTCAGTTTCAATCTATCTTTTAAGTTTTCAAGTATTTCAACTTTGTCTCATTTTCAATTCAAGTCATTTAATTTCTGTTTGATACTTGTTAAGTAGAGGATTCTAATAACACTACTTGGTTCTCAGTAAGCCATAGCAAGCTTTTAGATACTCAAAATCAGCAATAATCAATAAAAAAGGAAAATACCAAAAAGAAACAAGTAAATTAGGAAATTTGATATAAAGTTACTGTGGAAGAAGCAAAGGAGCAAGTGCTATCTTGGATTGCCTTGGTTTAGAGCTCTGTGGAGAGCATTTAGGTGTGGCACTCAGTTCTTGGTTCTCAGATTTTGGCCTTGATTCAAGTTGTAAGCAATTTCTTGATTTTGCCATTTTCTGTATTAGTTCTTAATTTAGTATAATCTTTCTTGTTTCATGCTTAGTTGGTATTGATTAGTGATAATCTAGTGTTAAATCAGTAGGTTGTTAGTTGAAAATCATAGTTAATAGTTGTTAAAAGTTAGACAGTTAAAATAGTGTAGTAGTGATTCATAGGTTGTAGTTGCTATTATCTGTGTAATTGTGTCCATTTGATCTTAGTTCATCTGTATCAAGTGATAGAAATCAGTTTCATGGTTTAATTTGTGGATTTGTAACACTAATCTAGAAAACACCCTTGTTAAGGTGTGTTTGGATCAAGCTGCTTATCTGAGTTATGCATGTTATTGTGCTTTATTCTTGTTTCTGCATGTTAGTTTAGATCACACTATCTCAGTTCTGTCATAATATTTAGGTCTTATTAGTATAAAAGTCAAAATAGAACTCAATCTAGTCTAGCTGTTTAACTGTTAGAGTAATAAGTTCCATAATTACCACACTAGCTTAAAAGTTGATACTCTAGCTTAATTTAGCCTTATTATAGCTTATCTTAACATAATCAATCAGTAAATCTAGATTCAAGCTCAGATAAGTCAACTTAGTAGTTTAACTTAAAAAGTCAAATTTGCAGCTTATACGATTTTTGTATGAACTTTGGATCTAAATTGTGAACTTGTTAATTGATATTAGGACTTGAGCTTGTAGGTTTATATAGTCTTGTTGCTGATCTCTTTGTTGCTACCTTTATTAACTTTTATCTAGCTGATTGAAGTGCTTAAATTGTGCTTATCTTTTAGTAGTTCTTCACAAAACTCCCCTGTGCACAGATTTGACACCTACTTTTACAAGCTTGCACAAGCTTGATTAGTGAGTGTTAGTGTGAGTATTTTGGATCTTTGTGATGCCCATGTGGCTAGTTACTTGAGTAAGTGCTTATTTGTCCTTTGATTGCTTATTTGGTCTGCTTATTCTTGCTTTAATTGTGCTATCAAAATAAACTAAACACTGATCATCAGTGTAGACAAGCAACTTCACAAGCCCATCATAAGCTTATCACTGAGCTTTGGCTTGTGATCTTTGGCTCATTTAGAAGTTTAGCAGCTCATCTATCAAGTTCAAGCTTTAACTTTCATTTTCAAAGCCTTTTACTAGGGCTGCATCTCAGCTAAAGCTTGTCCATTCACTCAGTTCACTGAGTGAATTCAGTCAACCCACCAAACTTCACAAGCTCTTTCTGAGCTTATCAGTGGGTCCCACACCCTAAATCTTGGTTCTTCCAACCCCCTCCTACCAGGCTTGAACCATTGACCCTTTGTTTGGCCTAGATCATAGTGGACCCCTCTTGGTTTTACCTCACAAGGTTGTCCCATTTTCTGTCTCAGAATCCAATAAGCTAAGTGCTTATTTATGTTCTGTGGCTTATTCAAGCTACTTATTTGGTTGAAACTTGTTTAATATTGTTCTCATAACTCATTGGAACCAGAATCTACCCTAGTGAACCCCACATAAGCTCATTTGAGCTTATTTCCTTTTAAGTCAACAGAAAAGTCAACTGTTGGGGCAAATAAGCACTTATAGTGCTTATTCTGGGTTTCCAAGTTTGTTGTTTTTGTAATAGTTTCTTATTTTAAGTATTTTAATAGTTTTATAAAAGAAAACCACAAAAAGCCAAAAATACTTATAGTAATAGCTTCTATTTAATAGAAACTATCTATTTTATTTTCTTTTTAGCTTATTTATAAGCACTTCTGTATTTTTATATTTTTATTAAATCTCTTTTATATTAAAGTACTTTTATAAATTTTTTCTAGATTTTTCTTTTGTCATCTAATAATATTTAGAATTAATACTAGTTTAAATAGTTAATAATTAATATTAAATAGAATAATAGTATAATAAATATATTTTTAGTTTTAAAATAAGTTTTATAAAATTTTAGATTTTTCTAAGTTTTTATTTTATTTTTCTAGATTTATTTTACATTTTCTAATTAAATAGTGTATTAATAAAAAGTATTAAATAGTAATTAATAAATAATAATAATATATAAGTTAAATAAATAATTTTCTTTTATAATAATTTTATTTTATTCTTAGGATCTCAAAAATATAAATTTCTCATTTGTGGGGTTTATATTGATCACTTTTTACTTTTATTTTTGTACGTTTACGTAATTTTATTTAAACGTACGTTTTAGGTTTTAAACGTTCATCATTGTAAAAATAGTGATAGCGTTTATTTAATACCTTTTATCTTTTATTTCCTTTAATTATACCTTTTACATTTCTAGGGTTTTTGATCGTACTTATTAGTTGATATAACTCAATTGAGTTATTCATACTTTTAGTATTGTGACAAATCATTCATAACCCTATTCCTAATCAACCAAGCTATATAACACATTCGTTCAATCACAGGATATCACAACCTCGTTGGGGAATTAACGACCCGGGAATATAACTGTACTACCTCGGATTATTGCATTTACGGTTTCTTTAGTTTGACTTTAGTTGTTGACCATTCACAAGTGGTTGATTAATAAAGTGGGCTAGAAAACCGCGAATCAATTTTTGGCTGCCGGGAGGCTGTCTTTGCGTTGAACAATTTTGTTGGTGATTATCTATCCTTTGTATATATATTATATATAATATCGTATTTTAATCTTCCTTAAACAATATAAAAAAGAAAAATATTTTCTTTTCTTTCTATATATATATAAAAGATAAATAATCACAAAAATACTCTTCGCACCCCTTCTGAGTTTCCTTTTCTTCAAGGATCCTTAGACACGTCTTAGTGCATGCGCACTCGTTCTTCAAGGTCATCAAGTCCTCTTCGTGAGCTTGTAGCCATACCTCGAAGAAGTCGTAGACGTTACGCTCCATCATCGTGGAGATACGTCTTGAGCCAAAAATTCTGTCATAATGGCGGGAGAACAAACGATGAATGAACTTCTCCAGGCACCCACCGATGGGTACGGAGATGCCATTATTGTTCCAGCCATCGTAGTTTGAGAACTTTGAGCTTAAAACGGGGTTAATAAACCTAGTGACAGCACGTCAATTCTATGGTTTTGATAGGGACGATCCTCACTATCACATTCGGTGGTTTAATAAAATCACATCCACCTTGAAATGTAAAACGTCCCGAGGATGCAATCAAACTTCTTCTTTTCCCGTTTCTCTCGATGGGCCCGCCAGATCCGGCTTGACAAACCCCCTAAGTCGATTGAAACGTGGGAAGATTTAGTACAGAAGTTTGTGCATAAATTCTATCCTCCTTCAAAAACCACGAATCTTCGGAATGAAATCATGAAATTCACACAACATTTTGATGAAACATTCAGTGAATCATGGGATCGTTTTAAAGAAATGCTACGCAACTGTCCTCATCATGGATTTCTGAGTTGATATATGGATACCTTCTATAATGGCATAAGACAAGTGATCAAGACTCTCTTAATTCCTCCGCGGAGGTAATTTTTGAATCGAACAACAAAGGATGCTTTAGCCATTATAGAGAACAAAGCTGAGGTCCGTACCTCAAGAAACAAACCAGTTGCTCCCAAAGCAAGTGATTCACATTCTACTTCATCTCCCATGACTCAAACTGTTGACAATACTCAGTTTGCTCAACTCATGGATGCTCTTAAAAATTTGACTCTTAACCAAAAGAAAGAGTCATCTAAACCAGCTGAAGTCAAAAAGATTGAACCATGTGTCACTTATGGTGGTCCTCATGCATACTACAACTGTCTGCCACGATGGCAATGCATTTGAAGTCGATGCTCTAGCCGGTAATTTCAATCAAGGAGGTAACCAATACCATCCACTAGCTGAAACAAATTACCGGGCTAATAATCAAGAAGGACCATCAGGATCATATCAACCCAACAATTCAAATAGGTCTAATCCTAACCAACCAAGAGGGCAATATAACCAAAATCAATATCGTACTCAGAACAATCAAATTGTTCCTGTTCAATACCCACCCCATAGGGGAAATTCAAATTCTAACCAAGGGTATTCAGCTCCTAATAATCAAATAGTTTCGTTCCAAGAATCTCAATCTGCTGAACTAGCTAACCACATCAAGGCTACTGATGCTAAAATGAGAGTGGTTCAAAACCAAATCTCCAATTTGAAGAATGAATTTGATTCTTCAATTGCGAAGAACAATAATGAGCTGAAGAACGATCTTAAAAGTATGATATCTGATTTGGTAAAACAACTCGTTCCACCTTCCACCTCGGGAAGTCTCCCGAGTAATATCTGTTAATCCTAGGGGTGAACTCAAAGTCATTACTACTCATAGTGATACAGCTCAAGTTAGACCAACCACGGTTGTCCCTAATTCTACACCCCCAATTACTCCTACATCATCAAGAATAGATCCCACTCTTTCACGATTCACGGTTAAAAGATTGTCAAACAATATTTATGACCAAAGGGCAGCTATGACTTATTCTCATATGCTTAATGCTTCCCGAAAGAGTGTACTTGATGATAGTGATGATGAGGAGGATTCCAACGTCATCAAAGCTATCACCACTCGTAGTGGTGCTGCTTATGAGGGACCCTCTACTCCTATTCCACCACCGATATACGATGTGGAAAAAGAGCCCGAGGTTGCCAAGGACCAGGTGCAAATTCCAAGCCCACGAAGTACCGCACACGTCCAACCGCAAGTTGTCCCTCGAAAGAAAACCAAATAAGGAGTTGTCTTTGAGACCTGATGAAACTCCGAGCCTATTGTCCCTAAATCCAAACCTTTTAAGCCTACCATTCCTTACCCTTCACGCTTAAATGAGCAAGAACACCGCGAGAGGTCTAATTATCAAACAGACAAACTCTTGCAAATCTTTAAAGATTTGCAATTTGACATAAGTCTTGCGGATGCTGTCATCTTGATGCCCAAGTTTGCATCAACAATCAAACAGTTGTTAAACAACAAGGAAAAACTGGTTGAATTGGCAAAAACTTCTCTAAATGAGAACTGCTCTGCAGTTATCTTAAAGAAGCTTCCCGAGAAGCTTGGAGATCCTGGGAAATTTATCTTACCTTGTGAATTTCCAGAAATGGTTGCATGCAACGCCTTGGCCGATCTGGGCGCCAGCATCAACCGATGCCTAATTCAAGTATGGAAGAAACTTTCTCTTCCTAAACTTACCCTACACTGCATGACTCTTGAGCTTGCAGATCGTACAATATCTATGCCCCTCGGTATTGCCGAGGACGTATTTGTGAAAGTAGGGAAGTTCCATTTTCCAGCTGACTTTGTGGTTGTCGAATTCGATGCTGATCCTAGGGTTCCTCTCATTCTTGGACGAGGATTCCTAAGAACGGGCCACGCTCTTATAGATGTATTTGAGCGTCAGATTACATTGCGTGTAGGTAATGAGGCTATTACCTTTAACCATGATCAAACTTCGAAGTACTCCACCAATTATAACTCTGCGTCGGTTAACCGAATCGATGTCATTGATGTTGCCTTACAGGAGTACTCTCAAGAAAATCTTGGTTATGTTCTTGATTTGGTGAGTGGTGATCCCACTACATTGTCTCATTCCATCATTTCCGACTCTTCATCTTCCCTCACTCTGAATGAGAAAAGTGATTCTATTATGGATGAGATTGATGATTATCTCAATCTGGATACATTTCTTCCTGGTATTGATGATACCGAGATTGATCAAGAGGAAGATGTTATTCTTCTTCTTGAACAACTGCTGTACCCAGAAAATTATACCATCCCCCCTCCCAAACAACTTCATAAAGAGGAATCCAAATCAGTTGAAAAGACTGATAAAATTCCTGAGATCAAGCATAAGACCTCTCCTCCTTCACTTAAATTTCAAATTCTTGAGGAGGAAGTTCTTGTGATTACTGCTGTTCTGATCTCCCTACTACCCTTCACCTACCCGGTGATTTCTCCTTCTCTTCACTCATTCGGGAGTGAAGATGTTACCTTTGACCCTGGGATCTTCCATATAACATTGGTTTAGATCCAGATACTTCCCCATGGATTTTTCGAATGCTTTTTCTCCCAACCTGTTCAGGAACCCTTTGTTACAGTTAACCGTTCACAAGCGGTTAGCTTGCGTGACAAACCTGACAGTTTGGGAGGAAAGAAATCAAATCGGGGTCGAGTCCAGCTAGTGACTCGGGAATCAAAAACATTAGCAGAAACATGGGTTGTCACCCGTGTGTAACACCCTAGTGTGGGGGAGATGCCCCACATGTTGTAGTGAAAATATATATATATATATATATATATATATATATATATATATATATATATATATATATATATATATATATATATATATATATATATATATATATATATATATATATATATATATATATATATATATATATATATATATATATATATATAATAATTGTTGTGTTTCCACACTTAGCTAGTAATGTTATCTTTTTACGTTCTAAGTTTCGGCATAACAGCCGGTACTTTGAATATTGAGGACAATATTCATTTCTAAGTGTGGGGGGGAAATTCTGGCGAATTTTGATCATAAATGTACCCTTTTAGTCCTTTTTTTCCCTAAAATGGCCAAATTTAAAAAAAAAATTTATGTGGAAGTACTATGTACTAAACACAACAAATGGTAATCAGTCCACCATGTCTAACCCACATAAGAATTGGCTAATCCAGGAGCAAACGGCTCTTGGTAAAGATATCTCAAATCCGTTTACGGCTTGCAATTTGCCTAAAATTGTATGGTTCCTCAACTCGCCATATCCTAATAAGCGAATGAGTTGGCTAGCCCGCAAGATTATGGCTTGTGGTAAAGGCAGTGGAAAAACCATAAATGGTAATCAACTCACCAAAGATAATATTTATAATTTATCTAAGAGTTGGCTAGTCCAGAAGCAAACGGCTTTTGGTAAAGACAAATCAAAACCGTTGACAGCTTGTGGTTTGCTCAAAATCACATGGTTATCAGGTGGACCATAATTCTTACTTGAACTGAAACATCTTGGCTACTCCAGAAGTGATGGCTTTTGGTAAAGAGTTCTTTCAAATCCATTAAAATCTTCATAAAATATTGCTAGGGACTAGCAATAGTTTAGTGTGGGGGATTGATGAGTGTCTAAATACTCATCATTTCTTTCACATTTAAGCTACAAAAATATCTGAAAACATACAAATATGCTTCAAAATATTGGAATTATCTCCAAATTATGTTTTTAGGTATTAAAGTGCAAAAAGGATGAAAACTGATGAAAAACATGCAAAACATACATAATTTACAGTTTCAGTCCCTGAACTTTGATAAATTGGCAAATCTAGTCCCTGGTTAATCAAAACTTATAAAAATATCATTTTAGGTCCTTGGGATTCACAAGTTGTTCAAAATAATCCTTTGAAGCTAAAAATCATAAAATTACAACTTTAGTCCCTCAACTTTGCAAAAGTGTCAAAATTAGTCCCTGGGTGTTTTAAAATGGAAATTTATCAAACTACACCCTTATACTATTCTTATTTGACATGATTGGTCCTTGTGATTACTTTGGATATTTTACAGGTTTGACCCCTCAGCTTTGTAGGAATTACATTATTGGTCCTTGGGCTTTAATACCACAAAACCAACCGGACCCTTTTGTATTACCAATTCCAAATCCAATCCAAACTAAACCCGGCCCAATATACTAGCCCAATCTCTTCCCTTTGTAAATAAATAAAACAGACCAAACGAGCCCCCGTTTTCCTCTTCGTCTTCCACCTTCCCCCTCCACCTGTAACTACCAACTCACCCCTAATCCAGCTCACCCCTAATCCAGCTCACCCCTAATCCTACCCACTCTCCACCACCTCTGCAAAACCTAAACACGCCACAATTAATGCCTTCACACCCCATTTTCACCTCAATACCACTCTTATCCACGGTTTTGAGCAAAACCACTCCAACTTGGCCTAAACTTTACCAAATATCTTCCTGACATCTCCACATTACAACAAAAAGATTTAATTAGTCTCAAACTGCCTCAATTCCACGTGGTGCGTTTTGGCGCCAAAATGAGTTTAAACGGTTGGGATGAGTTAGACTCAATCAATGGCTGTGGATCAATGTGGGAAAGTATCTGGAAGCTAGTGGGAAGAGAATAGGTGATAAAAACAGAAGAAAGGAGAAGAAGAGAGGCATCATAATTTTAACTTAGTTTATGATCAATCGTAGTTAATCAAAATAGTTTGTATCATTAGTGTAATCTTTAAATTTCGTTCTCGGTTGTTCATTACCTTTGCTAAAGTGTAATAACATACTTGGTTACTCAGTTTCAATCTATCTTTTAAGTTTTCAAGTATTTCAACTTTGTCTCATTTTCAATTCAAGTCATTTAATTTCTGTTTGATACTTGTTAAGTAGAGGATTCTAATAACACTACTTGGTTCTCAGTAAGCCATAGCAAGCTTTTAGATACTCAAAATCAGCAATAATCAATAAAAAAGGAAAATACCAAAAAGAAACAAGTAAATTAGGAAATTTGATATAAAGTTACTGTGGAAGAAGCAAAGGAGCAAGTGCTATCTTGGATTGCCTTGGTTTAGAGCTCTGTGGAGAGCATTTAGGTGTGGCACTCAGTTCTTGGTTCTCAGATTTTGGCCTTGATTCAAGTTGTAAGCAATTTCTTGATTTTGCCATTTTCTGTATTAGTTCTTAATTTAGTATAATCTTTCTTGTTTCATGCTTAGTTGGTATTGATTAGTGATAATCTAGTGTTAAATCAGTAGGTTGTTAGTTGAAAATCATAGTTAATAGTTGTTAAAAGTTAGACAGTTAAAATAGTGTAGTAGTGATTCATAGGTTGTAGTTGTTATTATCTGTGTAATTGTGTCCATTTGATCTTAGTTCATCTGTATCAAGTGATAGAAATCAGTTTCATGGTTTAATTTGTGGATTTGTAACACTAATCTAGAAAACACCCTTGTTAAGGTGTGTTTGGATCAAGCTGCTTATCTGAGTTATGCATGTTATTGTGCTTTATTCTTGTTTCTGCATGTTAGTTTAGATCACACTATCTCAGGTTGTCATAATATTTAGGTCTTATTAGTATAAAAGTCAAAATAGAACTCAATCTAGTCTAGCTGTTTAACTGTTAGAGTAATAAGTTCCATAATTACCACACTAGCTTAAAAGTTGATACTCTAGCTTAATTTAGCCTTATTATAGCTTATCTTAACATAATCAATCAGTAAATCTAGATTCAAGCTCAGATAAGTCAACTTAGTAGTTTAACTTAAAAAGTCAAATTTGCAGCTTATACGATTTTTGTATGAACTTTGGATCTAAATTGTGAACTTGTTAATTGATATTAGGACTTGAGCTTGTAGGTTTATATAGTCTTGTTGCTGATCTCTTTGTTGCTACCTTTATTAACTTTTATCTAGCTGATTGAAGTGCTTAAATTGTGCTTATCTTTTAGTAGTTCTTCACAAAACTCCCCTGTGCACAGATTTGACACCTACTTTTACAAGCTTGCACAAGCTTGATTAGTGAGTGTTAGTGTGAGTATTTTGGATCTTTATGATGCCCATGTGGCTAGTTACTTGAGTAAGTGCTTATTTGTCCTTTGATTGCTTATTTGGTCTGCTTATTCTTGCTTTAATTGTGCTATCAAAATAAACTAAACACTGATCATCAGTGTAGACAAGCAACTTCACAAGCCCATCATAAGCTTATCACTGAGCTTTGGCTTGTGATCTTTGGCTCATTTAGAAGTTTAGCAGCTCATCTATCAAGTTCAAGCTTTAACTTTCATTTTCAAAGCCTTTTTACTAGGGCTGCATCTCAGCTAAAGCTTGTCCATTCACTCAGTTCACTGAGTGAATTCAGTCAACCCACCAAACTTCACAAGCTCTTTCTGAGCTTATCAGTGGGTCCCACACCCTAAATCTTGGTTCTTCCAACCCCCCTCCTACCAGGCTTGAACCATTGACCCTTTGTTTGGCCTAGATCATAGTGGACCCCACTTGGTTTTACCTCACAAGGTTGTCCCATTTTCTGTCTCAGAATCCAATAAGCTAAGTGCTTATTTGTGTTCTGTGGCTTATTCAAGCTACTTATTTGGTTGAAACTTGTTTAATATTGTTCTCATAACTCATTGGAACCAGAATCTACCCTAGTGAACCCCACATAAGCTCATTTGAGCTTATTTCCTTTTAAGTCAACAGAAAAGTCAACTGTTGGGGCAAATAAGCACTTACAGTGCTTATTCTGGGTTTCCAAGTTTGTTGTTTTAGTAATAGTTTCTTATTTTAAGTATTTTAATAGTTTTATAAAAGAAAACCACAAAAAGCCAAAAATACTTATAGTAATAGCTTCTATTTAATAGAAACTATCTATTTTATTTTCTTTTAAGCTTATTTATAAGCACTTCTGTATTTTTATATTTTTATTAAATCTCTTTTATATTAAAGTACTTTTATAAATTTTTTCTAGATTTTTCTTTTGTCATCTAATAATATTTAGAATTAATACTAGTTTAAATAGTTAATAATTAATATTAAATAGAATAATAGTATAATAAATATATTTTTAGTTTAAAAATAAGTTTTATAATATTTTAGATTTTTCTAAGTTTTTATTTTATTTTTCTAGATTTATTTTACATTTTCTAATTAAATAGTGTATTAATAAAAAGTATTAAATAGTAATTAATAAATAATAATAATATATAAGTTAAATAAATAATTTTCTTTTTATAATAATTTTATTTTATTCTTAGGATCTCAAAAATATAAATTTCTCATTTGTGGGGTTTATATTGATCACTTTTTACTTTTATTTTTGTACGTTTACGTAATTTTATTTAAACGTACGTTTTAGGTTTTAAACGTTCATCATTGTAAAAATAGTGATAGCGTTTATTTAATACCTTTTATCTTTTATTTCCTTTAATTATACCTTTTACGTTTCTAGGGTTTTTGATCGTACTTATTAGTTGATATAACTCAATTGAGTTATTCATACTTTTAGTATTGTGACAAATCATTCATAACCCTATTCCTAATCAACCAAGCTATATAACACATTCGTTCAATCACAGGATATCACAACCTCGTTGGGGAATTAACGACCCGGGAATATAACTATACTACCTCGGATTATTGCATTTACGGTTTCTTTAGTTTGACTTTAGTTGTTGACCATTCACAAGTGGTTGATTAATAAAGTGGGCTAGAAAACCGCGAATCACAGATATTCTGACCTTTTCAGTAAAGGTTCCTTATAACGTTTTCTTTTCGTTAACTTTTATATTAGGATTTCCATTGCCATTGCTATGAACCCTTTCCTGATTGTTTGACCTGTTGCTTATCTGAACTTAGGTTTTATTGAACCATGCAATATTTGATTTGAACTGTATGTTAGGAAGACTTTGATGTGCATATTTGTTGAACCTTGTTATATTTGAATATGAACCTTATGATATGAGTTATCTGATATGTTATTTGCTATGAACACTAATGTGTCTTTTGAGCATTGCTTATCTGAACTTTGATTTTGAATCATAAAACATTGATTTTGAACTATATGATATGAAGACTTTGATTTTGAAAACATGATTAAACATTTGATAAAATATGATCTATGTCAGTTATGACATTCTTATTTGACCTAAGATAGTTTGACACCCGAGCCAAATAATAACTAGTCATGGGGGTTCCATGTCCGTGTCATGATGCACCTCGACATGACTCTAGGCAGTAGAGTGAAGTTCGCCACGCCCCTTATCTGTTATTTGTTATGAGATCAAGTTATATTATATGACCAATGTATGTTGTGGGGCGTATGGATGCATCCTAGATCTGATCTGTTATTCGATATGATTTGTCTAGTGAATGATGTCGGTGCAATACGCTGTCTTCACAACTTCTGGGAGCTAGCTACTCCAAATCATTTTCTAAGATTATTTCTATATAGTTATGATGTTTTGATATGATATGTTCTGGGCTCGTGGTAGTTAACTAGATCTTTATCTGTTATTTCTATGTTAAGTATTCTGATTATGATTCGGTATGTTCAAGTGTTAATAATTATGTGCTAGGCCTATTATACGTTATTATATATGTTTATGCTTTTGCATGTGTATGTGACTACCGTCTACTATGCTAGATTATGATTAATATGTTTAAATATGATTCATATGCTGTCATCTGATGTCATGTTAGTTTATCGTTATGTGAATTCGTTGATCTGTGAGATGAATGTGCTAGTGTGAAAGTGAGTATTCTATAAGTTTAGTATGTAGAATTTGTTCAGTTAATTTTGTGAACTTTGCTTATACGTTAGTGTTTTATCTGCCTATGTGACCTGCCATGCTTAAACTCTGCTGATGTTAGGATTTGATCTGAGAACTGGTTTAACTTATGATATCTGTTTTGATAATTGTTAATGGTTATGCTATGTTTTGTTTGGTCTATTTAATTATAATTTGTCTACTATGTTTCCTATTTGCTTTTGAGACTGCCATGATTTGGACTGCTATTTCCGCTGCTGCAATATTGAATTAAGTGTGTTAAGTAAAGGTTAATTAATTTGTTGAATGCCATGGTTATTTTCTAGAAAGTGTTTCCGATAGCCTTAGACTTTTCGTTTGGTTTATATGTAATCTATTTCTTCTTGATATGTTAAGTGTCTGGTTATTTTGATGTGTTTGCGTTGGAGTCATCAATATGCTATGTGTTTGTCCTTGATTGCTAATTGTTGTTCCGGATTTCTGTGCAATTGTGTTTCTGCAGAATCCTCAATGATTCATTATTCTCGTTCCGCTACGATTTTGTTATTCGTTTCTTTGTTCAATTCGTATTTATGTTTTGTTTAGTTTTTGTTTCGTTATATCTGTTCACTGGGCTTTGTAAGCTCAGCCGCACTTTTATTTTCCTGCGGCAGGTATTAGGCATTCAAGATGAGCTTGTGGGATGGCTGATCTGGGTTAAGAATAGAGCTGAGAACAAGACTTGACCTTTAGAGATCTTAGATTTATTTTGAAGTTTAGCTATTTATGTTTTCTTTTTGAATATTTTGTAAATGCTTCCGCTATTGTATAGTATTTAAAGTTCTGATATGAAACCATATTTGCGATATCTTTACCCTTGTCGGGTTGGGGTGTTACAATTATGGTATCAGAGCCAGGTTTTAGGACCCTTAGAGCTTAGGCTATGACCTGTGAGGATTGGGTAGACATTAGGTTTCCGTCTGTTCAGATATCTTTCGATTCCTTTTGATGGTCGTTCGAATTTGACTTCGATATCCTTTTGCCTTCACTGAATTGGCCCTCCTCTTTTCGCATCGAATTTTGTTATTTTGTTTTCGCTCGTCCGTTTGTCGATCGTTATATGGAGACTACCCGTGGAGCCGAAGAAGATGGTGCCGACCCTGCGTTGCTTGCACAGTTCCTGTGCTGGAGAGGTTCGTAAAGCAGAAGCCACACCCGACTGCCGTGCTGTTGGAGACATCAGGATGCTGCTGGAGGAAGCTGGACGGACCAACCAAAGGCGCAAAATACGAAGACATGATTCAACAGGTGGCTGGGAAGGTTCATCTACTTCATATGATTTGGGCGCGACATGTGTTACTCTGATTCGGTTGTCATGCGTTTTGTGGCGGCTTGATATCTTGCTACGTGATTTTGATCGGCATTACTTTTCTTTGATTCGTTCAGAACTCGGTTTGAATCGTGAAGTTTTATCGTTTAGCATTCTGGTATAACTCAGTTTTTCTTTCTGGATCGTCAGTAATGAGTCATGAGGAACTGTTTTGTGCATTGGTGGCCTTCTTTTCTTTTGTGGTATGGTAAGTTGTCTGATGTGTTATATCTTTGCATGAATGTGTATCTGGTCTGTTATAGTATGTTACTTGCTAGCTGTATGTTATCTGTATGTGATATGTTTGTTGTGATTCTGGTTATGTGGTTTGCCATGACCCGGGACAGAATATGATGACAATAAGAACTGGTTATGTGATGCAAGTATTATGACGCCTGATCAACGTGATAATACCGAGATCATATAATTTGAACTTATTGAAATTATATGACGTCTAGGGAAATGCCTGTGGTTGATGCGTGAATGGACTTTGACTTGTATCTGTTATTTGTCACTCCTTATGTTCGATTGGAAATTTTGTACCTATTTGTGAGATTTCGTCGATATCTGTTACTTATAAGTTTTGTACGTTTGGAATCCGAAATTGTTATGATTTGTGTAACTATGGATTGCTATGTTTGCTCTATATGTGTACGTCTCCGTGTACCCTTATTATGGTCCTAGGATTTTCGTGAAGTGTTTGAGGAACATTAGATCCTTTTAGTTTGATTATCTGTGATTAGTAAGACCGTTAGGATTCGTTCTGTCTATGCATGCGTTATTTTCATCATTAGATACCTGAATAGGTTAGAGCGTGTTGTTTGATTTTCTGCATCTCTTTTGTTTTCCTGCCAATACTTTAATAAGTATATGATTAGCGTTCGTCATTTATCCCTTGAAGTTCCGAAATCCACATTTGTTGCCGTACTGTTCCGTCTTGTCCAATTTCGAGGACGAAATTTTCTTTTTAGAAGGGGAGAGTTGTAAAACCCTAAAAATATAAAACATATTGAGAGACTAAAATACCCTTGGAATCAAAAGTTATTAAATACGTAAAATACATTGATGTTCATTTAACAAAATTAAAACCTAACTTACGAATATTTAAAAACTAACGTGAGTATATTTAAATAATCAACATTTGTTACGACAAAAATAAAAATAAAAGCCACGTTCATAAAACAATATGAGTCGACTTGTACAAAGAATAGATTAAACCGTATATGAAAATTCGGCCAAGCCCAAGTTTTTCAGCCCATGATCTTTTTCTTTTTCTTTTGTGAACCGATTATACCATAGGCCAATATGGGTCTTTTTCTTGTTAACCGATTACCACAAAAAGCCCAACATGATCGATTTGTATAAATACATCTTCACCCTTCCCATGCAAACCCTAGCTCCCATATTAAAGTCACGGCACTTTGTACCCATCTTCTCCAAGCGAACCAAAACCTGTCGGCAAGGGTGTTTGAAGCTGTTGACCTCTTGGTTTTGTTTCACTTGTACGCCAAGGTATATCGACATCCCTTTTCGTTCCAAACTTTTACCTGTAACTTATAAACATATAAAGCCGTGAGACATGATTAACAAACCATACGAATGAGTGAACTAGAATCAGGCGCTAGAACCTTTATAAAATCTGTAACCGTACCACATATATTTGTCAACCATTGTTGTGTACATACGAATTCAGAAACTCATGTATATATATGTATCGATCGGGTGTCACTAACCGCATAGTAAGTAATAAACATGTGTCACATAAAATCATGACTAAGATGTTCTATATGTAAAGGTCGACACATGAAATCATGAAAATAACAAGGGCTTTGATAAATGTCGATTTATGTTGTCTTGAAACTGTTTCAAATCTTTTTCGGGCCGAACACTTGAACGCCTTTACATATGAATTTTTCCTTACATAAAATGTTATATAGATGAGTTAGAAACTAACCAAAGTGTGGCTACCGGGGATAACGAAATACTATGAATTATACGCTGCTTCATGAACTTGTTTTGTTTGTGAAATCTGGTCGTGTTAAGTCCCTCCATGCACATAAATAATCGTCACATGAAATAACAATATGATATATAGGTATATTAGAAAGAGTACAAAGAGGTGGTCATTGAATCTGATTGTTAAACATCGCGACATGCCTTCCTTAGGTTATTATCGTGTGTACACCTTTGGAAGTCATGGGTGTATAATATTGATGGGATTTGGGTCGAATGGAATATGAGTCTAGGGTTGTTTTGTGTGATCAATGGGGCGTATAACAAATCTGTTCTGGGTGAAGCATCTCGACAATAAAGGGGTAACTGCCTAGGGTCTTGTAAACTTGTACAAATCAAATTAAAATGACTTATACCGTAAATGAGATGCATGATTTAAAAGCTATGACTAAATGATATACACAAATATGACCTATTTAAATGTAAGAATAGATTCGTAATGATTGAAACTTGAAGGCTTGACATGTAATGTGATAGCTAAAAGGGGCTAAATGAGTAAAATACATAAACATGATATAATTTCATTTGTAACCCTATACTTTGAATGATGATCATATTAAACCTTTAGATTTACCAGTTATCATTTGTAACCCATAGGTTCGGCTAATTAACGATTAATACTCTAAAAGGTTGGAATTCCGTCCGTCACTAAAAATGAGAATATTCTGACAACTCTAAAAGTATTAATGAGATTAATCCGTTATAACATTAATGATGCTAATAAGTATTAAATAAATCATAATCCGTGTAGATTCGTTGAAGGAGACGCGACGTTACATCTTCGTATTCCTACATTCGTTTGTTTTCCTCTCATTTGCTTTAAGGTACAGATATTCTGACCTTTTCAGTAAAGGTTCCTTATAACGTTTTCTTTTATTTAACTTTTATATTAGGATTTCCGATGCCATTGCTATGAACCCTTTCCTGATTGTTTGACCTGTTGCTTATCTGAACTTAGGTTTTATTGAACCATGCAATATTTGATTTGAACTGTATGTTAGGAAGACTTTGATGTGCATATTTGTTGAACCTTGTTATATTTGAATATGAACCTTATGATATGAGTTATCTGATATGTTATTTGCTATGAACACTAATGTGTCTTTTGAGCTGTTGCTTATCTGAACTTTGATTTTTGAATCATAAAACATTGATTTTGAACTATATGATATGAAGACTTTGATTTTGAAAACATGATTAAACATTTGATAAAATATGATCTATGTCAGTTATGACATTCTTATTTGACCTAAGATAGTTTGACACCCGAGCCAAATAATAACTAGTCATGGGGGTTCCATGTTCGTGTCAGTGATGCACCTCTGACATGACTCTAGGGCAGTAGAGTGAAGTTCTGCCACGTCCCTTATCTGTTATTTGTTATGAGCTCAAGTTATATTATATGACCAATGTATGTTGTGGGGCGTATGGATGCATCCTAGATCTGATCTGTTATTCGATATGATTTGTCTAGTGAATGATGTCGTGTGCAATACGCGTCGTCACAACTTCTGGGAGCTAGCTACTCCAAATCATTTTCTAAGATTATTTCTATATAGTTATGATGTTTTGATATGATATGTTCTGGGCTCGTGGTAGTTAACTAGATCTTTATCTGTTATTTCTATGTTAAGTATTCTGATTATGATTCGGTATGTTCAAGTGTTAATAATTATGTGCTAGGCCTATTATACGTTATTATATATGTTTATGCTTTTGCATGTGTATGTGACTACCGTCTACTATGCTAGATTATGATTAATATGTTTAAATATGATTCATATGCTGTCATCTGATGTCATGTTAGTTTATCGTTATGTGAATTCGTTGATCTATGAGATGAATGTGCTAGTGTGAAAGTGAGTATTCTATAAGTTTAGTATGTAGAATTTGTTCAGTTAATTTTGTGAACTTTGCTTATACGTTAGTGTTTTATCTGCCTATGTGACCTGCCATGCTTAAACTCTGCTGATGTTAGGATTTGATCTGAGAACTGGTTTAACTTATGATATCTGTTTTGATAATTGTTAATGGTTATGCTATGTTTTGTTTGGTCTATTTAATTATAATTTGTCTACTATGTTTCCTATTTGCTTTTGAGACTGCCATGATTTGGACTGCTATTTCCGCTGCTGCAATATTGAATTAAGTGTGTTAAGTAAAGGTTAATTAATTTGTTGAATGCCATGGTTATTTTCTAGAAAGTGTTTCCGATAGCCTTAGACTTTTCGTTTGGTTTATATGTAATCTATTTCTTCTTGATATGTTAAGTGTCTGGTTATTTTGATGTGTTTGCGTTGGAGTCATCAATATGCTATGTGTTTGTCCTTGATTGCTAATTGTTGTTCCGGATTTCTGTGCAATTGTGTTTCTGCAGAATCCTCAATGATTCATTATTCTCGTTCCGCTACGATTTTGTTATTCGTTTCTTTGTTCAATTCGTATTTATGTTTTGTTTAGTTTTTGTTTCGTTATATCTGTTCACTGGGCTTTGTAAGCTCAGCCGCACTTTTCTTTCCCTGCGGCAGGTATTATGCATTCAAGATGAGCTTGTGGGATGGCTGATCTGGGTTAAGAATAGAGCTGAGAACAAGACTTGACCTTTAGAGATCTTAGATTTATTTTAAAGTTTAGCTATTTATGTTTTCTTTTTGAATATTTTGTAAAGGCTTCCGCTATTGTATAGTATTTAAAGTTCTGATATGAAACCATATTTGCGATATCTTTACCCTTGTCGGGTTGGGGTGTTACATGAAGGTTTTAAAGACTGGAAATAAACAGAGAAAATTGTATTCAAAAGGTGAGTTTTAAGTGAAAAATGATCCACTATTTATATGCAGCAAAAATTTGCCGTAGGGTATGGACGGTTCCATGGATCCCTTCTTCGCCCTACTCCTTTCCTCGAGTACCCAACTCGAGAGTTCATTTTACCATGTCAACAAGCTCCCTTCTAGCAGAGAAAACCGTACAACGTCGCTTACATCGATTTCCGAAACTAAGCTAAATGTCGAGTTCTAATCAAGCTAGAACCAATCTCACTCTCAAATGTATTTTCAGGATAAAATGCTAACCCGATCACTCGCGTATTTTCACGACTAAAACATTAACCCGATCACCCGCGTATTTTCAGGACTGAAATACTAACCGGATCTATCAACTAAACAATATTGGAGGTTAAGAACTTGATGTACAACAAGAATGTAACAACCATTACGAATGCACTAACTACTCTATAACACTTTGTATCTTGATGATTACATGTGTTTTTTTCTTGTACTTGGATAGATGGATAATTGGATCACTTTACACAAACTTAAACAAGCTTAATGATCAAAGAAATGAAGGTTTTAAAGAATGGAAATAAACAGAGAAAATTGTATACAAAAGGTGAGTTTTAAGTGAAAAATGATCCACTATTTATATGCATCAGAAATTTGCCGTTGGGTATGGACGGTTCCATGGATCCCTTAAATGTAAGGGATCCGTCCCTATTTAAGGAATCCGTCTCAGACAGACGCTTCAGATTTTGTCCTTTTGTGGTGAAGTTGTTTTCTGGTGGAGATTTGTCTTATTTAGGAGGGAAAATCAGTTTTGAATTCTTTTTCTAATAAAACATTTTTTAAATATACAAAAATAATTTGTCTAATTAATTTTAATAAAAAAATGTTTTGTCCCATTTATAAAAATGTAAAGTGTATGACACAAAACTATTTCTTTGATCATCCATCAAGTTGATTGTTTGTTATTCATACCTTTAGTGATTTACATCGTAATGGAAATTTACTACTAATAACCTGTTTATGTTTATTTTGACGTAAAGTGTTTTTACATTTTGTTATTATCAAGACGCAAGGAAGTCGAAATATATAAATAACGTTTTTATAAATTATTTGTATTAACAATCTCCCATTTTTTATGATGACAAATATAAATTCATTTTATGTAAAAAAAAATATAGTTAACAAATTGTTAGTTGATGAGTTTGACCATTTCTCCCACTTTTGTCGAAGCAAAAAGAGTGTCATTGACGTGGAGATCAAAAGTCCTTTATGTATGCTCCCCCTTGTTGAGGGTAGCAAGGAATCGAGCTACGGTGATGTGCAACAAAAACGAGTTAGAGAACAAGTGCAATATATCTAACTACTAGCAAGTTTACAACCAAAAGAAATATAATAAAATGGCTAACAATATAAGCCAACCAATAATCACCACTACCACAAGACAAATTAAAAACTCGTACATTAAATATAAAGAAATATCATACTAAAAAGTATGATGATACAAGAACAACATAATCTAATTAGAAGCATAAGACTATTCTAGATAACTTGTAAGACTTTAGGATTTGCTTCTTCAAGAAAAGGTGGTTCAAAGAATTATTAAAATTATAATTTAAACATACTAGATGTTTAGATAGATGGTGGAGTGGGTGGTGCGGAAGGTGGTGTGATGTGTTGTTCAATGTAAGAAAACATGAAATGGAGCTCATCCTTCAAAGCAAGAATGAGACTGCGACTATGTAGACAACACAAGCAATTTGCTCCATGAATTTAAACTAAATCTAGTTGAGTGGGATAGTCCATGTAAGGTGATGATGGTGGTGATGGAGAATGGAAAGTATAGTCTAAAGGGCTAATGGGTGAGAGTGAAATAGTGATATCCATAGGTTGGTGACTTTGTGTTTTGTTGAGGTGATGGATGATCAACCTTTGGAGGAATATCCATAAGGTCTTCAATGTAAGGATTGATAGGTTGTGAAGAGTTAAAAGGTGATGAGTTTGGTCTTGATGGTATGGATGATGATGATGATGATGCTCTAGTAGAAGATGTTTTGAGAGGTGCATTTGGTGGAGATGGAGAGTGTGACATACTTGTAGGTGGTGGTGTCTTAACATCATCATCGTCTTGGGTGAGGTTAATAATGATTGGTTTCCTAATGGTAATTCTAGGTTTTCTTGAAAGGTTTGTGGAAGAACATTGAGAGGAAGCCATTAAGGAATGTTGATGTAGGATTTCTGACCAGATTTTACATTTATAATTACTCGTCTACCTATTGCTTACCTAATGCACTAACGGGCAGTGTACCCGGTAGCGTGTAGTGAGGGAATGGTAAGACCGAGGTCGTCCCAAGAACGGTTGATTCCAAGCTGTCTAATGAATCGTGGCAAAATCCAGTAGACTCCAATGGTCAATTCGTCTACCCTATTAAACATAGCCCCCTACTCATATCAAAGGTATTACCCTTCAAAATGGGAGGTCTCTGGTAAGCTATTCTAAGTCATTAAGTGCCGGTGTTTACTATCGCAATATATGGGTTCTAAAAGTCACTAGATTCCTGCTTCAGGTGGGGTTTAAATTCGCCGGTCCTATTTTGGTCAATTCGTCCCCACTAATTTTTAAGCAATTTTGTCCGATTAATCCGATTAGACCGATTTTGTCTGATTAATCGGTTTGTTGACCGACTTTTAAGCGATCTTTGACCAAGCCGATTAAATAGGCCGATTATGATAAATCAAAACACTGAGTGAGCGATCAGTGATTATGGGGGGATTAATCGGCCGCCTGGAGCGATTTTTACAACATATTGATTTACATATCCGGACAACCTACGACCAGTGGCTTTGCCATATCCCCAGAAAACACCGGCAATAACCACCACTATTGTTCATCATGCCGCCGAAAAATATCACCTTAAACCTTCATTGACCCGCCACATGGTGTCATCATCAGCTGCCGGAATCTTTAAACCCGAGATCACTACAACTATATAAGTATCACTTATGTTAGATCTGACCAATTTCATTACTTTTGATTTGAGTTTACATTTGATGTTCCTTGAAATTATGTATTGTAGAAAATGAATAGATGGTGATAGAAAATGATGGTAGTAGTGAAAAGAGAAAGAGAGATAAAAAAAAACCATTGATTAGTATTCATTTTTGGGTATTTAGAGTTTTAGACAATACTTTTGTAATTTCTCTTTTCTCTCTCTAATATCTCATCTTCTTACACCATTTCTCAACGGAAAATAAAAACAACGCGTCCCACATCGCTTGGCAGGTAGGCTAGCTTGACTAGCTAGGGGTGGCCGAGAACCCTCCAATCCCACACTGGCTCCGTCTCTGCTACCAAGGACCAGTAGTGAAACAAAGAAGCCAAGGAAGTTAAGAGGTTCTCAAGGTTCGGACTTAGGGTAATCTATGATTCGTTGGCCTAAGAGATCTTGGTTGATAAAGAATCATCAAATGAGAAAATCTCGTCAAGAATAGCAAATATTATTATCCTAACATCACTGGCCAATCAAAACAGAAAAAAATATAATCAAAATTTAAAAAAAAAAACATATGTTAATGATGATTAATGAGTCAGAAATGGAAGATGTTAAGATCACATTCCTCTTTAAATAAAAACTAATTGCATTTTTGGTCCTCGTAGTTTGGCCAAATTGCAGATTTGGTCCCCAAAACTTTGAAAGTGCACCAGAGGTCCCCATTTTTAAGTTTCCGTTGCACGTTTGGTCCCTGGCCAAAGTTAAATGACTAAAATACCCTTATCTTCTTCCCCTTTAATTTTCTAATTACTTTTTCTTTCTATTTATTCATCCAATACCAAGATAATGAACAAGAACCCAGATAAACAAAACTGCAATTTACTCTTAAAACAAAACCACTCCCACTTTCAAACACAAATCAATAATAAAATCACAAACACTCTAAAAAACAATTTCAGATCTAGCAAAGATAAACAAAAATACAAAAACCACAAAACCCCCAATTAGACATAAAAACATCAACACGGATCAGATTTGGGGATTTGGGGTTATGGATAATGAGTACTTATTTTTGTAGATCTACATGGGTTGAAGATGTATGCTAGATTCGGGGATTCTGTCACCACCTCCATCGGATCTGTCACCGCCGCCGCCGCTAGATTTGGTGGTTCTGTCACCACCTTCGCGAATCTTGTTCTTCCTCTGTGACTCTCGTTTCTTGTTTCGAATCTGGTAGGGTAAGGATTAGGACATGGTTATTGTTCTTGTTTGTGAAGTTGTAATAGTTTGTTGTTGTAGACAGGTTACTGATCTTGTTATTCTTTTTTGACTTTTTGTTTCTTGTTTCGACATTGGCAATGTAAGGATTAGCCAATTATGTTGATGAATTTGTGTTTGAGAGTAAAAAGAGTTGGGCATGAATATGGATTTATGGTTAGAAGTGGGTGCTTTTTTATGTTGATGAATATATGTTGTAGTCCAACTGTGGGATTTTAAGAGTAAAACATGAATATGGATATGTTATAGTTCAACTGGGGAGTGTTTGTTGATGAATACATGAATATGGATTTGTGTTTGAGAGTAAAAAGAGTTGGGCATGAATATGAATATGGATTTATGGTTAGAAGTGGGTGCTTTTTTATCTGGTTTCTTGTTCATGATCTTGGTATTGGATGAATAAATAAAAAGAAAAAGTAATTAGAAAATTAAAGGGGAATAAGATAAGGGTATTTTAGTCATTTGACTTTGGCCAGGGACTAAACGTGCAACGAAAACTTGAAAATGGAGACATCTGGTGCACTTTCAAAGTTTTGAAGACCAAATCTGCAATTTGACCAAACCACATGGACCAAAAATGCAATTAACTCTAAAAACTATTATAAGAGAAAATCATTGGGAATCCGAATGATTTTTTTCATCATCCTCATTTATCACCAATTTTGTAAACAAACTGTAAACAAGTTAATGAAACTTTGGAGAAAACACTTATTTAGGATGCTCTACCTAGTGAGGAATATGTATTTAATATGAATTTATTTCAAAAAGATTGTCATTTTTCAAAATAAAAATGCTAAGGTTGCGTTTAGTTGAAGGAAAACACATTTGTTTTCCACAAAATGTTTTGTAGAAAACAGGAAAACAGAAATCGCGTTCAAATCAACGTTTTCCAACAAAATGTTTTACAAAACACAAATCCTCTATTTCCTAACTTAATAAGGAAAATTACAAAACAAATTTTAGTTGTTTTCCTTTGTAACCCTCAACCCTCCATCTTTTTCTTCAAAACAGAAAATAAAAACATCAACTAAACACGTTTTTTATATTTTCAAGTGTTTTGTAGAGATTAATTCTTCTTCCAAATTTTTACAAAACTAGAAATAAAAAATAAAAGAATTTGTTCTCGAATAAAACTCACCTTAAAATTTAAAGCAAATATGCCGTAACTTTAAAGAATTATAAATCAAATATTACTACTCATTCCTTGCGTATCCTATTATGCAAACGCATCTCGAGTCTTGATAAATTCATCATTTATTTTTTTTCAACATCAATACAATATATTTGCATCAGAATTATTTATAAATGACCAAATAAAAGAGATGAAGGTGGGCAAACAAACACGTGAGATGAAGGTCGAAAAAAATTACGACATTCTCGCGAATTCTTTAACTCAATATTTAAAGGAAAATATTTGGAAACAAACTAACTTTTTATAACTAATTAAGAAGGTTTTTCTAATTCACATTTTAAGAATGTACAACTGTCTGAAAATCTATTTTTCGATTGCAACAATCAACTCTGAAAATCTATTTTTAATTATTATCAATTAACCTGAAAAATCATTTTCCGAACAACAAATACAAAAAATAATAAGATGTTAAAAGGCCTCAGAGATCTTGGTGGATAAAAGATCATCAAATGAGAAAATCTCATCAAGAGTAGCAAATATTATCCTTACATCACTGGCCACTAATATTAAAAAACATATTTGCAGGTCATTTTTAAGTCTATCACTTAACCTACAAATCATTTTACAAACCACAAATACTAAAATAAATGAACATAGTACTAAATATGGTAATACGAAGTGAAAAGGCCTCAGAGATCTTGGTGGATAAAGAATCATCAAATGAGATTTATATCTCATCAAGAGTAGCAAATATTATCCTTACATCACTGGCCATTCAAAACAAATAAAAAATAATTAATATGATGATGATAAATGAGTCAGAAATGGAAGATGTTAAGATCACATTCCTCTTCAAATAAAAACTATTATAAAGAGAAAATTCATTGGGAATCCGAATGATTTTTTTCATCATCCTCATATATCATCACTAAAACTTACGTTATAAAAAATAATTTTATAAAAACAAATGTATCTACCTCGTCACCGGAATCCTGTAGCAAAGAGGATTCAGGAGCTAAAGGTAGCCACATATAGAATTCAAAATATATGTGATCGAAATATTTAGTTTTGCCTAACGATAGATCCCTTAATCTACCGAAAACAATCAAGGGATTTGCAATATTAGGCTTAAACTATCTAAACAGAAATATTAATGACTGCAAAAAAAAATACGGAGTAATAAGCAACTATTGAGATCGAATAAAAAACACACCAGGCGGTGGTTAAGTTGTTGTTTTAGGGTTTAGAGTGTGTATGTTTTTATAAGGGTGGATAAAACCCTAGGTTGCTGAGGTGCTGTGGGCTTATTGTTGTTATTTTATAATGGGCTGGGCTTCCTTCAAATGGCTAGCAATGAGATTAGTGTAAGGGTGTTCATGGGTCGGGTAATATCCGAATTAACTGAAAACCGAAACCGAACCGAACCGAAAATAATCGAACCGAACTCGTAACCGAACCGAATTTGCCAAAACGGAACCGAACCGAATTAAATATTCGGTTTTCGGTTCGGTTATGGTTTTAGCAATCCAAACCGAAAACAGAATTCAAATAAATTTATATTTTTTTTTATATATTTATATATATATAAAAATATTAAAACTCTTTTATACTATATAGATATAATACTCCATCCGTCCCAAATTTATTGTCCTCTATTGACTTTTTCGGTCTTTCTTTCTCAACTTTGTCTATAAATATTTTTATTTGTGTTATACACTTTTTGATAAAAATTATACCGAATGAAAATACATTTAAAACTCAATCTGTTCATATATTTTGTATCAAGTATTATGTAATATAAATAAAAGTACTTAATGTCAAAGTTGAAAAGTAAAGACCGAAAAAGTCAAAAGGGGACAATAATTTTGGGATGGAGGTAGTATTTTTTAAGCTTGATTTTTTTTTTGTTAAAAATATATATAAATAAATGAATAAATAATTAAATTTATGTCATTTGGGTTATTCGGTTCGGTTTTCAGTTATTCGGTTTGGTTATTCGGTTCGGTTTAATCAATTTGAGTTCGGTTCGGTTCTCGGTTATAACCAGAAAAAAAATTAACCGAACAACCCGATAACCGAACCGATGAACACCCCTAGATTAGTGTCAAGAGGTTAGTTTGCTTATGCAAAAACTTAAAATGATATTTTGTATTGGAGACGCATTTTATCTTTTTATTTATACATTCAAATGTATAAGCAGTTAATGCAGTATGTTAATATTGTATAATTCTTTCATATAAAAATTGAAGTGTCCCAATCAATAATCAATATATGCAAATCAATTTCTTTTTGTATGATGCAATTCTTTTTTTTTTGGTAACTAATTTATGGAGCTTTAACTCACCGCCACATAGATTCAACCCAGGTAAAAATAAAACTTTAAAACCCTTCTAATTCAGGAGGTTGTCGTGTCTACTTAAAGGTTATTTGCATCTAGCAAAAATTGAACTTGAGAATTCACAAATATTAGTGTGATGGTCATAAGTTATATATGCAATTCTTTATTATTGCTAGTTTATGGATGCAATTATTTATTATTGCTAAAACAGTTTTAGAATTGATCTTTTAAGTTTTAAGTATATGTGATTGTGTGTTACTGTGTTCAAATGGTTCTCATAAGATTTAAAAATGATGTAATTCACAAGCCGTTTTGCACATGGACAGGCCAAGGGCGTTTTCCGGGGTGTCGATGAACTGCATCAATTGTTCTTATGTAGTGTAAAATCTTGTCAAATATAATAATTTTTTTATTATATTTAATTTTTTTTCTGAAATGCAGTTAGTTCCAAAACTTTTTGTTACAAATCTTATTTAGTTTTAGGTTCGCCGTAGTCATGCATATGTGTTGGAATCGTTTATAACGATCTAAAACTGGAGCAATGTAAATCGGAGAAGCAGAAGTAAAGTAGGGTTCACAATATTCTGTTTTAGGGATTATGGATCGAGTAGGGTTAGGCTGATACCATATAAGTGTGTAATGTTTTTATGTCTCATTAGTCAATCATAATGTACACTATCTAGAACTTGGGCTTGAGCTCAATACAAAGTATCGACTAACCGTTTGTACTATAAGATATGGTTGTTACTTTTCAAGTTGTTATAGCAAGGTTTAAAATAGGTGGTGTTTTGGACGGCAAGACACGGTAAAATATTGTAAAAAATGTAGTAACTTTTTATGAAATGCGGTTGGTCCAGATCTTTTTGCTACAAGTCTTTTTTAGTTTTAATAAGATGCATCTCGTGACTTTTAGTCTTAAGTCCGCCATTGGCATGGGTAGAGATAGGGGGTTAGCGAAAAGAATGTTGTGTAAATTTTTAATGAGAAAAGAGAGAGTGAACAAAGTGAAGTGAAAATGGTTATTCCATTACTTGATTGAGAAATGAGAGTTACATAAGGTTTTATACAAAGTAGAAAAGGCGGGAAAACTAACTAATATTGAAACTACAGTTGACTATCGTTGACTACTAACTAAAGTGTAAACTACATGTTGCTACAATCAACTAAACATCTATGGTGGTGAAGATAGTTGGATGAGATGACTGTGGAGATGATTCTTGTATTATCTTTGATTCCTGGTTGCTTGACTGCATTCTTGACTTGTGTCTTGATTGTGTTGATAACTCCATTACCCCCCTGCAAGTTGGCAGTGTATATGGATCACACATGCCAAACTTGGAAACACAATTATGAAATGAAGATCTGTTAAGTCCTTTTGTCAACACATCTGCAATTTGAGTGTGTGAGGGAGTAAAAATAGGAAGGATGACCCCTGCTTTGATCTTGTCCCTAACAAAGTGGCAATCAATCTCAATGTGTTTTGTTCTGGCATGTTGGACTGGATTGGCAGCTAAAGCTATTGAAGATTGATTGTCACAGAAGATGGTGATAGGGGTTGGTGTTGTTATTTGGAAGTCCTTAAGCAGACTGAGTAACCAAGTAATTTCACATGTACAGTCTGCAAGAGCTCTATACTCAGCTTATGTTGATGACCTTGAGACCACTTTCTGTTTCTTTGATTGCCAGGAGATGAGACAAGGACCAAGAAAGATACAAAAGCTAGTGGTTGACCTTCTTGAAATGGGACAACTTGCCCAATCACTATCACAAAAGGCCTTAAGTTGTAAATTGTTGTTAGTTGGGAAGAATAAGGCTTGTCCTGGACATAATTTGATGTATTTGAGAACCTTTATCAAAGCCTTCCAATGTGGTGTCCTTGGATTGTGACTAAATTGACTTAATGCATGAGCAGCATATGACAAATCAGGTATGGTGAGAGTGAGGTAAAGAAGTTTGCCTACTAGAGCTTTGTATTTTGAAGGATCAGAAAGAGGTTCTCCATCTGTGTCATTGAGCTGTTAAATGGGGTTGACTGGAATATGAGCAGGTTTGAGATCCAAAACATCAGCACTTTGAAGAAGCTCAAGGGCATAATTTCTTTGTGTCATGGTGATGCCTTTTGAGTTTCTCATGAGTTCTATACCCAAATAGTAGTTGAGACTACCCAGATCCTTGATGTTGAATGTTGTATCCAGTTGTTGTTTGATATGATTTATGAGAGAAAGATTGTTTCCTGTTAAGAGAATGTCATCAACATAGATCACTAATGCTAAGTAATCTTGTCCCTTTCTGTAGGTGAGCAAGGAAGTGTCTGCATAACTCTGAGTGAAGCCTTTGTCAAGTAGAAAGGTAGTAAGCTTAGTAAACCATTGTCTATTTGCTTGCTTGAGACCATAGAGAGACTTCTGCAACTTACAAACAGGATTTGGAATAGAAGTATCATACTTGTATCCTTGAGGTAGAGTCATGTACACTTCTTCTTCTAAATCTACATGAAGAAAAGCATTATTGATATCTAGTTGAGCAATATACCAGTTGTGGTGGACAGCAGTGACTAGTAAGGTTCTGACAGTTACCATTTTAGCCACTGGTGCAAATGTCTCTGTGTAGTCTATACATTCTTGTTGAGTGAATCCTTTTGCCACTAACCTTGCTTTGAACCTTTCAATTGTGCCATCTGATCTATACTTGATCTTGAATACCCATTTGCATCCAATGGGTAATTTGTTTGGCGGAAGGGAAGTAACCACCCATGTGTGATTAGAATCAAGTGCTTGTAACTCTTTATTCATAGCATCTACCCATCTTAAGTCTTTGGAAGCTTGGGTGTAGTATTTTGGTTCTGAGGTATTGTTGATTGTGTTGATGAAATGTTTGTGTTTGGGTGATATAATATTATGATAATTTAGATATTTTGAATGATGAAATTTGATGACAGTATGAAAGGTGTGATTTTTCTTGGGTATGTTAATGTGAAAATCCTTGAGTTTTGATGGTAGTTTAGTTGTCCTAGTAGATTTCCTGATTGGTGGTGGTGATGGTGGTGTTGGTATGGAAGATGAATCAGTTGAGATAGATGGTGGTGGTATTGGTATATGTGATGATGGAGTGGATGTGTTCTCAGATGGATTTGTAACAATTGGTGGTGTGGTATGTGTAGATGACTGTGATGGAGGTGGTTCTGTATCAGTGTGTGTTGGTAGGTTAGGAGATGTGGGTGATGGATCAGTGCTTGACTCTAGTTGTATGAATGATGGTGGTGAATGATGAGGTGTGGATTGTGAATTGTCATGGTGTTCTTCTGTGAATGAACTTGGCATTGAGGGTGGTGGTGGAATATTGATGGATGAAGGGATGGTTTGAGGTTCTGATGTTGGTAATGGAGTTGGGGTTGGTGAGTATTGTGCTGGTTTGATGTTGAAAGGAAAAATGTGTTCATGAAATCTTACATGTCTGCTCACAAAGGTTTTGTGTGTCTAAGGATTGTATAAGAGATAACCTTTTTATGTGGTGGGGTAACCAATGTGTATACATGGAATAGATCTAGCTTCAAATTTGTCTGAGGTGTGTTGATGTGCATAAGCTTGGCAGCCTAGAATCCTCAAATGGTGTAGTGGAGGTGGTGTTTGATATAATATTTCATAGGGACTCTTGTTGTTCAGAGGTTTACAAGGTAATCTGTTGATGAGACAGGTGGCAGCTAAAAGACAGTATCCCCAAAAATGGATTGGAAAATTTGCTTGAAATCTTATGGCTCTTGCTACCTCTAGTAAGTGTTTATGTTTCCTTTCTGCCCTGGCATTTTGTTGTGGAGTGTATGGACAGGTGGTTTAATGTAGGATGCCATTGGTTTTGAAAAAGTCACTTAGGGAATGATTAATGAACTCTGTGCCATTGTCACTTCTGATTGTTTTGATGGAAGTGTGAAAGTGATTTTGAATGTAGGCATGAAACATTTTGATGTTTGAAATTGTGTGATGTTTACTTGGTAATAGATAAGTCCAGGTTGCTCTTGAGAAATCATCCACTATTGTGAGAAAATACCTACATTTATCCACTGTGGGGTGTTGGTATGGTCCCCAAACATCAACATGAATTAATTCAAACAAGGATTTTGCTTTTGAATCCCTTTGAGGAAATGGTAAAGCACATTGTTTTGAAAGTGGACAAACATTACAATTATGTACAATACAATTCTTTGAAACAGAAATTGACTTTATTTGTTGCAAAACAGATAATGAGGGATGTCCAAGTCTTGAGTGCCAAAGATCCATGTTGTTGGTGTTGACTGTGAGAATGGTGGAGGTAGTTGCTATAGGTTCTTGTTGGATGATGTAGAGTCTATTATAAAGGTTGCCATGGGTAATTCTCTTGTGGTGGTCCTGGAAGTAACATGCAAATGGTGTGAATAGCACATATAAAGGGATGTGTGTGCCTAGTTTACTTACAGACAATAGGTTGAAGGAGAATGATGGAATGTAGAGTACATTGTGTAATGTGATGGCAGAGTTAATGTGCACTGATCCAAATTGGGTGACTGTTGTGTTTTGACCATTTGGTAATGTGACATATAAGGGTTGTGTGCAGATTTGAACATTATGCATAAGGGTTAGTGAAATGCAGACATGATCTGTTGCACCACTGTCTACAACCCAAAGATACCTTTGCTTAATCAGAATAGATGCAATGATTTTATGAGTTTTAGCACTGATATTAGAGGCAATTAATTTGTATGACAAAGTGGTATGAGTAGCAATGAGTCTTGGAATACCTTCTGGTGTCAAGAATGGCATACCAGTTGTCTCCTTGTTGTTTTGTAACATGAGTATCATCTGATTCAACTGATTCTGAAGTTGATCCATTCATTGCAGCATCATTTTGTCCTGAACCACTTGTCATTTCAGCATTGGATCCTTGTGCAGTTGCCATGTTTACTGTTCTATTCCCTGAATAGTCATTCATGGGTGTTTGGATTGGAGGTTTGAACTTCCTATGTAGTGGATGCCCAACTGGATATCTAACCAATTGATAGCATTCTTCCTTCTGATGACCTTCTTTTCCACAATTACCACAAAATACCCATTTCTTGAAATTACTTCTTCTTGGTGATGTATCTCTTGAACTTTGCTTTCTTACTGATGTGTCACCAAAGCCATAGTTTCTCCCATACTTTGTGTTACCAGTGTAAGTGTTCTTTGAATTGTTAGTATGAGTGGATAAGGCAACTGCAGATGTAACTTTGATGGTGTTACCTTCCTTTTGCTTCTCCTCTTGTCTAATCATACTGTATGCTTTAGCAACAGTTGGCATATGATTCATTAAGAGAATTTGACCTCTGACATTAGCATAGCATTCATCCAGACCCATCAAAAACTGAATTAACCGTTTTCTTTGATCTCTCTCACCATTGATTCTTCCATTTTCACAACTACATGCACAAAGACGGAGATATGGTGCTTCCAATGAATCATATTCATCCCAAATACCCTTCAACTTGTGATAGTAGATTTCAATTGCAGTGTTATTTTGCTTCAACTGAACCAAATCATGAGTGAGTTGATAAACTCTGTGTCCATCAAGTTGAGAGTAATGCTCTTGCAGTTCCTTCCATAGATCACAAGCAGAATTCACATAGTTCAAAGAATTGCCTATTTGTTCATCAATGGTGTTCAAGATCCATGATATAATCATATAATTTGTTCTCTCCCAGATTGGTCTGATTTCTGAATCAATTCTTGGTTCTTCATATTCACCAGTGACAATTTTGAGTTTGTTTCTTGCATTGAGAGCAATCATCATGAATCTCTTCCAAGATCCATAGTTATCAGATCCTGTGAGTTTCTTAGAAATGAGAATTAGACCAGGATGATCATGTTGGTGTAAGTATTGAGGATGATTTGTTGAAGTGATGTCATCAATGGTGTTTGTTGTGGTGGTTCTGTTTGTGTTTGAGTTATCTGAAGTACTCATGGTGTGTTGTTGATATTTGATAGTGAATTGTTGACTGAAATGTGATGAATTTGATAAGAGAGTTGATCAGAATCTGGTGAATTGACCGGAGAAGATGATCGGAGTTTATTGGAATGATCACAGTTTGTTGTGAGTTAGTTATGGGTTGTTAGAAGTTTGTTGGAGCCCATTTGGCTCTGATACCATAATGAGAAAAGAGAGAGTGAACAAAGTGAAGTGAAAATGGTTATTCCATTACTTGATTGAGAAATGAGAGTTACATCAGGTTTTATACAAAGTAGAAAAGGTGGGAAACCTAACTAATATTGAAACTACAGTTGACTATCGTTGACTACTAACTAAAGTGTAAACTACATGTTGCTACAATCAACTAAACATCTATGGTGGTGAAGATAGTTGGATGAGATGACTGTGGAGATGATTCTTGTATTATTTTTGATGCCTGGTTACTTGACTGCATTCTTGACTTGTGTCTTGATTGTGTTGATAACTCCATTAATTTTGATATATATATATATATATATATATATATATATATATATATATATATATATATATATATATATATATATATATATATATATATATTTTTTTATTATTATTATTATTAATTTTTTTTGTAATTTGCAATTATCAATTTATAGTGTAATTTTTAATATTTATCACTATATAAGATTTGGTAGTTATTTTTCAAGTTGCGGGTTTGGATAAGTTGCCTTGTAGACGGAATCATGGTAAAAGACATGGTGTTTCACACGTTATGGTTTATTATGCATTTTCGCTATACCACCACTTATGCTCCCTGTTTGCCTCATGTGGTTGCTCTTTTGTGTCTCATTTAGACGAATATAGTTGCTCACCTGTGGATTAGAAAAAGGCATTACGAGATATTGCAAATGATGGGGTATGATGACTTTGTGACTTCTTTGATGAAGCCAAGTATACCATGATGTGATTCGGTCAAGTGTAACATTTTACACAAATTTTGGAAAAGAAACAAGTTTTGACATTTCTTGCACCACTGATGTGATTCGGTCAAGTGTAACCTTTTACGGCGTGATTCAATCATGTTCTAATTGAATATTTCCCTTGCGTGTGGCCTTGTGACTGAGAGAAGCAGTAAGATAATATATCCAAACTCTCGTGCAAATAGTAGACCATGAAATCAACATAAATTATACATTCTAAATACAAAATGCAGGTTCCTTGTAACATCAGGATGTCCAGTTCCAAGCTAAAAACAATTATCATACACAATTATATCATTAAATGAACATTACTTCAGCAACCATGCAACTGCGGTAGATTCACAACACCCTTTGGGATACACGAACCGGGCTGTTCTCTAGATATACCAGGCACCACTTGAAAAACAAGTGCACAAAATCCTGTTTCTACCAATACCTTGTTGCATGAGTTCAGTCAATTCTTCCTTTTCAGGTATATATTATGGTATTTGCCATAAAAGACGGGCTCAGACTCAAAAAGAACATAAGTTTACGATTCGGTTGAGACGGCTTCGTTTTGGGTCTCAGGATCTGGTGTCGTGGCCACGGTATTTTCTTTAAGGTCCTTAATGAATGTCCTTAGGCAGCCATTGACTATTCGGGGTGCTGATCCATCACAAAACCTTTTTGCAAGATCTACTGCCTAAAGAAACACCATAAATGTTCGAATAAGTTGAATGATGTGGCTATTAGTACACAGATACAGATGTTAAAACAAATTACTTGGAAAGAGTATAAGGATATGAACCTCGTTAATCACAATTTGGTATCGTGTTCCTAATACATCAATTTCAGACATGGCCAAGTGAAGAATTGACAGCTCCAAGATCCGGCCTGCTGGTTCATTCTGGAAAAAAAAATAATCTTAAACCACACATTAATGATATGATACATACTACAATAATTAGCTGCAAGTGGTGAGATCTAACTGATTCAGTTAGAGCTGGATAAATGGGCCGATCAGGTTGATTGCAAACACTCTTGTCCATTTACACTAAGTTGCTATAAACATTTCCGTGTTATCTATGACTAAAAAATAAACTGTCATTAAAATAACAGATATCTTTGAACGTAACAATTTAAAAGGTTGTATGCTTAAAAACAGACTTGTGGGAGACTTTCAAACTGTCCGAGACAAACACACCCCAAATTGACCCATCCAAAACTAATTGGGTCGAAAGTTCCACCTTTAAGTCAACATGCAACTCTGGTTTTGAACACTTTAAACATAACATAAGCAAGTTAGAATGTAGTTCAAACCTTCCAATTTTGTGGAGCCACTTTGTCAATGACCAGAACATGACTATCCCACTTTTCTGCTACTGCCACCAATAGTTTCCTTGTGAAGCTACGTTTGAACAACAAAATATCAATACTCTTTGGTCCAGCATATTTTTTTTGGGTAACTATGGTTTCTGACCTTTTGGCCGATCAATCCACGGGGTTTGACCCGACCACCACAAAGACTCAAACCAAGTAAAGCCTTCCCCCTTTGGGAGGTTGGCTTGGCCACTTCAGGGTTGTTTGCACCAAGTAAGATCGAACTTAAGACCTATCACATTTTGGTGATGATAGTCACAAACTTTACACCACTTGGCCACCCCTGAATAGTTTCGTCCGGCAATTTGTAAGAGCTAGAAATGTATCAACTGTTTAACTAGTGTTAAACGCTTACCGCAAGATTAATTTACTGTAAACCAACTTTGGAGGGGCTGAAAGGACTTCTGCCTCTGAAATATATAAAACTAAAACTATTCAAAGCAGTGTAAGGTATTCACCATAAAAAGTAAAAGCAAGTTGCAGAATTGTGCAATGCTAAAGATAGTACAAAGTGCAAGGTGTGAAGAATTATCAAGTGCATCAAGTATTACCGACTTCGGAGGCCTTCTCATCTAATCGCATAAGCTCATCAGCTTCTTCATTTGTCTCGGTTTTAACAGGAGGTCCTCCGAAGCTCATGTGATTGTATTCCATCAATGCTTCCTTATCAAACTCATACCCTATTTCTAGAATTCCAAACATACTTTATGGTGAGATTCTAAGATACTAATTAAAACCACTTTTAAGAAAACTATCCGTTCAAAAAAAAAAAAAAAAAAAAAAAAACTATAAACCATTTGGAGCGAAAAAATTTAGTAACTGTCATTAAGAGAAACTAAACCAATCAGAGAAAATTTATGTTTTCTTGAACCAGAAAACACACACACACATAAACACCAAAATGAATACTTACAAGCACATTGGAAGAAGAATCATGGGAACTGCCTAAACCCCCTAAACTGATCTTTGTCATTTTTAGTTCGATTACCTTTCTATCATCCTCATTTCTCCAGATTCTAAGGGGGCGTTTCATGTTTGAATGTGTATTTCGAAAGTAATTATTACGTAGAAAAGCATGATAAAATAATTAAATACAGTTTATCAAAGTTCAAGATAAATATATACATTTACACTCATCTCCATATCAATTCTAAACTTACAACAATTTCGTATCTAATAATCTAGAATATCATGATCATTACCACTTTTACTCAAACACTCACTTTTGCCCGATAATCAATTTAATCTCACTTTCAACCACCTCCTACTAGCTTCAATCAAATTTTAATACATTAACATTATATACAAAATGCTAATAAACAAATTCACAATTTAAACATACTCACCTCTTCTAGCATTAATTCGCCTCTCGAACAACCGCACAGGATCCGAACCTTCTAAACAAGCAGCATATATAATTGACCTAGCATACATAAAAAAAAAATATCTAGTTATTCCAAACACAACATCAACCATAACAAATTGAAATAAGAAGAGTTTCAACTTACAGTGCAAGCTCTCTAGCAGCTCTAGGACTACAAAACCTCCCACTTTTATCAATTTTCGGCATCTGTTCTTTAGAAACCGAAACCGAGCCCTCCAAACCCGATTTCTCCAAAATTTCTCCAACCGCGAGGGCCGAAGTGCGGAAAAGAGAAGATTGTGGTAATGAGAAAAGTACAGTGGGTGCTGGTGGAAGTGGGTTCCATTGAAGACATGGGTAGCAAGTGAATGGTGATGAATAAGGTGTGAACTTGGGTTTTGAAGGTGATGGTGATGTGTATGAGCATGTTAATGGTGCATAGATTCGAACAGAAGTTGCTTCCATTGTTAAGGAAGAAGAAGAAAGAAGAGGTGTGTGGATAAGGAAACAGGGGTTTTTTAGTTCTTTTTTTTATAGGGTTTTTGATAAATGGAAAATTGGAAATGAAATTAATTGTGGCAAATATTTTGTATCATTTGCGGTTAGATATGATTTAAATGAGAATTGATTTTACATTAATTTTTTACTTTTTCTTTTACAAAAATAATATTTTTGATTTTAAAATTTTAAGACTTTATTTTATAAAAAGTCTCAAATACTTTAAAAATATAGTATCATGTCATCATTCAACACATTATCAAAGTCACTATCAAACATAACAACCACCAAAGTGACAAACCTATATTTTAACAAATTATATTAACAGTTAAATTATACTTTCATGCCTAATTAAAAAATATTACATTAATAATTAGAAATATAAACTTTTGTTGTTGTAGTTGTTGATACGTATTTTCTCATTGTTGTTGTGGAAGTATGAACGATGGATTTTGGTATTGTGGGTTTTGTGTTTCGTAAACAAATGATGGAACTCGAAAGTTATCGGTAGTGAGTGACCAAGACGGAAGTTTGAATTGGGTGTTTTGACGTGTAGTTGTTGACCCTGTTTTGGGCTTTTATTTCTTGGAGTGTTTTGAGACATCCCTCCCCTTGTTTGAAAATGATCTCCCCCAAAAATCTGTAAAAATGCCACGTGGCATTCTTTTCCCCCAAAACTCCAACAACCGTCCGATCAAAACAATTCACTCCCCCCATGCTAAACAGTTTCCCCCAAAATTGGTAATCATCCTCCCATCCAAATCGCAATCAAATTAAATGCAAGAAACACCATAATCTGTTACCAATTTTGTATTTTCATATCATAATCAAATTCATATCCCAATCACAATTCCCCCAAAATTAATTTCCCCAAAATCATAATTTTAATCGCAATACGAATAGATCAAGAAACCTAATTGAGTATTAATCAATAATTATGTATTGGGATTAGAATGAGCCTGCTCCAGCTGATTAGGTCATAAAATTATTGACGGCAATTTATTCCGACGACCTTTTTGAGGTTATTATTTGTTTTTAATATTTATTAATTGTCTCAATTGCAAGATTTTTTTAACCTGTTATGATAACAGTTACATGTTCGTGTTTTATTATTATTTTTTTATTATGATTTATGATTATTTTTAAGTTGGTTTGTTTAATCTGTTATCAATTTTATCAATTACATATTCATGTTTCTTTGATGATGATGATGATGTTCCGGTCAATAATTGAAAACTGAATATCATTTACAACCAGGTGTTTGATGAAGGGGTCACCAAATGTTTGATGAAACGTCTAAGGTAAAGAATATTAAGGAAGAGGTAAATACTTAATACCTTAATATATATGTATTTCTTTGGTTGTGTAAGATTGCATAATAGGTTATCTTGATTATTAATAATTAGTTAGGTGTTTGGGATTGGTTATCTATACTAATCAGGTAAATTTAAACTAAAATCAATAGTTTTGAGTGTTTTGCTTTTTGGTAAAATTAGTGTAAATAACCAACTCAAATTTAACAAGTTGGTGCTTGCTTATATTTTCAAGCAAAAAATTTTCATAGGTTGATAACAATGAAGAAGCGAGTGATTTTAAGAACATAAAGAATTCATTATATTGCATAAGCTTGTGATTTGTAATGATTTTAAAATGTAATAATCCTAAGATACTTTTTGATTTTAAAATGTAATAACTAACTTTATGATTTAAAGGATCTAATACTATTTTAAGATTATAGGTAATCAGTCTTCTGTTTTCTTTATATGTTACGTGAGTGAACTCTCCTTGGACTTATCTTTTACAAATGCAAACAGTATTGAATTCTTATTGTGCTAGAATACAGAGTTGGACCCATGGGGTGTAGACAATGATTATGAAGGTGGAATAATGGAGAACGATGTACCAGTCTCAAACCACGTGCCACTGCACCAACCCGGTCCACTTCCTTTACAGGGTGCTTCTATGTTTGGGTAATTTGGAGACAAAGAAAGACAAGTCAACAATTACCGCAAGTTCCAAATGAGGGATGGTTTACTTACCAAACAGCCTATTGCGCTATTTGGAATTTATGTTTTTAGGTGCTAAAAGAGGTTATCGCATCCACTGAATTTTGCTTGATGCACATGTTGTAGCGAATTTTGAGTTACTTTATAACTCAATATTTTATCAGGTTATGCATGGAGCCGATCGGGTTATTATATGGCTGCAACATGACTTTGGTATATATGTTTGTAATATGTTCGATACCGGACATGTTATCTTTCACTTCCACTCAACATCTCATTTTGAGCTTTGCTGTGTTCATTTTGTATGTAGCTTAAATAATGAGTGTGAATTATAAATCATACAGGCCTCAAAGGTGCTGAAATTGGAAAGAAATTCTCTTGAGTATCTGTTGCGATACTATTGTGAGGTTCCAGCAAATAAAGAGTATGTCTTTTTTATTTTTATAACTATACACATATTACAATAGTTTTTTTTCTTTATATGTCTGCTAAGATTCTTTTGTGTTAATATAGCATGTGTTGTTTTGACATGGTCTTTTGTATATCTTTAGCTTGGAGCAGGATCTTTTGTGATAGATTACTTCTCAAAAGTTATCAATTCACTTCTTTTAAACTTCGGGATAAGTCAAGAAATCCAGAACCCGGTAAGCCCTACCTTTCCGCATTGTTAGCTACTTTGAAATAAAATGTGTTATCTTGCTTACTTTCTGTATACCATCTAACGCCATAGTTTGATACTAAACTTTGTTAATAGCAGGGTATGTTTTTTTGCTTATACTTGGAGCTTTGTTTAAGCTGAATCGATAGGCATTAGTTGGGGCATTTGGGTGGGAAAGCATATCACTTGGGCTATAATATAGGGGTGCGGTTCAGGGATGTGGTGTGTTTCAGGGGTGTGGTTAGGGGGATGTAGTTCAGGGGTGTGGTTCAAAGGTTTAAAAATGTGGTACAAAGGGTGTGGTTCAAAGATGTGGTACAAAGGGTGTGGTTCAGAGGATATGGTTCTTGGAGAGGGTATTGGAAAGCATTGATGTGGCACTAAAGGTTCTGTGTAAATATGAATCGGGAGCTGAAAGGGTACAGTGAAATTGCTGAATGGGTCATGTAGATTGAGTCACACATCATTTGGGGTTGAAGTTCTTGGTGTATCAGGAGAGTACAGGCTTTACCAGTTCACAGGATCGGATTGGGTCGAGAACAGGTTACAAAATACAAATACCACCTGATAAGATCAGGATTGGTCGGGAACAGGTAAAAATTTGTTTGGTCAAATCAGGTGAATTGAAAAAAATAAATAATTTTCTTTGGGTGAAAATGGGTCAGACAGGTTGGGCTGACTTGGTGAAAATGGAAAAGATAAGAGTGAGGAAAGCTGATAATGAGTGGGTATAAGTAACAACACTTCTTACTTGATAAGTTATGCGAGCACATTTATGATCCATGTTTAGTATATTTGTATAGCTTTAGTAACCTCCTGTACCGTTGTACATATAGACTCTTTTGGTATATTTCAGTATATGTACAGTGTTGTAGCATTTAGTTTCATTTTTTTATTAATGAATATAACATGTTCAACGAAAAATATGATGTGTAATTTACGGCTTTTTGCGAATGTTGTGATTAGGAGAGCGGGGGATAATTTTCTAGCACTTTTCACAGGTTCGTGTTCACTCCAGTTCTTAATTAACGTCAGATATTGGAAAGCTTAATGCCTGCAACGTGTTACTTAATTGTTTTTATTATGTAGGGGAGGGAATTGGAAGCACTATTGGAAAACCATTTCTTTACAAGTGCGTTGAATACTTGAATTTCATCGGATTATCAAAGGCTTCATGGCTCAAGTATGTTTATTTATTTATCTAATATCGGTTAATTGTTTATGCCCTTATGAAATATGCTCATCTGTGTGAGTATGGTTTTCTTGACTGAAAAATAGTGCCCTAAGATTTCTTACGAAACTGTAGGTTGACAGTTATTTATAGATATAAATAATGCCTTAGGTTACTTTCGAAACTATTGGTTACGTTTATCTTCATTGTTCATTTAATCTTTATGTATAAAAAAACAAAAAACCCCAATGATTTCATATAAAACACCTATAGGGAAAGGATGCGGTTTTGTTAGATTTGCAAGCAGGTACTTATTTGTTGTGTCGTTTGTATTTATATCTAAGGGAGTTGTTTTTGTTAACTTATACATGATATTTTGTTTGTTTATAATTATACAGAAGCAGCGTCCAGGATGAAATTCAGAACATGTATGGCACGGTGATCAGCAAGCAGACAGTTCATATATCGCGAGGTAAAACTCCAGCTGGCAGACATGTATGCAATCTTTGGTTTCTTTATTATATGACTATACTCTTAAGTTTGTAATTGATGTTAACAGTGAAGTTGATAAAATATTTTTCAGTTGCTATATGGCTTTTAAAATTGCAATGTTTGGTTTTAAATGTGGTTCCATAACTGAACTTAGTTGTTAGTGAAAAGTTTAAAGTAGTCTTTAGTGGTCATACAAGTAGGGACAAGAAAAGGACGATGGGAGTTGGAGCGTCATCTTAGGGTAAAAAATGATTCAAGGACAACAAAGGTGTGCCAGCAACAAAGGCGCTCATTTTCGCAGAACTTCAAAACAACCAATTACATACGACCTTCTAAAGGACTTTTGTTATTAAGGTCACCATTTGTTTGAACTGAACAAGCCACATGAGGTTAACCACCTAACTTATATTGCTTTTATATAAAATTTTTGCAAACAATTGATATACAAATTATGGTTTATAATAAAAAGGATCCAGTAGGGAAAAAAGTTAACGGGGTGTTTTGATTAGGTTATTTTACCGGCTTACGGGCACATTTGTATTTGGAAAAGCTCATGAGGTCACTTCTTTTTGTTTATGAGGGTATTAGGTTGAGCTTTTGTACTTGAATAAGTACATAAGCTAAATTTGATAAGCTCTTTCATAACCGAAAAAGGTGATTTTATGAGCTTTTCCTAATTCAAATAAGAGAGTAAGCTGGTAACAAATCGAGTTCGAGCGTAGCCTAGCATGCTCAACTTAAGGACTTGGCTTGTGGTCAACCCAGTAGCAGATAAGAGAGTAAGCTGGTTATGAGTCTTTTTTACCTTATAGAGGCCAAGTTTGTTTATAATTGACTAAGGGTCAGCTTTTGAAGTAATCAGGTTAGTAGTTCCTTATTCAATAACATTAACGAAAAAAGGCTAAGGTTGGTTTATAATCGACTAAGGATCAGCTTTTTTTACCATCATTCAAGGCATGTATTTTACTTCATCAGTAACGAAAAAAGAGTAGAGGTCGTTCGTTTAAAGAAAGTTCTCCATCTGTACCGAAATAAGTCTAAACTTTTTCTATTTGTTAGCTAACTATCGATTGTATGCATAGAGGAAATTAAGTGGTAGTGTAACGGGTCAAAATGGATAACTGGGTTGGACTGACCCAACAAAACTATCTAATTTCTGTAAATAGTTAATTCCATTTTTTTAAAATATGATTGAAAACATGTTCTGCAATTTATGACCCGTTTAACTCAGCTAATGAAACATGTTTAAGAGAAAAAATGGATCAGAATGGAAAGAGAAAGAAAAATAAGGAAGAAGATCAACGATACTTAAAAGGATGTTGACGTGGGCGTAGAAACTGCAGAAGAGAAGCACATCACAAAAGCGCCTAATTAGTGGTCATAATGATGTAAGCAACCAACTATTGATAAAGGGGTGTTTGGGTTTGTGTTTGCAAAATAAGCTTTTGACTAAATAAATGATGGTGTATGTTATACAGGTTTTGGAATTAGTTGGAAACTCAGCAAGAGACAATAAGAAGACGAGAATTATCCCAAGGCATGTTCTATTGGCAAATGATGACGAGGTTGGAAAGTTGTATAAAGTGGCTGGTTGTTGTGAATTCCAGTTGCTCGACGTGTTATTATGGTTACGTCTTTGTAAGCTTATTGGTAGGTCCACGTCATTAGATTTTTCTAAAGTCTACTATAGAATAGTATATATCTGTCACAATTCTCAAATTCCGGTCATTTATCATACTCCATATTCATCATTTCATAACGGTTCGTGCATGGTTTTGCATTTCACATTAAACGTTTATTTTCTTATTAAATAAACGCTATCGCGTAATTTATTTATTTTGAACAATTGATTCAATACTTCCAAAAATTATTCCAATATATTTTAATACTCATATTAAGATTATAAAAATAATAAAATGAGTCTACCCAGTGTTTTAAATTTATTTGGTATATAAATTGTTAAATTTATATTATTACGACGCTTTTCTTAAAAAACTACACGATAATTATTATATCACTCAAATTTTACAAGAAATGTATTTTTATAAATTTTATGACCTAAATATATTTTATCTTGACCCGTGAAATTTATTTTATCTAACGCTACCTTAAATATTCAAATGTGTATACAACTTACTAATCTTATTTAACAATACTACAAGTTACTACTATCCTCAAATAACTTTACTTCTACTACATTTATACCTTTACATAATAATAATAAATATATGTATATGTATCATTAAATACATGATGATTTTTCAAGATATGCAAGATCTTTTTTTTATTTATATATACTTACACTCCAAGACTTTATACATACAACACATTCACATCCAATAATTCAAGAGTGCAAAGTCAAGATCAAAAATTTTCCTCTCTTCTTCTTCACCCAAAAATCCGGCCACATAGTGTTCCAAGGAGGAGTGATCATCAAAAATTTCTTGTCAAGTTCTACACAATCTAGTAACACTCTTTGTTTAGGTTTTGAAATAAAAACCTAGGGTGTTTAGGATAAATCCTTGATCATAAACCTCATCAAGTAACTTGTAAGCATGAAACTTTATCTTTTACCTTTTCATACATATTTTCATACATTTTCTTGAAGTCCTCATGATCATATTTGCTCAAGTTGTAGTTTTTATTCATGTTTATCAAATGTTATCACCCATATGTGTCCTATTAATTTTTATAACAAGTATGTACTAATTAGAAGTTTATAAAAATGAGAAGTTTGAAAATGGATCATCAAAGTCTAGTTGTGGTTTTTGGAGGAAATGGTTACATAAATTTTATATATGTTTATTTAAGTTTGTATATATATTTTTAGCCTCACAATGAATATTTATTTTGGTTATGATCAAATGAAGTGTTTTACTAGTAGGATTGGTGATGAGTAGATTAAGGGATTTTTTGTGGTGAAGTTGTGGTTAAACAAGTAGATAAAAATGGTAATTTTAAAATGGCGCTGAAGCGCATTTAAATTTATAATTTTTCCGAAAAGTTAGTCATTTTTATAAGTTTTATTAAAGATTTAGAAAATAGATTTTTAGTTATGAACGTGGCCTTTTGAACGGACTAAAACGGAGTTATAACGAAAAAGATACGTGGTTTTCAAGTTACGATTTAAAAACTACAATTTTCCGGAAAATGTTTATACAGTCCGAGTTTTAACTGACCAAACAGTAGCCTAAAAATTTCTGTGAAGTCTCCAAAGTTTAAAAATATATTAGTACTCTTGATTACCTTCGAGTGGATATAAAGAACTTGAAAAACGGACTTAAAACGAGTGAGTTATGGTTAACCGAACTTTGAGTCAAAAACGTGCTGAAAACACTATTCACAGCGTTAGTAAGCTGTCAGGATTTTAATCAAGGTTTTTGAGGGCCTAAACGGACGCTTCGGGGGAAACGGACCTTAAAACGAAGTTAGTTTTTCTATGTATATATTACGTCAAGTCCGATGTAAACCGATTTGTCAATTACTAAAACCGTTACGTAGTTTTAACTACATTTTCACCATTAGCTCAAAAGTAATTATTTTCGACATGAAACCGTCACACATTCAAGTAACAATATTTTTATATAACTAATTTTCAAGTAGCATATTGGGTGATACATTTTCAAATCATGCATTCACGACAACATATCATAACTCAAGTCATAACATTCATTTTAGGTCGCGGATAGTTTCCGAGCCTCACTTTCGTCCACTTCATTTTGTTAGCATATAAATCCTACCAGGTGAGTTCATACCCCACTTTTACTCGTTTAAATTCCTATAAACTATTTGGGGCGAGATACATGCTTATTTATAAAAACATTTAAACTCTATTGCCAAACAATATTACTTATACTTTAGACTTGGTGCGTGTTGTGACTAGACTTAAACAAACATCCCGACATTTATATGTTGGAAGGCAAATTATTTGGATACAGCCCAACGTGAGTCGTTGGAGGAACATCCCGGCATTTATATGTTGGAAGGCCATTTTATGGATACATCCCAACGTGAGCGTTGGAGGAACATCCCAACACGAGTTGTTGGAAGACCCTTGTGGTGACATTTATGCTTTTAACTACCATATTGCGCATATTCATGATTGACATTCCACTTTAGGCAATGGGTTGTGAACACACAGGTTGCAAGTTTTGTATGGGCGGAACTTAGAACTGGGTGGATTTACAATGCCTTTGCTGTGTGAACATTTCTCAAAGTATTTCAAATCATTTTATTACAAACTTATGAACTCACCAACCTTTGTGTTGACACTTTTAGCATGTTTATCTCAGGTCTTAAGGTGATAGCATTTCATGGAGCTTTTGGGTCACATGGCATACATTGGAGTCTTGTGCTTTTAACTATTACCATTCGACATGTTTTGTAAACTCTTTATGTATTATCAAACTTTGGGATTTCTTGCTTGTAAACTTTAACATATGAAATCGAATGGTAAACTTTTCAAAACGTCTCATTATAGAGGTCGTTTTCTGTATCCATACTTTGTGCTATGACGTTATACCCCAATGACACTATCGTTCCGCTGCGATATTTTGGGGGTGTGACAATATCTTATGACTTACGTGTTATTATTTCATAAGAATGACATCCTACACGAAAGAATTGCTTTTATAGTCAGACATTATGGTTTTGGTATTAAGATTGCTGCTAAAAAGGTCTGATATGATCAACATGCAGATACAAAGTGTCCTCAAGCTAGATTGCTGTTAACATGGTTGTTAATGGTATTAGCATGATGTATAGAAAGGTTTCTGATTACAAGTTTTTGGTTCTGACAACAAGATTGTTGTTTTCTTCAGCTTGCTAATTGTTAGTATTGTCAAGGTTGCCTGATATGTTATCATCATGCTAATTAAGGTTGATGCTATTGATAGTTTGTTCAAGGTTGCTGAATAAAGTTTCTGCTGTAATCAACATGCTATTTAAAGTAGTTGTTGATAATAATGTTTTGGTTGCTAAATTATTCAGTTTTCTTATAATAAGGTTTTGATGAAAAGGTCTCTGATATGATTAGCATTCTGATACATATTGTCATCAAGATTGCTGATAAATTGGTTGTTGGTGGTATTAGAATGATGTCTAAAGTGGTCTATTTACAAGTGTCCGTACTGATAAGTGTTTAAATAATGATAAGTATCTAAAACCATCATATATTTGAAGTTGTTAAAATTGCATATATTTGAACAAGAAAAAATACAATAGTTAAGCTGTACAACGTATGTTAAACTTATACAAATATTGAAACCACATGCAAATACAAATAACAATGCTATTTGTTTAGACATTTATCAACACATACACGTAATAATGATATCATGTCTTTTATTAATTAGATATTTGACAAAACCCAAAACTATATATACTAATCTCCATGAGAAGTTTTAAATGATACACGATTTTATCAGTAGTAGCCCACAAGTAAACGAAAGGAGTGTGACATGAACTTGAAGTAAAGTGCAATATAATTTAGAAAAAAGAAAGCATCACTAACCAATTTTTACTAACAGTATATTCTATTCCATTGTTGTAATAGGTTGGAGGTTTGAAAGACACATTAATGCTAAAGTATTATTGAATTGTACTAATTTCAAGAATATCCGGTATCATACAAGTTGAGCAAAGTGATATTAGTCATGAAAATACGTTAAGCAAAAATCTATCCCAAAACCCCATGTATGCACGGGGATTTAAAAAGTTCAAGTTAAAATATACAATTTTTCAAACATAATTAGGCAATGTATAACTAACCCAAAACTAATCTAACAAAAATTAAATCCAGAGCACCGTGTGTGTACGTGGTCTAAAACTATGATGCTATCATTCTTCTTCATAGAGACAAACTATCTCACCCTAAACGTCTTCTCTCTTCCCATCTGAACTCAGTCAAGGTATAATAAATATTTTCTCGGTCCCTTACCGTAAAGGTTTTATTAAGAACTTAAACCTCGTGAAATATGCAAAACAAGGAGCTCTTATCCGACACATTTACTACACAAAGGAAGCTTGTGGTACAGGGAAATGCAACAAGAGTTTTCAGCCATTTTTGTTGACTAACGGTGTGAATGGTAGCACTAAAAATCTATGTGATCAGATATATGTGAACTTTGATCCGTTGACATGCTATGTCAAAGATTTGGAGGCACGTTAACTAATCAACCTCTTTACTTCATATTGTGTTTAATGTATATTATGTTTTTCATAAGGTGTACACTTTGAACTTTAAGTTCTTTTTTTGAAAGTTGAGGTTGTGCTATTGGTCTAATATTAAACTAAAGAAGTTTTCCAACACCATTGACTATTTGGATGACTTTAGTGATGACCAAGTTGTAGTTATGAGTAGTATACTTATATGTTTTGTTTACAATCAAATGTTTTGTTTACAATCAAATAACTTCTTTAGTTTAAATTACAAATATCTATAAATAATATAAACAATATATCGAAACTTGCCCGCCCATCTTGAGTGTTATTGGTTTGCATTTATTCTTAGATAGTTTTGCATCCATCATATCATTAATAAACAACATTTTTTTTTCTTCCCCTTTTTGTATGTAAATATACAAAATGTGCATTTCTTTAGATATAAACCGGAAACATTTTTGAGGTGTCATTGTTTTTTCATACTTCTAAACTCCGAACATTTTTTTTTTTTTTATTTACGGTTGAATGATAACAAAAGTCAAGGTCAAACTTTGGCAAATGTTGGACTTTATTTGTAACACCCGGTTTTCTCACATGAACAACTTTATATGGTTGTTTCAAGAGTAAAGAGCAAAAAATGTCTTAAGGTGTTGTGTTGTGACAAAGATGATAACTACACCAATGCTATAACAAACGTCGTGTATAAAGAAGTTCTTCACATATTATGAGTATCTTTCTTCATTTCCATTATGCGCTACTATAATAGATATGTATCTTTTTTCTTTTACGATTACGACTGGCAGAAACTTATTTTTATTGTGAACATTATATTAAGTTTAACGATATTTTAAAAACAATATTATTAATTTTATCTTAAATAATTCTTGAAGCTAGCCGCCCAGCGGGCGGGCCTGCGGCTAGTATTGTATAAAATAGAATAAAATGAGTGTAAATATGAACATAAAATGAAAAGTTGTGCATAAAAATGATAGGATATTAGAGTGATAATAAAATTCTATGTTTGAAATGAATTAGGGTGCATTTAGTCGTGATGGTGACCACCAATATTGGCCAAAAAGGGGGACTGCACGCGCGGTTGTTGTTATCGTGTTATGGGGATTATGTATGGTGGTTGACACCACCAGGTGATGCACCACCTCCATAAAACCCAATATAAAGTTTTTACTTTTGAGATTCAGTCGTAGATATAGGTCGTGTTATAATTCTCACGTCAAATTTTCACCATGAATTATATTATACATAGCCTCTCGATATGAAATGATGGGGGATAAATGTACACAAAATTCTTTTTGTCCCATCCTAAACACTATAACTTAGCACAAACTTCATCTTAATTAGATACATGAATGTAAATTAGAGTGTATCTTAATTAGATACATGAATGTGTTATAAATATAATGAACAATAATATGAACACAAGAACAAGAGAGGAGGAAGATATAATTTCTTATTAAGTTGCAATCCAAGAAGTTACAAGAGTGTATCTACTTATAGGGTAGATGATTACATGTAAACCCTAATGGGCCGGGCTAGTAAGCTAAGAGTGAATAGACATAAGCCCATAATATTAAACTACAATACTCCTCCTTGGATATTCACCGTTTATCATACGCTATATACCGCCTCATTAAAAACCTTATAAAAAAAAACCCAGTGGGATAAAAAAAAACTTGATGAAGGGGAAAAAGAGTGCAGTGCGCATAATGCTCCCCCTCAATTCAATGTATATCTTTCAAGCGCCGAATATTAATCTTCTGAAGCAGTTGCTCAAACACTTTTGTCGGCAAAGATTTTGTAATAAAGTCCATCGAATCATTGATGTTAAGAATATGTCATGCAAAGATGACAAATTATATGTGTAGCTTCAAACCTAATATGAATGCATTGGTTGGAAAACATACATTGCTAATACAAAAATCAAGAGAGAAAAATACACTCTCTTGACGCATATTAATTATTAAAACCCCAGTTGCACTTATGTATGGTACTTGAGGACTAATTATTTCTTTGAGACATGTGCAAAAGAAATTTATATAATATGCGTCCAAAATGATTTTTATCCATATAAGGATTCATTCAATTTGATCAAGTAGAGTTCACGAAAACTTTAATAATTACTTCGAGAAATTAAAGTTGTGAGACAAATTAAATGCTTCTAATAAAAATTCATATAATATAACATACAGATTACAGTGTATTGTTCTTTTTTCGTTTTAAATTATTTGTTTATTTTTATAGTTTGTTTTAAATTAATGTTTATTATTAAAAATAAATAAAAAGTTTGACTGAGTATATTATTTTTACTTGAAGTTAATTAATTAATAAAAGCTAAAATGTCATTCAAAGATCATACTGCAATTATTATTATTTTCTTGAACTCTATATTTTCTTATCATGAGATAATTATCTTGAGACTAATGAAGTATATACTTGTAAATGTTCACCGATGGTTTACGATGTTGTTTTAGACGTCAAAATCATCCTATTATTAGGAAATATAAAACAAATCAAGCTAGATTCATGCCACTTTAGTGCTTTTGAGATTGACACATGCCTATGTTATATTTGGGTTTGGCTATCCATGCACTCTTTTAAATTATAATTTTACCACTAGTCTTAATTAATTATCATGTTTCGTTTGTTAGAGTAGAAAAAAATCTTTTGAAATATCAAAAAAGAAATAGCTGTATTTACAGTGAATTTTCAAAATGTTTGAATCAACGAAGAAAATCAAAACTTTGTACCTCCATGAATGTCAATTGACCATTCACCAATGGCCGATCTTAAGCAATATTCAGTTATTTAGTTTTAGCTGAAAGAAGTTGTAATTAAAATCGGGAAGTGATTCGGTATGATTTAACTTTATTAGTAGATATAAATTATAGCAAGAGTAAATTGCATAAAGCGCTCATGTGGTTTGACGAAATTGCAGGAATAGCCAAATCTTTTCGAAAGTGCAAGCATAATTCTTGTGAGAAACTTTTGTTTAAATTGTCATCCCTAACCCAGATCAAAATGACTAAAATACCCTAATAAAATACCTTTATCTTCAACCTCTTTCGTTTTCACAATTTCTATTTTCCTTTTGAATGAAAATTGAAAAACATGAAGATCAAGAACTCTCAAAAAAATCTCAATCAAGCTGTAAAATGTAAATAAAAAATCACAATCAATTTTACAACCAAAATCATTAACATATAAACACACGAGTAGGATAAAAAACCCTAAGATTAATCATCTTTAAAATCCATCGAATTGTAAAACCTAAAATTCCCTGATATCATTTAGTTCTATAAACTCTCAAAAACTTTCAATCTTAAATTCCTAACTTATTTAACAAACGGAACACACAATTACAACCACTAAATATCTCAACATAACCGCTATTGATTTGCCTTCGTCGGACGTCACTGCCACCGCCGTTGCGTTAGAAATCGAAAATTGTTGCCGTCGGCAATTTTATGTCGGACATCGCAAAACACGATTCGTGTTGTTGCAAAATCATTCTTAGTGGTTTCATCAGGGTTGAGTTGTTGTAATTGTTTATTTGGTGCAAGAAAATGAAGAAAAAGATGGTTATAAATGCCATATTAAGGTTTTGATGTTTCGATGTTCATAAATTTTGTTTAAACAAAAATATGAAATTCAAGTAAAACAAAAGAGGTTGACGACGAGATCATTTTACCTTGGACCAGGGACGAAAATTTAGTCAAAAGTTTTTCACAAGGACTACGCTTGGACTTTTGAAAAGATTGGACTATTCTTGTGATTTCCTCAAATCACATGAACGATTTTTGCAATTTAATCTTATAGTAATAAAGTATCAAATCAAAATAAAAAATTATTTCAAAGGGGTAAAACTATCGTATTAGAGGTTAACAACCATTATATTTTCATAAGTTTTTTATGCTTTTTTTGTTTCTTTTTTCTTTTTCTTTTAATCTTTTACCATAATTTTAATACTAAAAAAACATAAACTAACTTAAGAACTATCTCTCGCATCATTTTCTTTTATTTAACTTATAAAAAAAATGTGTCTTGTATTACGGTAATGTCTGTCACACCTCCAAAATATCGCAGCGGAAAGATAACCGATGCGTGACGGTTATAGCACAAAGCACAAGATAATAAAGAATGACTTCTAAATGAGTCGTTTTAAAATACGTGTTCGATGAGATTTAAAGAAAGTTTTAGAATAATACGATGCAAGAGTTTACAATAATTGGTAAATAAGCTTTTAAAATTTCATCGAACGATAGATAAATGCATAAGTCTTCAAAAGATGAAATTGGGAAGCCACTCGAATGCTTATGCTCCAATGCTATGCCAAATCGTCAATCATGAACCTGAGAAATACATTTTAAAATGTCAACATAAAGTTGGTGATATCACATGTTTTAAGTAATAGTAAAAGTTTTGTAGTGTGTATGACCATTATAACAAATACAATGTCACACAAAATGAGTTTACTATTGCCTAAGCTCATAACAATGAAGCATTAACTGTACTTTAAATGAGAGTTGTTAGGTCACCATGTTTGTAAAACAAGCATCAATATAAAGAAATAAGAAGAGAAGATCGGATGAACACTTAACCAAAACACACGTATGAAATAATGAAAAGTTTATGCTTAGAGTGAAATAGAAAAGTGAACAACCAACTCTCAAATGAGAGTTACAAAGGTATTTATAGGGAAGGAGCTAGGGTAACACTCAATCTCCCTTCCTTTACTTATTGAGTTTGGGCCAAGGCTTATGGGCTTTCTACATAAGCCTTGCCTTAAGTACTAACATAAAAGCCTAATTAAGCTAACTATTACAATATTAATTACTAACACTTGTAATCTAGTTTAGGAGTGATTCCAACAATCTCCCCCTAAGTGTTGGTGATTAATGATTAGAGTGAAAAAACGTTGTAGGTGCTGATGTAATAGTTGCTTTGACGTCTTGTGACATTCTTCTTTCTTGTGAGAAGAATTGTCTTGATTCGCACAATCTCCCTAGTGTAGGGATCTTGTTTCTTTTGAAGTATTCTGCTTTGACGTCATCATTTTCTTTGTTCTTTGATCTTTGATCTTTGTTCTTTGTGGTGGTTGTGATAGTATGTTGTGGTTATCTGCATCAGATCCGCTTCGTTGCTCCACTGTCTCCACGTCTTTCTCCAACATGCTCACACGCTCTTTAACGTTGAATTTTCAGTACTGATGTAGTTCTCTTAGTCTTTAAACTTTGTAGATTCTTTGACTTTGACGAAGAATCATTATGACTTTGTGTTGCCTTTTGAGAGAACTTCAATTAGTGTTGTTGTTGGTATGAGCATGTGATGAATCTGCACGATCTTTTCCTCCCGCGAGCATCCATAAGAAGAAAACATAAAACATGGGTTAGAAATAATCCAGCGCTTACAAGTTTGAACTTCGAGTGTGTTAACAACATAGTGTGAAAACACGTCTCTAATTCTCACTAAGTCTGTTCCTGAACTGGATTCCCACAAGTGAGATAACGCGATGTACAGAAGTACACCTACAGTTCAGGTGAGTCGCTGAGGTACACCGAAGCATCACCCCACGACTATAGACCGTTTGAGACACACTAAGCGTAACCCACAAGGAGTTACCGAAGTGACCTGTTGTCAGGGCTGTTTGATGTTGACCCTGCCAGGAGTTTCCATTCAATCACTGAGGATCATGTTAATACAAATAAGCCGTAAAAACGTTTATTTATATTTTAAGATCTTCTAATGTTTTGTCGATAACAAACGTAAAATCATTTTAACGAAACAAATATAATACGTAAATAGTTTGAGTCAATAGTTTCCTAACACACTTACGTTTTCACATAAAACACTAAAACAAGTATAAGTGATTTTATGATTTAGATGCATATGTACAACAACTAGTGTTTACATATTGGGTTAATATATACTTAAAACTAAGTATACTAAAATGGGTAAAAACAAGTAAATACTAAATGGGTAAAAACTAGCAAATGGTCCCATAACCCATGGTTTTATATATACCACTTAACCAAGTTCATTGTATCCTTAAGATACATTGTATCTAGAAATAAAACCATGGATCAACCCATAACCCATGACCCATGACCCATAACCAAAAATACCCATGGGCAAAGAGGAGCGTTCCACGGATCCCTGGCTTTGTGCTAGCCGGATCCCTTGTGGGATGGATCCGCGGGATCCGGGGAACAATCGAGAATTTTCTCTATAAATAGAGAGCCATTTCTTCCTTTCTACACACAACTTTACACACATAATTCCCCAAGTATTATAACCCTCTAACCTCAGATCCAAGTGATCTATGTAGTTTGTCTTTTGTTTTTATGTGATCTTCTAGGTTCCTCTTAAAGGCGAGATCACCACTTCTTGAAGACAAGCAAACTCAAGTCCATGAGTTGCCATGCTTCGTCATCATCAAGACAACTAAGGTTCTCTTGTTGATAGTTCTTTCTTTCTCCATAGATGTTGAGTTGAAGGCATTAGTGAAGGATGCCGAAAGTGTCAAGATGAAAGCATTAGTGAAAGGTGCTCATCATCCGTGTCAAAGCATTAGTGAAGAATGCTAAAGGTGTCAAGACGAAGGCATTAGTGAAGGGTGCCAAGCGTTGTGTCAAAGGCATTAGTGAAGGATGCCGAAGAATCAAATCAAGTAGCATTTGGGAAGAATGCCTAGGTCGTATAATCGATGAGGTGCATCGTTATACATATATGTATTTGTTTATTTCCAAGGATGGTGATATCCTTGATGGTGTTGTAACAAGGAGTTGATCTCCTTGATATTAGGTGTTGTGTTGTGAAGGGTAGTAGTTCCTCCATAGTAATGGAACTAGGTACTTAGCCTAGTACCTAATAAAGGGTAGGCGACGTTGTGATAGGATTAGTTCTCCTTGGTGTGAAAGAACTCGGTGGTTAGCCTAGCACCGTATAAAGGGTAGGCGACGTTGTGTTAGGTGTGGTTCACCTTGGTGTGAAGGAACTTGGTATTTAGCTTTGTACCGGAAAAAGGTTAAGCGACGTTGTGAAGGCTTCTCCGCCACAAGGAGTTGGTGTAGTGCTTACGAACTCTCGAGTAGGTGACTCAGGGAGTGGAGTAGGGCAAGGAAGGTGTCCTTGTAGCTGAACCACTATAAATACTTGTGTCGTGGTGATGTGCTTCTTACTCTTTATCTTTCATTACACGTTTATATATCTATCTATCAACGTCCAACATAAAACAACCAAATAGATTGACATAAGTCGATCTAAATATTTAAAAGAAAGTTTTAAATTGGTAAAACTATTCAACCCTCCCTTCTAGTTTTCTACAATTGGCATCAGAGCTTCGTTACCAAGTGTCTTAGAGTATGTTGTACTTTAAAAACTTGATACGATCCATGTATGTTTGAAAACTACAAAGAAGGATTATTTTTTTTGTCATATTTTAAGAATAAAAATCATTATATTGTTTATTGTTGGACAATGATAGAATACTCTAACATTTCTTTTGTTAAGCAATATCCATATTTGGAGTTGGAGTTACCAAGAAGATCATAAAGAATCTATCTAAATATTTCTTTTCGCAAATCGAATGTTTAGTATTCTCACAACATAAATCTGGAGATTCCAAGAAGATCACTGATAATTCATTTTCGTACAGATATTTTCCGAAGAAATACAAAGGTATGTATTTTCCCCGGGTCGTTTTCCCAACGAGGGATGAATGAAGTTTATAATTCACGTCGCGTTTAATGTGATTTGAATTGGGAAAAAGGATTTTGGGTGATTTCTAAACTACGGGGCAAGTGAAAGCAAAGGGAAGCAATAAAAACTACAGAATCTATAATGCAAACAAGTAAATACAACTAAATATGCAAGTGAGAACTAAAAACGCGATTAACGTAATTATGAAAACGTGAATTAAAATGCAAACTAATCTAATTTAACCCCTAAAAGTGAACTAATAACTTTCTACAGCTAAGAATATGATTTAAAAATTATTTGAAACTTAAAACTATTTTTTTTGGGTTTTTCTTGATTTATTTGGAATTAAAAACTAATTTTAGACAATTAAAATAGAGCTAAAATGCTAAAAATTAGGAAAACATGCAAAACTATTTTTCAAAAATCTTAAATAACTAAATAGAATTTTCAAAACTGTAATCACATTTTTCTGGATTTTTCTCTAATTATTATGAATTTAAAACTATTCTAAACTAATTAAAAGGCTAGAAAATACTATTTAATCTAAGAAAAATCTGGAAAAATACCTTTTATAACTTTTTAAATAATCTAAACCTAATAAAATTGAAATTTCATTTTTCAGAACATTTTATGAATTATTTGGATTAAAAGCTAATTAAAAAGCCTTCAAAATGAGATTAAATGTAGAAAAATATCAAAAGAGCATGGAAAAATATGAAAACTTCCAGAAAATTCTAAAATAATACTGAGATTCAGGGAAAAATAACAGAGATAACTTTGGAGTGCAATAAATATGATTTGGGCACACAACTAATATGAATAAGCACTTGAAATAAGCTAAAAGCTAACTGTAAGCTACCATAAGTTACCTAAGCCTAAAAGTAACCTAAAATGTCTAAGATAAGCCTACTGCAACTGATTTCAACCTAAAAAGCACAAGCTATAAGCTAAAAGCACAAGATCAGGTCTTAAAAAGCATTAGCCAAACAGCCTTTTAGCCCCCACTTTGAGCACTGATTCAGCTTACTTAGAAAAATCCTAAAAATAAACTAAAAATACCATGTTGAGAACAACCAACAAGAGTGCTTATATCCATAATTTCAACAGATTTGGATTAAAAATGAGGAAATTAAAAATGCAAAAGTAACTGCAGTTTGAGAGTTTAAATGAGGTTTTTGACTTTTGAGATAAAACAAAAACTTTGACTAAAATGAGATTTGGATCAAGATGACTGAATGATTATGATATTATGTGATGAACTAACACTGATTCAAGCTAATTTAACTAATCTAACACCCATATGCAAAATATAGCCTACTGATTCAAAACAGAATATGAAATTAGAAATAGTTAAGTGCACTTTTGACTTAGAGTGTATGCAAGTGCAAACTAATGACTAATATGAATTTAATAAGCTTAACTGAGATCTAACCAACTAAGCTTAACCATAAAACAAACCCCAAACTCAGATAGCACCCTTGATCCAAACACTAGTTAAAGGGCTGATATGCAAATTTCAACCTCTAAACATGATTCTAAACCATAATTCCTACTAGAACAAAATCAAATGATGATGAGTAAACTAAATGATGCAATTATATCAACTATAACTATCAAATGAACACTAAGCTAAAATTTCAGACATGACAGATGAAATGGAAATCTCAACAATTAATCTAGAAAAGCTAAAACAGATATAACACAAACTAAACAAGTCTAATTATATGAGATTAAGCACAATTAACTATAAAAACTACTACTACACTCTTGAATTGAATCAAAGACAGAATCAAACTTACAAGTGGTCCTGTCACAATGACATGCTAACAAGAGATCAAAAACAGTAACCCAAACTATTATCAACTCAAATCAGATCCAAACTCAACCCATTTCATCATCATATCAGCAATCCAGTACAATTTCTGCATGTTTGACTTTAGTTTACCAAATATAGAATTGAGAATATGAACTGAGTAATGAGTTTTTGAGTAGATAATAAGCTAAAGTGAGCTTATAAAAGCTTATAGAAACAGTAACCTTAAACTGAATTTAGATTAAAACAGATTTGAGTTATTTTTTTTATTTTTCAAATATTTTTCTGATTTTTTTGTGATTTTTGTTTTGTGATTTGAAAAGACAGTAAAGTAGCTTTAAAAACTTAAATGAGATTGAAATTGAGCTTAATGAACAAGAACGAGCTTAAACAAGAATAACTTGAATTCAAAGTGAACAAGTGAGAATATGAAATTTAAACTTTCATTAATTATAAAAGTTGAGTACAATTAAAACAATAAACAATTTAAAAACATTACACTAGAATTTAAACTTTGACAGAAATTAACGATGGTAACAATTCTCTAAAACAATGAAAATTGGACAAATTACATTTGAGAATGAGAGGGGTTTATATAGCTGCTCAAAGGAGCTTGGGTCTTGATTTCAGAAGCTTCACGAATTCTAATCTCCACCATTGATTATACATCTTGTCATCCTTTTCAATCACATCCGTTGGATCAGATGGGTGAAGTGGCTCAACCAATGGGATCACTCCAATCTGCCTTGCTGTCATTCCCCGCACATGGATTGCCGGTGGATTCTTAAACGTGGGTAATTATTACTTGGTTCAGGGTAATTTGGGGTTTATGATCATAAACAGTAATTTGAGTTTTTCACTGGTTTTGGGCGCGCTGGGTAAAGGGATGGGTTTTTTTATTCTTTTGTTTGACTTAAGTGAAATGGTTTGACCGGGTGGGATTATTAAAGGGATTGACCGGGTTTTTATTCGTTTGACCATGGGTAGAAAAAGGTGGTTAACGGGTATGGATTTAAGCTTATGGGCTTGGGTAAAGTGGGGTGGTGTGGGCTTTTGGTTTATTTAATTTTGGACTTGTCAAGTTGTAGCATTTTTAAGACAATTCATTTGATATTTTAACCATAGGAACCAATGGTGCAATTTCTGAAAGTGTGAGGGTGAATTGGGTAAATGAAATTTATGAGGGGTTGATTTAGTAAATCTGGGAAAGTTGAGGGTATTTTGTGTAATTTTTGGAAAGTGAAGGTGTAATGTAAGAAACTCCCCGAGTCATGTCCCGAACTTCGAAAATGTCACTTTTAAACATCAAAGTCCCATAACATAGCATCCCGGCATTGGCTTTTGCATTCTTCTTTCTCTCGTGCCCAGTTTTCTTTGGTTTTGGCTTTCTTTTGTCTGTTTTCAGCATATCCGTACCTGCACATGCACAAACTCAAGAAACCAATAGATATTAGCAATAAATGGCTCTTTCTTGGTTATTTTGGGTCTGATTTAGTAAAGAAATGATATGTGTTTTTGCACATATCAAAATACCCCAGACTAGACGATTGTCGTGTCCCCACGCAATGCAATCAACTCACGCTTCTAAAACCATGGATTTCAATCTCTTTCTACTAAACCTATGAAGAAGTAGCAAAGATTCCTCAAAAGAGATTAAGAACCCTTAATTCTAAAAAACGCCCGTTTACCTTTTATATTCACATATAGATATTACGATTAAGCACATTCCGATTATGAGTGACGGTTTGTTGAACTTTCATGTCGATCAATAACTCCAACATTTTTCAAATGACACGTTAGGATCACGGAGTAGGAAACACAACACAGCGTGAAGTGACCATACGGATAGAATACATCGTCCCTGATTTTTCACAAGTCCCTAAACTAAGCGTAAAATCGAAATTATTGTTAAATATGACTCTAGATGCTAACACTACCCATGGAAGTTACTTGTGTAATTACCTTTTTTCTCCCATTTTCCTATTTTCCTCTAATTATTTTATTTTTGTGAGAAATGAATTTCTTCAAATTTCTCGTTTCGATAATTTTTATTCCGATAAAGATATGAAGCTAAGTCGATAATTAGTTATCCATCTTCCCTCGAAAACCGTTGCACACAAGAATGAGGTCCACATCAAGGTCCTAATTTCACACGATTTAGGGAGAATATCCTTTTTATGGCGACCGAAACAACTCATCTACGAGTCCAGAGATAGAGGCTTTATTTAGACATCTCCCGGATTCAAAGTTTGGCTTAACACTTATTTCAGCACATTTGCATTTTTGCAATTTAGGCCCTTGGTCTTTTCAACCACTAATTCAACGGGATTACCGTTTTATCAGAAGTCTTATTATGACTTTGGATTTTCCTCAACCTTTTTGGAAGTCCATGACAACGGGGTGAGACATAAAAAACTTTTATGGCTTTGGATTTTTCAATTTTAATACATTTGGGCTTTATTTCATGTTAATTTTTGTGCCAAACTCCAAATCCTACGGTTTTTTACACCGCAACACTGACAGTACCTTGATGTGTACCCAACTCTCATGGGCAAGGATTCTCTAAAGAAGATAAAGAACTAACTATCGTCAAAAACTCGACATCTCTAATTATTTTTTCACATATATGGGGTGAAACAATCTTGTGGGAACAAAAAGCCATAAGTACCTTCGATGGGCTCTAAAGAGAACCAACTACTCCACGCTTAGCATCTAAACTCATAAGTAACTCTATCATTCCTCGATCTCCGCAAATTTAAAATCCCAAGTAATGAGATCCGCGGATGCTTAGCCGATAATTAGATTATCTATGGTTAAGGGAACAAGCTAGGGCTCAACACGCCCGGTCAAGTCAGAATTCCATTCCTACTCTCACCAGCGGAAAGTCAACAAGGTGTCAAAATATATATTTAGCAATTGCTTCGTCAAATAATCTCAAGTCTCGCATTTTCAAAGTCACTTATTAGAAACTCGCAAATTCTTGGTTAAACTTCGCATATTTAAAATCACTTAGAGAGACTTGCAAATTCTTGGCCTTTTGAGCTAGAATCGCATTTTATAGCCTCTTGTCTAAGCAATTAGCAAAGGCTATTTCAAGAAAAACGCATATTTAAAGAAACTTCTAAGAGACTAGCAAGAACTTTTCGATCATAAAACTAACAAAAGCTTACAAATTTTTTTAATTTTTCACATTTTTGCACAATTTTTTCATTTTCTAAGGAAAAACGGGGTTACGAGAGTATACGACAAAAAATAAGCAAGTGCGGTCAAATCAAATCGAAGATTACCCACCCCAGACTAAAATGAAACATTGTCCTCAATGTTTTAAGGCAAGGGTATCAATGAAAATCTAAAAGCCGTTTATTAAGTATGCTCAAAGATAAACGTTAGTCGATAAGATTTTGGATATCGGATTTCCATCAGCATCGATCATGAAACTCGAGTGGAGAAAAGACAAACTTCGAGCACGAGAGTCTTCATATCGGGAAAATCCTAGACAAAACATCACAAACAACCAAACACGAGAAATCGAAGAGGCTAACCCCTTCACGTCACTTATTGGAAAATAGAAAGAAGATAGAGATAAGCATGGGGTGCCTCCCACGAAGTGCTACTGTTTTTCTTCAACGAGTCGCTAGCCTGACTCGTCCCCGAATTCATTTGTCCTTGGGGAAACAAGCGGAAGGGATACCCGGATCAAAGATGGTATCCTCACTCTAGAGGGAAAGATAATGGGTGGGTTGGGAGGGAAAGAAAATGTCGGGCTCAAGCACAAATGGGATAACATCTCCCAAACTCACAAAAGGTTTATTAAGAAAGAGTAATCCATCATCCGGTGGTTTTGCGGGAGGACGAAGAGATGACGGATCAGAATGAGAAAACTCCAAGACAGACGGGAGCTCATGGTATCGTATAAGAGGTGAAAGCTTAATAATGAAGGCATTCATCGGAGGATCCTTATCTCGGACAACGTTTTTAGAATAAAACTCATCTATGTCGAATATCCCAGGTTTAAATATTTTGTCTTCACATGCGGGCTTAACGGGATAAAGGATAGTGGACTCATCAGAGAGAGGAGAGTCAAGAAAACCATCAAGAACAACCATATCCCCCTCGGGATCATTAACGGCATCCTCAATAATCGAGTCACTTGTCAGAGTATCGGATATCTCGTTCAAAACTTTACTCATATCGACATCGAAGTAGAATCGCTCAAGAATCGGAGGATAAACGTTGGTAGTGGGACTGCCACTAATCTCTCCATCAAATCGAAAAGTCTCAAGCTCAGGCAAAAAATCACTATCTTTAACAGAGATAGGAAGCGAACTTGAATTATCGTTTAGGGTTTTCAATCTTAGAAATGAGAAGATCAACATTCAACAATGTTTGACGTAGTGCTTCATCCTCGATCTGAATATCATCGGAATCGATCTCTTCATCTTCTGGCTCAAAATCATTATCATCTTCTATATGGACGGGCTCAGAAGGTAAATCGTCGACGAAATCGATTTCTCCATAAGAATCATCATCGGCATCGGAGAACATCTCAACATGATCGCTTGAAATATCAAGAGAAGGCTCATTACAAATATCATAAACAACCTCGGACTCACTTGGGATTGGGATAAGGACCTCAGCACTAGACGATTCCATTTCAGAAATGGTACTAAGATGCTCATCCCCCATTATGAGAGAGTCAACGGGTTTAACAATGTTCGAAGAAATAGAATCATCGACCTCTTCCAAAACAACGTCACTTCTCTCAACCGGCGTGAGTGAAAGGGAAAGGTCGAAAATGAAAGGCTCAGAGACGAGAGAAGAAGTGTATGTCGAAGATTCCGGAAATGGGACAAGTGGTGTGCTCTGAGAGCTAGCAATTTCCACGACTTCCGTTGTGGTCTCCGGTTCTTTCTGTTTAGAAAGCATTTTAAGCTCATAATTTCGTTCCGTTTTGTTGTAACTCGACAAACTTCTAACAGTGAATCGTGAAAGAGAAGAATCGATTCTAGAATTCTTCGGATTAGAGTCGAGATTTGATTCGGATTGTAGATATAGAGCAGTTTTAAATTTTTATTTCCCGATTAAGATTTAACAATCACTTGAGGACAAATGATAATCAATCTTTCGGAGTCGTATTCCACGGCGAGATATGAATTGAGATTTACGTTATTGTCTTTTGTTTGATGCTTGATTATCAAATATTTGGTTTTGGATTTTTTTGAAAAGATTTTAAAAACTATTTGATGCTAATTAAAATTAAATAACAACTAATGACGAAATAAAATTAAGCTAAGAAAATGATAATAAAAGCTATGCTTGTCAAGTGAGGTGAAAAGTAAATAAGTGTGAACAATATATTAAGCCCTTGTAAATAATACACGTCGAAATAAAATTATTTTCTCACAACGTTGGCTTATATTGAAAACAATCATTTTTCTCTTGGTAATAATTACTAGATTTAAATAATCAATAATTTCAACGGCTTTTGCCCGTTAAAACAATCAACTAATTATATCTAAAAATAATCCGGAAACTATTAATCAATAATCTTCGATACCCGTTTAAAAAACTATTTTCTCACAACGTTGGTTTATTTTGAAAATAATTCTTTATCTAGGTAAAATTACTAGATTTAATTAATTACCCTAACGGCTTTTGCCCGTCAAAACAACAAATTTCAATCCAAGTAACAAAAGATTATTAATCAACAATTTCTAAGTTTTCACACTTAAATCCCATATCAAAACTCACTTAACAAGCATATAAAAATCTACTCACTACACATAACTACTAAACCAACAATAATGTTCTCAACAAACATAAGCATATTAACTAATAAACTAAGAGTAAAAGGGATAAGAAAATAAAACCCGTTCTAAGAGATGAAACGAAAATAACCACCCGATTTTATAAACTTGACAAATTGTAAAGTTTACTTCTTTTTACGCATTAATATAACCAAATAATCAATAAAGTTTGTGACTTTATTAACTATTTAGCTTATTAAGACTAAAAAGCTATAAACTTTATAAATAAGCTAGCTTATAAAACCCTTAAGCTCCTAGCCTTAAGGTTGAAATGATGAGAAAATAAGAAAAGAACACAACTTTAACAAGAGTTAGGACAAATAATCTATAATATGGATCAAATAAGCTATGAAAAAGCTTATTGATTATGTAAAACTAAGAAAAATTAAAACTTTTTAACTTAAAATACTAGATCTAAAGTAATAAGCTAATGAAAAACTTTTTATAAAAGAAAAACTAAAAAATCAAATCTTTTTGGGGTTTTATAAAGTATTTGGTAAAATAAAAAGTAGATCTAAGGTTATAAAAGCTTTTTAAACAAAAGTAAATAAAGAGTGTCTAATAAATAGAGTAGATCTAAATAAGCCACAAAAAGCTAATAAGCTTTCATGACTTATTAGATAAGATAAGAAAAAGAAAAATAAAAGAAAGAGATGAAAAAGAAGAATAAGCTAAAATAAATAAGCTAAAGAGTTGATTGATGATAAAAGAGTTGGTTACAAAATAAGCACTTCATTAATGATAAAAGAGTTGGTTACAAAATAAGCACTTCAAACAAGCTAAATGAAATAAGCTAAAAACTACCCCTAATTATAAATCTACTCCTACTCCTAATAAATAAAACTGTGTGCGTAAAAAAATGACTATCTCGGATGTCTTGGATCAAGTGCAATTTATAGCCTCAATGTGCCTTCTAGGTCCTTCCTCGTATACCTTCCCGACCAAGGCGACACGTGGCACTTTTGTGTTGGCTGGAGAGATGTTGCTAGCTGTGCGAGTAGACGAAAGAAATTAAACGCGCCATGGTTGAATTATTTTCAGAGCGTGGGTTACACGCTGGGAACAAATGCTTGCTACTCACACTCTCCCAGAACTACATTTTGCACTTTCATTTTGATAGTTGGGCCTGGCTTTGGTTTGGCAGCTGGACATTTGGACTTCTTCTCATTGGGCCTGCGCAGAGATAACAGCAGCTGGGCTTGGTGTTCTTCCCGCTGGGCTTGGGCTGGAGATAATAAATGACAAAAATTAAATGCCACCAGTGGGAATTGAACCCTTGATATCTAGCTTGACAATTATCAACCCAACCACTAGACCAAGAGCTCTTTTGTGTTAAGTCTTTTGCATTTAATTCTTTTTAATGCTCTTTTACTTGATCCGAATTTTAGCTATTATCTTTAAAATAATCTTCGTTCAAGCTTCGTTTGATCTTTCAATTTTTCTTCTCTTCCTTGATGCTCCAAATAAAATAACCATTTGACTCGATTTTTCGTGATCTTTCCAATGGTGTGCTCGGATAATTTTTGCGACTTCGTTTGACCATCGAAAAACGCGAAAATGTCGTTGAAACTCATCCGAAAATCACCGTTTTTGCTTTGTTTTCAAACCCTTGTACCTGCAAGACATAATAACACATATCCAACATATTTGCAATATAATTTGACATATTTAATGGTTATTAGTCCGATTTAGCATATTTTTAGATATAAAATGATGTGTGTTTTAGCACACATCAAAATACCCCACACTAAAACGATTGCTGGTCCCACACGCAATGTTAATTACACACGTAGAGAAAGAAAGTCTTTTAAAACCCCTTAACTAATGATCCCTCACATCAAACAAGAACAGAAAGATGTTCATCAAGGGGTACAAAAAAAAATAGCTTTGAAAACGCCCCGTTTAAACCATTTTATCAAGTATACATATATATAATTAAACACTTTCCTTTTGTGTGATGGTTTGTTGAACTTTCATGTCAATCGATAACTCCTACATTTTTCAAAATACATTTTTAGAATCACGGAGTAGGAAACACAACTCAGCGAGGAGTGGCCATACGGATAGAATACATCGTCCCTGATTTTTCACAAGTCCCCAAACTAAGCGTAAAATCGAAATCATTGTTAAATATGATTTTAGATGCTAACACTACCCATGGAAGTTACTTGTGTAATTACATTTTGCTCCCATTTTCCTATTTTTCCTCTATTTATTTTATTTTTGTGAGAAATGAATTTCTTCAAATTTCTCGTTTCGATAATTTTTATTCCGATAAAGATATGAAGCTAAGTCGCTAATTAGTTATCCATCTTCTCTCAAGAACCATTGTCTCAAAAATGAGGTCCACATCAAGGAATTTTTATTCACTTATATTTTTGACTTTTCATTTTTTTTTGCACTTATACTTTTACTTATATGAGCTATGAACTACGGAGCTTCACGGGGTAATTCCAAGACCTTACACGTTTCAGAATAAAGGATCCCAGGGCCGTTACGACGGATAATTCCAAGAATCTAGGCTTCATGAAATGAGGATCCCAGTGGGTTAGACCAAGACCTCACACAATCCCGGCTAGAGGTCCAAGGGCCGGCGTAAGAGGGTAGCCAAGACCTAAACGCTTACTTTTGAAATAAGGATCCAAGGGTCCAATCTCGAACCGAAGCTCATAACTTTATTTATTACTTATTACTTATTTATTACGGATCCTTGATGTGTACGCAATTTTTAAAATAAAAATTCTTTTAAGAAGATAAAAAACTAACTATAGCAAAAAACTCAACATCTCTAATTATTTATTCACGGATATGGGGTAAAACAATCTTGTGGGAACAAAAAGCCATAAGTACCTTCGATGGGCTCTAAAGAGAACCAACTACTCCACGCTTAGCATCTAAACTCATAAGTAACTCTATCATTTCTCGATCTCCGCAAATTTAAAATCCCAAATAATGAGATCCGCGGATGCTTAGCCGATAATTAAATTATCTATGGTTAAGGGAACAAGCTAGGGCTCAACACGCCCGATCAAGTCAGAATTCTATTCCTACTCTCACCAGCGGAAAGTCAACAAGGTGTCAAAACGTATATTAATTTAGCAAATGCTTCGTTAAATAATCTCAAGTCTCGCATTTTTAAAGTCACTTATTAGAAACTAGCAAATCTTTTAAAAGCTTCACATATTTAAAATCACTTAGGGAGGCTTGCATATTCTTGGCCTTGTGAGCTAGAATTGCATTTTATAGCCTCTTGTCTAAGCAATTAGCAAAGACTTTTTCAAGAAAACGCATATTTAAAGTAACTTCTAAGAGACTAGCAAAGACTTTTCAATCATAAAACTAGCAAAAGCTTAACAAAATTTTAGATTGATTTTTTTTTTTTTTTTTTTTCATAAATCGGTTAAAAACGGGGTTGCATGGGGGCCATACAAAAGCAGGAAAAGTCATATTTCGATAGAAATCCACCCCACACTTAAAACTTTACATTGTCCTCAATGTTTAAAAATTACGGGTGTTAACCCCACACTTAGAATTGAAAAAGGCGAATGTTTTTAAAAAAAGTTCTAAGTGTGAAAGGTGAAAAATCATTTTTAATTATGACAAAGGGTTATCCCAAGATATAATGTATAAATGATCGGAGACCGAGTGTTGGAGGGTTTGAAAACAAGCACGGATGTCTTCTCGATCATTGGGATTCTTCAAGCAAAACAGGAACCTGCAAACACACATGGAAAGAAACACAACCCGACACTAATCTACAACACACTTATTAGAAAAAAGAAAAATAAAGATAGATAGATAGATAACACGGGTTGCCTCCCGAGAAGCGCTTATGTTTTTGTTAACCGAGTCGCTAGCTTGACTCGACCCCAAATTCGTTTGTCCTTGGGGGAGCAAGTGTGGAATTCATCAATCATGAGAATTCCGGGATCAAAAATTGTATCCTCATTCCCGAGGGAGTGAAGGAGAGGAGAAGTCACATTATATGTGAGGAAGGGAAGAAAGGTTCTGATAATATACGTTTCAAGCTCAAATGACTCAATAGGAATAAAGAGTTCATATTTGGATAGAGAATTTTGAAAAACATTTTGATCAAATTTTAAAAACTCATTTTCTATTCCAACGAGTATCCCTGGTTTAAAATTTTTGTCTTCACAAGATGTCTCAATGGGATACTCGATGGAAATCTCATCAGTGAAGAAAGAAACGTCATCACATGACAGAGGAGATGAGTCATAATACAGAGGTGGGACAAGTGGTGTGCTCTGAGAGCTAGCAATTTCCACCACTTCCGTTATGGTCTCTATATCGGACTCAGACATTTCATCAAAAAGAGGATTAACTTCGCAAAAAGTATAGTCATCATTAAATTCAAAAAGTGGATTTGAGAAAATCCCGGAAGTAACCTCAGAAATGTTAAGAGAATCATCACGAAAAGGCAAATCATATTCTTCGTCGGATATATCCTTAGACTCACTTGGGATTGGGACAAGGTCCTCAACACTAGACAATTCCGTTTCTGAAATAGTGATGAGATGCTCGTCCCCCATTATGTGAGAGTCATCGGGATCCTCGTTGGGTAAGACGGATGTGATTGCAATAGACTAAGGGAGTTGAGAGATAACATCGTTCAATGGAATAACACTCTCCTTGTCATAATCGTCGTCGACCTTATGTTTAGCATACAAAGCTCGTATATGACGCATCTGCTCCTCAGCTAATAATTCTTCCATACTTTTGTTATCCGGCTTTTCGAGAACGGGTGTGATAGCAACAGATGAATTATAGAACTTCCCAACTGGAATGGTTTCTTCATCATCGTCATCATAATCGTACACGAGAGGTTTTCGGTAACTAACTTTAGCGGCTTGCTCTTCAGCGAGTAATACACCATAAGTCTTTTGATTAGGATCTTTTTCTTCGTGGGAAAGTTTTTCAAGAAGACTCTTAAGACCAATCATGATTTCTTGAAATTTTTGATTAAACTCTTCAGAACATGGTGAAGGTTGTGGTTGAATCTCTTGGTATTGTGGAGGTTGGTCATAATAAGAGTAGTCATAATTGTTACAAGGATCATGCTCAAAGGCAAGAGGATTCCTCATTTGACAATCAGCGTTATAGTGCGGACCTCCACAGTACTCACAACCGTATGATTGATGTGAGTGATTGGGTGAATCATATGGATATTGGTCAAAACCAAAATTTTGATTGTCACATGGACCTTGCTCATAGACAAGCGGGTTCCCTGCTTGACACTCAAAACTCGGGTGAGGACCTCCACAATACTCACAAGCATATGTTTCCATCTCATGGTGCGAGGGTTGGTTAAATAAATTGGTTGTTTCATTGTAGGGATTTTGGTCATAGACTAACCCGTTTCCCGAATTCACAATGCTACAACCAGGGCAATTTCCACCATTTTGAGGTCCCCCGCACCATTGACAACCAAATTGGTAAGACGAAGACATCACGAAGAATTAAACGGATAGAGGGCAAAAGAAATAGAATTAAGCGATCGAGAGGATAACGAAGAATAGAATTAAACGGTAAAAGAGGGTAAGAGAAATAAAGAATTAAACAGATAAGAGGATAAAGAAGAATATTTTTAATTTTTGAAAAAATGAAAATATTTTTGGATTTTTTTTTAAAAGATAGAAAAAGGGAAATATTTTTGGATTTTTGAATTTTTAAATTTTTTTAGTGATTTTTCTTTTAAAACTATGAAAATTAACCTTCAAAAGAAAGGATCTTCAAGGCACTAACTCGAAACACAACGCAAAAATCTTAACATATCTCCCCGGCACCAAAAAACTGATTCGATTTGTAGCGAAGGGCAGTTTTAAAATTTTGTTTTCCCGATTAAGATTAACAATCACTTGAGGACAAATGATAATCAACCTTCCGGAGTCGTATTCCACGGCGAGATATGAATTGAGATTTACGTTATTGTCTTTTGTTTGATGCTTGATTATCAAATATTTGGTTTTGGATTTTTGAAAAGATTTTAAAAACTATTTGATGCTAATTAAAATTAAATAACAACTAATGACGAAATAAAATTAAGCTAAGAAAATGATAATAAAAGCTATGCTTGTCAAGTGAGGTGAAAAGTAAATAAGTGTGAACAATATATTAAGCCCTTGTAAATAATACACGTCGAAATAAAATTATTTTCTCACAACGTTGGCTTATATTGAAAACAATCATTTTTCTCTTGGTAATAATCACTAGATTTAAATAATCAATAATTTCAACGGCTTTTGCCCGTTAAAACAATCAACTAATTATATCTAAAAATAATCCGGAAACTATTAATAAATAATCTTCGATACCCGTTTAAAAAACTATTTTCTCACAACGTTAGTTTATTTTGAAAACAATTCTTTATCTAGGTAAAATTACTAGATTTAATTAATTACCCTAACGGCTTTTGCCCGTCAAAACAACAAATTTCAATCCAAGTAACCGAAGATTATTAATCAACAATTTCTAAGTTTTCACACTTAAATCCCATATCAAAACTCACTTAACAAGCATATAAAAATCTACTCACTACACATAACTACTAAACCAACAATAATATTCTCAACAAACATAAGCATATTAACTAATAAACTAAGAGTAAAAGGGATAAGAAAATAAAACCCGTTCTAAGAGATGAAACGAAAATAACCACCCGATTTTATAAACTTGACAAATTGTAAAGTTTACTTCTTTTTAAGCATTAATATAACCAAATAATCAATAAAGTTTGTGACTTTATTAACTATTTAGCTTATTAAGACTAAAAAGCTATAAACTTTATAAATAAGCTAGCTTATAAAACCCTTAAGCTCCTCGCCTTAAGGTTGAAATGATGAGAAAATAAGAAAAGAACACAACTTTAACAAGAGTTAGGACAAATAATCTATAATATGGATCAAATAAGCTATGAAAAAGCTTATTGATTATGTAAAACTAAGAAAAATTAAAACTTTTTAACTTAAAATACTAGATATAGAGTAATAAGCTAATGAAAAACTTTTTATAAAAGAAAAACTAAAAAATCAAATCTTTTTGGGGTTTTATAAAGTATTTGGTAAAATAAAAAGTAGATCTAAGGTTATAAAAGCTTTTTAAAAAAAAGTAAATAAAGAGTGTCTAATAAATAGAGTAGATCTAAATAAGGCACAAAAAGCTAATAAGCTTTCATGACTTATTAGATAAGATAAGAAAAAGAAAAAGAAAAGAAAGAGATGAAAAAGAAGAATAAGCTAAAATAAGTAAGCTAAAGAGTTGATTAATGATAAAAGAGTTGGTTACAAAATAAGCACTTCATTAATGATAAAAGAGTTGGTTACAAAATAAGCACTTCAAACAAGCTAAATGAAATAAGCTAAAAACTACTCCTAATTATAAATCTACTCCTACTCCTAATAAATAAAACTGTGTGTGTAAAAAAGGGCTGAGTTATTTATACGGTGGCTATGTTTTTATTCATACGGTGGCTATTTTTTATTTATTTATTTATTTATTTATTTATTTTTTAATTTTGTTTATATCAAAAAGCTATAAACCTGAAAATGCGGAACAGTAAATATAAAGTTTAATACGTCAAACGCTTAAAACTGTCAGAAATACGGAACAGAAACTGACAAAAAATTGTGCTGTACTGAAAAAGTGGGGGACAAAGGGAATATTCCCTCTATGATTTGACATCATAGGGGGTATTAATAGTGTGACCCGTAAAAAAATGTCTCCCTCGGATGTCTTGGATCAAGTGCAATTTATAGCCTCAATGTGCCTTCTAGGTCTTTCCTCGTATTCCTTCCCGACCAAGGCGACACGTGGCACTTTTGTGTTGGCTGGAGAGATGTTGCTAGCTGTGCGAGTAGACGAAAGAAATTAAACGCGCCATGGTTGAATTATTTTCAGAGCGTGGGTTACACGCTGGGAACAAATGCTTGCTACTCACAGAACTACATTTTGCACTTTCATTTTGATAGTTGGGCCTGGCTTTGGTTTGGCAGCTAGACATTTGGACTTCTTCTCATTGGGCCTGCGCAGAGATAACAGCAGCTGAGCTTAGTGTTCTTCTCGCTGGGCTTGGGCTGGAGATAATAAATGACATAAATTAAATGCCACTAGTGGGAATTGAACCCTTGATCTCTAGCTTGACAATTATCAACCCAACCACTAGACCAAGAGCTCTTTTGTGTTAAGTCTTTTGCATTTAATTCTTTTTAGCCCTCTTTTGCTTGATCCGAATTTTAGCTATTATCTTTAAAATAATATTCGTTTAAGCTTCGTTTGATCTTTCAATTTTTATTCTCTTCCTTGATGCTCCAAATAAAATAACCATTTGACTCGATTTTTCGTGATCTTTCCAATGGTGTGCTCGGATACTTTTTGCGACTTCGTTTGAACATCGAAAAACGCGAAAATGTCGTTGAAACTCATCCGAAAATCACCGTTTTTGCTTTGTTTTCAAACCCTTGTACCTGCAAGACATAATAACACATATCCAACATATTTGCAATATAATTTGACATATTTAATGGTTATTAGTCCGATTTAGCATATTTTTAGATATAAAATGATGTGTGTTTTAGCACACATCAAGAGTACAAACGGGAGTCACCTCGGGTTCAGAAATATGTTCCATCTCCCTCACCGGAGAGGGAGTAGGAATCGAGGGTTCATCAAGCTTATATTTCAAAATTTTTGATAATGCTTCAAATTTTTCAACGTTGTTAAGAAAAACACGACGTTCAAAGAAATCGTCTCCGTAACCCTCGGTGGGTTCTTCGGGTAGCTCCGGAATGGTGTGATCATCTTCCATAACTTGAACGGTTTCTTCATTAACACTTTGTCGAGCTTGAATGTGGATTAATAAAGTTTGAAGCATACTTTCAATGTTGTTTTGACGTTGATTAAATCTTTCTTCAAAATCGATGGAAACGTCCTCGACACCCCCGGTGGGTTCTTCCAAAGGGCAACACATACAAGATTCGCGATAAAATCCACACCCTTTTCAAAAACAACGTTCACAACGGGAATCATCTTTTAACACATCTCTACAATTAAAGCAATAAGGTTGAAAGAAATTTTGAGACTCCATGAGAATTAATCATAAAAGAGGGATAAGAGGAAAGAATTATCAAATCAGAGGCTAAAGAAGAATATTTTTGGGTTTTTTTATAAAAGCAAACATAAAAGGAAAACGAAATTTTGAAAAGGAAAATCTTTTTGGGTTTTTATATTTAGAAAACTTTGAAAACACAATCTTTTTGTAACCGTCGCGTCAACCGGTGCTCGGTAGCTCTCAAAGTGCAGCGGCGAGCGGGAAAAGAAGAGTGGATCTTTCTTGATCGCAATATAATGTCAAGACTTCGTTTACACGTGTATAGGTTGTACTTCTGAGGTGAGCCGACGTAACAATTGACGTTTCAGTTTCTTTTGTTAGTTTTTTACTTTTTATGGTTTTGTAAACACTCTAGGAAGAATGTTTTGGTTTTTTAGATGTTTTTGGGTTTTAAAATATATATATATATATATATATATATATATACAAAAACGACGGTAACTTCACTCGGGGAAGGATCTTCAAACGCACACGATTCAAGACGGAATACGAAACCTCACTACATGCCCTCCCCGGAAACGGCGCCATTTTGATCATTCGTTTTCGTACAGATATTTTCCGAAGAAATACAAAGGTATGTATTTTCCCCGGGTCGTTTTCCCAACGAGGGATGAATGGAGTTTATAATTCACGTCGCATTTAATGTGATTTGAATGGGGAAAAAGGATTTTGGGTGATTTCTAAACTACAGGGCAAGGGAAAGTTAAGGGAAGCAATAAAAACTACAGAATCTATAATGCAAACAAGTAAATACAACTAAATATGCAAGTGAGAACTAAAAACGCGATTAACGTAATTATGAAAACGTGAATTAAAATGAAAACTAATCTAATTTAACCCCTAAAAGTAAACTAATAACTTTCTACAGCTAATAATATGATTTAAAAATTATTTGAAACTTAAAACTATTTTTTTTGGGTTTTTCTTGATTTATTTGGAATTAAAAACTAATTTTAGACAATTAAAATAGAGCTAAAATGCTAAAAATTAGGAAAAAATGTAAAAATATTTTTCAAAAATCTTAAATAACTAAAGAGAATTTTCAAAACTGGAATCACATTTTTTTGGATTTTTCTCTAATTATTATGAATTTAAAATTATTCTAAACTAATTAAAAGGCTAGAAAATACTATTTAATCTAAGAAAAATCTGAAAAAAAATACTTTTTATGACTTTTTGAATATTATAAACCTAATAAAATTGAAATTGAATTTTTTAGAACATTTTATGAATTATTTGGATTAAAAGCTAATTAAAAAGCCTTCAAAATGAGATTAAATGCTGAAAAATATCAAAAGAGCATGGAAAAATATGAAAACTTCCGTAAAATTCTAAAATAATACTGAGATTCAGGGAAAAATAACAGAGATAACTTTGTAGTGCAAGAAATATGATTTGGGCACACAACTAATATGAATAAGCACTTGAAATAAGCTAAAAGCTAACTATAAGCTACCATAAGTTACCTAAGCCTAAAAATAACCTAAAATGTCTAAGATAAGCCTACTGCAACTGATTTCAACCTTAAAAGCACAAACTATAAGCTAAAAGCACAAGATCAGGTCTTAAAAAGCATTAGCCAAACAGCCTTTAAGCCCCCACTTTGAGCACTGATTCAGCTTATTTAGAAAAATCCTAAAAATAAACTAAAAATACCATGTTGAGCACAACCAACAAGAGTGCTTATATCCTGAATTTAAACAGATTTGGATTAAAAATGAGGAAATTAAAAATGCAAAAGTAACTGTAGTTTGAGAGTTTAAATGAGATTTTTGACTTTTGAGATAGAACAAAAACTTTGACTAAAATGAGATTTGGATCAAGATGACTGAATGATTATGATATTATGTGATGAACTAACACTGATTCAAGCTAATTTAACTAATCTAGCACCCATATGCAAAATATAGCCTACTGATTCAAAACAGAATATGAAATTAGAAATAGTTAAGTGCACTTTTGACTTAGAGTGTATGCAAGTGCAAACTAATGACTAATATGAATGTAATAAGCTTAACTGAGATCTAACCAACTAAGCTTAACCATAAAACAAACCCCAAACTCAGATAGCACCCTTGATCCAAACACTAGTTAAAGGGCTGATATGCAAATTTCAACCTCTAAACATGATTCTAAACCATAATTCCTACTAGAACAAAATCAAATGATGATGAGTAAACTAAATGATGCAATTATATCAACTATAACTATCAAATGAACACTAAGCTAAAATTGTAGACATGACAGATGAAATGGAAATCTCAACAATTAATCTAGAAAAGCTAAAACAGATATAACACAAACTAAACAAGTCTAATTATATGAGATTAAGCACAATTAACTATAAAAACTTGTTAGGATTTAGTAAATCCAGGTATTAAAGTGTCGGTCACCTCAAGTATTTGTAATCGTTAGAAAGCTCGTGGTCGTAGTTATTTAATGTCAAGTAGTATTTAGTTAAGTAATACCGTGGAGGACGGACGGGTCTTTACCCACTGTATGCCTGCTCCACAGCCCGTTAGGTGGCGTTTTGTGTAAAGACTATAAATACTCTCTACCTCTCAAGGTAGAGAGTTGGAGCTCATAATAAGATTTTTCTTTCTCTCACTAAAGTTCCCAAACCTCTAACTTTCTCTCTCTAGAAAATCATCTATACGCCTACTTGTGTTTGTGTTATGATGTGTATGTGAAATCCAATATGTGACAATTGGTATCAAGAGCCATGGTTAGATCATTTCTTACATATCCTTGGATTTCTAGTGGTTTTTAGGTGGTTTTTGAGTTTGAAAAAGTTTAGTGGTTTTTGCATCATTTGGTTCATTTCTAGTGTTAAAGTTTAAATTTTGATTATACTTTTGTGTTTAGGATCATCATAAGTATTTAGGTTTTGATTTGGAAGGCTTGAATCATCGTGGTTGGGTTGTTTTTGGATTGAAAAGTGGTGTTTTTGAGTTATTCTAGCTAGCGACTCGAGCCACGGATTTTTTAATCTTGGTAGCGACTTGCTTTGTAAGTTGGTAGCGATTTGTAGTTGAAGTGATAGCGACTTGTCTATTGAGACAAGCCGACAAACAGTACACTTAGTGGATTCTCCACTACGGGTAGCGACTTGGTGAAGGTAGCGACTTGCTTTCAATTTTGTTAGCGACTTGTACTTAAGTTTCTTAGCAACTTGGTGTTAGCGACTTGGACATTAGCGAGTTGCTATTTAGCGACTTGACTACTTAGCGACTTGGTGCTTAGCGACTTGCTGTCAAAATTCGTAGCGACTTGGTGTCTTAGCGACTTGACATTATAGCGACTTGATTTCATAATACTTAGCAACTTGGTGCATAGCGACTTGACTCAAGGTTTCTTAGCGACTTGGTTGAATTATTGTTTGTAATCCGGTTTTCTCTTGATTGTAAAATCCGTGAAAGAATCTATTTCCTGGTTTAATCATAGAGTTTTAAAATTCCGTGTAATCTGTTAACATGTCTACCAACGTACCTACAATCATCTCCACTATTGCTGAGGATGTTCAAGCAGTTGGTTTAGATACTCGTCCTCCTATGCTTGACGAACTGACTCACGAGTCTTGGGCTCAAAGAATTAGATTGTACTATCTTGGAAAGGAAAATGGGGTTAACATTCTCAAATCCATTTATGAAGGACCTTATCAGGTTGAGACTACAAGAGATATAATTGATACTTCTGCTGATGGAACCATGATCTTTGGATTGGACGGACCAAAAGCGTATGATGAGCTCAATGATAAGGAGAAAAAGAGATTCGATGCTGACATCAGGGCTTCAAACATCATACTTCAGGGTCTTCCAAAAGACATTTACAAGCTGATCAATCACAACACTGAAGCCAAGGCGGTTTGGGATAATGTCAAGATGCTTCTCTCGGGTTCTGAATTGACTAAAGAAGACAGAGAATCTCAACTGTATGATGAGTTTGAGCACTTTAAGATGAAACCAGAAGAGAGTGTCTATGAATATTACGTGAGATTCCACAAGCTGGTGAATGATATGAGGAATATTAAGATGACTATGCCAAATATTCAGCTGAACTCAAAGTTTGTAAACAACATGAATCCAAAATGGCACAAGTTTGTCACCTCTGTGAAGCTAACCAATGGATTGAAGAACACAAACTATGAGCAACTGTATGCCTTTCTTCTTGAGAATGAGAGACATGCCATGTTTGAAAAAGGATTCTTGAACAATTCAAAACAAATCAGGGAGAAACAAGCTCACCAAATGATTCTACTGCCTTCTACACCAATGTTGGTATTACCACCAAAGCCTCACAAGTTATTCCCATGGGTCATGGTAATTACAAACTCTTCGGATCCGCATATAAGCCACCGGACCCAAATACATTCATGGAAAACTTCATCAATCAACTATCTCTCATGGTCAGTCAAAACATGAACTCTCTTCCACAAACCAACAATAACCTCGAGCGACATCCAAACCACATAATCAAGCAAGCTGTCGAGATGGGAAGGTTATGGTGCAACCAGTTCAAGAAAGCGGTATGAGCAGGGAAGAGGTGGAGCTGGTAGAGGTTATGCTGCTAATCAAAATCGGGGAAGGATTGGGAATCAAGGTCAAGCAAAGCCAATCAAATGCTACAATTGCGGTGGTGAGGGACATATTGCAAGGAAGCGTACATCCCAAAAGCGTCCTCGAGAATGAGAATACTTGAGAGACAAGATCTTGCTTGTGCAAGCTCAGGACAACTGAGCAACTTTGGATGAAGAGGAGTTGTTGTTTCTTGCTGAAGGGAATGCTAAGACATATGATCCTGATGTAGATGAGCAACCAGTGCTGGGTATGGGTCAGAACAATCCAAATGCATTTCAAGTAGCTGATTGTGATGCTTATGATTCGGATGTGGATGATGAACCAACTGGCCAGTCAATCTTCATGGCTAGCATCTCTCCTATGGTCTCTCCTAAGGTTCCTTCACCGCAACAGCAATTTGGTCCATCCAAAGAATCAATCATCTCAGAGGTATTAAAACTGTACGATAAGGTTGATGAGCAAAAAATACATAATGAAGTACAATCTCTTGAAACTTATGATTCAGATGTTGAAAATATAGGAAATAGTAATATTGTCCCATATGATCAACATGTGGCTCAAAGTGAAAGTGAGATTGTACCAAGTGATGTATCTTCTACAGTCAATAATGATTGTGTTTTTTATGAATACACTTTGCATGTGCCCCTGATGATTATGCTACCTCTGAACTCAATGCCTATAAGGAACAAGTTGTTATCTATGAACAACGTGCTAAGTTTGAGTTAACTACCGTGGCGAGGAAATGGATGACCAAATGCGTGCAATAATTAGAAAAAGTAATTTTAGAGAAGAAGTATTAAAACAAGAGTTAAACTCCTTACAAGAAAAACTTTCTAAAACTGCTAAGCAAAAACAAGAACTTCAAAAAAATGTTAAAATGCTTAAGCAAGAATTTAGTGCTAAGGAATCAAAACTTTTGAATTATTTTTCTAATTTAAAGACTTTGAAAAACAAGCTTGAAAATAAGTTGTACGTACAAGGAAACACCATTGATTTGCTCACATGATCACTAAGCATAGAGTTCTAAGTGACAAACATAGTGTTGCCTTAGTTGATGAACCAAACCCTGAGGCTTGTAAAAGGCTAGAAAGCTCATAAGGTCTTGTATGATGGTAATGAGATCCTTAAGCCTAAGGCGAAACCTAGTTCTGAGAACGAGGAAGATAGGCACTAGAAGAAGTCACTAGAATGAAGTTGGATGAAAAACTTAAGAGCCCTTTGTGCATAGAAAAGAAAATCAGCTATAAAACACCCAATTATGCTAAGGACAATTGGATTGCCTTTAACAAGTTTAGACTCAAACACACAGTGACCCCGGAACAAGTGTTATGGAAAAAGGATATGGACATGAAAAAAGCTGATGAGTTTATTGCACAGAACCCCCATGTAGAAGAATGCCTCCTGCCACTGTTTATCCCCCCAATACTCCAATGCATTTAGTCCCAAGATCTATTCCCACTATGAGCAAGACCTAATCAGTCGACGTCATTTATCAACTATTTGTTGATTTTGAGAAAACCTGTAAGAAAAGGATCACACCCACTGGGATTACTGAAGGGGAAAGGGGTTTTGAACAAATTAAAGAATGCTATTTAGCGAGGTCATGCCTTTCTTCAAACAATTAAAAGATCAATTTGAGAGTCTTAAAAAGGGATGGACTTAGATATTAAAGAAATGGAAAAGGAATTTAATGCGATGATTGTTGAGGTTAGTGACTATGAGCGAGAACTAAAATATAATGAGATTGAGAGGAAGAACTTGCATACCTTGAATGAGAATCTTATTTATAAATGTATTGCTCAAGATGTGTTTTACATTGCTACAAATTGTTCTATTAATGCTTCTCAATTTCATGAATTATATGTTGCTCTGAAAGTCTCCCATGATCGTGTCATTGAGCTTGAAAAAACTAACTCTAAACTGCATGATAAAGTTGAACAGGATGATCATGATAACATGGTAAAACAGTTTTCTAAATTGGAAGTTGAGCATCTTGCTTTGCAATTAAAATATCAACATCTGAAGAAAATGTTAAAACCTCAAATATCAAGACATCCTTGGATGCTCTGAATTTGATGCGATTTTGAAATTAAAAGCGTGATGAACAGATTCGAGCTCATTGTAACACGATCAGAAAGTTGAAAGCCCAAATCTCTCAATTAAAGTATGAAAAGAACAATGTATTTGGATCCCAAATGCCTCCTCCTTTAGATTCTCGGTACTCTCAAACTTTTCATCTTCAAAACTTAGTTAATGCCTTACAAAAGGAAAACGAGAGTTTTCTAGAAGAAAATGAAAAAGTTAAGCGACACTTTAAAGAGTTATATGATTCAATGAAAGTCACTCGTGACCAAAAAAAAAATAACGTCTTTACAAAAAGAAATTGAGAATCGAGGAGTCGGGGAAAATGGGAAAGCGCCACTTGTCTTTAATGAGAATGTTGCATCAAAGTCATCCTCAAACTGCAAATACACTGTGATTGTTAAATACATTCCTCCTCATCTTAGGAATAATGAAACTGTGTTTCATGACTATTGTGCTCACCTTAAGGATAGTCTAGAATGTCTCCGTGAGATTGTTGAAGAGGATTTCATTAATAAACCTCTTGATAGAGAAATTAGGTTTGCTTGCATTCAGGCCAAACGATCTCAAGAGCTGCTAGAATGTGTAATTGCAACATGTCCTAAATCCTTAGGTGCGAAAGGCAAAGCTGTGATGCCTTGTTCCATGCCCAGTGCCAAGCATACAAATCATTCTATGCCCAGCTTTAAGAAAGTGAACACTAATGTGCTTTCAAGTAGTTCAGATCCCTGCACATCTAGTTCAGGAATGCAAAAAGTAGATCAACCAACTAATGTTCCCATAATTCCCTCTATAGGAGTAATCAGTGACATTAAAGCAAGCGGGTCAAAGCCTCCAGGCAATACCAAGCAAGATAGGACCTCGCAAGCTAAGAATGTACATTGGAAGAGAGTAGAAGATAATCCTAGGAATATTAAGTTTGAGTTGAATAAAACGAATCGTGTTGATTCTAGTATTAGCTATAAGAGTACTATAATTAATTGAATTACGCTATTATTCGCAAACCATGTAATGATGGCTTGACTTACATTTACTAATCATGAATGTGGTGTGAATGTTTTGTCTAATCTTTGTCAAATGCCCGATAAAATTGTTAATGCTAAAAGTCAAGCTAAGAAGGCTAAAAGGCAAAAGCGAAAGAAAGTTAGAAAATAGTGGAAACCCACAGGAAGGAAATTTAGTAAAATAGGTTATCAATGGATACCTCTTGTAAGATTAATGAGCTTTGCCTTAAAGTTGCTAAATCAATGCCCACTAGAAAATGGATGCCCTCTTGGTAGAACTATTCCCTTAAGAAATGAACATACTTTGAATAGGTCAAATATGGACACTAGCACTTCATCTATTTCTAATGATTCCATTGTTTCTACTTGATGTGGGTGTTCCAATCACTGTTACTAACCAAATGGAACCCATTCTTGCATAGGGATCCTAATTATCGATTATCCATTCTTGTGCGTGTTCAGCTGCAGATCGTTCAAATCGTTACGTGGTACTGGACTCGCTGTTCCAAGCATATGGCCGGAGACGGTCGCGGCTCATGAACTTCGTGAGTAAATTCATCGGAACTGTTAGATTCGGGAATGATCATTTTGGTGCTATTATGGGTTATGGAGATTATGTTGTCGGTGATAGTGTTATCTCCGGGGTATATTACGTAGAAGGTCTTGGTCATAACTTATTTTCTGTCGGTCAATTACGTGATTACGATCTAGAAGTGGCCTTGAGAAAACATACTTGTTTCGTTAGAGAACTTGATGGTAAGGAACTTTTAAGAGGAACACGTGGTTCAAATCTATACACCATCTCTATCGAAGATATGATGAAGTCTTCTCCAATTTGCTTGTTGTCAAAGGCTTCGAAAACAAAGTCATGGAAATGGCATCGTCGTCTCAATCACTTGAACTTCGGCACCATCAATGATCTCTCCCGAAAGGACTTAGTTGTAGGTTTACCTAGACTAAAGTATGAAAAGGATCATCTTTGTTCAGCATGCCAATTAGGAAAAAGCAAGAAGTATGCCCACAAACACAAACCTACAAACTCTATTCTGAGAAGTTCTTCATACAATTCACATGGACTTATGTGGACCCATGAGAGTGTAGAATATCTTTGGGAAGAAATACGTGTTAGTTGTGGTTGATGATTACTCTCGATTCACCTGGGTTAAGTTCCTAAGGACAAAGGATGAAACTCAGATATCATCATCAAACTTATCAAAGCAGCTGAGGTTCGACTTAACTAAACTGTCAGAATCATCCAAATAGACAATGGAACTGAGTTTGTTAATAAACAACTTAGTGAGTTTTATGAAAGTGTTGGAATCAGTCATCAAAGAAGTGTTCCACGAAATCCTCAATAGAACGGTGTAGTTGAAAGAAGAAATCGAACTCTTGTTGAAGCCGCAAGAACAATCTTTGATTTACTCAAAGGTTCCAATGTTTCTCTGGGCTGAAGTCATTGCCACTGCATGATACACTCAAAATCGATCCCTAATTCACACTGCTCATGGAAAAACTCCATATGAACTTGTCCACAATAGAAAACCTAATCTCTCATTCCTTCGTGTGTTTGGTGCATTGTGTTATCCAACTAATGAGGGTCAAGACTTAGGCAAACTGAAGGCTAAAGCGGACATTGGAGTATTTTTAGGATATGCACCAAACAAAAAGGGATACCGAATCTACAACAAAAGAACCCGAAATATCATGGAAACAATTCACGTTACGTTCGATGAGCTGATCGGCCCAATGGCTCTGGACAATCCGGTTACGGACCCGCACTTCAAACAGTCCAATTGGTTCATCCCTTGTACCTAACTCATCTCCAGCAACTCCATATTTACCTCCATCTGAAGATGATTTGAAGAAATTGTTTGATCCAATGTTTGATGAACATTATGAGCCAAATTCCAATGATCTGTTAATTCCATCAACAGAGGCTGCTTCGAGCCCTGTCAATGAAGTTAACCCTTCAGTTTTGATATCATTAAGTCAAGAAGCGCCTGCTATTGATCACTCTGTTTCATCAACAAACCTTCAATCATCAAGTGTACATCATGGAATTGTTTCTGGCACTCGGGATGAAGTTAATCCCTTTGCTACTCCCGAAGATGCTCCATTTGAAAACATATTTGCTCTGAATCATCATCGAACCATCTTCATCGAGGAGAAATCGATTCTACTACCAGTTCCTCAACAACAACCACATGAACACCTTAGGAAATGGACACATGAGCATCCATTGGACAACATCATTGGAAACCTCTCTCGTCCGGTATCCACTCGGAAACAACTTGCAACCGATGCCTTATGGTGCTTCTTCAACTCCGTACTCTCTAAGATCGAACCAAAAGATGTTAACCGCCATGAATGAAGCAATTTGGTTCAATGCCATGCAAGAAGAAATTCATGAGTTTGATCGACTAGATGTATGGGAATTAGTACCTGCTCCTGACTATGCCATGATCATTGCTCTAAAGTGGATCTTCAAAGTAAAACTTGATGAGCATGGTGATGTTTTAAAGAACAAGGCTCGATTGGTTGCAAAAGGATACCGTCAAGAAGAGGGTATTGACTTTGAAGAATCATTTGCTCTAGTTGCTCGTATTGAGGCAATCGGAATCTTCCTGGCTAATGCTGCTAGCAAGAATATGGTTGTATATCAGATGGATGTGAAAACCGCCTTTCTGAATGGAGATTTGAAAGAGGTGGTTTACGTCAGCCGGCCAGAGGGTTTTGTGAATCCAGAGCATCCTACTCATGTCTATCGCTTGAAAAAAGCCCTTTACGGTTTGAAGCAAGCTCCTAGAGCATGGTATGATACGTTGTCAAAGTTTCTTCTATCTTCTGATTCACAAAGGAGCAGTTGATCCGACATTGTTCACCAGGAAGTCAGGCAAACATTTAATTCATGTTCAAATATATGTTGATGATATTATCTTTGCCTCGACTGACCCCAATGAGTGTGACCGTTTTCAAATGAAATGGGTTCTAAATTTCAAATGTCAATGATGGGACAAATGTCATTTTTCTTGGGATTACAAATTTCACAAAGTCCCGGAGGCACTTTTATTAATCAATCCAAATATGCAAATGAGATTTTAAAGAAATTTGGATTTGATTCTTGTGACCATTTTGACACTCCCATGATTGGCGTACTAAACGGATGAGGACGACTCGGGGATCATGGTAGACCAAACGAAATATCGTAGCATGATCGGATCCCTGATGTACCTCACAGCAAGCAGACCAGACATCTTGTTCGCTGTTTGTATGTGTGCTAGATACCAGGCTAAGCCTACCAAAAAGCACCTTGAAGCAGTTAAACAGGTCTTTTGGTATCTCCAAGGAACCATCAATATGGGACTTTGGTACCCGAAGGACACTGGTATATCACTAACGCCTATCAGATCTGATCATGCAGGATGTCAAGATACATGTCGATACGTGCGGAGGTGCTTTCAGTTTTTGGGTGATAAGCTTGTGAGCTGGTCTTCAAAGAAGCAAATGAGTACTTCTATTTCCTCTACAGAGGCTGAATACATAGCCATGTCATCTTGTTGTGCTCAAATTCTATGGATGAGATCCCAATTATCCGACTATGGCTTTGAATTCAACAAAATCCCTATGTACTGTGATAATAAAAGTGCTATTGCTCTCTTATGCAACAACGTACAACACTCAAGAGCAAAGCACATCGACATTCGACATCATTTCATCAGGGAGCAAGTTGAAAGCGGTGTGGTGGAACTATACTTTGTGAGGTGAATACCGGTTAGCGAGACATCTTCACCAAAGCTCTTCCTAGAGAACGTTTTGAGTTTATCCTTCCACGACTTGGTCTTAAGAGCCTACAACCGGAAACACTCAAACGTCTTCAAGAGGAAGAAGAGGAGTAAAAGGTTTTCCTTCATCTATCTCTTGTAAATATCTATTCGAAAAACAAAATACAAAATTACAAAACCTTCAAAAAACAAATAGAAAAATAGAAAACTTTCAAAAAAAAAAATCCAAAAATATTGTCCTTTTGTCATGTTTTTCCTCGATTCGATAATATCTACGGTCTTTGTGTTGTCATTCAAAGAATGACACGGGACTTTAGATGTTAGTCGAATGTTCCAAAAAGAAAAAATTGAGAGAAAGAAATTTTTTAGTAAGCAAAACCATGGTTTATTGTCATTTCAGGCTGTAACCCGTTTTTCAAAGAAAGAACGGAGCCATGCTTTATCTTGGTTTTTAAATCTCATGCTCTGATTCTATAAACATTACTTACTATCTTTTAAAAACTAATTGCTTTGAAAAATAACTCGGACTTAACGTTTGTCAAAATATCTATCTCTCAATCAACAACTTATGTCATTGATTGAGGGGGAGAATGATTTCAATTAAATCAAAAGGTTATTTTTCACACAATTGTTTTTCAAAAGATAATCATGCATGTTTAATCAATGGAGTTTAAAGTCTCAAAATCCGATCCTTATCAGTTAAAACGTTTTCATAATCAAGTCACAATTCTCCTTAAAAGATTTCAAAATCAATTTAAATCTACAAAGATCACAACTCTCAAATGATTTGATAATTGTGATCGGGGGAGAATTTGTGATTCAAATTAGATTTAAACTAATAATTCGGTAAATGGTTTTATAAGGATGAACAAGCTCTCCCTCCCACATGTGCCAAACGATTTGAAATTTTCCATGCACATGTTGAGGGGGAGCATCTCTCTTAAACCACAAAGATTTGAAACGTGATCAATTTAATTCAATGTGCAGACTTTTCCTAATATGTTCACAAACTTTTCAAATATCTATGCACATATTGAGGGGGAGCAACTATTTTGAAAACCACATTTTTATATAACTACCCTTAGATGTAAGCCAACCCCTCAAAGATGAAAATAATTTCTATTACAAAATGATGCTTGATGCAAATGTTGAAGGGGAGCTCTATTTCTAAAAATATCAAAAACAATTCAGATACAAAATACTTTGATCCCTAATTCACACTGCTCATGGAAAAACTCCATATGAACTTGTCCACAATAGAAAACCTAATCTCTCATTCCTTCGTGTGTTTGGTGCATTGTGTTATCCAACTAATGAGGGTCAAGACTTAGGCAAACTTAAGGCTAAAGCAGACATTGGAGTATTTTTAGGATATGCACCAAACAAAAAGGGATACCGAATCTACAACAAAAGAACCCGAAATATCATGGAAACAATTCACGTTACGTTCGATGGTGACCGGACCAATGGCTCTGGACAATCCAGTTCTGGACCCGCACTTCAAAGCGGTCGAATTGGTTCATCCCTTGTACCTAACTCATCTCCAGCAACTCCATATTTACCTCCATCTGAAGATGATTTAAAGAAATTGTTTGATCCAATGTTTGATGAACATTATGAGCCAAATGCCAATGATCTGTCAATTCCAACAGAGGCGCTTCTAGCCCTCAATGAAGTTAACCCTTAGTTTGATGTCATTAAATCAAGAAGCGCCTGCTATTGATCACTCTGTCTCATCAAAAAACCTTCAATCATCAAGTGTACATCATGGAATTGTTTCTGGCACTCATGATGAAGTTAATCCCTTTGCTACTCCTGAAGATGCTCCATTTGAAAACATATTTGCTCCTGAATCATCATCAGAACCATCTTCATCAGGAGAAATCGATTCTGCTACTTCAGTTCCTCAACAACAACCACATGAACACCTTAGGAAATGGACACATGAGCATCCATTGGACAACATCATTGGAAACCTCTCTCGTCCAGTATCCACTCGGAAACAACTTGCAACCGATGCCTTATGGTGCTTCTTCAACTCCGTACTCTCTAAGATCGAACCAAAAGATGTTAAAACCGCCATGAATGAAGACAGCTGGTTCAATGCCATGCAAGAAGAAATACATGAGTTTGATCGACTAGATGTATGGGAATTAGTACCTGCTCCTGACTATGCCATGATCATTGCTCTAAAGTGGATCTTCAAAGAAAAACTTGATGAGCATGGTGATGTTTTAAAGAACAAGGCTCGATTGGTTGCAAAAGGATACCGTCAAGAAGAGGTTATTGACTTTGAAGAATCATTTGCTCCAGTTGCTCGTATTGAGGCAATCAGAATCTTCTTGGCTAATGCTGCTAGCAAGAATATGGTTGTATATCAGATGGATGTGAAAACCGCCTTTCAGAATGGAGATTTGAAAGAGGTGGTTTACGTCAGCCAGCCAGAGGGTTTTGTGAATCCAGAGCATCCTACTCATGTCTATCGCTTGAAAAAAGCCCTTTACAGTTTGAAGCAAGCTCCTAGAGCATGGTATGATACGCTGTCAAAGTTTCTTCTATCTTCTGGATTCAGCAAAGGAGCAGTTGATCCGAAATTGTTCACCAGGAAGTCAGACAAACATTTAATTCATGTTTAAATATATGTTGATGATATTATCTTTGCCTCGACTGACTGATATGTGCTTAAACACATATCTTTTGTTTATCAAAACTGACCCAAAATAACCAAGAAAGAGCCGTTTATTGCTAACATTTGCGTGTTTCTTGAGTTTTTGCATGTGCAGGAACGGATGTGACAAAACAGACAAAAGAAAGCCAAAACCGAAGAAAACCGAGCACGAGAGAAAGAAGAATGCTAATAGCCGAGGCTGGGAAAGGAATTTGCAAGTTTGGACAATCAATTCTCAAAATGGCAGTTTTAGTCCCTGAAGATTCAGAATTGTCATGTTTGGCCCTTGGAGATTCAGATTTGGCAAATATGGTCCCTGGATTATGTGAGAAGGACAAGATTGGCCCTTGGAAGACATTTTCAGATTTGCACTTGTGGTCCTTGGAATTTCAGTTTATACATGTTTGGTCCCTAAGTTGATAAATGCATACACTTTTAGTCCAAATTTATTTCATTACAACCTTAGGCCCAAAATATTATCAAAGCCGAAGTCCATTTCCAGTAATCCATACCCGGTTCCCCATTCATCCAACCCGTCCAACCCGTCCACCCAATCTATACCCGGTATTTAACCCAAGTCAACCCAACTTACCCGGTCAACTATAATCAAATTAATATAAATAAATCACACGCGCCAAAAATCCCCCCCAAATATCCCCAGGTGATGAACCCTAAATACCCTTCCTCCTAATTGGCCAAATCCGCTATCATTAAGGGTATAATAGTACAATCCCTGACAACCTCTGACACACGGATGCCATGTCACCAATCCGTGTGTCATTCTACACCCATTCTAGCCTCTGATTGGTGGAAGTGTCGTGGCAAATCTCATCCAAGGGTTGATATTGATTAGTGACATGTGGGATTGATCTGATGGCTCAAAACGTCCAAGAGAAAGCACAACTCAACTTTCTAGACTCTTCCAAGTGCTCAAGCTCAAGTATAAAAGGACCCCTTTGATTCACAGTAGATGTAGAGTAGATGTTAAGTAGGAGTAGTGTAGAGTATAATTTCTGAGTAGTTTTAATGTTTTTAAAACGTTTTTAGTTAAATTCCAGTATTCGTAATTTCATTGTACTCAGATTGTATTAATACAAGTTTTACTTTTCATCAAAATTCAATATTACTGTTTCATTGCTTAATCTCAGTTAATTAACTTTTCATTTGTTTACTAGAGCTTCTTTCAAATCTATTTTAGCTTGTTATTCAGAAATGATACTCAGAACTCTCTGGTCAAACCAAGTCAACATTACAGTTTCATTAATTCAATGGTCCTGGATTGCTGGTATGGAATTGAATTTGGGATGAATCAGAATCATTTTGGGTTAATATGGGTTTAGGATAGTGATACTTGCTGTTTTACATGTCATTGTGACAGGACCTCTTGTAAGTGCTAAAATATGTTTCTATACGTTTATATACTATTCTCTGAATCTTTGTTTTGAATCTGAGTAGTTTAGTTATAATTAGTATTATTTGATCTTTATTTAACGTTAGTTTAGATTAGTCTAGTAATAATCTGTTTTTAATTCACAAATTCAGTTAGAAAATAGTGTTTGGATAAGTAGTTAAATAAAGCTTGAGGTTTGGCTTTTGCTTAAGATCAGTTACATTAGTCTCATTTAGGATTATTAAATTCAACTCAGCTGTTAGTTTGCACCTTAGAAAGCTCTAAGTCAAAATTGCATCAAATCGTCTCTTGTGGTCGTAACTGTTTGAATCAGTAAGTGAAATCTTGCATTTAGTCTTAGAAACCATAGAAATAGCTTGCATTAGGTTTATTATATCATTAAACATCATTTCCAGTCATTAAATCTAGCTCATAAGTTCGAAATAGTCAAATTTCATTTCTGCCATATAAAGTCAAAAGTTGCAAAAGTGGTTTTTCACAAAACTTTCTGGATTTTTCATGGATTCATTTCTGATCCAATTCAAGTGAAATTTTGGATTTATAAACTTCAGTTGGTTGAGTTTGTAAACACTATTTTTGCTAAATTTTTAGATATTTCTAAAAGCACTTAACCAGCTTATTTTCTAGGTCATAAATGCCCTGTGCACACTCTCAGCAGTCACTGAGTGTGCACAAGTACTTTGCAGTTAGCATATTTTGTTCATTAGAATTAGTTATAGGCTAAGATTTGGTTTATTGGCTCTCTGGCTGGTGTTCTATTGGATCCAAGTTCTGTTTTCCATTATAGCTTATTAAATCAGCTGGTACATTAGCTTAAAAGTGATAGGTTATGACTGTTTGAATCTTGTGCTTAATTCACCTTAATCTCAGTAGCTGGTTAATCTTAGGTGTAGAGTAGTTGCTTTTAGTTGATTTTAAGTAGATTTAGCATAATTTAGGTTCTGTAATCCTTTGGTCCACTGTTTTAGCTTGTAGCTTAATTTGTCTAGCTTATTCATAAGCTTTTACACTACAGCTTCAGAATCTCTCACATAAGCCATAGTTTTTATATTTTTTCTAGGTTTAGAATAATATTTTAGATTTTCCCTGAATTTTTTCATAATTTTCTGCCACTGTTTAATATTTTTCTTGATTTAAATCAGTTTTTAAGGCTTTTTAAGTACTTTTTATTACAATTAAATCAGAAAAGGTTCCAAAAAATAATTTTTCAATTTTCCTAGATTAAGAAAATTATAAAAAGCAAAAAAATAAATTTTCTAGATTTTTCCTAGTTTAATTTGTAATTTTTAGCATTTAAATTAGTTTTAAATAGTTTTTAATTCATAGAAAATAGAAAATAGTTCAGAAAAATACAATTCCAGTTTTGAAAAGTCTTTTGAGTTAATTTAGATTTTTGAAAAATAGTTTCATAATTTTCCCTTCTATTTTTATAATTTTTAGTATTTTTAATTAGTTTTTAAAGTTATAAATTAGTTTTTTAATTCAAATAAATTCGAGAAAAATCTTAAAAAATAGTTTTAATTCTTAGATAATTTTATAATATCATTTTTAGTTAGAAAGTATTTTTAGATCATTTTTAGGACTTAGAATAGACGTAGTTGCATTTTATTTACGTTTCATTTAATACGTTTTAGTTTAATTCGCGTATTTAGGATTTCCCGTAGTGTAATTTCCCTTTTATCCTTCCCTTGCCCCGTAGTTTAGAAAACTTCAAATTATCCCCTTTTCCCATTCAAGTCCCGATAATCGCGACGTGAGTTGGAAATTCCATTCAACCCTCGTTCGGAACGATCTCGGTACTCAAACCTAATACGTTTGAGTTACCCAAATACTACACACTTCTTATTATTGATCTCTTCCCGGAGGAATCAATTTTTGGCGCCGCTGCCGGGGAGGGCTTGTAGCGAGTTTTCGTATTTCCGTCTCGAATCGCGTGCATTTGAAGATCCTTCCCCGAGTGAAGTTACCGTCATTTTTGTATATATCTTTTTCAAAAACCCAAAAACATCTAAAAAACCAAAACATTCTTCCTAGAGTGTTTACAAAACCATAAAAATTAAAAAACCAACAAAACAAACCCGAACGTTAATTGTTACGTCGGCTCACCTTGAAGGTACAACCTATACACGGGGTATAAGGAAAGTCTTGACATTAAATTGCAGACTGAAGAACGATCCACTCTTCGTTCCCACTCCGCTGCGCGTACTTTTGAGAGCTACCGAGCACCGATTGACGTGAAGGTTACAAAAAGATTGTGTTTTCAAAATTTTCTTAAATATAAAAACCCAAAAAGATTTTCCTTTTCAAAATTTGTTTTAAAAACCCTAAAATATTCTTCTTTATCCTCTAACACGATAATTCTTTCCCCTTAACCCTCTATATGTTTAATTCTCATGGAAACAATCAATTATCGTCATTGTTTTCATTGCAAAAGCCGTATGGAAGAAGATCAGTATTGTTGTTTGAATCCAGAATGTGTATGTAAGCGATGTGGACACCCCGGTTCTAAAAAATCTTGCTATTGGTGCGACTTAGCCGACAAACAATCTCTCGATGACTCTAAAAGTTTTTCTGACCATCCGCCACAACCCGAGATATGTTCTTATCGTCGTTGCCTTCATTGCCAAAGCCGTATGGACGAAAATCAATATCGATGTTTGAAATGTATTTGCGACTGGTGCGGAAATAATTGTCGAGATGGATTTTGTAATGTATGCCAGAATTTTATTAATCCAAATCCAGATCTCGCTCGTCTTTATACACGTCTAGAACAAAAGGGAACTCTTCATAATGATGATGATATAAAAGCATGGTGGAAGAATTTACTTGAAGAACCTTCGATTCCTACTCCTTCTCCGGTGAGGGACATGGAATATGTTTCTGAGCCCGAAGTAACTCCCGAGCCTATCACGGAAATGGTGGAAATAGCTAACTCTTATCCGGATAATTCTTCGATTTATCAGCTTTTGTGCATATGGTGCAGAGGACCCGAATATGGTGGGAATTGTCCCGCTTGTAGCAATGGAAAATCAGGAACCGAGTTTCACCACAATCCTTACTATGAGACAACCGATTTCCCTAACCAACCTCTATACCATGAGCCGGAATCATACTCTTGTGAGTACTGTGGTGGTCCTCACCAAGGTTTTCAATGTCAAGTCCAAATTAACAACTCAACCTTTGGTTATGAACCTTACCCTTATTCGTCACAACAATCATACAGTTGTGAGTATTGTGGAGGTCCGTACGTTAATTCCGATTGCCAGATGCAGAATCCGATTGTTTACGAGCAAGTTCCTTGTAACAATTACGATTATCCTTATAACCCACCTCCACAATACCAAGAAATTCAACCACAACCTTCACTAATATCTAATCCACAATTTCTGGAAATAATAAGTGATCTTAAGAATCTTCTTGATAAAATTACCCACGGAAAAGAAGATCCTCCTCAGAAGACCTATCGTGAATTATTAGCTGAAGAAGCCGCGAAAGTGATCCAACATCGCCCAACTACCTATTATTACGATTCTGATTCTGATGACGATTATACTCCTCCGAGTGGCAATCCCACTCCCGTTTCTGAGCCTTTAATTTCCGACCCTTCCCCTTCACTCACGCCGGTTGAGAGAAGTGACGTCGTTTTGGAAGAGGTCGATGATCATATTTCTACGGACATCGTTGAACCCGTTGATTCTCTCATAATGGGGGATGAGCATCTTAGTACTATTCCGGAAGCGGAAGTGTCTAATGTTGAGATCCTTATCCCAATCCCAAGAGAGTTTGGGGTTGTTGATGATGAGCCTTCTCTTGATAATTCGAGCGATCATGTTGAGATGTTCTCCGATTTCGATAACGATTCTTATGGAGACATCGATTTCGTCGACGATTTACCGTCTGAGCCCGTCATTATTGAAGAAGATAACGATTTTGAGCCGGAAGTTGAAGAGATTGAGCCCGATGATATAGAGATCGAGGATGAAGCATTACGTGAAACATTGTTAAATGTTCATCTTCTCATTTCTAAGATTGAAGCCTTAAACGATAATTCAAGTTCACATCCTATCTCCGTTAAAGATAGTGATTTCTCTTCCGAGCTTGAGATTTTCCGATTTGATGAAGAGATTAGTGGCAGTCCCACTATTACCGATGTTTATCCTCCGATTCTTGAGCGGTTCTACTTTAATGTTGATGTGAGCAAAGTTTTGAACGATATTTCCGATAATTCGACAAATGACCCAATCATTAAGGACGCCCACTCATTTCTTACTTTTGATGACTTGATACCACCGGGTATTGAGGATATTGTGAATGATCCTGATGAGGATATGGTTATTCTTGATGGTTATCTTGACTCTCCTCTCTCTAACGAGTCCACCATCCTTTATCCCGTTGAGCCGACATGTGAAGACAAAATCTTTAAACCCGGGATATGCATTAATGAGCCTTTTGTTAAAATCATTTCTGGAGAAAAGGATCCTCTCTTTGATGCCTTCATTTGTGAGCCTAAACCTCTTATCTTTTACCATGAGCTCCCGTCTTTCTTGGAGTTTTCTCATTTCTATCCGTCATCCTTTCGTCCGCCCGCTAAACCACCGGATGATGGATCCTTCTTACATGATATGCCTTATCCACCCATTTTCTTCTCCACCCAACCCACCCAGTCTCATTCTTTCGGGAATGAGGACACCGTTTTTGACCCTGGTATCTCTACCACTTTCTTCCCCAAGGACAAATGAATTCGGGAACGAGTCAGGCTAGCGACTCGTTTAAGAAAAACAGTAGCGCTTCGTGGGAGGCACCCCATGCTTATCTCTATCTTCTTTTTATTTTCTAATTAGTGACGTGAAGGGGTTAGCCTCTTCGATTTCTCGTGTTTGGTTGTTTGTGATGTTGTGTTTAGGATTTCGCCGATATGAAGACTCTCGTGCTCGAAGTTTGTCTTTTCTCCACTCGAGTTTCATGATCGATGCTGATGGAAATCCGATATCCGAAATCTTATCGACTAACGTTTATCTTTGAGCATACTTAATAAACGGCTTTTAGATTTTCGTTGATACCCTTGTTTTAAACATTGAGGACAATGTTTCGTTCTAGTCTGGGGTAGGGTAATCTTCGATTTGATTTGACCGCACTTGCTTATTTTTGTCGTGTATTCTCGCAACCCCGTTTTTCCATAGAAAATGAAAAAAATGTGCAAAAATGAGAAAATTTTTAAAATTTTGAAGCTTTTGTTAAGTCTTTTTGATTGAAAAGTTTTGCTAGTCTCTTAGACAAGAAGCTATAAAATGCGAATTCTAGCTCACAAGGCCAAGAATTTGCAAGTTTCCCTGAGTGATTTTAAATATGCATTACTTAATTTCATTTAGACAAAGCATTTGCTAAGCTAATATATGTTTTGACACCTTGTTGACTTTCCGCTGGTGAGAGTAGGAATAGAATTCTGACTTGACCAGGCGTGTTGAGCCCTAGCTTGTTCCCTTAACCATAGATAATCTAAAAATTATCGGCTAAGCATCCGCGGATCTCATTATTTGGGATTTTAAATTTGCGGAGATCGAGAAATGATAGAGTTACTTATGAGTTTAGATGCTAAGCGTGGAGTAGTTGGTTCTCTTTAGAGCCCATCGAAGGTACTTATGGCTTTTTTTTACCACAAAATTGTTTCACCCCATATCTGTCTAATAATAATTAGAGATGTTGAGTTTTTGGCGATAGTTAGTTCTTTGTCTTCTTTAGAGAATCCTTGCCCATGATAGTTGGGTACACATCGAGGTACTGTCAGTGTTGCGGTGTAATAGACAACTGATTCCTGATAGTTTGCTGCTATTGTTTCTATTGTTATAAAAGCCGTAGGGTTTGGAGTTTGGCACAAAAATTAACATGAAATAAAGCCCAAATGTTTTAAAATTAAAAAATCCAAAGCTATAAAAGTTGTCATAGACTTCTATAAAGGCAGAGGAAAATCCAAAGTCATAATGAGACTTCTGATAAAGCGGTAATCCCGGTGAGTTAGTAGTTTAAAAGACCTAGGGCCTAAATTGCAAAAATGCAAATGTGCTGAAATAGTGTTAAGCCAAACTTCGGATCCGGGAGATGTCTAAATAAAGCTTCTGTCTCTGGACTCGTAGATGAGTTGTCTCGGTCGCCATAAAAAGGATATTCTCCCTAAATCGTGTGAAATTAGGACCTTGATGTGGACCTCATTCTTGTGTGCAATGGTTTTCGAGGGAAGGTAGATAACTAATTAGCGACTTAGCTTCATATCTTTATCGGAATAAAAGTTATCGAAACGAGAAAATTTGAAGAAATTCATTTCTCACAAAAATAAAAATAAAATCTAGAGGAAATAGGAAAATGGGAGCAAACGGTAATTACACAAGTAACTTCCATGGGTAGTGTTAGCATCTAGAGTCATATTTAACAATGATTTCGATTTTACGCTTAGTTTGGGAACTTGTGAAAAATCAGGGACGATGTATTCTATCCGTATGGTCACTTCACGCTGTGTTGTGTTTTCTACTCCGTGATCCTAACGTGTTGATTGAAAAATGTTGGAGTTATTGATCGACATGAAAGTTCAACAAACCGTCACTCATAATCGGAATGTGCTTAATCGTAATATCTATATATGTGAATTAAAAGGTAAACGGGGCGTTTTTAGAATTAAGGCGTTCTTAATCTCTTTTGAGGAATCTTTGCTACTTCTTCATAGGTTTAGTAGAAAGAGATTGAAATCCTTGGTTTTAGAAGCGTGAGTTGATTGCATTGTGTGGGGATACGAAAATGGTCTCGTCTAGGGTATTTTGATATGTGCTTAAACACATATCTTTTGTTTATCAAAACTGACCCAAAATAACCAAGAAAGAGCCGTTTATTGCTAACATTTGCGTGTTTCTTGAGTTTTTGCATGTGCAGGAACGAATGTGACAAAACAGACAAAAGAAAGCCAAAACCGAAGAAAACCGAGCACGAGAGAAAGAAGAATGCTAAAAGCTGAGGCTGGGAAAGGAATTTGCAAGTTTGGACAATCAATTCTCAAAATGGCAGTTTTAGTCCCTGAAGATTCAGAATTGTCATGTTTGGCCCTTGGAGATTCAGATTTGGCAAATATGGTCCCTGGATTATGTGAGAAGGACAAGATTGGCCCTTGGAATACATTTTCAGATTTGCACTTGTGGTCCTTGGAATTTCAGTTTATACATGTTTGGTCCCTAAATTGATAAATGCATACACTTTTAGTCCAAATTTATTTCATTACAACCTTAGGCCCAAAAAATTATCAAAGCCCAAGTCCATTTCCAGCAATCCATACCCGGTTCCCCATTCATCCAACTTGTCCAACTCGTCCACCCAATCTATACCCGGTATTTAACCCAAGTCAACCCAACTTACCCGGTCAACTATAATCGAATTAATATAAATAAATCACACGCGCCAAAATCCCCCCCAAATATCCCCAGGTGATGAACCCTAAATACCCTTCCTCCTAATTGGTCAAATCCGCTATCATTAAGGGTATAATAGTACAATCCCTGACAACCTCTGACACACGGATGCCATGTCACCAATCTGTGTGTCATTCTACACCCATTCTAGCCTCTGATTGGTGGAAGTGTCGTGGCAAATCTCATCCAAGGGTTGATATTGATTAGTGACATGTGGGATTGACCTGATGGCTCAAAACGTCCAAGAGAAAGCACAACTCAACTTTCTAGACTCTTCCAAGTGCTCAAGCTCAAGTATAAAAGGACCCCTTTGATTCACAGAAGAAGAAAGTAGAGTAAATGTAGAGTAGGAGTAGTGTAGAGTATAATTTCTGAGTAGTTTTAATGTTTTTAAAACGTTTTTAGTTAAATTCCAGTATTCGTAATTTCATTGTACTCAGATTGTATTAATACAAGTTTTACTTTTCATCAAAATTCAATATTACTGTTTCATTGCTTAATCTCAGTTAATTAACTTTTCATTTGTTTACTAGAGCTTCTTTCAAATCTATTTTAGCTTGTTATTCAGAAATGATACTCAGAACTCTCTGGTCAAACCAAGTCAACATTACAGTTTCATTAATTCAATGGTCCTGGATTGCTGGTATGGAATTGAATTTGGGATGAATCAGAATCATTTTGGGTTAATATGGGTTTAGGATAGTGATACTTGCTGTTTTACATGTCATTGTGACAGGACCTCTTGTAAGTGCTAAAATCTGTTTCAATACGTTTATATACTATTCTCTGAATCTGTTGTTTGAATCTGAGTAGTTTAGTTATAATTAGTATTATTTGATCTTTATTTAATGTTAGTTTAGATTAGTCTAGTAATAATCTGTTTTTAATTCACAAATTCAGTTAGAAAATAGTGTTTGGATAAGTAGTTAAATAAAGCTTGAGGTTTGGCTTTTGCTTAAAATCAGTTACATTAGTCTCATTTAGGATTATTAAATTCAACTCAGCTGTTAGTTTGCATTTAGTCTTAGAAACCATAGAAATAGCTTGCATTAGGTTTATTATATCATTAAACATCATTTTCAGTCATTAAATCTAGCTCATAAGTTCGAAATAGTCAAATTTCATTTCTGCCATATAAAGTCAAAAGTTGCAAAAGTAGTTTTTCACAAAACTTTCTGGATTTTTCATGGATTCATTTCTGATCCAATTCAAGTGAAATTTTGGATTTATAAACTTCAGTTGGTTGAGTTTGTAAACACTATTTTTGCTAAATTTTTAGATATTTCTAAAAGCACTTAACCAGCTTGTTTTCTAGGTCATAAATGCCCTGTGCACACTCTCAGCAGTCACTGAGTGTGCACAGGTACTTTGCAGTTAGCATATTTTGTTCATTAGAATTAGTTATAGGCTAAGATTTGGTTTATTGGCTCTCTGGCTGGTGTTCTATTGGATCCAAGTTCTGTTTTCCATTATAGCTTATTAAATCAGCTGGTACATTAGCTTAAAAGTGATAGGTTAGGACTGTTTGAATCTTGTGCTTAATTCACCTTAATCTCAGTAGCTGGTTAATCTTAGGTGTAGAGTAGTTGCTTTTAGTTGATTTTAAGTAGATTTAGCATAATTTAGGTTCTGTAATCCTTTGGTCCACTGTTTTAGCTTGTAGCTTAATTTGTCTAGCTTATTCATAAGCTTTTACACTACAGCTTCAGAATCTCTCACATAAGCCATAGTTTTTATATTTTTTCTAGGTTTAGAATAATATTTTAGATTTTCCCTGAATTTTTTCATAATTTTCTGCCACTGTTTAATATTTTTCTTGATTTAAATAAGTTTTTAAGGCTTTTTAAGTACTTTTTATTACAATTAAATCAGAAAAGGTTCCAAAAAATAATTTTTCAATTTTCCTAGATTAAGAAAATTATAAAAAGCAAAAAAATAATTTTTCTAGATTTTTCCTAGTTTAATTTGTAATTTTTAGCATTTAAATTAGTTTTAAATAGTTTTTAATTCATAGAAAATAGAAAATAGTTCAGAAAAATACAATTCCAGTTTTGAAAAGTCTTTTGAGTTAATTTAGATTTTTTGAAAAATAGTTTCATAATTTTCCCTTTTATTTTTATAATTTTTAGTATTTTTAATTAGTTTTTAAAGTTTAAAATTAGTTTTAAATTCAAATAAATTCCAGAAAAATCATAAAATTTAGTTTTAAATCTTAGTTGATTTTCAAATATCATTTTTAGTTTAAAAGTAATTTTAGATTATTTTTAGGACTTAGAATAGACGTAGTTGCATTTTATTTTCATTTCGTTTTAGTATAATTTGTGTATTTAGGATTTACCGTAGTGTAATTTCCATTTTATGCTTCCCTTGCCCCGTAGTTTAGAAAACTTCAAATTATCCCCTTTTCCCATTCAAGTCCCGATAATCGCGACGTGAGTTGGAAATTCCATTCAACCCTCGTTCGGAACGATCTCGGTGCTCAAACCTAACACGTTTGAGTTACCCAAATACTACACACTTCTTATTATTGATCTCTTCCCGGAGGAATCAATTTTTGAATTAAACTAATTAAATGAAACGTAAACAAAATGCAACTACGTCTATTTTAAGTCCTAAAAATGATCTAAAAATACTTTCTAACTAAAAATGATATTAGAAAATTATCTAAGAATTAAAACTATTTTTTAAGATTTTTCTCGAATTTATTTGAATTAAAAAACTAATTTATAACTTTAAAAACTAATTAAAAATACTAAAAATTATAAAAATAGAAGGGAAAATTATGAAACTATTTTTCAAAAATCTAAATTAAATCAAAAGACTTTTCAAAACTGGAATTGTATTTTTCTGAAGATTTTTCTATTTTCTATGAATTAAAATCTTGTAAAAACTAATTTAAATGCTAAAAATTACAAATTAAAGTAGGAAAAATCTGGAAAAATTATTTTTTTGCTTTTTATATTTTTCTTAATCTATGAAAATTGAAAACTTATTTTTTAGAAACTTTTCTGATTTATATGTATTAAAAGCTAATTAAAAAGGATTAAAAACTAATTTAAATCAAGAAAAATAGTAAACAGTTACTAAAAATTATGAAAAATTCAGGAAAAGTCTAAAATATTATTCTAAATCGATTAAAAATATAAAAACTAAAGCTAGTGTGCAAGATTATGAAGCTGATGTGAAAAGTGCTTATAATTAAGCACTTAAAGTAAGCAAATAAGCACTGATGATCACAAAATGGAAGCAGAAGCTAAATTATGCTAAATTAACCTGAAAGCAACTAATTACAACTAGTCTTAATCTCTAAAGTGCTGAATAAACAGATTTGACTTACGAGATCTTAAGAAGAAAACATCTACTAGCCTACCTACTAGCAGCTTAATTAATAGCTAATCCAGTGAACCGAAATGCAAAACAGAAGTTGAGAACTCTAGAATACCAACCCAAGATCCACTAAACCAGATTTCAGGTCCTAATGATCTAAATTGAATCTAGTGCAAGATCTGCAAATAAGGCCTGCTCACACTCAGTGTACTCTGAGTGTGAACAGGGGAGAAGTCAGCTGTTTGCACAGCTGATTTAGAGCTTAAAACTATTTCCAAAAATTTGAAAAAAATCAGTTTTCAAAACTTGACCAATTAAACTTGTTTGTCCCATAATTTCAATAATTTTGACTCAATAATGAACAGATTAAAAATCTACAAAGTTTTGCAAAAACTGAGTTTTCCACTTTTTTGACTTTTACACAGAAATGATAATTTGACTAAAATGAGATTTGATTCTAATTTATGAACTGATAATGATGAATTAAACTGAAATAAAGCTATAACAAGTAACTCTAATGATTTCTATGACTAAATCTAGCTTATGAATTTAAAAAAACTTAACTGATGAAGATTTAGAACAAAATAAATGTGATATTGACTTTTATTGTTTATAGATGCAATGAAACGACTAGAATGACTATTACTAACTAGTGCAGACTTATTGTAACAGATTTTAACTAACCACCAATCTTCTAATCATAGAATACAGACTAATCCCAAGCACTCCTTAATACTACTTGAAATGCAATTTTAAGACTAACAAATCTGAATCCAACTCAATAACGACATATAACTATGATCTAACAACTATATGAGAGCTAATGAATGTAATAATAACAACATAAACTAACAGATAAGAATAGAACTAATTATGCAGCAAGTCAAATTATAATAAAACAAATTGAAAACAGTTTTTAACCACTTACAAGGGTCCTAGCCACAATGGCTTGCCATTCAAAATTCAAAGAACCACTAACCTAACTGATCTCAACCCACAACCACTTTAATCAACCCATTTCATATTCCATTCCAGCAATTCAAGAACAATTCGCGTGTTGAATTTAGTTGACCAAAGAGAAAGTTGAGAGTAGAACTGAGTAGGATCTGAGTAAAGCTTTTCAAACACTTTATGAAAAACTTATAAAACAGTAATAAGAGATTTATGAGAAACTGAAACTGAAAATACTTTCATTAATTGAAAATGGAGTAAAATATTTGAATTGAAATACAAGAATTTTAAAACTAATAGAACTGAAAACTTAAATGATTAACTCTACTCAGGAAATTAAAACTACACTACTCCTACTCTACATCTACTCCCCTTTTATTACAATATGTGAAATGAAGGGTATATATAGCAACTGCTTGAGCTCTTGAGGTCTTTAGAAGGATCTGGAAAGGCAAATGTGTGTTTCTTTTGAGTCGTTTCTCACCATTAGATCAATCCCATCACATCTCATCCCTTGGATTACATTTGCCACGACACTTCCACCAATCAGAGGCTAGAATGGGTGTGGAATGACACACGGATTGGTGACATGGCATCCGTGTGTCAGAGGGTGTCAGGGATTGTACTATTATACCCTTAATGATAGCGGATTTGGCCAATTAGGAGGAAGGGTATTTAGGGTTCATCACCTGGGGATATTTGGGGGGAATTTTGGCGCGTGTGATTTATTTATATTAATTCGATTATAGTTGACCGGGTAAGTTGGGCTGACTTGGGTTAAATACCGGGTATAGATTGGGTGGACGGGTTGGACGGGTTGGATGAATGGGGAACCGGGTATGGATTGCTGGAAATGGACTTGGGCTTTGATAATATTTTGGGCCTAAGGTTGTAATGAAATAAATTTGGACTAAAAGTGTATGCATTTATCAACTTAGGGACCAAACATGTATAAACTGAAATTCCAACGACCACAAGTGCAAATCTGAAAATGTCTTCCAAGGGCCAATCTTGTCCTTCTCACATAATCCAGGGACCATATTTGCCAAATCTGAATCTCCAAGGGCCAAACATGACAATTCTGAATCTTCAGGGACTAAAACTGCCATTTTGAGAATTGATTGTCCAAACTTGCAAATTCCTTTCCCATCCTCAGCTTTTAGCATTCTTCTTTTCTCGTGCTCGGTTTTCTTCGGTTTTGGCTTTCTTTTGTCTGTTTTGTCACATCCGTTCCTGCACATGCAAAAACTCAAGAAACACGCAAATGTTAGCAATAAACGGCTCTTTCTTGGTTATTTTGGGTCAGTTTTGATAAACAAAAGATATGTGTTTAAGCACATATCACTGACCCTAATGAGTGTGACCGTTTTTCAAATGAAATGGGTTCTAAATTTCAAATGTCAATGATGGGACAAATGTCATTTTTCTTGGGATTACAAATTTCACAACGTCCCGGAGGCATTTTTATTAATCAATCTAAATATGCAAATGAGATTTTAAAGAAATTTGGATTTGATTCTTGTGACCCTGTTGACACTCCCATGATTGAGCGTACTAAACTGGATGAGGACCACTCAGGGATCATGGTAAACAAAACGAAATATCGTAGCATGATCGGATCCCTGATGTACCTCATAGCAAGCAAACCAGACATCTTGTTCGCTGTTTGTATGTGTGCTAGATACCAGGCTAAGCCTACCAAAAAGCACCTTGAAGCTGTTAAACAGGTCTTTCAGTATCTCCAAGGAACCATCAACATGAGACTTTGGTACCCGAAGGACACCGGTATGTCACTAACAGCCTATGCAGATGCTGATCATGCAGGATGTCAAGATACACGTCGAAGTACGTCTGGAGGTGCTCAGTTTTGGGTGATAAGCTTGTGAGCTGGTCTTCAAAAAAGCAAATGAGTACTTCTATTTCCCCTACAGAGGCTGAATACATAGCCATGTCATCTTGTTGTGCTCAAATTCTATGGATGAGATCCCAATTATCTGACTATGGCTTTGAATTCAACAAAATCCCTCTGTACTGTGATAATAAAAGTGCTATTGCTCTCTCATGCAACAACGTACAACACTCAAGAGCAAAGCACATCGACATTCGACATCATTTCATCAGGGAGCAAGTTGAAAACGGTGTGGTGGAACTATACTTTGTGAGGACTGAATACCAGTTAGCAGACATCTTCACCAAAGCTCTTCCTAGACAACGTTTTGAGTTTATCCTTCTACGACTTGGTCTTAAGAGCCTACAACCGGAAACACTCAAACGTCTTCAAGAGGAAGAAGAGGAGTAAAAGGTTTTCCTTCATCTATCTCTTGTAAATATCTATTCGAAAAACAAAATACAAAATTACAAAACCTTCAAAAAACAAATAGAAAAATAGAAAACTTTCAAAAAAAAAAATCCAAAAATATTGTCCTTTTGTCATGTTTTTCCTCGATTCGATAATATCTACGGTCTTTGTGTTGTCATTCAAAGAATGACACGGGACTTTAGATGTTAGTCGAATGTTCCAAAAAAAAATTGAGAGAAAGAAATTTTTTAGTAAGCAAAACCATGGTTTATTGTCATTTCAGGCTGTAACCAGTTTTTCAAAGAAAGAACGGAGCCATGCTTTATCTTGGTTTTTAAATCTCATGCTCTGATTCTATAAACAATTACTTACTATCTTATAAAAACTAGTTGCTTTGAAAAATAACTCGGACTTAACGTTTGTCAAAATATCTATCTCTCAATCAACAACTTATGTCATTGATTGAGGGGGAGAATGATTTCAATTAAATCAAAAGGTTATTTTTCACACAATTGTTTTTCAAAAGATAATCATGCATGTTTAATCAATGGAGTTTAAAGTCTCAAAATCCGATCCTTATCAGTTAAAACGTTTTCATAATCATGTCACAATTCTCCTTAAAAGCTTTCAAAATCAATTTAAATCTACAGAGATCACAACTCTCAAATGATTTGATAATTGTGATCAGGGGAGAATTTGTGATTCAAATTAGATTTAAACTAATAATTTGGTAAATGGTTTTATAAGGATGTACAAGCTCTCCCTCCCACATGTGCCAAACGATTTCAAATTTTCCATGCACATGTTGAGGGGGAGCATCTCTCTTAAACCACAAAGATTTGAAACGTGATCAATTTAATTCAATGTGCAGACTTTTCCTAATATGTGCACAAACTTTTCAAATATCTATGCACATATTGAGGGGGAGCAACTATTTTGAAAACCACATTTTTATATAACTACTCTTAGATGTAAGCCAACCCCTCAAAGATGAAAATAATTTCTATTACAAAATGATGCTTGATGCAAATGTTGAGGGGGAGCTCTATTTCTAAAAATATCAAAAACAATTCAAATACAAAATACTTTGATCCCTAATTCACACTGCTCATGGAAAAACTCCATATGAACTTGTCCACAATAGAAAACCTAATCTCTCATTCCTTCGTGTGTTTGGTGCATTGTGTTATCCAACTAATGAGGGTTAAGACTTAGGCAAACTTAAGGCTAAAGCAGACATTGGAGTAGTTTTAGGATATGCACCAAACAAAAAGGGATACCGAATCTACAACAAAAGAACCCGAAATATCATGGAAACAATTCACGTTACGTTCGATGAGCTGACCGGCCCAATGGCTCCTGGACAATCCAGTTCTGGACCCGCGCTTCAAAACAGTCCAATTGGTTCATCCCTTGTACCTAACTCATCTCCAGCAACTCCATATTTACCTCCATCTGAAGATGATTTGAAGAAATTGTTTGATCCAATGTTTGATGAACATTATGAGCCAAATGCCAATGATCTGTCAATTCCAACAACAGAGGCTGCTTCTAGCCCTGTCAATGAAGTTAACCCTTCAGTTTCGATGTCATTAAGTCAAGAAGCGCATGCTACTGATCACTCTGTCTCATCAACAAACCTTCAATCATCAAGTGTACATCATGGAATTGTTTTTGGCACTCAGGATGAAGTTAATCCCTTTGCTACTCCTGAAGATGCTCCATTTGAAAACATAATTGCTCCTGAATCATCATCAGAACCATCTTCATCAGGAGAAATCGATTCTGCTACTTCAGTTCCTCAATAACAACCACATGAACACCTTAGGAAATGGACACATGAGCATCCATTGGACAACATCATTGGAAACCTCTCTCGTCCAGTATCCACTCGGAAACAACTTGCAACCGATGCCTTATGGTGCTTCTTCAACTCCGTACTCTCTAAGATCGAACCAAAAGATGTTAAAACCGCCATGAATGAAGACAGCTGGTTCAATGCCATGCAAGAAGAAATTCATGAGTTTGATCGACTAGATGTATGGGAATTAGTACCTGCTCTTGACTATGCCATGATCATTGCTCTAAAGTGGATCTTCAAAGTAAAACTTGATGAGCATGGTGATGTTTTAAAGAACAAGGCTCGATTGGTTGCAAAAGGATACCGTCAAGAAGAGGGTATTGACTTTGAAGAATCATTTGCTCCAGTTGCTCGTATTGAGGCAATCAGAATCTTCTTGGCTAATGCTGCTAGCAAGAATATGGTTGTATATCAGATGGATGTGAAAACCGCCTTTCTGAATGGAGATTTGAAAGAGGTGGTTTACGTCAGCCAGCCAGAGGGTTTTGTGAATCCAGAGCATCCTACTCATGTCTATCGCTTGAAAAAAGCCCTTTACGGTTTGAAGCAAGCTCCTAGAGCATGGTATGATACGCTGTCAAAGTTTCTTCTATCTTCTGGATTCAACAAAGGAGCAGTTGATCCGACATTGTTCACCAGGAAGTCAGGCAAACATTTAATTCATGTTCAAATATATGTTGATGATATAATCTTTGCCTCGACTGACCCTAATTAGTGTGACCGTTTTTCAAATGAAATGGGTTCTAAATTTCAAATGTCAATGATGGGACAAATGTCATTTTTCTTGGGATTACAAATTTCACAAAGTCCCGGAGGCACTTTTATTAATCAATCCAAATATGCAAATGAGATTTTAAAGAAATTTGGATTTGATTCTTGTGACCCTGTTGACACTCCCATGATTGAGCGTACTAAACTGGATGAGGACCACTCAGGGATCATGGTAGACCAAACGAAATGTCGTAGCATGATCGGATCCCTGATGTACCTCATAGCAAGCAGACCAGACATCTTGTTCGCTGTTTGCATGTGTGCTAGATACCAGGCTAAGCCTACCAAAAAGCACCTTGAAGCAGTTAAACAGGTCTTTCGGTATCTCCAAGGAACCATCAATATGGGACTTTGGTACCCGAAGGACACCGGTATGTCACTAACACCCTATGCAGATGCTGATCATGCAGGATGTTAAGATACACGTCGAAGTACGTCTGGAGGTGCTCAGTTTTTGGGTGATAAGCTTGTGAGCTGGTCTTCAAAGAAGCAAATGAGTACTTCTATTTCCTCTACAGAGGCTGAATACATAGCCATGTCATCTTGTTGTGCTCAAATTCTATGGATGAGATCCCAATTATCTGACTATGGCTTTGAATTCAACAAAATCCCTCTGTACTGTGATAATAAAAGTGCTATTGCTCTCTCATGCAACAACGTACAACATTCAAGAGCAAAGCACATCGATATTCGACATCATTTCATCAGGGAGCAAGTTGAAAACTGTGTGGTGGAACTATACTTTGTGAGGACTGAATACCAGTTAGCAGACATCTTCACCAAAGCTCTTCCTAGACAACGTTTTGAATTTATCCTTCCACGACTTGGTCTTAAGAGCCTACAACCGGAAACACTCAAACGTCTTCAAGAGGAAAAAGAGGAGTAAAAGGTTTTCCTTCATCTATCTCTTGCAAATATCTATTCGAAAAACAAAATACAAAATTACAAAACCTTCAAAAAACAAATAGAAAAATTGAAAACTTTCAAAAAAAAAAAAAAAAAATCCAAAAATATTGTCCTTTTGTCATGTTTTTCCTCGATTCGATAATATCTACGGTCTTTGTGTTGTCATTCAAAGAATGACACGGGACTTTAGATGTCATTTCAGGCTGTAACCCGTTTTTCAAAGAAAGAATGGAGCCATGCTTTATCTTGGTTTTCAAATCTCATGCTCTGATTCTATAAACAATTACTTACTATCTTATAAAAACTAATTGCTTTGAAAAATAACTCGGACTTAATGTTTGTCAAAATATCTATCTCTCAATCAACAACTTATGTCATTGATTGAGGGGGAGAATGATTTAAATTAAATCAAAAGGTTATTTGTCACACAATTGTTTTTCAAAAGATAATCATGCATGTTTAATCAATGGAGTTTAAAGTCTCAAAATCCGATCCTTATCAGTTAAAACGTTTTCATAATCAAGTCACAATTCTCCTTAAAAGCTTTCAAAATCAATTTAAATCTACAGAGATCACAACTCTCAAATGATTTGATAATTGTGATCGGGGGAGAATTTGTGATTCAAATTAGATTTAAACTAATAATTCGGTAAATGGTTTTATAAGGATGTACAAGCTCTCCCTCCCACATGTGCCAAACGATTTCAAATTTTCCATGCACATGTTGAGGGGGAGCATCTCTCTTAAACCGCAAAGATTTGAAACATGATCAATTTAATTCAATGTGCAGAATTTTCCTAATATGTGCTCAAACTTTTCAAATATCTATGCACATATTGAGGGGGAGCAACTATTTTGAAAACCACATTTTTATATAACTACTCTTAGATGTAAGCCAACCCCTCAAAGATGAAAATAATTTCTATTACAAAACGATGCTTGATGCAAATGTTGAGGGGGAGCTCTATTTCTAAAAATATCAAAAACAATTCAGTTACAAAATACTTTGATAATATATCACAAGTATCTGGATTGATTTTCAAATGGTTTTCAATTGGTTCCAATGGCAGATAAACAATACCAAATAGACCGACCAAATTTACTTTATGTATGGTGATATAAGGATGATTAGGTTAGGTATTTGTTCCCATGATCCGCCAGAACCGGAGGGATCTACCAAGGGACAATCCACTAGATAGTGTAGAAGTCCTTAGGTATGATGAAAAAAGGAGAAAAATGAGAATATGGGAAGAGTGCGGACTGAGACTGAGCTAGTACTGGAATAAACCCAACAAGGTTCTAGTAATGAAGTCTCGGTAAGCACTGAAGGGGTTGAAGAATGAAAAAGAAATGAATATGAAAAGGGTGAAAATAAATAGCCCTCCAATAATTCAACCTTATGGCAGAAACCGGGTTCAATTCATATACTACTGGTGGTTACCAAGGTAACATCGGTATTGAAGACAAGACGTCATGGACCCAGTGATGCACTGCACTTCAACTTTCCAAACCACTCAAGTTCCTCTTAAAAGGACTTGTTTCATTCTCACAGGGAACCGACATAATCTATCGACTTTCTCTTAGAGATTGTTGATATTGAAGACGGAGACCCTCTCTCTAGTCTCTGGCATAGGAATCAAATCTGCACAATTGAGTCTAGAGCCACGAGATCATCAATAAATCTCATTAGGACACTTTCAATGAAGACTCTCTGTTTCACACAATGTGGAAAGAAAGATTATATCTCATGAGTCCTACGCATTATCCTTGTGGTATTGCCAGAACATCTGAGTGATATGCATACATATTCAAAAATGAATATGGAAAGCCTTCTGGAGCCAACATCAAACAAGCTCCTGGTAGGTGGCATGTGAGATCTATCCAATAGATCAACCATGTGACAACTGAATAGAAACAATGGGGCGATTCAATCTTTTGAATCAATCCTGGTTTAGGTTATGGATTGACGGATACCTTTGAAAAACCGGTCGTTGTGCTTAAAAACTCTTTTCTCCAGCACATCGACTGTGTACAAGTATTTCAAAATAAAAGGTGTTTATGATTGATAATTGATTTTCAATAAAACCTTCGTTGTATTGCAAAAACAATTTCTATTGAGCGATACACGATTGTTTTTCAAATCTCGTTTTATCAATCAGTGAATCTCAATTCGCTGGTTCACTCACTCCGTGTTGTCTTCTTTGAGACGTTCCGGTTTGAGAACGGCTAGAACAACTGCGAAACTTTATCAAGGAGATTCTTCGGAATTCTTCCTGATCACATGCAGTACTTGTACTGATCAACGGGGAACCGTGGGCCGTGTACCTCAATTCAACGAAAGTGTTCAAAGACACTTTTGTATGCTTTATTGCTAACTGTTTTATGCAGGTACACCCCGACGTTTGCAGCTGATCAGAATGAAGCGGTCAATCTGTAGCCGCATGCTCACACAACAAATTCATATCTAAAGAAATCATGATTAGTGCATCAATGACTCTGATATTTTCACTCCATGCTTCTGCCACACTGGTGCCAATATCATGAATTAATAAAAGCTTCCGCTACTCTGATGATAAGAGATCATGATACATAATGTGAGCATGTCGGTACAAAAGTCACAACATCACATAATACCAACACCACAAAGGATGAGTCAAAGATTTATGTTTGCTGATGATCTCAAAGCTGGCTCAAAACTCAGTATCACGTGGATCAGTTAAAGACCTCCACTCAGATTATCCAAACATGCAAAAATGAAGAATCAAAGACTACGAGCTATAGAACAAAGAACATGAACAAGAATCCAAGAACAATCTCAATGTAATATCTGTTTGTACTCTATGTAATTTGAGGTGACTTCCCTTAGGGGGAGATTGTTAGGATTTAGTAAATCCAGGTATTAAAGTGTCGGTCACCTCAAGTATTTGTAATCGTTAGAAAGCTCGTGGTCGTAGTTATTTAATGTCAAGTAGTATTTAGTTAAGTAATACCGTGGAGGACGGACGAGTCTTTACCTTTGTATGCCTGATCCACAGCCCGTTAGGTGGCGTTTTGTGTAAAGACTATAAATACTCTCTACCTCCCAAGGTAGAGAGTTGGAGCTCATAATAAGATTTTTCTTTCTCTCACTAAAGTTCCCAAACCTCTAACTTTCTCTCTCTAGAAAATCATCTATACACCTACTTGTGTTTGTGTTATGATGTGTATGTGAAATCTAATATGTGAAAAAACTACTACTACACTATTGAATTGAATCAAAGACATAATCAAACTTACAAGTGGTCCTGTCACAATGACATGCTAACAAGAGATCAAAAACAGTAACCTAAACTATTATCAACTCAAATCAGATCCAAACTCAACCCATTTCATCATCATATCAGCAATCCAGTACAATTTCTGCAGGTTTGACTTTAGTTGACCAAATGGAGAATTGAGAATATGAATTGAGTAATGAGTTTTTGAGTAGATAATAAGCTAAAGTGAGCTTATAAAAGCTTATAGAAACAGTAACCTTAAACTGAATTTAGTTTAAAACATATTTGAGTTATTTTTTTTTTATTTTTCAAATATTTTTCTGATTTTTTTGTAATTTTTGTTTTGTGATTTGAAAAGACAGTAAAGTAGCTTTAAAAACCTAAATGAGATTGAAATTGAGCTTAATGAACAGTAAACGAGCTTAAACAAGAATAACTTGAATTCAAAGTGAACAAGTGAGAATATGAAATTTAAACTTTCATTAATTATAAAAGCTGAGTACAATTAAAACAATAAACAATTTAAAAACATTACACTAGAATTTAAACTTTGACAGAAATTAACGATGGTAACAATTCTCTAAAACAATGAAAATTGGACAAATTACATTTGAGAATGAGAGGGGTTTATATAGCTGCTCAAAGGAGCTTGGGTCTTGATTTCAGAAGCTTCACGAATTCTAATCTCCACCATTGATTATACATCTTGTCATCCTTTTCAATCACATCCGTTGGATCAGATGGGTGAAGTGGCTCAACCAATGGGATCACTCCAATCTGCCTTGCTGTCATTCCCTGGCACATGGATTGCCAGGGTGGATTCTTAAACGTGGGTAATTATTACTTGGTTCAGGGTAATTTGGGGTTTATGATCATAAACAGTAATTTGAGTTTTTCACTGGTTTTGGGCGCGCTGGGTAAAGGGATGGGTTTTTTTATTCTTTTGTTTGACTTAAGTGAAATGGTTTGACCGGGTGGGATTATTAAAGGGATTGACCGGGTTTTTATTGGTTTGACCATGGGTAGAAACAGGTGGTTAACGGGGTATGGATTTAAGCTTATGGGCTTGGGTAAAGTGGGGTGGTGTAGGGGTGTTCATCGGCTCGGTTATCGGGTTATTCGGTTTATTCGGTTCGGTTAGTTCGGTTAATTTTTTTTGGGTATAACCGAAAACCGAACCGAACCGAAATTAAATTTGATTCAACCGAACCGAAAACCGAACCGAATAACCGAAAATCGAACCCCTGTAACCGAAAACCGAACCGAATAACCCGAATTACATAATTTTAATTATTTTTTTATTTAATTATTTATATTTTTAGCACAAAATATGTTTTTCAAGCTTAAATCATGTTATATTTATACTAAAAAAGAGTTTTAGTGATTTTTTTTCATATATATACATAGAAAAAACATATATTTTATATGAATTCGGTTTTCGGTTTTCATTGCCAAAACCATATCCAACCCGATAACCAAATATTTAGTTCGGTTCGGTTTTGACCAATTCGGTTCGGTCACAAATTCGGTTCAGTTATTTTCAGTTCGATTCGGTTTCGGTTTTCGGTTACTGTGGATATTACCCAATCCGTGAACACCCCTAGGGTGGTGTGGGCTTTTGGTTTATTTAATTTTGGACTTGTCAAGTTGTAGCATTTTTAAGACCATTCATTTGATATTTTAACCATAGGAACCAATGGTGCAATTTCTGAAAGTGTGAGGGTGAATTGGGTAAATGAAATTTATGAGGGGTTGATTTAGTAAATCTGGGAAAGTTGAGGGTATTTTGTGTAATTTTTGGAAAGTGAAGGTGTAATGTAAGAAACTCCCCGAATCATGTCCCGAACTTCGAAAATGTCACTTTTAAACATCAAAGTCCCATAACATAGCATCCCGGCATCGGCTTTTGCATTCTTCTTTCTCTTGTGCCCGGTTTTCTTTGGTTTTGGCTTTCTTTTGTCTGTTTTCATCATATCCGTACCTGCACATGCATAAACTCAAGAAACCAACAGATATTAGCAATAAACGGTTCTTTTTTGGCTATTTTGGGTCTGATTTAGTAAAGAAATGATATGTGTTTTTGCACATATCAATCACAAAAACATCTAAATACTTCTTTTCTTAAAAAGAATAGTTAGCAAAGGCATGATCGTTGATTACTTACTTTTATTTTTTTAGTTGCATGATTCATTAGTAATTGTTCAAGTAGTTATTCATATTATAGTCATCATCAAAATAGTATTCTTCGACTAATTTGTATAGACTACATTACCAACTCGCAATAATGATTTCTTGGTTATTCGATAACCTCAATCATTAGTCATCACAAAGGATTTATTGACACTTCATCTATGTCAATAAATATCCATGTGAAACTTCTTATATTATGATAAAATGGGATTTTATTATAATGTTTGAAAAGCTTCCCAAGAATTATGACTAATTCTTAAAAAGGGGAACCTCGTCTAATAAGAATAGTATTAAATCTTTAAAACCACAAACCACAAGTTTTAGAACCTTAAAATTAAAACACTAGGCGTTTTAGAACTCCCAAACCAAAGTTATCAAGGAATGTTTGAGCTGACTTTTGCTGTCATGCCGGATCCCTTCGTTTATACTAGCCGGATCCCAAATGAGAGGGATCCGCGGGATCCGTGCAACAGAAGACAGTATATGCTCAAGAATGATCACTGTGGATGTTCCACAATTATACTCACCTCAAAGACTCACCAACAAAAACTCAGGTACTGTTCATAGGAGCAATTTGATCATTCCTCTCAAGTTTAACAATCACTTGTGTAAGTACAATCTTCACTACATTGTTAATTTAATTCCTTGATTTCTAAGATTACAATTTCTTCATCTTTAAGAGTTGGGTTCAAATGGGTTTACCATAATTTGTCACCACATTGTTTTCTAAGATAATCTAAATCAAAGAATTAACATTGTTAATACAAATTAGACACATTTCTTGAACTCAACAAAGATGATGAGAGAAAAATTGTGATCAAACCCTCTAGGTTACTATTCACAATTAACACCACATTGTGGTTGTGTTGTTTAGGAACATCATGCCAAGCAACAAGATTACCAAGACACCGCTCACTACATACCCATGTACCATAGGAAAAATGGATTAAGTCCGGACGATAGGAAAGCCTTTAAGTTGCTTGAAAGGAGACTCTTTCATGAAGGTAGAGTTGTTGATCCATCATTTCTTGCAAATACCGACATGAGGAAAGTATTTGGAACTATTGGGTTTGATTGTTTATTGGATATAAACGAGAAAATTTTCCCGGTCTTTGTGCTTGAGTTCTACAAGACTATGGGTATAATTAGAAATGATGATGGGTCCATCTCAATTGAATTCACCATAAATGGACATGAGTACACTCTTTCACTTGAGGAGCTTGGAAGAATAACAGGGGTTCCATATGATGGTATTTGCATGTATTCTAATGAGTGGTCGTTGGAGGAGATACACTCTATGGTTGATCATCACGACATTTATCATGCAACAATCCCAGAAGCAACCACGGTAAGGGACACCGTGTTTATGCCAAGAGCATCCCCATAAAGGGTTACTAGGAAGTTGAAAGTGATCTATAGGGATCCTTTCCAAATGAAGCTCTCGGAGATGTACCCGTTGTATAGAAAATGGGAAGATGTGATAAGGGAGAATGTGGTGTGTCTAGTAGGAAACAAGGATCACCCCAACGCATGTCTAAGCTTCATGATCTATTGTCTAGTGACCGAGACTCGCTTCAACATTGCCTACTACATGGTCAAGAGAATGGCAAGTGTAAGAAGCATGGAAAAGATGGTGCTCCCGTATGCAATGCTCCTAACCCGTCTTGCTAAATTCATCTTTGCATTAGATCCTTCTCCACAAACCTATGACCATAGCTTTTGCAACAAGGTTATGGTACCATTGACCGAGGGAAGAACCACGAGGTTTATGGTAGATGGCAAAATGCCTCACCCACCCACAGATTCCTCGGAAGAAAAGGAGAGACCAAGAGAAGGTGAAGGAAGTAGCAAACCACTCGAAAATACCGAACTCGACCCCTTGGAGTATACCAACCAATTGCTGGATGTTCCTGGTGCATCACCCGAATGGCAACAAACCAAGGGAATCTTCAAGTGCTTTGCCAACTTCTTGAAGAAAAAGAGGTAGAATGGAGGACGGGTGAAGACGAGATGGGAAGGAGAAGAGAGGTAAGGTCTTAAGAAGTGTATGATGAACAATTTCAAACAATGGTTTGTAACACTTTAAACTATGCTCGTAGTATGTAGGTATCGCCATATCTTGGCACTAAACAACTCTAACTTAGGTATTTGAAAAATGAGATTTTACGACCCCTTGAATGGTCGTCGTCACTCATTCTAGGAATTTTAGCTCTTCCTACTTTGCTATACATTATAGTAGTTGTGTTCTTGCATTTAGTCCCCATAGAAACAACTAGGAGAAGCATTTACTAAGAAGTGCAAAGTTGCACATTTTGCTGAAAGCCTTCTGATCTGCAGTAGGCGGATCCCAGCATTTGAACTAGCCGGATCCCTCCCAGAAGGGAACCGTGGGATCCGTGGCATCTGATAAGCAATACAGATTTGCCTACATCAAAATAGTCTACTAGATCACCTCACACGAGTCAAACATAAGATACTAGAGCCAACTAAGTCTTCCTCAAATAGTTGAAAACCTCACTCTCATCCATAGCTTATCTAGGATATATTTTTGAAATATTTTTGATTTATCAACTAGTCAAAACTCACCATAATTCCGCTCCAACACTCACACATTATCTATCACGTTTGATAGCACTTAGTTTGGTCTATCCTTCAATTTTAGCAAATTGATCTCAATCATCTTTGACTCAAAATTAGGCTCAAAAATAGTTTTTCATTTCTTTTTATTTTTAAAGATTTTAGTAAATTCCTCCTAGGACATCATATGACTTCTAGGACTGGTTAACACCATCTCTCCATATCAAATTAAATGATATCCTTGTCAAACATATAGTTAGACTACCAAAAGTCAATTTTCTTGCCCAAAACCATCATTAAGCACCATCACTTATTATGGTTGAGGATTTGAGATATCCAACAACTAAAGACTTCAAAATTAAGTCAAAACCTCGAAATCCATTTATAATAAACCTTACAAAAGCATAATCATCTCACCTAAAACCTGTCTGGTAGCCGGATCCCTGGTCTTTAACCAGGCGAATCCCTGCTGAGAGGGATCCGCGGGATCCGTAGCTGCAAAAGCCTCAATCACTTCCATATTCAATTTTAATCACCTTTTGGTTCTCTAACCACTTTTAGCATTCATTTATTATCCTCCTAGAGCTGATCAAAACCTTAAGAGCATGCTTAGTCCTCTAAGTGGCCAAGAATTTAATTTCCTAATTCAAATTATCCTTTATAAATCAAACAACCTTAGGTTTAAGGCACCATCCTCACTCACCTTTCAAAAATCAACAATTAGAAGCTCACATTAGCATCATCATCACCATGACTAAGGCTCTTAGCAACAACTCCTCAACCTTAGGATCATCCAAAAGAAAGGGTCAAATGATCCATGAAATCTCTTCCACCGAAACATTCCCCATTAGAGATAATGATACTAGAACCCCATCTCATCAAACTCATCCAACAAAGGCTAAGAGAATCGCAAGGATTAGCATCAAACCTTTCGGACTAGAAAAAGGATCATCTAGTTCAACCAAACTTGACTAGTTCTAGCAAGCCATCACAACCCTCATTCATCAAGCATGGACTACACTCCTTGAATGAGCCTCTCCCTCACCCAAACATCTACTCATCGAATTATTCACCACCAAGAACCTCCCATTCACCAACCTTTTCATTGAATAGGGAACCACCAACAACACCAACTAGCCCATCATGGGAGACAAGGAACAACCTTGTTCATATGGAAGAAGTTCCATTACCACCCTCATTTTTAGAACCTCTTTCTACTTCTCAAAATGAAGACCCACAATCACACATAGAGCCTCCTCAAAATATCCATTTCCCTCCGGGTCCAAACCAAGACAATATTTGTTCAAATTGTCTAAACACTCAAGGACTTGTTCAAGAAGCACGAAATGAGATACATTTCATGTTTAATCATCTTCTTGCAAAGTTGGATCAAATCAACAAGTCCACTCATCCCTAGACTCAAGCACATTGTAGCGTTTTAAGTCTAGTAACTAGTTCGTATTTAGTGGTATTTGTATGTTCTAGTTCATTCTCTTAGTTTTAGAGATTTGTTTGGTTATCTCTTGTTTTATTTAATGAACATTTATATGCCATAATTGTTTTGTGCTTTGTGCTTTGTGCTTGCTATGTCATGCACTACTTCACATCTTCATTAGCTCTCATTGCTGAAGAAACTGTCAACAGACAGCCGGATCCCTCCAAAATGCCTAGACGGATCCCTCTAACAAGGGAACCGTGGGATCCGTGGTACAGAAGCACAAATTTCTACTAACTTGAGTTTATTTGCAGGAAATTATGCAATATACTCTTGTTTTCTAACCTTTACTTTGTAGATTTTCAAAATACATATGAAGATTTTGACACCATAAAGCTAGGGGGAGCTTTGTGTCAAACGATATTGCAAAACGATTTGCAACTTAATCCGATTTTGGATTATACTTCATGAGACCCCATTTCAATCTTCGAGGGGGAGCACGTTTTCGTCACTTTGATGAACCATTTGCAAACATATTTGCAAACACAATTAGTTTATTTTATGTCATGTCCTTGACGCCCTCTCAAAGGGATGGACTCGTCAAGGGGGAGTTAAGACGAGTACCACTTCCGTCACTTGCTCTCTTCACATTTTTTTTTCTTATAAAAATTGTGTTAGTTTCTTTTAACACTTTTTGTTTCGACAAAAAGGGGGAGAAGAAAGTAAAAACTACTAATTCAAACTTGCTACGAATTTTTAGTTTTTCTTAAAATAATTTTATGTTTTGTCATCAACAAAAAGGGGGAGATTGTTAATACAAATAAGCCATAAAAATGTTTATTTATATTTTACGATCTTCTAATGTTTTGTCGATAACAAACGTAAAATCATTTTAACGAAACAAATAGAATACGTAAATAGTTTGAGTCAATAGTTTCCTAACACACTTACGTTTTCACATAAAACACTAAAACAAGTATAAGTGATTTTATGATTTAGATACATATGTACAACAACTAGTGTTTACATATTGGGTTAGCATATACTTAAAACTAAGTATACTAAAATGGGTAAAAACAAGTAAATACAAATGGGTAAAAACTAGCAAATGGTATTGACCCATAACCCATGGTTTTATATATACCACTTAACCAAGTTCATTGTATCCTTAAGATACATTGTATCTAAAAAGAAAACCATGGATCAACCCATAACCCATGACACATGACCCATAACCAAAAATACCCATGGGCAAAGAGGAGCGTTCCACGGATCCCTGGCTTTGTGCTAGCCGGATCCCTTGTGGGAGGGATCCGCGGGATCCGTGGAACAGTAGAGAATTTTCTCTATAAATAGAGAGCCATTTCTTCCTTTCTACACACAACTTTACACACATACTTCCCCGAGTATTATAACCCTCTAACCTCAGATCCAAGTGATCTATGTAGTTTGTCTTTTGTTTTTGTGTGATCTTCTAGGTTCCTCTTAAAGGTGAGATCACCACTTCTTGAAGACGAGCAAGCTCAAGTCCATGAGTTGCCATGCTTCGTCATCATCAAGACAACTAAGGTTCTCTTGTTGATAGTTCTTTCTTTCTCTATAGATGTTGAGTTGAAGGCATTAGTGAAGGATGCTGAAAGTGTCAAGATGAAAGCATTAGTGAAAGGTGCTCATCATCCGTGTCAAAGCATTAGTGAAGAATTCTAAAGGTGTCAAGATGAAGGCATTAGTGAAGGGTTCCAAGCGTTGTGTCAAAGGCATTAGTGAAGGATGCCGAAGAATCAAATCAAGTAGCATTTGGGAAGAATGCCTAGGTCGTATAATCGATGAGGTGCATCGTTATACATATATGTATTTGTTTATTTCCAAGGATGGTGATATCCTTGATGGTGTTGTAACAAGGAGTTGATCTCCTTGATATTAGGTGTTGTGTTGTGAAGGGTAGTAGTTCCTCCATAGTAATGGAACTAGGTACTTAGCCTAGTACCTAATAAAGGGTAGGCGACATTGTGATAGGATTAGTTCTCCTTGGTGTGAAAGAACTCAGTGGTTAGCCTAGCACCGTATAAAGGGTAGGCGACGTTGTGTTAGGTGTGGTTCGCCTTGGTGTGAAGGAACTCGGTATTTAGCTTTGTACCGGAAAAAGGTTAAGCGGCGTTGTGAAGGCTTCTCCGCCACAAAGAGTTGGTGTAGTGCTTACGAACCCTCGAGTAGGTGACTCAGGGAGTAGAGTTGGGCAAGGAAGGTGTCCTTGTAGCCGACCCACTATAAATACTTGTGTCGTGGTGATGTGCTTCTTACTCTTTATCTTTCATTACACGTTTATATATCTATCTATCAACGTCCAACATAAAACAACCAAATAGATTGACATAAGTCGATCTAAATATTTAAAAGGAAGTTTTAAATTGGTAAAACTATTCAACCCCCCCCCCTTCTAGTTTTCCACAGATCACATGTGTGAACCTCTCATAAATATTCTCGACAGATTGCTAAGATCTGTGAAGGACTCTAGAATGTATCACTTGCGTCCTTATTGTTGAACGACAAGTGATGAAATGTCAAGTGTTCCTAAGAGATCTTTAGATGAATCTCGTGGCTCTAGACTCAATAGTGCGCTTTGGTTTTCCTAAGCGGAGACTAGGGAGAGGGTCTCCTTCTTCAATACCAGCAATCTCTAAGAGAAAGCCGATAGTTTACGTAAGGTTCCCAGTGAGAATGAAACAAGCTTCTGTTGAGAGAAACTTGAGTGGCCAAGAAGGTTTAGTGCATGGGTCATTGGGACCATGACGACTTTTAATCTTCAATACCGGTGTCATCTAGTGACAACCAGTAGCATATGTATTGAACCCGGTGTCTGCCCTAAGTTGAATAATCTGGAGGGCTATTTATTTTCACCCTTTTCTTTACTTTTCTTTTTAATTCTTCAACTCCTTCTTTCTCCGATTCTCATTTTCTCCTTTTTATAATCATACCTAAGGACTTCTAAATTCTAAATATTGGTGATGTCCTTGGGTAGATCCCTCTGGCTCTGGCGGATCATAGGACAGTTATTCCTAACCTTAGTCGCCTTATAACTCCATGACTAACCTATGTTGCCATAAAACCATTTTCATGAAAATCTCTCAAAGTGGTTATGAATAAAAGCATTTTGAACCACTGAAAGAGTTTTGTATTTTGCAGAAATACTCCCCCTCCACACGTGCTTAAGTATTTTGACAGAAATCTGCACGGTGAGAGAAGAGCGCGCACTTTTGAATTGATCAACTCAAGATAGACAATTCCCTGCGAGACACGGTTACATCACTGACTAGGTCAGCTTGAAGTTGTAAACACTCCTTGGAGAGGAGGTTTGACCCGTCAAGGTTCATGTCTACCAAGAGTTTCTCGAATGGTACATTCTACTAGGACAAGTCCTTTGCGAGACACGTTTACATCACTATCGAACTAGCTTGAAATTATTACCCGTCCCGGACAAGTCTTTTTGAGTTACTAACATTTAGGAGCCCGTCAATTCATTGGTTAAGTTTTTAGCACAACGATTCAATAGCAATTCGCAACATATTTCTTATCACATAATTTTTCTCCCCCTCAAAAATGGCATATAAAAGGTATTTTTGACGAAATTTTGATATCGAATATGTCCATTTTGAGTTTTGTGGGAAGATTACCACGAAGAACAATTTTGTGAACAAAGTTTTTAAGCAAATACTCCCCCTCAACAAGTGATATAAACTTTTGAGGTTTTGAAAAAATCATAAGGGGAAGTACTTGTTCTTTTGAGCAAAATGTTGAAAAGTGAAAGTTTTGATTAGTTTTACTCAAAAGTAAGAAGCTTTCACTCCTTTTATAAGGATTGTGGCACTGAAGTGTACCACAGGGTCCTTTCATGACAAGAACGGGTTGTACACTGTTATGTGTGCACAAGCCATTGTCAGATAAAAATCACACATCCAAATAATTATAAGGAAACAGATCAAGGGGTACCAGGAGTATCAGGTATTCCAGCAATAACTCTAGGAATGCGTTTTGGACATTGGTAGCCAGTGAGAGATATGCTTGGACGACCACCTACGAAACTCTCCAACGTTCTTATCTGATCCCGTCTGAACAACCTTTCATCAATACGAGTGGTGATCTTCTTCACATCCCTCTTATCCCTCGAATTCCATCTCTTCGGTGACCCTATGCTGTCATGAATCTCCTTTAACCTGTATGCTAACCCATCCCGAACCTTCTTCAATGTGTGATCCCCAAACTTATGAAGCTCTTTGCACGCCATGAAGCAATTGTGGTGTAGTTCACTTTGGTAGACTACCCCAAATGGTTTCTTGATAAGGGTGTACTGAGCAAGTTGGTTTATGTCGGGAAGGTCAAGCTATGGTTTTGTGAGATTAACACGCTTCTGATACGATTCCACGGCAAGTTGAATATCTTCTACACATTCTTGGATCACGATGCTTCGGATGAATATGAGCAATGAGTTGATGTACTCGCGTTAGATAGTTGTAGAGAAATGTCGCATTCGTCCTTGTACCTTGGCAAGATACATATCTTCAATGTCATTTAGCGACAATCTCAGAAAATCCGCTTCACAAAAGTCATATTCCTCTTTGTCTTGTTGTTTGACCACTATTTTCTTTAGGAATGTGTAGTCCCACTTCGACGATATGGTAACATGCTGAATTACAACGATCCGTTTTTCACTGAACACTTCCTTTTTCGACTTTAGAACCTGGCAGCTTTTGTAGTAGATTCTTCTTCGTTCAGGCCAATGATGAATCCTATACAGTGCATCGAGGTCATGCTTTTCCACTTTGTCAGCAAACATGTGTGTGGCTTCTTCCTCGATGGCTATGTTATTAGAGTAGATTGCTGCCGGGAAAGGGAGTGTGAGTGAAGTAGCGTATTTCTTGGAGACATTGCTACCGTGTAGAAGAAACTCCAGGTCATTGTTGAAGAAATAGTGGTATGGAATCTTGGGTTGATCCGGTCTGCCAATGGTAGGTAGAGGTTTGGTCCATTCAGTGTAGTATGGAGCTTTATCTTGTCTGGTGAAGTCTATGTTTGATTCAGGATTGAGCCAATCAATGTTGTTAGACATGGCTCGTGCAATGTTATCGAGATGATATTCGACTTCAATTGCACTGTCTGAGCTGTCTTTAAGTAGTTGAAATGCATCATTCTTGATTCGCCTCAACTCTGCTTTGGTCATTTTCTTCACTTTGAACTTTTCCTGTATAAGCTTCACATGCTCCATTGTGCGACCATCTACCATTTCTTGACCTTCCGGTAACGGAGGGGTAGCATCAACGAGTTTAGAAAACCAGTCATATTCTTCTGTGTCATCTTCATCTAGCCATGAGACAACATCGGTCTTCTTCTTCTTCTTCTTTGGCTTCGATGATGATTCTGGTTTCTTTGTTGTTGTAGAAGAAGTAGGTTGTTGTTGGGGCTCAGGAATTTCTTCATCGTCACCACCAGTGTATTCAAAGTGATCACCGGTTTTCTCTGTTTGTGGTGGTGACTCAGAGTCCTGAGGTTTGTCTTTTGCAGGAGAACGTGGTGGAGATCTTCTAGCTGTGGAGGTCCTTTCGGGTGGTGGAGGCATAGAAGATGAATCATCATTTTTCTTCTTTCGTTTCGCCTCAGAGTCCTTATCCGCATCATCATCGTCCCTTGGACGTTTAGCTCTTTCAGCTGCCGCTTTGCAGGAAGTTTTTAGTTGATATTCCAGCAATGCCTCAAAAAGTTTAGCTTCATCAGAAGTAAACGTTGCAGATCGTTTAGACATTTGTAACACAAGCTTGTAGATCAACTCTGCATCAGAGACAACCTTAGGCTCAATTGGGTTGATTTGCATTGCTACCGGAGTAGATTGCATTGTTTGCTTGACCAATTGCATGAGATTCGGATAAAGTTGTCTGGTGAACATCTCTCTTGTCACTCGGGGACATTGTCGATGAGAAACTTGTGAGTGTATTCTCTGATCGTCTTTTCCATTTCCCCTTGGATATCTCTATTCAGAAATTGTTGCAGCTGTTCCCTTTCATCCGAAAACTCATTTATCACGTCCTGAAGAATGTTAACTCTATAGGCCAGTTGATTCAGTTTCTTGTTGACTATGTCTTTCTTCCTTACTTGCCTGACAGCTTTGACAATCTTTGTCTTTGCACGTGATATCCAAGTATCGGTCAGTTTCTTTACCGATTTGGATGCGGATCTGGTGGTGTCTTTGGATGGTGGTGGTGATGAATGAGAAGAAGATTCTGACGATGATGATTCATGAGGAGGCTCAGGGTCCTTAGGTGGCTCAGAAGTTTGTTCCTTGCTACGTACGGGACTATCTAGAATATAGTTATCGGCTTCCTTCTCAGCTTTAGCCTTTTCCTCCGCCTTAACCCTAGCTTCTTCATCTGCTTTTGCTAGAGCTTCTTCTTCTGCTTTTTATTTAGCAGCAGCCTCAACATCTTCATCAATAATTTTCTCAGTCTTCTCCTTCTTCTTATCAGATTCCTCAAAGTCAAAGATCATCTCATCCTCTAGTTGCTGTTGTTCTGATTCGTAGGTGGTGGTTCCAGTTCCCTTATCGGGTTGATTAACCGCATGAAACTGGTGTGGTTAGTGTACCACCACTTGAATCACCAGGGCCTCTTGTTTGTTCACGATTAAATTCCTTAGCAACATGTTGAAGTCTGAGATTCTTCAATTTCTTTCTGTAATCTTTGTCTTCATCCTGTGGCTCTTCATCTGAGCTCTCTTTTTCCTGCTCTTGCACTGGAGTTTTCCCTTTATCAGACTTGGGACTTAGAGGTTTTTCAACTATTAGTGTATCATTTGTGGCAGATTCTGAGTAGATAACCTCTTCATCTGTTTCAGTATCCTCCGTGTCCTCGTCCATCAGTTGTGGTTCTGGTTTGGGAATAGGGATGGCACCCTTTGATGGAACTTTTCTTTTGAGGGTGTGAGTCCTCTTTGGATACATTCTCGTACTCTCAGTGCTCGCAATACTTCCAAAGATCGCCTCTCCTGGTCTTCCTAACAGGTGTACCGAAGACTTTTCATCTATGAACCCCACTTTTCCGATTCAACTGCTTCCAGATATCGCTTGTAACGATTGAAGTCCCTTGATAGCAGCAGTGAGAAGGCAATCTGGTAATACCGCACCTTGTTTCTTCGTTGTTGAGTCCTTAAATCTGACAACATTGAGTGTGGGCTCAAGCAACACGGAGTGATGGTTGGGGTCATCAAGTCTCAAGGGAATATCTGGATTATTCCCTAGAATCCTTTGGATCAACAGTTTTGTGTATCTGATATAAGGGATCTTGGTGCCAGGCTTTTTAAGATATGACATCATGTCGTCCCATATCAGAGCTGAAAATTCGATGTGTTTCATGTTGACCATGCCCCAAAAAATTTGTAGTTCCATGAGCTTCGGATGCTCAAAACCACTGTCACGTCCAGAAACTGATTTGGCAATCATGATGTAGAGGGTTCTCCATGGCTGGGGGATGTTCTTAAGATCAACTGATGAATGTTTTGTGATGATCCCAACAGCTTCATCATAGCCGATGTTGACCATGAACTGGAGAGTGACTTCTTCTGTAGGAGTAGCAGTGTATTCAGCAGGCTGGATGTTTGGAAGAAAAAGAATAGCCCTTAAGTCTGCTAGAGTGACCGTGACTTGTTTTTTGTTGAGTGTTACTGTTACAGCCTCTTGACCTTTGACCTTCTGCATGGTATGCCAGAATTGGTGAACATAAATCACTGGCACAGTTGCAGAATTAGTGAGCATGTTCTTGTAAGGATGAGTCTTCAGAATATCCATAACAATTTGACAAGAAGACTCAGAACACGTGAAGTTATCAAAATCGACTTTGAGATTGTTCTTCCCAATCTTCGTCTGGTAACCGTTGGGGAAGATGTCTTCCATTGAGAGAAGATTTGGTGCCATTGTGACGTCCATAGTGTGATCTGAAAGATATTGAGCCAAAAGAACCAACATATCGAAAGACATTATGTTAGTCAAAAGTTGATTTTATTGTCCAATTATTGAATATGTTATGTTGATGAATGTTACGAGTCCAACGTCACTTGTTTGTCCAATAGTCCAGAGTAGTCGTGAAAAGTTTCGTGAATTTATTAACTTTGAGTTTTAAAGTCTAAATTTTCACTTATTATCACAACATATTAACCATTTAAACTTATTAGTGACATTTTGGTTTCGTGACGTTATGAATTATTTATTTACAAGTTTGTACGCGCAACAATTCATAATTATGGTTAAAATTAGGCTTAAGCGTAGGAATTGCAAGCTTATGCGTAAACACAGGGCCGGATTTGAGCAAGTGTAGGGTGCTCGACCGCACAGGGCCTCCATTTTTTGAGGGGCCCCGAAAAGTTTATACTTCGAGGCTGATATAATTTAGTTTTAGCTTTAAATTGAGTATAAAGTGACAAGATATATACTACACTTTGATTGCTATCAAATATAAGGTAGTATTGATAAATTAATTTGATTTAAGAAAATACGTAGAAACAGGGTAAACAACTGCAACGAGGAAGAAGAAGATGATTCACTTTTTGATATGTACAGTTTTTACCCCCTGTGTTTATAAAACTTTTCACTTTTGGATAAATAAGTTATTTGTACTTTTCAATATGTGCCAACAAGTTAACATAATTAACACTTTCAACCCTTGCTTGAGAAAAAATGACAAATCCATACATTGAATTTGAAATCGTATTATACTTTTATGTTGTTTGAAAAGTTTAGTGTGATTTTTTTTCACTTTCTATCACTTATAATGCATTTTTTTTAATTCGTACATGTATCGCATACTTCATATTCATGAGCTTACTTGGTATTTAGAAGATATTGACATCGAACACATACGTAAGTGAACTTATGGTAAATGCTAATATGGCACAGGGCCTCCAAAATCAACGGGATGGCCCTGCGTAAACAGTAGACCATACGTGTAGGCATAAGCTTATGCGTGGGAACTTATCTTACGCGTAAGAAATGTTACGCGTAGGAAAAGAGCCCTTAGCATAAGGCTTACGCGTAAGGTTTACTCGTAAGAGTGAACCTTATGCGTAAGACTCAAGTTTACGCATATCCTTCACAGGATACGCATAGTCCCATGTAGAACCTTATGCGTAAAGGTTACGCGTAAGATTACTCTTACGAATAACTTTCTACGCGTAAGGCAAACCTTATGCGTAGAAATCCATGGTTAACCTTGATTCTGAATTTTTCACGCGTAATAACCTGAAACAAATACATCATTACCCATTCATTAACATATTATCCAATCCTCTTTAATTTTCACATGAACTCAGTTTATGCGTAAAGACTGCTTATGCGTAAAAGCTTAACCCTAAGCATTCAATTGTTATGAATAAGAGTTTTAGCCATAGGAATTGCACCAAACGTTTTCTGTGATGCCTTAGAGGTTATATGATTATGTTGTAGCAAGTTTTAACACCTAAAACCTCTTGAATCAAAAGTACCCAATTCATATGAACATAAACCCTAATTCTTAATTTTCACAAAATTAATGTTTCTGGGATCAATGCAAGAGTGGTTTTGGTTAATTAACAATGTTCCAATCATCATACAACAAACTAATTATATAGAAACACTCCCAAATGAAAACGCCCAAATCCACACATAAACCCTAATTCTTGAATAATGATTGAAAACATTTTCTGGGTGGATTTTGATGTTGAAAATGTTTATAACACTTGATTTTTAAACGTTTTGACACACAATTTTACATCATAAACATCTAATGATGATTTTGTGTTCATACGCATACGCGTAGAACACAAGATCATCCCAAACACAAAATCAAACCGTTGGATTTGTTTGAAAATCAAAACCAATGTTTAGAAATGCATAAAAATCATTAAACCACTTACAAAGGTGAAGATTAAAGCACGGATTAGAGGTTTCAATCTTATGCGTGGATTATGGTTGGTGGGTAATAAATGTTAGAAGTAAATGAATGTGTATGGTAGTTGAGGTGGTTTTGTTAATTTTAGTTTAAGCTTTTGACAAAAATAGTCCCTCCACCTCAAGCATTTTCATTCTTAGCCCATAACTTGCAATTTTGGTTACGCAAAGTATGTTATTTGGAAAGAAACTTGACGACACTCCCCATTGACTTAAGAAATAATGAAATTTTACAAATTTGAGTCCGGGAAGTGTCAATAAACCAGAAATGTGACCACCATTATCAAAGACACAACCGGAATAAGGTAACATGCAAGTACAAGGTTTTAAGAAACAGAAAATATTTACTTTCTCCCCCTCAACACTTGTTCATGAAAATGTGAAAAGTTAGATAGAACAAAGTGTTGACTGAAGTTTTGTACTTGCCATGTTTGAAAGAAATGAGATAGAAGAATATTTTTGAATTTGATCAAATTTTATATTTTTTGTATTTTGTTTTTGAAAAATATTTACAAAAGAGGTTTCGGTGTTTGACTGGTTTTAAGATTTTTTTAAAAGTTCGTCCAGTTCCTCTGGAGTCAAACACCGCATACCAATCCGGTGGACCAACTCAGTAAAACTAGCCGGAGCTAAGGCTTTGGTGAGAAGATCTGCCAGTTGGTATTCAGTACCCACAAAGTATAATTCAACGGTACCCTTTTCCACATGCTCCTTGATGAAATGATATCGAAGATCGATGTGCTTTGATTTTGAATGTTGAACAGAGTTGCACGAGATCGCAATAGCACTTCGATTGTCGCAGTACATCGGGATTCTGTCAAATACGTAACCATAGTCTTTGAGTTGTGTTCGCATCCAAATGACTTGAGCACAACACGCCGACATGGCTACATATTCTGCTTCTGTTGAGGACAGCGATGTACAATCCTTCTTTTTCAATTTCCATGACACCGCTTTATCACCAAGAAATTGTAAAGCTCCTGAAGTACTTTTCCGAGAATCTAAGCAACCCGCGTGATCGCCGTCTGAAAAAGCTATTAGTTCAAAACCAGAATCCTTCGGATAACAGATCCCCAAGTTAATGGTTCCCTTGATGTATCGGAGGATTCTTTTAGCCTCGAGAGAGGTGAGTTTTCGATAACGGGAGCAAAGATATACAGCAAAGACAATATCAGGTCTACTGGTTGTTAGATACATGAGAGACCCAATGATACTTCGGTATTTGGTAGGGTCAACCAATTTCCCATGCAAATCAGCATCCAGTTTCTTGGTATGTGCCATTGGTGTGGCATAGGTATCACAGGTTTGCATTCCATGTTTGTTTAAAATTTCAAGAGCATATTTGGACTGACTTAGGAAAATACCACGGGGTGATTGATGAACTTGCAATCGAAGAAAGAATGTAAGTTCACCCATCATGGACATTTCAAAATGTTTTTTCATTAGTTTTGAAAAAGCGTTTGAGTACTTTAGATGTGTTGACCCAAAAATGATGTCATCCACACAAATTTCAACGATCAAAATGTGTGCCCCGTGATATTGTATGAAAAGTGTTGGGTTGACCGATCCTTTAGTGAAATTATTGGCAATAAGAAAGGATGATAAATTATCATACCACGCTCGAGGGGCTTGTTTGAGACCGTAGAGAGCCTTGTTCAGTTTGTAGACGTGATTAGGGAACTCTGGATCAACAAATCCTTCTGGCTGACTAACATAGACCGTTTCTTTCAGTTTACCATTCAGAAAAGCAGTTTTGACATCCATAAAAAAGACCGTGATGTTCATGTGAGCCGCAAATGCCAGAAAAATCCGTACAGCCTCTAGTCTAGCAACTGGTGCGAATGATTCCTCGTAGTCGATCCCTTCTTCTTGTCTATAACCCTTAGCCACGAGACGTGACTTATTTCGGATAACCGTACCTTCAGCATCCAACTTGTTTTTCCAAATCCATTTTAGACCAATAACATAGACCCCTGTTGGTTTTGCAACCAATTCCCATACTTCAAGACGTTTAAACTGATTAAGTTCTTCTTGCATGGATTCAATCTAGTTGTCGTAAGTCATTGCTTCTTTAATGTTTTTAGGTTCAGATTGACAAACGGTAAGTGCGTAAATTCAATGTTCACCATCAGACTAAAGGCATTGTCTAGTTGTGGTTCTGGTTTGGGAATAGGGATGGCACCCTTTGATGGAACTTTTCTTTTGAAGGTGTGAGTCCTCTTTGGATACATTCTCGTACTCTCAGTGCTCGCAATACTTCCAGCACTGCCTCTCCTGGTCTTCCTAACAGGTGTACCAGAAGACTTTTCATCTATGAACCCCACTTTTCCTGATTCAACTGCTTCCAGATATCGTTTGTACGATTGAAGTCCCTTGATAGCAGCAGTAAGAAGGCAATCTGGTAATACCGCACCTTGTTTCTTCGTTGTTGAGTCCTTAAATCTGACAACATTGAGTGTGGGCTCAAGCAACACGGAGTGATGGTTGGGGTCATCAAGTCTCAAGGGAATATCTGGATTATTCCCTAGAATCCTTTGGATCAACAGTTTTGTGTATCTGATATAAGGGATCTTGGTGCCAGGCTTTTTAAGATATGACATCATGTCGTCCCATGTCAGAGCTGAAAATTCGATGTGTTTCATGTTGACCATGCCCCAAAAAATTTGTAGTTCCATGAGCTTCGGATGCTCAAAACCACTGTCACGTCCAGAAACTGATTTGGCAATCATGATGTAGAGGGTTCTCCATGGCTGGGGGATGTTCTTAAGATCAACTGATGAATGTTTTGTGATGATCCCAACAGCTTCATCATAACCGATGTTGACCATGAACTGGAGAGTGACTTCTTCTGTAGGAGTAGCAGTGTATTCAGCAGGCTGGATGTTTGGAAGAAGAAGAATAGCCCTTAAGTCTGCTAGAGTGACCGTGACTTGTTTTTTATTGAGTGTCACTGTTACAGCCTCTTGACCTTTGACCTTCTGCATGGTATGCCAGAATTGGTGAACATAAATCACTAGCACAGTTGCAGAATTAGTGAGCATGTTCTTGTAAGGATGAGTCTTCAGAATATCCACAACAATTTGACAAGAAGACTCAGAACACGTGAAGTTATCAAAATCGACTCTGAGATTGTTCTTCCCAATCTTCATCTGGTAACCGTTGGGGAAGATGTCTTCCATTGAGAGAACATTTGGTGCCATTGTGACGTCCATAGTGTGATCTGAAAGATATTGAGCCAAAAGAACCAACATATCGAAAGACATTATGTTAGTCAAAAGTTGATTTTATTGTCCAATTATTGAATATGTTATGTTGATGAATGTTACGAGTCCAACGTCACTTGTTTGTCCAATAGTCCAGAGTAGTCGTGAAAAGTTTCGTGAATTTATTAACTTTGAGTTTTAAAGTCTAAATTTTCACTTATTATCACAACATATTAACCATTTAAGCTTATTAGTGACATTTTGGTTTCGTGACGTTATGAATTATTTATTTACAAGTTTGTATGCGCAACAATTCATAATTATGGTTAAAATTAGGCTTAAGCGTAGGAATTGCAAGCTTATGCGTAAACACAGGGCCGGATTTGAGCAAGTGCAGGGTGCTCGACCGCACAGGGCCTCCATTTTTTGAGGGGCCCCGAAAAGTTTATACTTCGAGGCTGATATAATTTAGTTTTAGCTTTAAATTGAGTATAAAGTGACAAGATATATACTACAGTTTGATTGCTATCAAATATAAGGTAGTATTGATAGATTAATGTGATTTAAGAAAATACGTAGAAACAGGGTAAACAACTGCAACGAGGAAGAAGAAGATGATTCACTTTTTGATATGTACAGTTTTTACCCCCTGTGTTTATAAAACTTTTCACTTTTGGATAAATAAGTTATTTGTACTTTTCAATATGTGCCAACAAGTTAACATAATTAACACTTTCAACCCTTGCTTGAGAAAAAATGACAAATCCATACATTGAATTTGAAATCGTATTATACTTTTATGTTGTTTGAAAAGTTTAGTGTGATTTTTTTTCACTTTCTATCACTTATAATGCATTTTTTTTTTAATTCGTACATGTATCGCATACTTCATATTCATGAGCTTACTTGGTATTTAGAAGATATTGACATCGAACACATACGTAAGTGAACTTATGGTAAATGCTAATATGGCACAGGGCCTCCAAAATCAACGGGACGGCCCTGCGTAAACAGTAGACCATACGTGTAGGCATAAGCTTATGCGTGGGAACTTATCTTACGCGTAAGAAATGTTACGCGTAGGAAAAGAGTCCTTAGCATAAGGCTTACGCGTAAGCGTATGTTAGAGCTTACGCGTAATGTTTACTCGTAAGAGTGAACCTTATGCGTAAGACTCAAGTTTACGCATATCCTTCACAGGATACGCATAGTACCATGTAGAACGTTACGCGTAAAGGTTACGCGTAAGATTACTCTTACGAATAACTTTCTACGTGTAAGGCAAACCTTATGCGTAGAAATCCATGGTTAACCTTGATTCTGAATTTTTCACGCGTAATAACCTGAAACAAATACATCATTACCCATTCATTAACATATTATCCAATCCTCTTTAATTTTCACATGAACTCAGTTTATGCGTAAAGACTGCTTATGCGTAAAAGCTAAACCCTAAGCATTCAATTTTTATGAATAAGAGTTTTAGCCATAGGAATTGCACCAAACGTTTTCTGTGATGCCTTAGAGGTTATATCATTATGTTGTAGCAAGTTTTAACACCTAAAACCTCTTGAATCAAAAGTGCCCAATTCATATGAACATAAACCCTAATTCTTAATTTTCACAAAATTAATGTTTCTGGGATCAATGCAAGAGTGGTTTTGGTTAATTAACAATGTTCCAATCATCATACAACAAACTAATTATATAGAAACACTCCCAAATGAAAACGCCCAAATCCACACATAAACCCTAATTCTTGAATAATGATTGAAAACATTTTCTGGGTGGATTTTGATGTTGAAAATGTTTATAACACTTGATTTTTAAACGTTTTGACACACAATTTTACATCATAAACATCTAATGATGATTTTGTGTTCATACGCATACACGTAGAACACAAGATCATCCCAAACACAAAATCAAACCGTTGGATTTGTTTGAAAATCAAAACCAATGTTTAGAAATGCATAAAAATCATTAAACCACTTACAAAGGTGAAGATTAAAGCATGGATTAGATGTTTCAATCTTATGCGTGGATTATGGTTGGTGGGTAATAAATGTTAGAAGTAAATGAATGTGTATGGTAGTTGAGGTGGTTTTGTTAATTTTAGTTTAAGCTTTTGACAAAAATAGTCCCTCCACCTCAAGCATTTTCATTCTTAGCCCATAACTTGCAATTTTGGTTACGCAAAGTATGTTATTTGGAAAGAAACTTGACGACACTCCCCCTTGACTTAAGAAATAATGAAATTTTACAAATTTGAGTCCGGGGAGTGTCAATAAACCAGAAATGTGACCACCATTATCAAAGACACAACCGGAATAAGGTAACATGCAAGTACAAGGTTTTATGAAACAGAAAATATTTACTTTCTCCCCCTCAACACTTGTTCGTGAAAATGTGAAAAGTTAGATAGAACAAAGTGTTGACTGAAGTTTTGTACTTGCCATGTTTGAAAGAAATGAGATAGAAGAATATTTTTGAATTTGATCAAATTTTATATTTTTTGTATTTTGTTTTTGAAAAATATTTACAAAAGAGGTTTCGGTGTTTGACTGGTTTTAAGATTTTTTTTAAAAGTTCGTCCAGTTCCTCTGGAGTCAAACACCGCATACCAATCCGGTGGACCAACTCAGTAAACCTAGCCGGAGCTAAGGCTTTGGTGAGAAGATCTGCCAGTTGGTATTCAGTACCCACAAAGTATAATTCAACGGTACCCTTTTCCACATGCTCCTTGATGAAATGATATCGAAGATCGATGTGCTTTGGTTTCTAATGTTGAACAGAGTTGCACGAGATCGCAATAGCACTTCGATTGTCGCAGTACATCGGGATTCTGTCAAATACGTAACAATAGTCTTTGAGTTGTGTTCGCATCCAAATGACTTGAGTACAACACGCCGACATGGCTACATATTCTGCTTCTGTTGAGGACAGCGATGTACAATCCTGCTTTTTCAATTTCCATGACACCAGTTTATCACCAAGAAATTGTAAAGCTCCTGAAGTACTTTTCCGAGAATCTAAGCAACTTGCGTGATCAGCGTCTGAAAAAGCAATTAGTTCAAAACCAGAATCCTTCGGATACCACATCCCCAAGTTAATGGTTCCTTTGATGTATCGGAGGATTCTTTTAGCCTCAGAGAGGTGAGTTTCAGTTGGTCGCGACTGATAACGGGAGCAAAGATATACAGCAAAGACAATATCAGGTCTACTGGCTGTTAGATACATGAGAGACCCAATGATACTTCGGTATTTGGTAGGGTCAACCAATTTCCCATGCAAATCAGCATCCAGTTTCTTGGTATGTGCCATTGGTGTGGCATAGGTATCACAGGTTTGCATTCCATGTTTGTTTAAAATTTCAAGAGCATATTTGGACTGACTTAGGAAAATACCACGGGGTGATTGATGAACTTGCAATCGAAGAAAGAATGTAAGTTCACCCATCATGGACATTTCAAAATGTTTTTTCATCAGTTTTGAAAAAGCGTTTGAGTACTTTAGATGTGTTGACCCAAAAATGATGTCATCCACACAAATTTCAACGATCAAAATGTGTGCCCCGTGATATTGTATAAAAAGTGTTGGGTCGACCGATCCTTTAGTGAAATTATTGGCAATAAGAAAGGATGATAACTTATCATACCACGCCCGAGGGGCTTGTTTGAGACCGTAGAGAGCCTTGTTCAGTTTGTAGACGTGAGTATGGAACTCTGAATCAACAAATCCTTCTGGCTGACTAACATAGACCGTTTCTTTCAGTTTACCATTCAGAAAAGCAGTTTTGACATCCATCTGAAAGACCGTGATGTTCATGTGAGCCGCAAATGCCAGAAAAATCCGTACAGCCTCAAGTCTAGCAACTGGTGCGAATGATTCCTCGTAGTCGATCCCTTCTTCTTGTCTATAACCCTTAGCCACGAGACGTGACTTATTTCGGATAACCGTACCTTCAGCATCCAACTTGTTTTTCCAAATCTATTTTAGACCAATAACATAGACCCCTGTTGGTTTTGCAACCAATTCCCATACTTCAAGACGTTTAAACTGATTAAGTTCTTCTTGCATGGATTCAATCCAATTGTCGTAAGTCATTGCTTCTTTAATGTTTTTAGGTTCAGATTGACAAACGGTAAGTGCGTAAATGCAATGTTCACCGTCAGTCTGAAGGCATTGTCTAGTTACGATTGGTTGATTCGGGTTTCCAATAATGTTTGCAAGAGGATGGTCTTTAGTCCAATGATGTGTGGAGGGTTGATGTTGATATACATTGTGCAGATTGGGTGGATTCAAATGGCTTGTAGATGATTCCGCAACATCAAAAGTGGCAGTTTCATTAGCAAAAGGATTGAAGAACGCATTTGGATCATAATTTGCAGGTGGGGGTACTTCATTGTTCAGAAGATCATCAGCTGGTTCAGCGTAATTGGATGCGGTTAATTCGATTGTTTTTGTAGAATCAACTGGTGGTGCTTCCTCAACAGTAGTTGTTGTAGCAGGTGTATCAGGTATTGGATTATGCTCAGGTTGAGCAGCGGAAACATTTGATACATCTGGAGCACGTTCATCAATATCATCACTAAACAGAGGAGCAAATAGGTGATCCATTTGACATCGAGTTAGTTGTAAACTAGGTTCAGCTGATGATGGGGTTTGAGGGAGGTTTAAACGGTTATGTCCGGGTTCCAAGCTGTTATGCTCAGAAGCCATTTCTGTAAGCTCATCGAAATTGGCATGAATTGTTTCCATAGTCTCCCTTGTACGACGATTACAGATTCGGTAACCCTTAGAATTTTCACAGTATCCAACAAAGACTCCAATGTCAGCTTTGGCTTTGAGCTTACTAAAGTCATCACGATCATCATTCGGGTAACAAAGGGATCCAAATACATGAAAGTATTTGAGATTCGGTTTACGGTTGTGGATAAGCTCATAAGGTGTTTTGTTGTGGCGTTTGGTAATCATTGAACGATTCTGAGTGTAGCATGCAGTTGACACGGCGTAAGCCCGCAAGTAATCTGGAAGTTTTGCATTTATCAACATTTTTCTTGCAGCTTCCACTAATGTACGGTTCCGTCTTTCAACAACTCCGTTTTGTTTGGGTGTACGTGAAATGGATGTTTGATGCTCAATTCCCACTTTCTCATAATAAGCACGAAGAGTTTGATTCACAAATTCAGTTCCTTTGTCTGTTCTGATTTGTCTGACTGTGTTCTGGAGTTGAACTTGAATATTCATGAGAAAGGTGATGATCATCTGTGGAGCTTGATCTTTACTTCGAAGAAAATAAACCCAAGTCCATGTTGAGTTGTCATCCACAATTACTAAGATGTAGCGTTTTCCATTAATCGTCTGCACACGCATCGGGCCACACAAATCCATGTGAAGAAGATGAAGCACATGCTGTGAGCTGTGTTCCACCTTTGAAGAAAAATGAGCACGAGTGCTTTTTCCTTGTTCACAAGCTGAGCATAGGTGATCTTTAGAATACCGAAATCTTGGGAGACCTTCAACAAGTTTGTATCGTGCAAGATTGGTTATGGTTTGAAAGTTTAGATGTGAGAGACGACGGTGCCATAGCCAGGATTTTGTAGATGTTGCCTTAGAAAGTAGACAGATGGGAGAAGAAGCAATCATGTCTTGCATTGAGATTGTGTAAAGACTTGATGTGCGTTGACCAGACATAAGATCATTTCCTTGTAAATCACGAATGAAACAAGTTTTCTCCCTAAAGGAAACTTCCAAATCTCCATAACAAAATTGACCGACTGAAAAGAGATTGTGACCGAGACCTTCCACATATTAAACACTGCTAATTTCGATGTTCCCATTGATGTAATCTCCGAAGCCCATGATAGTTGTGAAGTGATCATTCCCAACCGACAGTGCCAATGAACTTTGAAACAAAGTTTGATAACAGTTTGAGATTACCTGTCATGTGCCGGGAACATCCGCTATCAACAACCCAGAGGATGATCTGTATCAACTGAATTACACACAGACGACACAGATGGAATAGAAGTAGATGTGGAACCCGAAGAGTTAGAGGGTTCCGATGCAGTGATAGGTGAAACACACATGTTTATGATTTTAGGTATCCATGTAAAGCCAAGTGTATTATGTAACCATTTCTGCCATCTCCAACTAGTCTTAGCTTTCGTCTTAGTGAATGTACTAGGTGATAAGTTCTTCCTAGGAGGTGAAATGGGTTCTA